>OU862924.1:50258511-51501427 GCA_917880885.1 Limnephilus marmoratus | reverse complement strand
CGAAGATAGTAATCAATTTGAATGGTGTAAAAATGAAATAAATGAAACTAAATCTATAGCAATATAATGTCGTAATGTCGCGTGAAACATTATGAATTAAAGTGGTTTTTGTTAATAAAGTTTTTTTGATATGGTTATCGATGATAGTAATCAATTTTAATGGTGTAAAAACGAAGTAAATGAAATTAAATCTATAGCAATATAATGACGTTCGTGTGAAACATTATAACGACTTAAAGTGATTTTTGTTAATAAAGTTTTTTGGATATGGTTATCGATGATCGTAATCAATTTTAATGGTGTAAAAACTAAATAAATGAAGATAAATCTATAGCAATATAACGTCGTTCGTGTGAAACATTATTATGACTTAAAAGTGGTTTATTTCAATTTGATTTTAAAACTTATAACATTATTTCAAAGGTGCGGGATCCCGCGGGATCCGCGCGGGATTGAACAATCCCGCATATCAATCCCGCGGGATTGAATTAGCTGCGGGATTGCAATCCCTATCCACAACACTACTAAACACATGCTGTAGAACTCCCAATAATTATAACGGAGTTCAAAATAAAGGGCATGATTTTATTCACACCAAAGCATTAATGAATTATGTCAAAATTATGATTATACAATTATAAGGTTTTTTATACAGTTTATTTTGTTTAAATTATAACAATTAATTAGCCCTTTTAGTAAAAACCTTTAAAGTAAAAAAAGCAAAAACTAATATTGTTAAGTTCTTAGTACGTGACGTAAAATTTTTGAATAAATAGAACAAAATTTCAAAAAATTTCAACCCATAATAAAAATAATAATCCAAAAATTTCGATGACCTTACCTACAGTCGTGTCATCGTTTATCTCTTCTAGTTTCTTTTTCTTATTTTCCTCTCTTTTTTGAAAACCACTCTTGTAAGTTCTCTTCTTTGTTTTTGTTCCGTTCGTAATATTAATTAATCAAATAATGTACCACAACTCAACTCTAAACAAAAAAATTAATTTAACAATTTAACTAAAAAAAACTGCGCTGTAAATTTAGCAAACCGCATCGCATAAAATCGACTTGTAGTGGCTTGAAAACAATAGTGTGGGGTAGATCGGTAGATGTTATTATAAATGTAGGAAAGGGGGGAGGGGAATGACGATATGCGCTTGCGCGGCCCTACTAAGTGATCAGCTGGTCTGATATGACATCGCGGTGCAGTTGTCGGTATTAGTTCATTTATGAGTTGTCTGCTGGACAGTGGACACACGACACACGTCACCGCGCAGACGATGCGGATGACAGTGGATCGTATAAAGCTTTCGTATACACGGCGAGATATAAACAGTTGTTGGACATGTTCTACTTTTGGAAAATGTAAACAAACATTACCAAGAACGCAAAATAACTACTAACAAGACAAAAACTTCTTTTTGTACGTTTTGTGGGGCCCCTTCGGGGCCCCCTGGCGCCGGGGGCCCTCCGCGATCGCGGACCTGCGGACCTGGCCAGTCCGGGCCTGCCCCCCCCTCTAGTAACGTACAGTAACGTTTCACAAGACCCCCCAAGCGCGTTACGTAATACTTGAACGGCCCCTAATGTCTTTTTCGTTTTTAAACAGGTTATAAAATATATTTATTTTCGAAAAGAAATTTTGTTTCTACACAATGAAAAAAATATTTCACATTTCAAATATAGAATAAAAATAATCGGCAGGTAAAATATCCATAGGTTAGGTAGGTACTTCATCGCTTGTTTCATCTTATAATTTGATAAATTTCTTAACACGTAGGTACCTAGGTGTTCACACACAATAAACGATAATTCCAATTTCAAAAATTTAACACTATTACCTGAATAAGGCTGGGCGCAAATGGACGTTTTCCTTATTCGATTTCCTGATGCGGAATTCCGATTCGGAATTCCGTGAGACTAGCGCAAACGTTCGTTTTTCTTCATTCGGAATGTATACACGTCAGTACAGATAGTGATAGCGTGGTGAACGCACGACGATGGAGGTCGATGATTTATTAGCAATTGCATTTCTGTTAATAATGAAGAAGAAAAAATAATGGAATGATGAAAAATAATGAATTAATAATGAAAGTTTCTGCCTCACACATTATCGTGTTGCGATTCTATGCGTAACAAATACAAAGAATACGTCCGATGCACGCGGTGCCGATGCGATACTGAATAGAAATTTCCGAACGTATGCGCCGGCCCAAACAAAATGTATGGAAGCGCTGCGTTCCGCATGACGTCATTAGGTTTTTTCCGTTCGGTTTCTCCGAACGCGCCGGCTTGCATTCGGAACGTACGTACGGAATTTTTTCCGTTCTGAAAAAAACCGAACGTGTGCGTCAGTTAATGTATTTTCTACTGATTCCATGCATTCCGGTCTCCGAATACGGAAAACGAATTCGGAAATCGAATAAGGAAAACGTGCTTGTGCGGCAAGCCTAAAGGAAATTATATTGTTTAATAATTAATAATTTGCCGACGATTTGAGTAGGTACTTACGCCACCTTGGCTAAGATTCGGTAGCTACTTGTAAAAAATATATACAAATTGTGAGACTGCAATGAAATCCTACATGCCGAGTGTTGAGAGCCCTTACTTCTCCCGGCCTGAACGGCTAATGAGGCAAATTGGAGAAAGGTCTCGAGGAAATGTTGAAATATTCAATGGGGACGCAGCGCTGGACTCGCACTCCAAATGGGAACAGAGAATTATGGAGTTGGCATTACATTTGTACCCTTCAAAAAATAATATTCAAAATTTTTTGGATTTGTGGATTTTAATACAATTCATAGAGAGCTTACATCCCTTCCCTTGCTCAGATCAATAATTAGTGTTTAATTAATCAAAATTCAGTAGTGTTTCTGTTCGTAACTCTGGTTCTATGAACTAAGATTGCTTCGTATTTGAGTCTCCTCGTATTTGAAAAATTGCAACTGATAGTAAGAACAATGCAGTCAAGCGATGAAGTAGGCACCGACATAATTTTATATCTTAATACTATCGTAATAATAGAAAAAAATATCTTAATACAAAAAAATGAATTTTTCTTTGTTTATGCCTTATGCGTTTCTAAACCATTCATCAGGTTGCGATGAAACTTTGGCCATTTGATGGGCGCATGCCCGCGATGGTTTCTATACATAATGGCAAGTTCTGGCATTATAACATTTTTTCCTATACTATTCATCCGATTGCGATATAACTTTGGCGAATTATTGTGCGCACATCCGCGAAGGTTTCTATAGGTATATATATATATACTAGTGAGCTCTGGCATTATGAAATTTGTATAAAAATGAGAGGGAACGCGGGAGGGAAAGGAAGCGCGGGAGAGGGAAGGGATGCGTAAGGAGAACGGGGACGAATGGGAAAGGACACGCAGGGAGAAACAATTTTCATTATTTAAGTGGCATTGCAACGCATGCCGGGAACTTCCTAGTTATTTAATCATTCTATATTTGAACCGCGTATACCGTTTGTTCAAAATTTTGACAGATGTCGTAATTTTTCAAGGTTACTAAAGCTGTTCATTCGAAAGTTAAATTCATAACCGTCTCTAAAATTGATTGTTTGTTTTTGAAGGTAAAATGATTCCGATGCAATTTTTTTTTGTAAATGCCTACAGCTTCATGTATCCTACAATCATAATATCCCGTGATTTTTCACGGGCCTGCGTTGGTTCAGTGAGTGGAATATTTTCAAATGATTTCTCGCATCTTCATGTACCTTAATTGTTCAGAAGTTTTTTTTGTTAGTTCCAAGGGAATCTAATTGAAATAAGTGGTCCATCACAACTATAATTGCCAAGCTTAACGAAAACGTACAAAATTAACCCCTCAGGGCTCGACCGTATTTTGTCAGAGGGTCAAAATATTCCCGCTTTGAATTAAAATTTAAATAAATGGTATATTTCGGAATGTATCTGGAAGGTGTTTTGGAAAGGTGAATAAATATGCTCACAAATTAGAATACAAGAGTTACAAAATAGAATATAAGAGGTATTCGACATCACCATCAGGCCACAATCATTTTGTCGCCTTATACTTGTCTAATCAGCGTAATCTAATAATCTAAGGCAGCCTACCTACGAGTAGGTATGTTAGGTTAGGTATTCAACTGCATGTCTTCCCTCTGGAATTACCGATATAATACTGTACGAAAGGATTATACGAAAATATTAAAGCCACCTCCCCTGGGAATCGTCTATAACGCATATTAGGGGTCCGATGCAGAGTGCTCTTCGAAAAAAATTAATAATCATAATTTCCCGATATAATTTTTCTTTTCACCCGTCCGCCTCTGGGGAGACGAGTCTGGGAGCTGGCAACATTCGGACAATGGTTGGGAAGGGGCAGGACGTCAAGTGGCGCCACCACTTACCCCGGACCAGGAGAGCGGAGAGCTGGAGAATGTTGCCACCGGGAAAAACTTTCCCCGTTTGGACAGCATTTAGGGAAATACTTGACCAATGCAATTAAATAGGTATTTGCTAATTTGTAAACGTTTAAAAAACAAATTCTCTAAGACCAGCTTTACTCTTTTCTTACTGAGGTTCCACGATCGTATCAGCTAGGATCGGACCTCTAAAATTTATTTAAATGAAAAAAGTAAGTGTTTTTATATGACGCGATAAACAGTACGAACGATAATGAGATCATATCCTACAACTAATGTTTAATGTTTTTTATAAATGTATCATATTATATTAATTAGGCCATACTGAGAACACAACTTTTGAAATTTTTGGAAAATATCGAAATTACCGAAGATAAAGTCAGTCGAAATATTGGCATATTTGCGGGCGGCCGAAAAGCTTGTGACATTGTACATGCGCGGCGGTACTGTAGCACGCAATTCGAATTAGAATTGTACTGAATCGTGTTTTGCGTAACGTCACGAGACTCCATTGCATACGGTTTACTTATGTTCATTTTGAAAACTCACAACTTCGTTAGTTTTGGAGATATCGAAAAATTAATTTTACCGTCGATTATAACTCTTTAAGTATAAAAAGGAACGACCTCATTAAATTTGAAAACCATTCTAAAAGATTTGACAGTAATCTGAAAAGTTTGACAAAAAATAAAACTGAAAAAAAAACCTATTTCATCGCTAAGTGGACGTTTCGCAAGGACATCACCGTCTGAAGTGTAGGTATATGGTTTTGTAACGAAAATATGATTAGTTCCTAATGGGGTGTCATATATCCTACCTCTCCCTTATCATCACCTTGCTGGAAAAGTATTTGAAATTTGGAACAATGGCGTGAAAAATAGTGCAAATTCGAGTGCATATGTTTTGAAAACAGAAGAAGATTTAGTACGTTGGAAGCAAGTTTTTGGTGTATTTTGTTCACACGATCTCATTTTTAAGTAAAAATAATAAATTTGACCATATAGTTTTGAACTCAATCGTTTTGTCGCGGCGATAATTACTTTGAGGTATCACGGTAGAACTATATAACTACATATATTGTAGTTGTGTCATGTGCTCCTTTGAAGAGATACAGTGGTAAGTCATTGGTTATCATTTTTCCTTGCATACCTTGTTTTTCCTACACGTTTTCTCACCCAATTCCAGCAAAAACCATTTCATCGCGTTTCGTTTCTAATATTTAAAGTCCATTACAAGTGCAATAGAAGCTGTTATTCGTAAGCAGTTTTGGATGCAACAGTAGATATAGATAAATATTATGCATACATACACACAATCATAAGTACTTCTCACATAATGTGAGTTGGGTACGTGCATCAACACTAATTCTGTGAATATTAACGCTTATGTGCCACAATACCATTCTGTAATTCCAGCCACCCTTCAGCCACAGTGTTCAACTCTGTATCGAAATTGATAGCTGCCGGCTATTGGGCCTGGTCAGTGGCTAACACCATCTTGCTTGCTCTGGGTGTAATGTGATATTGATTATTGGGGAAGGCACTTACCTTGCCACAGTTGATGTACTCGACAGCTGTCTCTCTGAAGAAGAAGTACACGAAGTCCCCCTGGGTCATGGAACTCACAAAGTCGGGAGCTGTAACAAAATCGTAAAAAATTGCACCGTGAGAAATATTATTGTGATTATAATTACTTGAAATGAAAAGCTCTACTTATTATAAATTAAAGTCCTCCACAGTGTCTGTCTGTCTGTTCGCGATAAACTAAAAAACTAATGAACAGATTTTCATGCGGTTTTCACCAATAGATAGATTGATTCATGAGGAAGGTTTGTATACAATTTGTCAAGGTTTTGTAAATTGGTTGAAATATATAATTAAAGGAGAATGTCTGTATGTGGTCTGTGGGCTGGCAAGCGAGCGGTGTGGATTTGATTTGTATGCAAATTAACAGATGGCGGTGTGAGTTAAAAGGTTGGGTAACCATCCAATAGATGGCGTTGTGTTTTGTTAGCCACAGGAACGCGTGGCCGGTTCAGCTAGTAGAATATAAATTAAAACACATTTAATATGTTGGACAGCATAATAATATGGAACCTAATAACACCAGCTGACCATGCGCAGCGAATTCTTGTTTTGAAGCCCGGTAGTAAGTGCACAAAAAGAAGAGGAAGGGGAGATATGTAAATACGAATGTTGGAGGGAGCGCGCTAATATTAAAAACGATAAAATTTAAGCGAAAATTGTGAAAATGTTGGATAAAACACAATAAAACAAAAATCTCGTGGGAAATGTCTTAAATTTTTAAAGGTATCATTTACGGGTTAATTTTTTATAAAGTTCCCCACTGTAATCAGCGTGGTGCTGTATGCGAGTACACTAATTTTAATTAGTATTTTTTTGCTAGAGTCAGTGAGATATTAATAAAATTAGCCGCTGAAAACAAACTGTCCTGACGTTGAAAGTTTTAAAATCCCTAATAAGACTATTTTTGATTGATTATCAGTTAATAATTGTAAAATTATGCAATTTACGTAAATTTTGAAGTAAAGTATTCAAATATTATTTACGTAAATGTCAGATCTGGCTTAATATGACTACTGGCGCCTCGGCGTCTAAAATAGGAACTATTTTGTGGATTAGCAAAGCTTGAGCGGTAGATTTAGCCCGCTTAAATTGGAGCGAGGAATAACGTATGTACATAGCAAGGATACGGACTGGTTGATATACCGGGCCTTAGTATTGCGTCCCATGAGGAAAGTATGTTTCGTATAATTAGATCGAAAGTATAATTTGAAACTTTTTTGCTTTAAATTCAAATGTATTCGGAATAATAAAGTTACATACAGAAATTTCTTTTAAAATAATGTTAAGATAAAGTTACTTAGTTTGCAAATTGTCTTCGTCGTCCGACACAATTTTTATGTTAATCATCCGATTGTTCTTATAAAAGTGTGTTATTTTTATTCTCTGGAAGCATTTATGATCGGGTTGCTACATGTAATCGACCTACATATTTCACGGGCATAAACTTGAACAATTTATAAACTCGAATATCAATATTTTTTCAATTTTATTTTTTTCAACGGAACATACTCGTAGTTTGTACTTTACGTAGAACTTTTACAATATACAGGGTGTAACAGCGGGTACTCGAAGGTTTTGAACTGCGATTCCTGGGCATATTTGGAGTAAATAATATATATGGGTCCCAATGTACTTCCTTGGGGAACTCCGTAAGTTATGTATCTGTTTTGGCTTGTTACGTTGCCTAATTTTAGTGCGTGGCTGCGTTCAGTTATATATGATTTGAACCAATTATGCGCAGATACGTTTTAAGATTTTCACGGCCAAAAGCATTTTCGTTATTTGTTTTGGGGTGTTATGCCGTGTTGCGCTACCTCCTTCTTTAGCCAACGTTTCGGACATCGTTGCAGTGTCCATCATCAAGGCAGATCCGGTATATCTACCGGATCTGCCGGATCTACCCTGATGATGGACACTGCAACGATGTCCGAAACGTTGGCTAAAGAAGGTAGCGCAACACGGCATAACACCCCAAAACAAATAACGAAAATATATACTTATGTAATTTTGCGGTCCGATGATTTATTTTTTTCGATTAATCTTCGCCATTGATCACACTGCCACACGTCGCGAAGGGATCACGTGATACGCGCTCTGTCTCGTCTGTTGTTGAGTGGTAGGATCTACATTTATTTCGACTATAATAAATGTTTAATTTTTTTCGTATTTAAAAAAAAACGCACATATTTCTGCGCGTGTGTGTGCGATTGCCACCAAAGTTGATAAAATGCATTGTCATCTACAACGAGTCTATCTGCTCGATCGGATGTTGGAAAGTGGGTTAATTTGCCCTTCCAAGATTCCGCTTCATTCATACATTCATTAAATAAAGAAGAGAAAGGTGGGGAAGTGTCTGGCTATTCAGATCTAGTCGTCAAACACGGATAAAGCCATTTCAAGCTATGTTTCAATTCTGAATAGCGGTCTTTCACCAGGGCGATACCGAGAGTCTTCCACTCTTCTACCTCCGGATAGCCTTGTCTCTCAACCACGGAAGCCGTCTATATGTCCTAGGCCGATCTCAGGCACTTCACGATGTGGCTAGGCCCGCTAGGCACATCATGATCTGCCTGATTTTACAATTGGCCTGCGACATATCCAATAAAATAAAATACAAAAAACCCTATGTATGATCGATCGAATTAAGTGGTAAAACTATGTTGCTGAGATATTTCGTAGTCTAGGGGTAAGGCAATCTCGCAATCCGAAGATCACGGGATCGAATCCAGGCGTGCGCATTGATTAAATTGTGTTATTTCACAATTAATTCATGTTTTATAACATATACAGAATATTTGCGGCACGTTCCAGAGTGGAAGATACTCTCAGCGTCGCCCTGGTGTATGACCACCATTCCGAATTGAAACGTTGCTTGAAATGGCTAAAGCCTTGTTTGGTGACCAGACCTGAATAGCCAGGTTCTTCCCCACCATCCTCTTTCCCATCTCCTTCCCCTCCCCACTACCTGCTGCCCCAAAACATACTCCAATTGGGGATGCAATAGTCTCACTCACTTTTGTGAATGTATGCACATAAAAAAAACATATACATATATATTCGTAGTCAGCACAGCTTTTGACCTGAATTTACTTGGTGCTCGTTTTATGCCATTTTTAATTGCGCTGTTTTATGCGCTCTTTGCCATGTTTATGTTTATGCTCGCAGCTGGGAGCTTAAAAATAACAAATTACAAACATAACTCGGTCAGCTCCAATGGCGGAATACACATACGTATCCATGAAATTATTGTTGGTATTTAAATTATAGATGATAAAGCATTAAATTTAAAGTTTAACCGCTACGGAGTCCACTATTAAAGCTCTAAAGATAAAATTTTATTAAAAAACTATAATTCAATGTGTATTAATGGGTAACTGCAGTCATCCATTATAGCGGAAAATTCTGATGCGAAAACAAAATTCTAACAATTTCAACTTGATTTATTTATTTCCCTTTTAAAATTTAGTTCACAATGTTGTGAAGATGAATTTAGTTCATAAAATAGGCTACGTTGTGAAGATGAATTTAGTTCATAAAATAGGCTATGTTGTGAAGATGAATTTAGTTCATAAAATAGGTTATGTTGTGAAGATGAATTTAGTTCGTAAAATAGGCTATGTTGTGAAGATGAATTTAGTTCATAAAATAGGCTATGTTGTGAAGATGAATTTAGTTCATAAAATAGGCTATGTTGTGAAGATGAATTTAGTTTGTAAAATAGGCTATGTTGTGAAGATGAATTTAGTTCATAAAATAGGCTATGTTGTGAAGATGAATTTAGTTCATAAAATAGGCTATGTTGTGAAGATGAATTTAGTTCATAAAATAGGCTATGTTGTGAAGATGAATTTAGTTCATAAAATACGCTATGTTGTGAAGATGAATTTAGTTCATAAAATAGGCTATGTTGTGAAGATGATAATACCTAAATTGTTTACGTAAAATAATTTTTGCAGCCAAAAATTGAGTTTTCAGCTTTCTATGTTTTGGATTTGACATGATCACGACATTTATATAATATTTTGTAAAATTAGAACTTTCTTGTTATTAGACCTCGGACTCTCGAGGGGGTTTTAATTTATTGCTTTAAAAGTGCCAGGCGCATGGCCGCACTAGGAATTTATTTTAGCAATCAATTCCAACAAGTATATTTTTCGGCACATTCGAATTCGACCTGATTTTAATAAGTGGAGGGTGAGTGCAAAGGACACACATAGGCGCGTGAATAATCAGTTTACACTTTTTAACATTGAACGTCGCGATTTCACAATAATAGCAAGTTTGGACACCAAATTACCGGTGAAAATTAATGGTAAAATCCTTCTCCTGATGCTGTATAATTAGTCCGAAATCACTATGATATCTTTTCCACAGTTTCAATGTTTAGTAAAATAGTCGCATTGATGCGCAGAATTATATAATAATAATTAACGAATTTTAGGAAATAATAATATACAAGTATATTACGTAAGTGGATGTATGTATAATTTTTCATGCTTACCGTTGAGACTCATGGAGTCATACTGCTCGGTCTGGAGGGGTTCTCTGTAGATGATGGGGTCCATGCCACTGAAGTCTGCCACTGTGCCCGTGTAAAGAACGCCATCTGTAAAAAAGCAATTGTTGAAATAAATATCCTGCCAAAGCTGAATACAATATTCGTAAGCGTTAATTTAAAAAATCAACCCGTAATTAAAACAGTTTTTTTAATATAATACATCAATTTCCAATTTCAGGCCATTTCTTGAGCCGGCTAGTAGCTAATTTCAGAGAAATGCGTGTGAGCGTGTATGCGTTTGTGCGTGGGTGTACCGAAATAATGCATTGCCATCGACAATGAGTCCACCTGCTTAAGTTCAGCTCGATCAGATGTCGAGAAGTGGGTTAATTTACATTCATTTAAGAAAATCATAAAGTTATGGAATATAACTCGGTAGTTTGGTCTCCATCTTTCAAAATTCACATTATTGAGCGAATACAAAAAAAAATTTCTGCGTTTTATAAATTTTAAATTAAATATCCCACTAGAAGACATAAAATAAAACTTATTATTAAATACTCTAAAAATACATACACTAGAAGACAGACGTAAAATAAACGACTTAACATTTTTATTCAAAATACTTGACCGTTGCGAACTCCTGCAACTCGTAAACTTACGGATACCGACAGTAACTACACGACAAAATACACTATTCTACTGTAGCATTCATAAGCGGAACTACATTGCCCACTTTCCGATACAACGAATTCACACTATGGGAAATCAGTACTTAGGTGATATTGACATATTTAACATAAACATTGCGAATTTTGTTGATCTTGTAAAAAACTTATCCCAAAACTATTCCTAAACATATCTGTATTTTAGTAAACCTATGAAATTGCTGTATTTTTTGGTATTTTTATGATTTGCATGCTATTTTTTTTATCTAATTTTATTTTTATTATTTCAATATCTGTTTTATTCCTAAACATATGTGTTGTTCTGTAAACCTATGAAATCGCTGTATTTTTATGACTTTTGTGCTTTGTTATCTAATTTTATTTTTATTATTTCTGTGTCTGTTTTAAAATCATCGGTCATGAATTAATTGTACTACCAAACATGTAAAAGCCCTTTGGGTATTAAATAAATAAAAAAAATCGAAATTCAAATGGATGTATTTTAAAAAGTTATACTACAAAATCGTCTCCAAATATGATGTAGGTTCATAAGTTTCTTGCTTGTACTAGAGTTTCCGGACACTGTGTATAAGAGCAATATAATAACGATACATTAATATTTGGATATCTATTTAGGGTAAATTGATTCAGTAGAATTACATAACAGCAAAAAAATAAATAAATTTAAATCCAATATAACATTTCAATCCAATCAGGCCGCTAACAATAACACTCTTTATGATGACGTCCGTCACTCCTGGACACACTGACCCCAGATTCCTACCCACACCTCATATCTCTTCCTTCCCAGAAATTCCTCCCCTTCCTTCGCTTTCCACGCAGCATCCAAGTCTAAGATGATATAGGCCCTGATAGATATTATTTTCCTCAGGGCCGATGGAGCTAACGTAAAGAAAAACAATTTCAACACAATAAAACATCGACTTAAAAAAATGTACATCTTGTAGAGAATTTTAAATAATGAAATGGTATCTCACCGGCGTAGACTGATGTGGAGTTAGACCAGGGGTCGTAAGGACAGATGGCCTGTCCTAGCTTCTCCCACTCCAGCGCGTACCCATCGCTGCGCACCGTGTACTGGCGGCAGGCCGGCCTGAAGGCGTTGGTCCCGCAGGCCAGCAGTTTCCCTGGTGAGGGCACCACCAGGATACGGACGTAGTTCTGGCAACTCTCCTGCGAAATAAAAATAAAAACATTATTAATAAGTATGAAGGATCATTTTTTTGGAGGACGAATAAGGGGAGAATAAAGTTAAGGACAACCCATTACCCAAATGGTTCGCTACGTTTGGTGATTTAGCAGGGGTGCCCGGGTTCATGGGATGAGGTTTGTCTAGGTCTTGGAGGTTTGTCTAGGACCAGGACACTCTCAACCCCTACCCACCCCTTAAACCCTTTTCCTTCCCAGAACTCTCCTCTCCTTCCTTCCCCTAAAAAACCCTCCACATAGCATCCCCAAAGATGATATAGGCCCTCAGGGAAATTATTTTCCTCAGGGCCTCCTGTGTGGAGCTCATGTAAAAAAATACCCCTTTCATACAAAACTTAATTTTGGATTTGGGCCAGAATACCCATACAAACTGAAAAAAATTTTTAATTAAATGAAGACAATATTAGCGAAACTCAATCGAAAATCTCAAGATAGAAAAATCAGAAAAACATATTGAATCCACTGAGACTCGAACCCAGAACCCTTTGCTTACATGGCAAGTGCTCTACCAACTGAGGTACAGAACCTAGATCCAATTCGGTCACTTTTAACTGTATCATACTTCGACTAAGAACTACCAACATTATCTCGCAAAAATCTCGCGGGGGTTGTCTTAAACAGCATTTATAGAAACACTGTGAATTTTTTCATACATATTATAACTTGTAAAATAACTGAAACAAACGTGTTTATAATAATTTTTGGAGCATACTTTGCGATTTTTTTCTATCGAGGGAATATTACATAATTTGCGTTTCGGCGCGGGGAATGTCTAGATATTATCTTCAAGAATAACATATATATTTTTTAGAGCTTACAACTTAACGTGTTTAAGGGAGATATGTAAGAAATCTGTAGAAATTCGGGTAGCGGTGACTCATATAAAGGAAAGTGTGCGTGGCGGGCGAGCGGCGTGGATTTGATTTCTATACAAATTTACAGTTTTATTACGAGATTGATAAAATTTTGCACCCTTGAAACAAGAAGGTTTTCAGTTAGTCTACTATATTCTAATTTATAAAATACACATGAGTCAAAGGGCTTTTGACAGTTACGAGTACGTCCTTTTACTTTCGAAACATTTTGTGTTACTATTTATAGCAATTTAAATGCCCTCCATTTTGGCAACGACATTTTTTTGTCAGATTGTGCGCGCAAATACTTTTAGTGGGATTTTTAGCAATATCCAAGATTTTCTAAGTTGGTAGACTTAAATCTATCAAGGATTAGGAGCCCAGAAGATTAAAGTGTTCTATAATTTATTGGTGAATTAATAAGGGTCCATCCCCTACTAGAGGGTACTACTAAGATTGAAGGGCAATTTAGTCGACCTTCAGAGAGAGTAATTATTTTAAAGTAAAGCTTCTCCGTCGATTGGAGTGTGACATTATCCATTAAATTTCATACCAAAGTCGACACTTTTATTGTTAGTACGTACTTAGACGTACTGCAAAGGCTTTTAAAGGAAATTGATACTTCAATGTTCAGACACATAAAACAATACGTAAAAAGAAATTAATGATGAATGTAAGAAATGATGTTCGCTTGGGAAGATAATTTAAAATTCTGGGTTAAATGTCACCGTACGATCTCCTTCTATTTCATATACGTTGAAAATTATTATTATTGATACTAAGAATTTACCTGTGAAAAATCGTGTGGGATAGTCTGAATTCATGATGATTCTTGACAAATCAATTTGGGAGGCGGGTATGGGCGCCGCCATCCCAGAACCATTTAATGGATAACCAACACCCCTGACGTATGTCACCCCAAGTAGGTAGCTATGTTTGGTGACTTAGCAGGGGTGCCCGGGTTCACGGACGCTCTCGATCCGTCGCCTAACATCGCGGTGGGAGGGGTGAATTTTCTGCCACTCCTGACCCCCAGATTCCTTACGCCTGATATGTTTTTCCTTCCCAGAACTTCCTCTCCTTCCTTTCCCTAAAAATATACTTCACAAAGTATCCGCAAAGATGACATGATCACTACTGTAAAATTTAAAAAAATCATAGTGTGCACTTCCCACGCGGTAACGTGAAACCTTCAGAAAACTAAAGTAGACAAGAGTGGGGATGCTATAATAATAATAATAATGATTTATTGTCTTCCTTTCTTAGTAACATGTAGATATAATGATATCCTCACTGGGATCTCCCGTGCTGAGGATTTCATTTACATATTATAATGTAATTATAAGAAATTAATATGAATTAATATATCATGTAGTATTTTATTAAAAGTGTTTTTTTTTATAATTCAGTTCACTAGATTAGGTTTTAGTCTGTATTTGATATCAGTATATTTTATATTTCTGATCTCCCTATATTTAGTATCCAGCTTTTTATTTGAGATTTAAATGTTGTGAAGCACCGCACAAAGAGGAGAACGATTATACTATCTAATTCTCTCGCAGGCTAAACCCTATAGATGTATGAGATTGTCTCTTTTTAGTGTCGCTATTTTTCGTTTCATCGAGTTTAAAATCACAACGGTGCTAAAGAAGTTTTCACTTCAAAAAAGTAGTAAGGTTAGTTTCATAGTAAAAGGTTTTCATTTTTGATCTATACTTTTCAACCAAATCCTCAATACTTCCCCTACTTTCCTCTCCCCAGAACTTATGTTTACTCTCACAACATACCCATTGAGGATGCCATAGCCTCACTAGCTCCAGACGATTGGCAGCAGTTCATACATCTATAATATAAAAATGAATCGCTGAATGTGTTGCTAAGCGCATAACTTTCGAACGACTGCACCAAATTGGATAATTCTTTTTTTGTGTGTTCGTTATTGTCAGGACAAGGTTTTTATAAAACTTCAGGTGAGCTCTGGCATTATGAAATTTGTATAAAAAATTGCTATTGCTGGTACGCGAGGAAGCGGCTATTGCTATGGAAAGCGGAAGGGAGGGAGAGATGGGAGAGGGGAACCAGCGAGGGGGAGGGGAACCTGGGAGGGGGGAGGGGAACTCAGGAGGGGGGTTCGTGGGACGGGGGAGGGTGGGGAGAGGGAAGGTGGAGGAATCAGAGTTAGAACGCGAGAGGAGAAGGGGACGCGGAAGAGGAAGGGGAGGTGGAAGGGAACTCGACGAATGGGAAAGGACACGCAGGGAGAAATAATTTCTTTATTAAATAGCATAGCAACGCATGCCGGGAACCAGCTAGTGTTCATATAAAAATAAAAAATCATGGCTATAGAACCAGGTCCCAAAAAATTGAAATTTTTAATAAAATTTTTAGTTTCATTCAATTTAAAGTCGATGAGATCACGGTAAAAATTCTCTTTATAGTAGCAATTTGTGCTCCAGTTAGCACATGAAAAATTCTGAAAGAGTGTTGTACAATGTTTTGCTGGCAGAGTAAATTTTAGCACCATTTGATTACAGAGCCCCGTTCGTTTGTGCAATTCAGATGAATATTCCACACTTTCTGCAGTAATGCGAGCACACTCGTACACGGGGCTGTAATTACTGCAAACAATTTTTTTTATTGTTACCAGCCCACGATCCATCTACTGCAGAGGATATTGAAAATTAGTGATCTTTAGAATAATTGGGTTGCGTTGGTTATGTCGAGTTGTACCTACAATTTTGTTACGAAAACAGTAAATATTGTATCCAAAAAAAATCCGAGGCTGAAGAGAGTGGGCAAGGGAAGGGGACTGGAAGGTTGAGAAGAATCGGGCTACTCAGATATAGTCGCCAAACATGGCTAAAGCAATTTCAAGCAACGTTTCGATTCTGAATGGTGTTCTTTCACGAGGGCGATAGAAACCTAATCTAACCTACGAGTATTAACCTAACCTACCGTGGCACATTACGAGTCTTCATAGTAATACATTTTTAATTTGGAAGGCGGGTATGGGTACCGCCGTCCCTGAAACTATTTATTAGATAACCAACACCCTTGCAATAAGTCAGACCAACAGGTTCGTTACGTTTGGCGAATTAGCAGGAGTGCTCTGATTCAAGGGGTGTGATTTGTCTAGGTCTTGGCGGCGGACCCACCTAGCACGTGGTGGGACGGATCGGGAGAGACTATTTGAGGGAGACCATTTTACCTCTCCAGCCGGATTCTCTCGCCACATAGCCTTGCACCACAATGGGGGGGATGGATTAATGCGTTTGTCACTCCTGAACACATTGACCCCCAGATTCCAACCTACTCCTTATATCTTTTCCTTTACATAACTATCTTTCTTTCCTTTATATTAAAATCCCCTACACACAGCATCATCAAAGATGACTCCCGTAGGTGAATTTTTTCCTCAGGGTCTGTGTGGAGATAACGTAAAAAAAACCTTTTTTTCACCATTTAAGTATCTATTTTAATAATATATTTAATTTATTTTAAAAATATATTATTTTTATTTATTTTTAACTTTATGAGGAAAACTCAAATTATAATATTTAATTAAAAGAAGATAATATTAGCAAAACTGAATCGAAAATGTGGAGACAAAAGAGTGGAGTTAAAAAAGTGACCGAATTTGATATAGACACCTTTGCTCAGTTGGTAGAGCACTTGCCATGTAAGCAAAGGGTCCTGGGTTCGAGTCCCAGAGGTGCCAATATCTTTTTCTGAATTTTCTGTCTCCACATATTCGATTGAGTTTCCCTAATATTGTATTCATTTAATTAAAAATTATGTATTATTTCTATTACTTTTTTTATGTGAATTCTTCACGAATCCCAAGCTGCCAGTGGGACTATGGCATCCTCAATTGGGGTATGCTGTGAGACTGAATGCAGTGGGTAGGGGAAAGAGATGGGAAAGATGAAGGTGAGGAAGTATCTGGCTATTCAGTTCTGGTCACCAAACACGGCTAAATCCATTTCAAGCAACTTTTCAATTCTGAATGGTGGTCTTGCATCTGGGCGATACTGAGAGTATCTTTCACTATGGAACTTGCAGCAAATATACTATAATACATTATTTTTAATTAATTAATTGTGAAGTAACACAAATTAATGCCGGTATTCGAACCCGCGACCTTCGCATTGCGAGTCAAGAGCCTTACCCCTCGACCACGGAGGCGGTCGTTGTTGGTATTGTTATCAAATTATTTGAATAATATTTAAGTCATACTAGAACCACAGGGCATTAGGAAACTAGCTGGTTCCCGGCATGCTTGGTTGCTATGCCATTTAATAAAGAAATTGTGTCTCCTTGCGTGTCCTTTCCCATTCGCCCCGTTGCCCTTCCGCCTCCCCTTCCGCCTCTCCTTCCTCTCCTGCGTCCCCTTCCCCTCTCGCGTTCCCACTCCGCCTTCTCCACCTTCCCTCTCCCCACTTCACTCCCCCCTTCCTCCCTCTTGCGAACTCCCCTCCCGAGTTCCCCTCCCCGCTCCCAGGTTCCCCTACCACGAACCCCCTACCCTAGCACTCCATACGTTCAATCTCGGTACATTTAGTTTTTAAACAGCTCGCGTGCCACCTATTGCATTTTTTATACAAATTTCATAATGCCAGAGCTCACTAATAGTTTTATACGAACCTTGTCCTGACGATAACGAACACAAATAAATAAAAAAATAATCCAATTTGGTGCAGTCATCGGCAGTTATGCGGCATTTTTATTTATATAGATAGATAGATAAATTTTAAATCATTTGGCACTTGCATTTTAACACATCCTCGCTAAATTCTTTGTCTGGTTGTGTGCTGCACATGATACAAAGTGGATTATTCTCAAAGTGGAGTTTTTTTATGAAACTGAAGCGAAGGGCATCGTTACGGCAAGTACTTTATTTACAGAACAACGTGCATATATATTCTTTATGGGAAATTTGTTCCTTTACGAATTGTTTATATAGGAATATACATACAGTGCAAATTTAAATGCACAACTTTGATACGACAGAGGTTATTTTAGAAAAAGAGAAAACTTTAAAATTTAATATAAAGCAGCTGTGAATACAATGGAACTGAACAATGCTTCCACTGGAGTAATAGTGAAATTTGAGACATACAGATGCATTGTTTGGATATAGCATATTTCAAGCGGTTCCATGTCCGTTGTCCCGACATACTGATATACGCTCAACAAGATTGCCGGAAGACGGGGCCCTGGAAGAATGAGAACCCCACAGCTGAAAAACCAGAGACAGTGGTTTGGCCAGCCTGCCGTAGAGCTGTTCCGGGCCGCAGTGAACAAAGTCTGCATAGCCACCATGGTAGTCAACGTCCGTTGAACGGACAAGGCACAAGAAGAAGAAGAAGAAGCTCAACAGAGGAGGCCCCGAGGAAAATAATTCTCCACATGGCTTATGTCATCTTTGTGAATGCTGTGTGGAGGGTCTTTTGAGGACAGAAAGGAAATGAAGTTCTGGGAATGAAAAATGCGTAGGGGGTGGGTAGGAATATGGTGTGTCTCCAGGAATGACGAATGCCTAAATCCGTCTCACTGCGGTGCAACGAGGTGCTCCGAGAGAGTCTTGCCGGAGAGCATAAAAGGTCTCCCTCAACCAGTCTCTTCTCTCGATCCGGCCTGCCACACAGCTGGTAGGCAGATGCATCCATCACCAATAACGGATAAACTTCACCCCATGAACCACACACCCCTAGTCATAAAATGTAGCAATCAATTGGGACGACCAGTAGCAGAGGTGTTATCCAAAAAATGGTAGCGGTACCCATATGTGCCCGGTATAGCGGTGCCCAATTTGTTAGGTTAGGTTCGTTAAAAAAAACTTGTAAACGCTTTCTGGTTTTAAAATTTTGGAGCTTTTACATTTACATACATACCTACAGATATACCTACATAAAATAATTTAGTTCAACTCGTAATCGCTATTGAATATTTACTGTTGAAATTACCCAACATATTGAATATAAGGAATATATCTAATATTCAGCAATCTCATTATTTGAATCTGATGAAATCGTTCGTCACATTTGACGGGCGGTAATTGACAGAAAAATCACATTCGGAGGGAGGACATCAAAAAAGAGAGAAGAAGATAAGAGCAGTGCCGGATTAAAAACTGGGAAGGCCCCTCAAGAAGTCAAAGACCCCCGCCTAAAATACACATCTCCCATTATAACTAACTCAATTTGGGAGGCGAGTTTGGATTCCGCAGCCCATTTATTGGATAACAAGTACCCCTGTCAAAGGTCAAATGGTTCACTACGTTTGGTGACTTAGCTCAGAGGTACCCGGTTTCATGGGGTGAGATTTGTCTAGGTCTTGGCGACGAATGCGTTTTCCCACTTATTGCGTGGCGGGCCGGATAGGGAGACACTGGTTGAGGGAGTCTTGAACTAGACGTCTCCAGCCGGACTCTTTCCACCCATCGCCATGTACTGCAGTGGAAGGATTGCATAATACGGATGGATGGACGCTGTGTGGAGAGTCTTTTTAGAGAAAGGAAGGAGAGGAATTTCTAGAAAGATTATGGATGACGTCACTTCTGAACACATTGACGGCAAGCTTTGTTGCTTTTAGTTTAAATCTGCTAACATAATCTTAAATATTTTCTCTCTTTTAGTAACGCTTTGGAATGAATAAATCGATGTGAATTGACCCCCAGATTCCTCCCATCATTTAAAACCTTTAACTCGTTTAAACTTTAAAGAAATTCCTCTCCTTCCTTTCCCTAAAACCCTCTACACAGCATCCCCAAAGATGACATAGTACACGGTTATCTCGTTCGATAACAACTGAGGGTAAAACTTTCTAAATAAAAAAAGGTTGCCACGTTGAATTGTCATATTATGCGCATTTAAAATACGTATCGGTAAAATCCGCCTTCGAACTGCGTTAAATTTTAATACAAAAAAAATTAAAAGGACCGCTGAGGCAGACTGATTGATGGCAAAACCATTTGTTTTTTAATATTTAAATATTTTTTATTTGTTTTCGAGTTCCCCTAATAATAGCGGGCCCTAGGACAACGGCGTATTCTGTCTGATAGTTAAATCCAGCCCTGGATAAGAGTAACAGTAAAATTATAATAATATAAACGTTTTAAATTAGCTTTCCGCGAAGCTGTCAGCATCCCGCTCAAATAATTGAGAAAAGTTTTTTAATCAAATCAGGAGCAGCTTTATCGCAATGTTTCAGAACCTGAAAAAACAGGAAACAGTTTGCAGGAATACAAAAAAGCTTTGGCAATCTATTCAGAGATGGCATCTATTATCTCATTAACCTAATATATATTGTTGATTAAATTCGTTACAATTGTGGTATTTGATGTAGGACCTATATGTATAATATCTATTTGTGTAGTTAATTTAATTTTTTTAATTTGAGCCTGAAATAAATTAGCCATGTAGCCCGACAAAATATTAACAAATCAATAATTAAGGGATAATTGGCAGTTTTACATTCAGATTAAATTTGTTTACTTGGCACCATTTACAGAGTTTATTTGCGGAGTCATCCATAGTCAGAAGAATTGTCCATCAATTTAAGAACTAATCTTTGTATAATATTAACGACAAGTAAAGAAATGTCTTTAATAAATAGTAAAAATAGAATTGGCCCTAGGTGGGAACCTTGGGGAACCCCATTTAAGGCAAACAAGTTCGCACTAATAATATAAATAATATCATTAACTTAATTGAATCATGTAAGATTATATTAATTTTCACCAATTGTGGGTAAATACTTGATAAGGAAATAACTATTTTTCGTCACCAAATTTAGCAAACCACTTGGGGTGACCTATGGCAGAGATGTTAGAGATATACCCTTACCCGTCTCCCAAATTGGTAGACTCCCAATAATAATTAACAGGTACCATTTTTAAGGAATGTTACGTAATTTAATTCTAAATAAAGCTTATTTTTATTAGAAAATGCCGAAATAAACTAAATTACAGATGATACCAACGAGGGTTGTTTCCCACCCAATATTACCAAAGCCCTTCAAGGTTATCATATTTCAAAAGCGAAAACCTTCAAACTCCAAAAAAGTTTTGAAATTAAAAAAGGGACGATGCAAATTAAACGCTGTAACGAGGTTTTTCGGCTTATTGATTCGCGCTAATTCAGAATAAAGAACCATAAAAAGGTAAAATTATGCACAAGTTTGTTACAAAGCGGAGAAAGTTTTATTGGCCGTCCGGTTTGTTTGTTTTTTATACAAAGTTTTGCAACAAACAAAATCTTGCCACATTATCTCGAGCCCAATCGAGAGAACCAACTAAGTACTAAAACACACACCAAAAGGAACAAATCATACTCAATAAAAATAAAACCCTTATTTTGTGCAAAACCACGAGTTTTAAATAATTTATTTACCGACCGGTTTCGCTTTTCTCAAGCATCATCTCAAGGGTATAAATTAATACTAATGGATTTATTTTAGTTATATTAATAAAACACTTATTTTGTGTAAAACCAAAAGTTTTAATTAATTGATCTGCATCAATCTTGGGCATATCAAATCTCCAAAGTTTCGTCGCAATCGGATGAAAGGTGTAGGAAATAATTTCATGATGCCAGAACTCACTATTATATATAGAAACCATCGCGGGCTTGGGTATATCAAATCCCCAAAGTTTAATCGCAATCGGATGAATGGTTTAGCAATGCATAAGGAATAAACATATATACATACATGCAAGCAAGCAAATATACATTGATTTTTATAAATATATAGATGTCAAACCACAAAGTGATTGCTTTCTACAATCATATAAATCAAACTCAAGTCAGTACTTAGATAATATACCAGCAGTTAACGTTAGGGCATTATATAAGTTTATAAGGGTGAAACACCTACACAATTTGGGTAATATTCTTCAATAAGAAGACTTAAAGTTTAGTGACCAGATCTGAATAGCCAGGTAGGTATTTCTCCACCTTCCTCTTCTCCACCTTCCTCTTCTCCACCTTCCTCTTCTCCATCTTCTTCCCATCCCCACTACCAGCCTCATAGTCTAACTGGCGCCTGGGAACCTCTTGTGCGGTATTCACATAAAAAAAATTGGCAGCCACCTCTGGCCTGGAGCTCCAAAATACCTGAAAAATACCCTCGACTCTGTGCAGAAACGGGCGGTCCGTTTAATAGATTCTCCCATCTTAACTGACGGATTGCAATCTTTAGAGCACAGGCGTCGGGTGGGAATGCTATCCTTGTTCTACCGGCATTACAATGGAAGATGCTCCGAGGAACTAGCGTCATTGATCCCTTCGGAACCAGTGCACAGTCGGGAAACACGTCAAACGCGTTCCCAACATACGTACACAGTTGACATTTGTCACATGAGAACGGGTCGTTTCTTCGACTCGTTCTTGTGTTCAACAGCTCGGCTGTTTGAATTCTTCAATTTGCCGGCCTCTGTGTTTCCTCCTCCCTACAACATGGGTCTCTTCAAGACGTGAGCGTGAATGCCACCAACAAACAGTTATCGACGACCAATATATCTGTCGATTTTTAGTTTCAGCTCGATCGGACGTCAAGGATTGGGTTAATTTCCACCTCCAAGATACCACTCCTTTCATTCATTCATTCAATCAAGACAACAAAAGTGAAATTGAATAATATTGGCTTTAAAAAACCAAATTGCGTTATTTTCTATGTTGATTTATTTTTGGGGTTTTATGCCGTGTTACAAGCTTCTCCTGAAATATTTCACATGTGATGCGTGTATAATGTTGGTTGAAAAAGTTGTGGAATCCTCCCGACTAAGATATTTTTCAAAAAAAAATTAGTACGCTACCTCCTTCTTTATCCAACGTTTCGGACATCGTTACAGTGTTTTCGGGCATCTCAGGGTAGGCCTGATGATGGAGACTGTAACGCTGTCTGAAACGTTGGCTAAAACGGGAGGTAGGGCAACATGGCATTATACTCCAAAAATAATCACTATTTATACTATTACTGTAAAATATAAAATCATACCTGCGTCATTTTCCTATCTAAATTTTTAAATTTATTTTTTACGTTAACTCCACACAGGAGGCCCTGAGGAAAATAATTTCCCTCAGGGCCTATGTCGTCTGAGATGCTGTGTGGAGGGTCTTTTTGAGGAGAGGAAGGAATGAACATTGGTCTTGCAGAGACCCATGTTGTAGGAAGGAGGAATCGTTCCACAGCCGATCTGTTGAACACGAGAACGAGAACCAATGTCAACTGTGTACGTATGTTGGGCACGCGTTTGGCATGTTTCTATGCACCGGTGCCGAAGGGATCAATGACGCTAGTTCCTCGGAGCATCTTCCATTGAAATACCGGTAGAAACAAGGATAGCATTCCCACCCGACGCCTGTGTTCTAAAAATTGCAATCCGTCTGTTAAATTTGGGAGGCGGGTATGGTTACCGCCGCCCTGGAAACCAATATTGGATAACCAACACCTCTGCCATAGGTCACCCCAAGTGGTTCGCTACGTTTGGCGACTTAGCAGGGGTGCCCGGGTTCACGGGGGAAGTATGTCCAGGTCTTAGCGACGGATGCGTCTGCCCATCAGCTGCATGGCAGGCCGGATTAAGAGAAAATGTTTGAGGGAGTCCCTTTCGCTTCTCCAGCTGTACTTTCTCGGAATTTCGCCTTGCACCGCAGTGGGAGGGATGGTTTCATACGTCCGTCACTCCTGGACACACTTACCCCCAGATTCCAACCCACCCCTAATACCATTTTCCTTCCCAGAACTTCCTCTCCTTCCTTTCCTAAAAAGACACCCCTCACAGCATCCCCAAAGATGACATAGGCCCTGTGGGGAATTATTTTCCCCAGGGACTCCTGTGTGGATCTAATGTAAAAAAAAAGAAACAAAAAAAGGAGAAACTATCAGACGGACCGCTCGTTTCTGCACAAAGTAGAGGGTTTTTTCAGGTATTTTGGTGCTCCAGACCAGAGGTGGCTGCCAAATTCAACCGCTACAAAATGAATTTTCAATTATTATTGAAGAAATAAAATAATTGTCTTTTTGTGCAAAATCTTAAATTTGCTTGCCAACTTTGGTCTTGTACGAAACGCCAAGAAAAAGAATGGGTAGGATTTGCAGATAGGGTAGAGAGGGGTAGAAGGTAGAATGTAGAATTATACAGTTACTAACAAGGCTCTTTCCTTATCTATTCCCGCAATCTTTCTTCTTGCTAATTGCTTTTTGTTCCACTCCCTACACCCTCCGTCTCCCTCGCCTCCTCCACCTCCACTTCTCCTCTTCCTCGCGCCTACAGATATGCGCTTCCTTTAAAGTCTTAATCTTACATCTTGCAGGTTGTTCATCAGCTTTCCTATCTCGGGCCAATCGCAGATAACTTGTTCTAGGAATTCTGCGTTTCAGTTTTCAGTTTCCCTCAAATTTAATTTACTATTTCTGGATGGGATAAATGAAGTTTGAGTAACACTTAAGATGAGTTGTTTAACAGAAATTCAGATGTAACATTGTCATCAAATGGCAATTTTTTAGCTTTTGAACGAATTGTGGCCAGCAAAAGAGGACATTTATCATATTAAGCAACTACACTTTTTCTTGATTTGCTTTTGGGGTTTTATGACGTGTTGCGCTACCTCCTTCTTTAGCCAACGTTTCGAACAGCGTTGCAGTGTCCATCATCAGGGCAGATTCGGTAGATGTGAACACCCCAATAATAACGAAAATACTTTTGACCGTGAAAATCTTAAAACGTATCTAGCTACACTTTTATTAGTAATTTGGGAGGCGGGTGTGGGTATCGCCACCCCTGGAACTATTTATTGGATAACCAACACACCTCTGCCATAGGTTACCCCTACGTTTGGTGACGTAGCGTGGGTGCCCGGATTCATAGGGTGAAGTTTGTCCGGGTCTTGGCGGCGGACTCGTTTGCCCACCAACTACGTGGCAGGCCGTATCAGGATTGATTGAGGTAAACTTTTTGACCTCTCAACATCGCCTAGCACCGCAGTGGGAGGGATGGATTCAGACGTCTGTCACTCCTGGACACTGACCCCCACATTCCTACCCACCCCTCTTTCCTTATCTTAAAAAGACCACCCACACAGCATCCCATAAGATGACTCTAAGGGAAATTATTGTCTTCAGGGCCTCCCGTGTAGAGCTAAAGCAAAAAAAAACCTATAGTGTTGTTAAGTTTATCAGCATATTATAATTTGACCATTTAATTCGACCGTCAGGCATTTCGTATCTCTGTAATTTTTTTGGGTGTTCCGTTTCCGGTTCAAGATATTGGAGCTGTCAAATCGGAATAATCAATATTATGGAACCTACCTGCCTAAAAAAAGTTTGTAAAAGAATTGTTCTTGAGATAGTGACATTTCTTTGTACAATTTGTACAATTCCTTATTTAAAATAAAACAAATGTTACTTAAAATATTATTGGTTTATAATTAAGTAGATAGGTTTTAAGTTCTTACTTACAAATCTTACGATTTTAGAGGAAATTTTGTTTTGATTTAAGTTTTTGACCGCGAAATCTACTGTCACAGAACTGAAAACCTAATTTTATATCTCGACGCAATAGGTAGGTGTACCTAAAATAATAATGTTAAATAATTACTTTGAACAATTATTCTTACAAATGGACCTTGTTTCTGTTGTTAAATATATATTTTTTTCCAATATAAATCCTTAATCTTCAGTCAAATCTTAAATTCTGCAACACCTGTAAGTGAATTTGATCACCGTTAACAATATTATTTTTAATTTTGAATGAAACAGCTCGAATTGTTTTAATTGCCTCAGAGACGCATCTACCCCCATTGACCTTTGACTTTGTTAAGTTCAAAGTGTCGAATTTACGCAATTTACTAAAATAATAATTAACAGGTCGCTTGAATTGTCTCAATTGCCCCAGAGATGCATCTGCCCCTAATGACCTTTAACTTTGTTAAGTTTAAGACTCGCCATCCCGAATTTATACCAATTAATAACGCTTTAAGTTTTTAAGCTCTTAAAAATATATATGTTATTCTTGAAGCTAATATATTTGTCACGACGAAACGTTAATTATACGAAATTCACAAAGTATTCTGGAAAATTATTATAAACACGTTTATTCTGTTATTTTCAGTTATTTCAGTTATGCATGTGATAAAAAGTGTTTCTTGACGGCCGGCGTGGTCAGCGGTAAGGCTCTTGACTCGCAATCCGAAAGTCGCCGGATCGAATCCCGGCGTGGGCAAATAAATTTTATTTGATTAATTTGTGTTATTTCATGATTAATTTATTAAAAATAATATATATATATATATAGTATATTACGGCACGTTCGAGAGTGGAAAATACTCTCAGAATCGCTCTGATGAAGACCACCATTCGGAATTGAAACGTTGCTTTTTTTTTTTTTACATGAGCTCCACACAGGAGGCCCTGAGGAAAATAATTTCCCTCAGGGCCTATGTCATCTTTGGGGATGCTGTGTGGAGGGTTTTTTTAAGGAAAGGAAGGAGATGAGAGTTCTGGGAAGGAAAAGGGTTTAAGGGGTGGGTAGGAATCTGGGGTTCAGTATGTCCTAGTCATCCGCCTCCAAGACCTAGACAAACCTCACCCCATGAACCCGGGCACCCCTGCTAAATCACCAAACGTAGCGAACCACTTGGGGTGACCTATGGCAGAGGTGCTTGAAATGGCTTTAGCCGTATTTAGTGACCAAATCTGAATAGCCAGGTACTTCCCCACTTTCCTCTTTCCCATATCCTTCCCCTCACCACTACCTTCAGCTTCACAACATACCCCAATTGGGGATGCCATAGTCTCACATGCTCCGGACGGGAGCAGTTGGGACTTTTGTGCGGTGTTCGTATATAAAAAAAATGCTACTCAAGACATTTCCCATGAGATTTTTGCTGTATTTTAAAAGTGTCGTGTTTTATTAAACATTTCCACAATTTTCACAATTTATTATTAATTACTTTTTAACATTAGCGCGCTCCCTCTAACATTCGTATTTACATGTCTCCCCTTCTTCTTTTTGAATGCTTACTATTAGGCCTTCAACTATCAAATCTACGCAATTTACTTATAAAAAGTCGCTTAAATTGTCTTAATTGTCTCAGAGAAGCATCTATCCCAATTGACCTCTGATTTGTTAAGTTTAAACTAACTTATTTACGCAATTTACTTATAAAAAGTCGCTTAAATTGTCTTAATTGTCTCAGAGAAGCATCTATCCCAATTGACCTCTGATTTGTTAAGTTTAAACTAACTTATTTACGCAATTTACTTATAAAAAGTCGCTTACATTGTCTTAATTGTCTCAGAGAAGCATCTATCCCAATTGACCTCTGATTTGTTAAGTATAAACTAACTTATTTACGCAATTTACTTATAAAAAGTCGCTTAAATTGTCTTAATTGTCTCAGAGAAGCATCTATCCCAATTGACCTCTGATTTGTTAAGTTTAAACTAACTTATTTACGCAATTTACCTATAAAAAGTCGCTTAAATTGTCTTAATTGTCTCAGAGAAGCATCTATCCCAATTGACCTCTGATTTGTTAAGTTTAAACTAACTTATTTTCGCAATTTACTTATAAAAAGTCGCTTGAATTGTCTCAATTGTCCTAGAGACGCATCTACGCCAATTGACCTTTGACGTTGTTATGCATAAAATGTCGCATCTACGCAATTTTCTTAAAAATTCGAGTGCAGTTCACACGCGGTAGAAGTGAAACCTTCACAATAACTTACACACAATCTTAACCAATAGGAGCTTTAAAAGAGAGCTCACAATCAAAGTGGCCAATGCCGTAAGGTTTCATTCTATCTCATTCTCTCTGAGGATAAATCCTATATATGTATGTGTTTTGCCACTTTTTAGTGTCGTTTCCGTTTCATTGGGTTTCAAATCACAACAGTGCAAAAGAAGTTTCACTTCAAAAAGTCGCTTGAATTGTCTCAATTGCCCGAGAGACGCATCTACCCCAATTGACCTTTGACTTTGTTAAGTTTAAACTGTTGTGTCTGAGCAATTTACTTACAAAAAGTGGCTTGAATTGTCTCAATTGCCCCAGAGAAGCATATACCCCAATTGACCTTAGACGTTTAAACTGTCAAATGTATGCAATTTACTTACATAAAAAGTCGCCTGAATTTCCTACAACAGCTAAAAAAAACATTTAGAAGGTATCGCAGTTCGCATTTGATATTACCGAGAACGTTATTCAAATAATGCGATCGTTAAGTGGTTTCGAATAGCATTTAATTTTTCACAAAGGACTGCGCTGCACTAAAATGAAGTGAGTTTAAATGCAAAGCAACCCAACACCTAACGTCAATGCAGTGAAATGTTAGATGAATACGAATTCCGGTAAATTTAATAGCACCACATCCCTATGCGTGCGACGGTTAGTACGATACCACCTAGCAAAAATTCCAAACTCAAAGAATGCATCACAAAATTTCACAATACATTTGATTTGACTTTTATACGAACGGTGTAAAAATTTGCTTGGCGCTTCGTGGTGTCCGGAGCGCGTTCACTGCAGCGAGTTTTCCCGAGGGTTTTCCCGCCACGTCCCGCTATTCCCATCCCTGTCGGCCGGGAACAAAGTGTTCACGGCCGGAGAGAGACGGCGCGAGCGGGTCTAAAAGCGCGCATTACGTGTCTAATGAGACCATCCATTATTCGGCAGTGTTACCAGACGAAAAAAAAATGGCGGCATCGCGATACAAGGGAAATGCGCGGATAAATCTACGGTGACAATAAAACCAAATGGATCGAAATATTTTTAACACGATACCAGTTCAGGAAAATGCACATTTACGTAAATCCAATATTTGCTGCACTAAAATACAATTTTTTGGTGGATTTAAAAAATATTCGCTTCGTTTCTGAAATATGTCGATTGAATCCAGAATTTGAGCACAAATGCACGCCCTTTAAAATGATTTTCCCGTAGCAATAAAAGGCAATTTTGAAAATTATACAAAGTTCTCATCAGAACTACTACAGGCTATGTTTAAAGCCCTGAATTTAATTTCACTGCAACAATTATACGCAAAAGATATTCTAATTTATGCATAATTTTACACGTACAAACTCGGGCCGATTCACAAGATCCATATTACAACATGCATTCCACCAATCTACAACTAAAACTACTTTTGGACAAAGAAATGTGCAATATTTCTTTAGAAATTATTAATATACTCCCCCTTGGAATAAAAACCATAAAAAAATAACCGACTTCCAAAGAAGCATCAAGGTATGGATTATGGACAAGGGAAGGAAGAATATAGATAGAATTTTGCAATCTAACAAGATTACTGGTTGTTTTTTAATTTTTTCTACTAAATAATTTTTCTCTCGTAATATTTTAACATACCAAACATGTAACCATGTACAATGTGACCTTAGAACGCGGTTCCCTAAGGGCACATTATTTTCTAAAAAAAATATTTAAAAACTTAAAAAATAAACAAATAAATCTTATATATAAAAATCTCGTGTCACTGTGTTTGTGGTCGCACTCCTCCGAAACGGCTTGACCGATTTTTATGAAATTTTGTACGTATATTTGGTAGGTATGAGAATAGGTTTTAAATTTTAAAGAATATTTCATACCGGTAGGTGATTAGGGTGTCCCTATCCAGAAAAAAATTAAATTTTTTTGACAATTTTTTTTTTAAATATTTTTTTATTTGCCTTCAAAAATACCCATGACTCCAAATTTTAACCCTCCTACCCCAACCCTCCCATTTTTTAATCGCGATTTTAGTATTTTCGTATGAACAAATTTAACCGGCGTCGTTCGTATTTCAAACAGAACGAAATTATTTATGTTGTTGAATGGCGCTACGTCCGCCTCATCGAACTTTCATCCACACATGCGCAAGACATTCACGAGAAGCGTCGCGTCATTTTGATATTTCATTCGGCATCATCTTCCCCCGTGGGCAAACCATCGAGCTTATTTGTGTTGGCTAAAGACGGACTGACAAAAAATATCGTACACTCAATTGCTCTTCGAAATTAATATTGATTTTCTATATTTAATTTTCCTACTTCTGTTTGTGTTTTTTTGTTTTTCGCTTTCTGTCACTGAGCCCATCCCCACACACTTACAATACATTCGTTAGGGAGCATACAATGATTACGTGAGCAGTTTTTCTTCCAATCTAGACCCCCCCCCCTTCCTTGGTGAGATAAATGTGGTCCACTTCATATATTCTTTTTATAGTAATGTGAAATTTTGCTAGATCCCCCCCCTCCTTTTTGAGCTCACGTAATTAATGTATGCCCCTTTATTTTTTTATTTAACAACCAAAATATTCATCAGAAATAATTTATAAGGCAGAACAACGTTTGTCGTGTCAGTTAGTATTTAATAAATTCTGAAATGGCAAGGCCAACAAAATACACGAGCACTGGGTGACAGTTATTTTCATCATAGACTATTCTTATTTATGACTTACATTTATACTTTTCATTTAAGCAATAATTAAAAAAAAATACTAATTTACCTAATAATGTTGCAACTTGGAGAAAGCTGAGTGGCAAAACTGGATTTCGAAAAAAAATAACCAGAATTCTTGAGCACGCAAGTTTTTGAAAAACTAAATGCATCATCAATAAAATTCATCATTAAATCAGCAATAGAATTCACAAAAACATGTTCTGGCGGAACATGTAATTTTTTATTATTTTTTTTACATACATTACAATGTGATCATTTGTCTGTCCAACTGGGCAGAAAACCCGTTTCAGGACAGCCAAATTGTATATTTAGTTCATAATATTCTTAACAAAGAAATAGTTACGTTCAAAATATCACGGGAATTTGCTTCTGTCGAGACAACTTTTGAGAACACTAAGAATTGTATATAATTAAGGGATGGTTTCTTTATGTCTTTAAAAGAATCGCAAAAATGTGATTTTTTTCAAGGTCAATTTGGAGAACATAAATAAATGCATTCACTCTTCTATGAGTGTTTTCTTTAGTGAGATCACAAGAAGGAGATTCTTTCCAGGCCATTTTAGAGAACATTACAATTGCATAATCAGAATTTACACATTTATAAACCAATATTTGACATATGAATTCACAATGTATTTATAACTATTTAATTTTAATAAAGTACTATAATTTTTAGAATTTCTTAAATAGTAGAAATTACACAATTATAATCCAAATATATGAAAAATGATTTTTCAAACTCGTTTTGGAGAACATTAATTTATTTAGTTGTTTATTTATTTCTTTTATTTTACGCCCAGAGTGCTTTTACATAAATAATAAATAATAAAGGCAGTACCTCCATCTTTAACATGAGAAAACAAATAGTTTAGATAAAGTTACGATGTGAATAAAAGGTATATAAATTAAATAAAAATATAGGCAACAAAAATTTAGTACAGTGGGATATATAATATCAACATGTTACAATTAAAAAAATACGTATATAATATAAAAATCCAACCAACAAATTTAAAAGTAAGATCCAAGGTTTGTAAAATTGCAACATTAACCGTGTATTTACACCTATAAGTATGTTTCGCTGTGCCAAGCCGATGCGATGTATCGATGGTACCGACTTCCTGTACCTCTCTATGGAGTTGCAGGAGTTCGAAACCATCGGACCTATCCAATTTCGAATTCAATATTTTAGGTAAAAAAGTTAACCAAATTTTTTTCCATTGAAATTACAAATGCATTACATTTAATTACATTAATAATTGTATTCCGAATAAGTGAATGGTTTCTATCGGGAGATCACAATTATGATATTTTTTCTGGGTTATTTTGGAGAACATTTGCAGTTGCATAATTAGAATTAACACATTTAATACACCAATATTTGACATATGAATCATCAATGCATTTATGACCATTTAATTTTAATAAATGTACTATTATTTTTAGATTTTCCTAAGTAAAAGAAATTACCCATTTATAAACCCGACTATATGAATATGAATTTCCAATGTATTTATATAGAAATTTTCAAAACTTATTTTTAGAAATGTATAGTCGTTATTTTACAAGAATCAAAGACCAGTCCTTATTTTACACGGATCAAAAAACAGAGTAAAAGTTTTATTTTTATGCATTAATATAAACTTTTTAGTACATATTAGGTATGTGAGATTGTGTTAGCATATGTTCGCTCTCGACTCTCCCCATATCCAGAAGCCAATTGCTAACCAATTTCCGTAAAATGCTTGTACTTTTCAGTTTCCAAGCATCGGGTATGAAGTTGAACAATTTAGGCCCTAAGTAGGAGTATTGTCTTTGGGCATGTGATGTGTTTGTAGTAGGCGGAATTACTGGATTCCTCCCTGCATGACGGGTGTTGTGGAGATGATCGATGGATGGATAGTGATGTCGGTGTTTTTGTGTATGTAAAATAATTTTTCTTATGTATAGTTGCCGTACATCAAGAACTCGTATCTCTTTAAATAATAGCTCACTGGGATACCTAAATGGTTTCTTAAGGATGACCCTTAGAAGTGATTTTTGTGCTTTTGCTAGGGGATCAATTATTGTTTTGGAACAGCCGCCCCATCCCAAGGATGCATATTCTAGCAGTGAGTTACACAAGGCATGGTACATTTGTTTCAGATCTTTTACGCAAAGAATATTTCTAACAGACATGAATAGATGAGTAAGCTTTCTAATCTTTGTGGAAGTCGAGACAATATGTTCGTCCCATCTCAGAGATTTATCTATGATAATTCCTAGATATTTTATACTATCGACACATTCTAAGTTTAAGCATTTACATGTGGTCCGGTCAATACAATGGTGAATAATGATGTTGTGTATTTCTTTTGGTTCTCCTGCTTGTGTTGCTCTGAAACGGATGTATTTGGTTTTATCTAGATTAAGTGTTAGGAGATTATTGTCTAACCATTGTTTGACCTTGTTTAACCCTACTTCTGCTTTACTGTGAACAACATTCCAGCTTTTGTCTTCAAATAGTAAGACTGAATCATCAGCAAAGGTGATAATGTGGTCGGCAAAGGAACTGTTACATAGATCATTTATATATATATTGAATAGAAGTGGTCCTAATGTACTTCCTTGGGGTACACCGAATTTAATATTAGCTGAATCGCTTATAGTGTCGTTGATGAGCACTCTTTGGCTCCTGTTATCTAAATAGCTACACAACCAATTGAAGAGCTGCCCTTGTATACCGATGCGCTGTAGTTTATTCTTCAGAATTTTGTGAGAGATAGTGTCGAATGCTTTTGCTAGATCCAGGAAGAGCGCAATGCATTTTGTACCTCTATCTATGTTATTAGAGATAATTTTTGTCAATTTAGCAATGGCATTTTCAGTGCCTAAACCTGGTCGGAAACCGTATTGGCTATTGGAAAGGATGTTGTTGTTTTCTAGGTACAGGCTGAGCCGATTCTTAACAATCTTCTAAATAATTTTAGACACAGAGTTGATCAAAGAAACTGGTCGGTAGTTGTTAATCTGTGATTTATCCCCATTTTTGTGAAGTAAAATAACAATTGATTGTTTTAAATGGTTGGGGAATTTTCCAGAGTTAAAGCTTAGATTACAAATGAACGATATCGGTGATGCTATGGCGGATTTTATATTTTTTAACAGATTTGAAAAGATCCTATCTGGGCCACACGCATTGGATGACTTAAGCTCGTCAATTATTTTCATCACTTCTTGTGATGTAGTTCGAATGTTATCTATTTTATGACTGAGATTACAGCATGTTATCTTAGCAAGATCAGTTTCAGTTGTGTTATATTTATCAAGAATTTTTTTTGACAGTGTGGATCCCACTGACGCGAAGTAGTTATTTGCAAAGTTTACCATCTTTATTGGATCTGACGTGATAGTGTGATCAATGTTCAATGATTTAATTTCAGATGATTTATTGATTTTAGTTTTAGTTATATTACGAAATGCTTCCCATAGCGTTTTTGATGTATAGTTGGTTTCGTAAATAATTTTTTTAAAGTAGTTTTCTTTAGTTCATGTAATTAAATTTTTACACAAGTTCCTATATTTTTTTATATCGAGTTTGTAGTATGATATTCTCTGGGTTCCTATTCGCCTTTTTGTGTAGTTGATTCCTCCTGTGTATTGATTTAACAAGACCAGGGGTGATCCATGGCGTTAGTTTTAATTGTTTGTTAGATATAATTTTGTTACTAGTGTGTTTAGATATGTAATCGTGTAATTTGGTGAAGAATTTCGTCATTGCTAAATCAGTATCCCTTTGGTCTAGAACGTTTTCCCATTTTTCTGAATTTAAGTCCTCAAGTAGGTTGAAGTAGTTTATTCGAGGTATGTATTTAATTTTAGCAGTAGTGGGAGGTTTATTTTTAAGGCAGAGAGCTGTAGTGTAGTGGTCAGAAATTGTGGTGTGGATAACAAATGATTCGATGTGTTTAATTTTTTTTATGTTAATGTGGTCTAGACAAGATTTACTTGTGCCCTGTTCTCGGGTAGGGCTGTTAATTGTCTGTATGAACCCATTTTCCGTAAGCAGACATAGATAATCTTCGGATTGACGGTGGTACTCAGGAATCGTATTAAAATTTAAATCGCCTAAAATAATTTGCCGTTCTAATTGTTTTGAACTGTTGATGATTGATTGTAAAGAATTCAAAAAAGTGTCAATATTTTGGAATGAGGGTGATCTATAGATTGCAAAAATACATAAGTTATTGTTCAATACGATTTTCATACAGTTTGCTTGTGGTAGTAAAATTTCGTCGACTTGTGCTTGTAGACCGTTTCTGATGTAAATTACAATTCCACTGGATTTATTTAAATTTATATTTGTGTGATGTTCCGAGTAATTGTGAATCATTTTAGAGGTGTACTCTTTATTTATCCAGCATTCCGTTAATATTATGACATCGAATGCGCAATTAAATTGGTCTAGAAAAATGAGGAAATCGTCAAGTTTTGAAATGCTTCTAATGTTCTGGTGTATAATTTTTAGACTGTAAGAGCCCCAATTATAGTTTTTTATATTATTTAGATCATCAATTATATTCAAGTTACAGTATATACCTGGATGGTTATCAATATCACAAGGTAAATCAAACATAATTAAATGTTGGTTGTATGTGGCATAGAGAAAAGTGTTCCAGTAATATATTATTAAATTTAAAAACTATTCCCAGTGTGGTTGCATGGATAGGTGTGTATGGAAATAATTTAGTGATTTGGTAATATAATGCAGAATGTTTAAAGTCGATGAAACATCGTGATAACAAATTATTATATATGTATGGTAAAAATATAACAAGTGAAAATGAGCGAGGCGGGTGCTCGTACCTTCTTTGTGCAATGAAATATTTAATTAACTTTAAACTATGTAAATTCTGGTTAATAATATAATGAAGATTGGTAAATTCGCTATCTCGCCGAGTTAATGATTTATTGCATATACCTGGAAACGAGCGAGACGGTACATACCTCGGTAGTACGATTCTTTCAGTTGCATCACATAGTTGCGAGCTTGCTTTCATCAGAAATACATATTGCATTGGACCCCGTGTCCCGTCTGACATATATCTGCCCCGCCTTCGACCACGTGAAACGGTAACCTCGCGTTTTCGCTTCTTGTCTTGCCTTCCAAAATAGTTGCTTGCCTCGAAATGTCAGCTGTTCGGAGACGTAGATCCTGGTACTCGGTCCCGCAATTCCAATGTTCGAAGTATTCAATTTGTCTTCCAAATTCGGGTTGTTTTTGTTGTATGATTTCACATCCGCTAACAGCTGTTCTTTGGCTATGTTCGATTTTAGTTTGATTATAATTTCTCTCGGGTGAATATTATTTATTTTTTTTGCTGCGCGATGAATAGCGTCTATGTCCTTGACTTGGATGTTCGACTTAGTTTTTTGGCAAATATTAAAAATGACGTCTTGTAGTATTTTTCCTTTATTTTCTGGTATGCCTCTGATTTCTAAGTTGTTGGCCTTCAGAGCCCGCTCCTGGAATTCTAGACAGTTTTCCAGAACATTAATCCTGGCTTCCAAATCGATGTTCTTTTTTGTAAGCTCCTCATTCCTTGATTCAATTTCACGGATCCTTCCTAGGAAGTCCTCGTATTGTGCACTCATGAATTGAATGCTTTCTAGAATTTTGTTGTTTTGTTCCAAGATATCATTTTGTTTTCTTTCGAGATTAGACGTCTTATCCAAGACTAACCCTTGCAGATCTTCTAAGTTTGTCTGGGCCTGAACTGTGGTCGACGGTCCTTTATTGGTATTTTTTTTACCTGGCTCCAAAGGTTCGTTACCGCTGACTGTATCAACTACGCTCGAAGCGCTCGTCACAGTAGATGTCTTCGTGTTTTTGCACTGTTTACATTTCAGTAGGGAACGCCGTTCCTGAGTGAGTCTACGGAAACTGTTCTCAGTAATTCCCCCACAGGCTAGATGAAATGTGCCTTTGCACGCCGAGCACACAAAAATTGACTCCTCTGTTATTTATTACTGGCTCCGGGCAAATGTTGCAGTGCATTTTGAAAATAAATTTGTGAGCTACCTGCGTTACGCCTTAGTAATGTTAAATTACGTTTTTTGTTTTTACTGATTACACTCAGTAGGTACGGTAAATCGGTTATATGAAGTTTATAGATTTTAGACTATGTTGTCACAAATAGCAATCACTACCGTTAACTTTCCGATATTAGTGTTTTTGTCACTTAGTAATCACTTTAAAGCAGAGCAAAAATATTATGAACTAGTTACAATGGCGGTTATTGTGGTATTGTGGTATATGTGGTATTAGAATAGTATTTTGGTAAACTGTGTCAGTATTCTTTTTTTGCATTGTGTCACTTTGTGTATTCTTTAGCATTGTGTCACTGTCAATTCTTTTGAAAGTACCCACAATAAACAAAACAAATAAATAAAACATACAATTCTTAAGAGTCTTAATTGAAAAGCTGTCCAGAAAATTAATTAAATTAGAGTTTATTACTAGAATTTAGGCTGAATAATGTTGTATACGAACACTTTCACATACAACGTTATTCCACAAAACGGGTTTTTTTACTCTTGGCACCTTAAAGAAAGCAACATGCTCTTCTAACATAAATGAACACATATCATATATGTTTTTGAACTTAAAAAGCAAAAAACGATATGAATAAATGAAACCATTTACGTTCTAGATTTTGTCATACACAACATTATCTCACAACATCATCAACATACAACATTATTTCACAAAACTGTTTCAACGGTTAAAAAGCAGGCTTAATAATATTTTTTCTGGACAAATTCTACTTTCCTGCATTCTTCAGCCTCTTGGTTTTGAAAACTTTCTTGTTGAAGCATAAGACGTTCGTTTTCTCCATTTATTGTCGTAAATTAAACCATGCGCCGTGATTTTGATGAACGGCGTTATACAACATTCTTCCACAAAACACACTTTAAAAGGCTATCAAAGGCCTAAAAAAAATTTCATTGTCATAATTCGTACCTTAAAAGATGCGTATTAATATGCCCAACATTATTCCGTCAATAACTCAACTTTGATAGTTTTGCTGAATACAACATTATTAAGGGCTCAATTATAGCATATTGCATTAACAGAGGGGTATTATACTTCGACTTGAGAAGTGCAGCATCAGAGTTGCATCGCACTTTGCTCCGCGAACGACATTTATTATGTCTGCAAAAGCCCTACGAGCATTTTATTATTAAAGAAAAATGATGTAACTTGACGAATGGAATTGATTGAGCGTTGTAAAGCTAATATTCTGTATCTATAGATATAGTGTATCTATGCCAATGTACCAGTATAAACCATTCATACCACTATTGAGGGTCAAATGTATCGGCTATAGTCTAAGAGGTCACGGGATTTTTCATAACCATCATGGATACGGTTAGATTTACTTTTATAGTTTGTAAAGTAAAAAATTGAAATCAAATAAATGCAGGGAAGTCTACTTCCTTCTTTCTCCACAAATAAGGGTATTGCTTACACAATGATAGCTCTGAAATACAACCACTGAAAGCAGACAGACCAACTCGTTTCACCTGTGGAGACACCACACTTCGAATAGGTTCTAAAACTAACCATTCTGTTATCGTTTTTTTTCGCAACAATGCAGTGATTTGCGCGCATCATAGCTCTGAAATGCAATCATTTAGAGCTGCCATACCAACTTGTTTCATCTGTGGAGACGCCATACTTTGAACATGTACTAAAACTGACCATTTCAATAATCGTTTTTTTTTTTGCAACAATGAAGCCTCTCGTAAGCTCTATAACTCGAAGTCGTAACCACTGAGAGCAGGCAGACCGACATCATTCACCTTAGGGGACTTCTCTACAAACTATAAATGTAAATCTAATGTATCCATGATCGTTATGAAAAATCCTGTCACCTCTCAGTCTATCAAATAATGATAGTGTATATAAAGATTATTAAGAGAAGCACGAAACAAAAATGTCATTCCTATAAATGAAATGAAAGTAATATAAGGTAAATTAGAATATAAGATTTATTGTAAAACGAGGTTTATTAAACATGTGGATTGACTAAGACTCTTAATTGTAATAAATAATTTAGGGCTTGCAAGACTCTGGAAAAGGATTTCTTGAGTTAAATTTAAATGTCACATTGTTATGTAGATAATTATTCTATTTAAAACGCCAGATGGTTTAAACATAACGACCAAGTAAATTAATTAATTAAATGAAGTTATAAGTAAACCATAATCATTGTTGACTACGGAGCATTTGTTCGACCGTGTCAAAAAGATAAGGTCCATCGTGAACTCACGAGTTCAATAGTGAATGTGAGAACCTGCGGAATTAGACAAGCGAAGGAAGAAAACCAGGGTAAGTCAGCATTCCTGAAAATCCTCAGTCCCTTCCGCTTTGCGGGTATCTTTTTTTGTCCCCAATAATAGTCAAGATTCTAATAGTTTAAAATGATGGATTTACGGTTTCGGATGTTAATATCCATAGATACTGCATATTGCCGTAACAAGGACGTATTATACTTCGACTTGAGAAGTGCAGCATCAGAGTCGCATCGCATAATGCTCCACGTCCGACGTAATCAACGTATTTTTACGTATTCAACCCAACAGACCGCTACTACAGTCGCGCTACGCCCCGCTGTGCACTGTGTACACACTGAACACTGTACACAGCCCGATAGCGATTGTGTCGCGCTCTTTGTTTCTGCCCGAGGGATTGCAACATTTTAATTCAAATTCCTCGGCAGACTAATGGCCGCTGCAGGACGGCAGGACGGAGGACGGACGGCGGAAACTAATCGCTGGAACAGGCGGATTAGACGTTGGCCCGACTTGAATGGACGAATTACTGCAACTTGTTGTTTACGTAATGCGATTCGCTAAAAATGTGGACCGTACATTTTTGCCCGGAAAGAGCGGAATGCGGTTTTTTCCTAACGAAAAAAAGGTATTAAAACCTGGACTAAATTAACTAACCACAAATTTTAAACGGGCGGGTTTTTGTCCATACCAACGTATTCCCCAATTTCCTGTCCGGATTTTGACACTATTGAAACATTTTTTTAATAATTATCGAGCACTAGCGTGCCAGTACGTTTTGCCTTTTTTGATTAGTTACTTCTAATAGGAGTTAGGGCCCACCCAAAAATTGTTAAAATTGCCTGATTTGAACGTTATCAATAGCTGTTCGGTATACAAACAAGACAAAAAGATACAGACATAGATTAAAAAGATACAGACATACATTTAAACAAAGCAAAACATACTGACATGGAGTATTTTCTTCTAATACAGTCAGTAAAAAAATAACTTAAAAATCGGTCCAGTTCGGTGGAGTAAAATGGGGAATACAAAACCTCTATTGTGATGATTTGTTTAGAATCGATCACACAGCCTTTAGAAAATAAAAAAGGAAATAAATTCAGCAATGTAATTTCATTACGAGCTATTAACAAACCACCAAAATGGCCAAACACCTCGGACTTTAAAGTAATGGTCAAACACTAGCTGCTGTGTAGTGTTGTTTAGAATGCAGTTAAAACGTGAGGGTGCAACCAATTATTGTTGTAGAAAGTACCATGTGACCAACTTCCGGCCCGTTGGGGCCCGCTCCTGTAAAGACAATCTCATTAACAAGTGAGCGCCCCTGGTGTTACCGCCCTGCCGCGGCCGCTGGAAAACTTCCCTGCAAGGGGAGAGCATGGGTGGAAAACTCCGGGTCGGAAGATGTATTGCTTTAATTAGTAAATAAGATAGATTGATGCAACATAAGTGAAAAGAAAGTCTCAAATAAGCGGAGCAGAAAATGAGTCATTTATTTATAATTTAACCAATTACCCGTTAACAACATACGAGGGTTGTCCAAGAATTGAATACCTTTACTCATTTTCACGATATTTCTCAAAATATGGTGGCACTCGCGTATAGCTCAGACGTTACTCTAAAAAAACGAGCGGTGATCCGGCTTGGTAGCTGCTTCAGTGCGATCTTTTTGTCCGTTTGAGATGGACGCTCTGCTGTTGAATCCCGCCGCCTCTGCGAGGTGCGCTCAATTATTCGATTTCTCAACTATGAGGGAGTCCGCCCTGTTGAAGCTCGCAGTTTTGATCCCAGGCGTCAGTAAGTCTACTACACAAACTATTTTGAGGAGGAAAAGGCGTATGCAAAGTGCATGCTCGTTGGGTACCCAAAATGCTGAAGAGAAAAATCGTGTGAAACGGGTTCGGGTCTCTTTGAACCGTTTTCTCAACCACCGCGAGGTTTTTTGGGTTGAAACATGGGTTTACCACCTAACCCGGATTCAAAAAGGTAATCAAGGACAAGATTTGCATTTTTTTCACAGAAATTCGCTACGCTTGGTCAATCATTTAATAAAATAGGTAGCACTTTTACATAAACACCTAGATTCCAACGTAACCAAATAGGTTGGTTCACTTGAATTCCTTTTAAATTATACTAGATATTTGCCAAAAAAGACTCAGGTGTTTGTGAAAAAGGATCAGCATTGCCTATCTCTGCATCAAGTATTAAGAGACCCTCACTGCATAATACATAGAATACCGCATCGCCAGCAAACTGCATGTTCAATTGTGCAGTGTGTTTTGGTTCGGTTGACCGACGCCATTGTTGTTTGGGGTTTGCAGGGCTGCAGGTTTAATTGGGTGGTCGAATTCTGCAGTTACGGCGGGAAAATGATGGTAAAATATTACCACTGTCCAAATTAAAGGTACTTATTTATTTGAATACTATCACTATTTATTTATTTAAATATTTATATTTGTACAGTTTCTACCATTATAATAAGGGCAAGTGCATTCTGGTATGAAATGGGTATTTCCAAGTTTTTTTATTGCTTAAAAAATTAAGCAAAAAATTAGGATGATTATAGCAATTTTATTTTATTTTTATGTTGACGAATAAATTTTCTACAGCGAGTCAAAGTTTCCCATTTTTGAATTACCGATAAAACGATATTTTGGGGCGGGGCTATCGTGTGACGTCATGAGCGTGGACGCTTACTGACAGTGTTTATTTATGCTGGCCCAGCAGAGCAACGCTTGTGACGTCACAATCCGATTTGCCAACCACGGGCCGTTTTGATTTTGTCAGTTTTAGATCGTTTTTAAAATCAATAATATTGAATGAAAAATTAAAAAAAAAAACATTTTTAGTAGGATGATTAAAATCTGAAAAATGATCTTTAAATATTCCGTACATTTTCAACAGAATCCCTCGTTTGTGGAAATACCCCATTAAAAAAAATTAACGAAAAAAGGAAAAAAAATAATGTAAAATTTCCTTATGCAAAATTCCGTGTTTTTGGTTTCGAAAATTTGATAGCTTGGAAATTTTTAAGATGCTTTAATTGAATACATATTTTGAGATGAACACATATTGTAAAGACTTTTATAAGCCCAGAAAAAAAAAAGTATCAGATCTATAAAAACTGCTTTAAGTTAAAAATCTCCTACTTACGAACTTTAATTAAGTTCCTTATAAAATGATAGTAAACATTTAAATATTTATGACTGAACCTCGCAAAATAAAATAAAAAAAAACTTTTTGGCTTTTTTTCTTGAATAAAACAAAACAGGCGGCAGGTGTTAAGAAGGAATTTAAACCTTATCGCCATACATAAAAAGTGTTATTGTTAGCAAACCGATTTCAAATGTTATACAACATGGTGCATCGCCTTAAAAAAATGGTAATATGAAGAAGATGACGTCATCTCATTTAATATAGGATGGAGCTCTTCAACAGCATATTTTTTTACATATTTTTTCGTCTCCCCCGACATAAATACTCAATTTTCACGATAATAAAACTAAATCTAACTATTTCAATTATATTGCACATTAACTAGTAAGCGGAGTAAGACATAAATAATTAAGTACCTACCTGTGAGTATAACCTAAACCTAATAATACATACGCATGTCGGGAACTCGGTAGTCTATACATATAAAAATCAATGTTTGCTACCTGTGAGTATAACCTAAACGTAATAATACATACGCATGTCGGGAACTCGGTAGTCTATACATATAAAAATCAATGTTTGCTACCTGTGAGTATAACCTAAACGTAATAATACATACGCATGTCGGGAACTCGGTAGTCTATACATATAAAAATCAATGTTTGCTACCTGTGAGTATAACCTAAACCTAATAATACAAACGCATGTCGGGAACTCGGTAGTCTATACATATAAAAATCAATGTTTGCTACCTGTGAGTAAAACCTAAACCTAATAATACATACGCATGTCGGGAACTCGGTAGTCTATACATATTTAGGGAACGCGACGTGATCACGTCGGGGTCACGGGGATTATTTCTCGTTCTGTCTCCCGTTCCCTCAACTGGTGACCCCGACGTGATATGGATACGCAGCATACAGCATCCTGACAAGAGTGTTACCACGACGCACCGGTAACACCGCAAAACGAGGGAATCGGTAGAGACGCATCAGCACGGACGCTCCGACCAGCAGCATCAACCCGGCTTTCCTGCGACTCCTGGCATCATCTTTCAACCCTGTACTCCGTACACTGGGAAGGGGGTGTGTGGCGACACATCATTATTATCTTCGCACTTCAAAAGAACATACGAGAAACTTCTAATATTCGCGCCCATCGGCAAACCTACTTGCCTAGGTACCTTCGTACCTATACTGGCCGCGATGTACTTTCTCGCCGGCCGTGCCAGCCCGACGATAATAATATCGCCCCGCCTAGAAAGGTCTCGAGACAGCACCGTACAATATCTGTACGGCGCCGAATATTCTCGAAGTGGCTCGTATTACCTACCGCGAGGTAGTTACTTTACCGCGGCTATATAAGCAGCCGATCGCTCGCCCGCTGCAGTTCAGTTCAGTTCAGTCTCACACTTACAGTCGGCCAACATCTCAACATGTAATAAGTGCTCCTGCATGGCACCGCTACGCATCCAGGGCAGCTTCCTCGAGGTCCACCACCACAAGGCCCATCGTGCCTTCAGCCCCGCAGAACAGCAACATCCCGCGACTCACAAGGCTTGCGTCACCTTCAGTCCGGGGATCAGCTCACCACTTCATGGCACCCCGAAGCCCACCGTGCTTCGCTGCCATGGAACACGCTCCGCCTCGTCAGGACTACCTGCTGGTGGCTCAGCTCACCGAGCCACACACCGTTTACCTCCGCGACTTAAAGCGTCGAGCAACGGCCTGGGAGATAGGTCATCTCCACCGCCATGGTGTCGAGCAACTCGCTGACCTTCACCACACCATCTCCTTCACACCGTACGCCTGCAGCATCATCTACGGCACTCCGCATTACATCGTGTTACCGACCACCGACCATCTGCTACGTAGCTCCAATAAATGACTGACTCACCACTTCGACATAACGCCTTTCATTTCTCTCTACTGATCCGGCCCGCTCCCTCAACTGCTGGCACGGCCGGCGAGAAAGTACATCGCGGCCAGTATAGGTACGAAGGTACCTAGGCAAGTAGGTTTGCCGATGGGCGCGAATATTAGAAGTTTCTCGTATGTTCTTTTGAAGTGCGAAGATAATAATGATGTGTCGCCACACATATAAATATCAATGTTTGCTACCTGTGAGTATAACCTAAACCTAATAATACATACGCATGTCGGGAACTCGGTAGTCTATACATATAAAAATCAATGTTTGCTACCTGTGAGTATAACCTAAACCTAATAATACATACGCATGTCGGGAACTCGGTAGTCTATACATATAAAAATCAATGTTTGCTACCTGTGAGTAAAACCTAAACCTAATAATACATACGCATGTCGGGAACTCGGTAGTCTATACATATAAATATCAATGTTTGCTACCTGTGAGTATAACCTAAACCTAATAATACATACGCATGTCGGGAACTCGGTAGTGTATACATATAAAAATCAATGTTTGCTACCTGTGAGTATAACCTAAACCTAATAATACATACGCATGTCGGGAACTCGGTAGTCTATACATATAAAAATCAATGTTTGCTACCTGTGAGTATAACCTAAAACTAATAAAACACACGCATGTCGGGAACTCGGTAGTCTATACATATAAAAATCAATGTTTGCTACCTGTGAGTATAACCTAAAACTAATAATACATACGCATGACGGGAACTCGGTAGTCTATACATATAAAAATCAATGTTTGCTACCTGTAAGTATAACCTAAAACTAATAATACATACGCATGTCGGGAAATCGGTAGTCTATACATATAAAAATCAATGTTTGCTACCTGTAAGTATAACCTAAAACTAATAATACATACGCATGTCGGGAACTCGGTAGTCTATACATATAAAAATCAATGTTTGCTACCTATGAGTATAACCTAAACCAAATAACACATACGCATGTCGGGAACTCGGTAGTCTATACATATAAAAAATCAATGTTTGCTACCTGTGAGTATAACCTAAACCTAATAATACATACGCATGTCGGGAAATCGGTAGTCTATACATATAAAAATCAATGTTTGCTACCTGTGAGTATAACCTAAACCTAATAATACATACGCATGTCGGGAACTCGGTAGTCTATACATATAAAAATCAATGTTTGCAACCTATGAGTATAACCTAAACCTAATAATACATACGCATGTCGGGAACTCGGTAGTCTATACATATAAAAAATCAATGTTTGCTACCTGTGAGTATAACCTAAACCTAATAATACATACGCATGTCGGGAAATCGGTAGTCTATACATATAAAAATCAATGTTTGCTACCTGTGAGTATAACCTAAACCTAATAATACATACGCATGTCGGGAACTCGGTAGTCTATACATATAAAAATCAATGTTTGCTACCTGTAAGTATAACCTAAAACTAATAATACATACGCATGTCGGGAACTCGGTAGTCTATACATATAAAAATCAATGTTTGCTACCTATGAGTATAACCTAAACCTAATAACACATACGCATGTCGGGAACTCGGTAGTCTATACATATAAAAAATCAATGTTTGCTACCTGTGAGTATAACCTAAACCTAATAATACATACGCATGTCGGGAAATCGGTAGTCTATACATATAAATATCAATGTTTGCTACCTGTGAGTATAACCTAAACCTAATAATACATACGCATGTCGGGAACTCGGTAGTCTATACATATAAAAATCAATGTTTGCTACCTGTGAGTATAACCTAAACCTAATAATACATACGCATGTCGGGAAATCGGTAGTCTATACATATAAAAATCAATGTTTGCTACCTGTGAGTATAACCTAAAACTAATAAAACACACGCATGTCGGGAACTCGGTAGTCTATACATATAAAAATCAATGTTTGCTACCTGTGAGTATAACCTAAAACTAATAATACATACGCATGACGGGAACTCGGTAGTCTATACATATAAAAATCAATGTTTGCTACCTGTAAGTATAACCTAAAACTAATAATACATACGCATGTCGGGAACTCGGTAGTCTATACATATAAAAATCAATGTTTGCTACCTATGAGTATAACCTAAACCTAATAACACATACGCATGTCGGGAACTCGGTAGTCTATACATATAAAAAATCAATGTTTGCTACCTGTGAGTATAACCTAAACCTAATAATACATACGCATGTCGGGAAATCGGTAGTCTATACATATAAAAATCAATGTTTGCTACCTGTGAGTATAACCTAAACCTAATAATACATACGCATGTCGGGAACTCGGTAGTCTATACATATAAAAATCAATGTTTGCTACCTGTGAGTATAACCTAAACCTAATAACACATATGCATGTCGGAAACTCGGTAGTCTATACATATAAAAATCAATGTTTGCTTGCTTGCGTGTATGTTCGGCGTTGCTAAACCATTCATCCGATTGCGATGAAATTTTGGGGATTTGATGTGCGCATGCCCGCGATGTTTTCTGAATATGTGAACTCTGGCGTCATGAAATTAAATTTGTGTAATTAATTTTTCGTTTAAATTTCTTAGGGTTAATCTTGAAGACAAGTAGATTTCGAGAAATTTCAAGGGTCTGCGCTTTTTCCATTTTTAAGTAAGCCTTATTTAAGAACCAACTACATTTACTAATAATAATATGCCATGGTTTTTCAGGGGTCTGCGCTTGTATTACTATAATGAGGGAAGTGAAGCTTGCTGAACAAACAATTAAAAGTTGCTATCTATTTCCAGTGTTCCGTTTGAGAGGTTACTATTTATTTTAATGATGTCGGATGCGGGCTTAAGTTTCCGTTTTCATTTTCAAATAAGAAGAAAGGTATCGCAGAATCCAAAAATTAAATGTTTTTCTCAGAACCGGAGAAAAAAATTCTCGGGCCCACTCTTTATAATATACTAGCGATTTCCCGGCATGCGTTGCAATGTCACATAATGAAGAAATCGTTTCTTCCTGCGTGTCCTTTTTCAATCGTCCCGTTCCCCTTCCGCCACCCCTTCCCCTCCCATTTCCTCTTACCCTCACGGGATCCCTCCCCAGTCCTAGTATGTTCAGTTTTCATACAGCTCTTGTGCCAGCTATTACAATTTTTTTTTATTAAAATTTTCATTTTTCATATACAAACATTCATTTTTGTATATTACAAGAACAATCAATAAAATTTGGTACCTAACACATGTACCTATTTAAAATATCAATAATTCTTACTTAAATAATACTTCAAGTAAATTTATTAATTTAAAGAGATCAAAATTTTGATTGATGGTTTGCAAAATGTCATTTTCAAATTGTGACATTATCGACAGTTTCGTAAAGTTTTTGTAATGATTTAAAAACTTTTCAGGTGTATTTTCACGTGGTTGTAATAATCCAGAAACCTTCGCGAGGGTGACAATCGATAGTTTGCAAAATGTCATTTTCAAATTGTGACATTTTTGACAGTTTCGTAAGAGTTTTTGTAATGATTTAAAAACTTTTCAGGTGTATTTTCACATGGTTGTAATAATCCAGAAACCTTCGCGAGGGTGACAATCGATGGTTTGCAAAATGTCATTTTCAAATTGTGACATTTTTGACAGTTTCGTAAGAGTTTTTGTAATGATTTAAAAACTTTTCAGGTGTATTTTCACGTGGTTGTAATAATCCAGAAACCTTCGCGAAGGTGAAAATCGATGGTTTGCAAAATGTCATTTTCAAATTGTGACATTTTTGACAGTTTCGTAAGAGTTTTTGTAATGATTAAAAAACTTTTTAGGTGTATTGTCATGTGGTTGTAATAATCCAAAAACCTTCGCGAGGGTGCAAATAAGCTATTTTAAAAATTTCAAACATTTCTTATTCTTCTTAATATAGCTATACATAAACAACTTACGGGAGGCATATTTTGATTTATATCTTCATATGCATAAAAAATATCGCGTCACGATGTTTGTTTTCCGAAACTACTTAATCAATTTTGATGAAATTTGGCTTACTATGTGTAATTTGGTCCAACTTAAAAGATAGGATAGTTTTTTATCTCGATTATTGACCTCAATATTGAGAATAGGACAATGTTTTGTAATTATTTGTAAGTTCCATAAGTTTCTAACAGATGGCTTGTGAGAGTTAGTTTATCGACACAAAACTTGTTATCTAGGTTGGGTAACCATACAGCAGACGGCGTTGTGTTTCGTGAGCCACAGCAAGGCGGATCCGAATCAGCTAGTAATACATATTTTTAGCAAAGGTTCGACTTACCTCATCTTTCCCTTTGATGAGACACATCTTGATGTCGTCTTCAGGTGTGATCCAGACGAGGCGACGCTGTTCCGTCAGGTCCACCAAGCTGAGGTTGTGAACCAGATTTCTAAAACAAAGACAAAGTTTTGGTTAGTATGAGATAATAAAATTAAAAGGCGTCCAGCGACTGGGTTTTCTAAGCGTCCAATTTGGAAATTCCCCGCCCTCATTAAAAAAATCATAACTCCGAATTTTAATACGGAGACATGTAAACTGCGTATAGAGTTAGAGAGGCATTGAATGCATTTACATTTGACCGTTTATCCATATTTTTATGATAATTCATAAATGCATTACGTACATTAAACTAACAATAGTTTAACAATCATTGCGTAAGTATTATTTGCACATTAGAACTGTACAGAAACCCTTTGTAACCTATCTTTGCGACCTTCGGGTTGCGAGTCAACAGCCTTACCCCTCGAACACGGAGGCCGTCAAACTTGTGATGTAATGTAAATTATTATTTTTTGTTTTTGTTCTGAATGGAAACCCTAAATACCATACACATAAACGGTTCACCAAGGAAGGCAATAATACCTCCATTTTTGAGATCATTTGCATTTCTATTAGATGTTGGGCATTTCAATTGCAATTCCAACAGTTTTATGATACATTCATTAGACGAAACAGCTGTCACGAGTAATAATAATCACCCTGCAGAACTGTTTTTTTACAAATGGGATAATAATATATTACAGAAACACTAATGATACAGAATACATATTAAATGGAGTTATATTAATTAAACTTTATAACAATAAACATTATTAAATTTTAAAAAATCACTTCGTAAAACACCACTATTCAATCAAAATTATGCATAAGTTTCGAAACCGAAGGTTTCTTCGTCGGGATAAGATTAACATTAATACAAATAACAGAGCACAAACAAAACGACATCCCTAACTATACATATTATTCGTCCAAAATGCATATTAATAAGAACTGTGGTATTGCTGTTTTCATTTTAAATAAACACAATAACGTCACAATCACTGAAATCAACATGAAACTAGCGAACTGTCTAAAACTGAACTTAAAAGTAAATGAAGTTATATACAATATTATAGCTATCTACCGCACACATGGATCAAATCCAAACAGTTTCATTATAGAACTGGAACATTTATTGCTACAACTAAAAGGTACTTGTAACGTTGTCACAGGCGATTTTAATCTGAACATTTTGAAAGAGGTAAGCGGTAATCTAAAGGAAGATTATATAAATGTAATGACATCGCTAAACTATAAATCATTTATAAATAATCCAACACGGAATGTCAGAGGACAAATTCCTTCCTGCATTGATCACATATGGTGCAACTCAAATAACAATGACAAAAACATGTCAATATTATGGAAAACCAGCATAACCGATCACTACACCTGTATATTTGTTACCAACATTGATAAAAGAAGTACCAACTCTAATACAACTGACAAAAAAAAAATGAAAAAAAAAAATTTAAACATGGAAATTTTAAGAATAAACCTTAAAATGGAAACCTGGGCATCCATATTTGAATCGGAAAATCCAAATACCTGTGCTGAGAATTTCGAAACAGTTTTCCAAAACCACATAAACCTGTCCACACAAATAATTGTTTACAAAACAAAATCTAAGCACAGATTAATAAAGCCATGGATAACTCATGGACTAGTGATTTCAATCAGAAATAAAGAAAAATACTACCACCAGTGTAAAAAATTCCCAAATGATGAAAAAATCGCCACTTTCTACAAGAAATACCGAAACAAACTTGCGCTTTTAATTAGACTGACAAAAGAAAAATATTTTCGTGATAAAATAAAAAATGCTGGTCAAGACAGCAAAGAGTTCTGGAAAATCATCAATACAATAACGAACAAAAGCACAAAACAAAAATTATCAAATGAAATTACTCATCAAGGAATCAACATCAACACCGAAAAAAATCCAAAACTTTGTGGTAATATTTTTAACGATTATTTTGCAAATGTAGGCTCTAATCTTGCTTGTAATATTACACCAAACAATAGACAGACTCCCCAACCAGAGCAGAACTCAAATTTTGAAGAAGGTTTTCACACATTTGCTTCAGTAACTCAAAAAGAAGTTGAAAACGCCGTATTAAGTTTAAGGGGATCAGCAAGCCCTGGCTATGACAACATAACTGTACAAACATTGAAAGCCGTACGTGAGATAATCAGCAAGCCAATTGCACATATAATAAATGTTAGTTTGAAGAAAGGTATATTCCCGAACAACTATAAGAAAACTATTGTCATCCCTGTTTTTAAATCTGGAGACGAAAAAAATATTTCCAACTATCGTCCCATAGCACTCACATCAAACATAGCAAAAATCTATGAAAAAATTGTTAAAAAACAACTTAACAACTACATAAAATCAAAGAAGATAATGAGCCCAAACCAGTTTGGATTTAGAGACAATCTCAGCACTCAAGATGCAATTGCTAAATTAACTTCAACAATAATACAAAATTTAGATAATGGAGAAAAGTGTCTTGGTATATTCATCGACCTACGCAAGGCATTTGATAGCATATCACACTCCAAACTCAATGAGAAACTCATGCAAATTGGTTTGGACGGAACAGTACTGTCATGGTTCCAAAGTTATCTAAAAGAGAGATTTCAATCCGTCAAAATAAATGATACCCTAAGTGAACCCAAAACCTCATCATTTGGTATACCGCAAGGAACTGTCATCGGTCCCATCCTTTTTATTATATATGTTAATCAAATGTTCACTCTTCCCATAGTTGGAGATATCATATTTTATGCAGACGACACAGTAGTTATCACTAAAGGGAAATCATGGGAGGAAACGATGATTAAAGCAAATACAAATATAAACATACTCAAAACATGGTTTGACCTAAATTGTCTCTCACTAAATACAGAGAAAACTTATTTTATTCCATTCTCTTTGAAAGAAAAAAATGTCGAGAACAATATAACTATTAAAATCCATTCATCACAGTGTGAAAATAAAAGGGAATGCAACGATGACAATTGCCTACAAATAACATGCAAAAATAGTATTAAGTATCTGGGTGTCATTGTAGACAAACACTTAAAATGGAACGAACAAGTCGAAAATACGGTAACCAGAGTAAGAAAACTTATTTACATATTCATTAGATTGAGAAACATTCTATCATCTAGTATGATTAAAACTGTTTATTTCTCTCTTGCCCAATCTATTCTAGAATATGGTATAATCGGGTGGGGGGGAACTTTCAAAACTAACCTCCAACCTGTAGAAAGGGTACAGAGGTTGATTCTAAAAGTTATCACACGAACACCATCTTTATTTCCAACAATACAACTATTTAATTCTTTTAGGGTACTCAGTTTAAATAAAATTTTCAAAAAGAACACACTGTTACAAACACACAAAGATCATTTTAATTCTACAACAACAATCACAAAAATAAGTAACCGTTCAAGATCACGTGGTAATCTAGAAATCCCTAAATTTAATACGAGTGCTTTTCAACAACATTATACTTATCAAGGCATAAAATTTTTTAATGCCCTACCATATAAAATCAAATCCGAAGAAAATTATAAAGTCTTTAAATTACTAATAAAACAACTGCTTGATCAACCAAACACTAATTATAAGTTTTAATTTCAAAGAAAGAATTTCTACGTATATTTTTTGATTACAATGTACTAATTAGTAAAAATTGATCAAGTCTTAATTATAATTTTATGTACTTTATTTCAAAATTAATCACTTAACTCCATCATTAATTAACAAAAAATAAATTATAAATTAATGTAGTCTTCTTATTGATTGCACATATCCTCTTAAAATATTTCATCAACTTTTGAACTGAAATGTAAGCGATTATTGTCGTAAAATAACATTATGTACCTACTCCTGCAATATTATCAGTTAATCCCATTGTCAGAATCAACTATATGTACTTACCATCTCAACACCTACCTATTAAGAGAAATGCAATAATATTATTTTTATTTTTACTACTTCTATTGTATATTATTACTTTTAAAATATCTATACTACATGTATATCTAATTTAGCAACTGCTACGTTAGTATATTTCTTTATTTAATATTTGTTTTTTATTCATAAGTTTTATTTGTTTCTTAATTTAAAAATATATAGTATAATATCTTATTTTTTATCTTTTTTCTGTAATGACACGACTCCCCAATTTAAACACGAGAAATTTTTTCTCTTTTAAATTGGGTAGATTCATTAACAAGAAATTATTTTATTTGTAATTATTTTTAAGAACCATGTATTTTCCTTATGTAAATCTGTTATATGTATGTATATTTCAAATAAAAAAAAAAAAAAAAAAAAAAAAAAAAAAAAAAAAAAAAAAAGTATAGACAAAAAAAACGAGTGTGCTTTAGACCACACGACTGAAGTAAAACTTCACTAACTTATATCTCCCTCTCAACTTCCGTTCGCCTCGCCCAACCGTTCGCCTCGTCCTACCGTTCGCACACTTTTAATAACGCTTTCGTCACGCCTTCACCAGCTTATTCCCCAAGTCAAGCGTGCATAAAGGCCCGACCGTTCTCCTCGCCCGATAACACTTTTCGTAACGCCCTCGTCACGCATTCACCAGCTTACTCCCCAAGTCAAGCGTGCGTAAAGAAGTTTTACTTCAAAAACTATCGACAAAAGTATATAAATAGATGAAATAAATAATAAATAGAGGTGTTTCACACAGTCATTTGTTTAATTTAATTAAAACTAACGCCACGAAGTGAATTTGCTAAGATTGAAGAAATAAATATTATGTTTTTACTGTACAATCACTACTTCTATCGGAGTAATTCTAGAAAAAATAATAATAACCCAAACAAACAACAAATATAAGATATCACGAAGTAAAGCAGAAAAAAAAACAAATAGCTCATAAGAAATCGCGTCAATCGGAAGCAGAATGCCGGAGGCGAGGGGAGATACGTCAATTTACTGGAGGAAAATCCATTAAAATTAACAACGCTATCATAAAAATAAGATGTCTTATTTAGGATAAATGTCTGCGGGGAACGGGGGAGGGGGGGCCAAGTCGCTAATCGATAACTCATTACGCGCATGATCGAAACCACTCCCCCCCTAAGGATTCTATGAAAAAATACATCTAACGAAATAGGTAATTCGCTAAACGCAGATAACTCAAATTTTCGACATTTTCTCAGATCTGAGAGTCGAAGCATTTTTGACACAAAAGAAGGCAATCTGTGAGGTTTATGAAGTATATTTACGAATTATTAATAGGTATATTTTTTCAATATAATTATTTGAATAGATTACCGTAGTTCTGTGGAGACTAAGGTCAAATGAAATAAAATAGAACTAATCTTTTGGAAATTTTGGAATCTGAAAACTTTCAATAAATAAAATAGTCAGTGGCAATTATAGGTAAATATAATTATATAGTTAGGTAGAACAAAACTTCGAACTGTGATGAAAAAAATTCCACTTCAGTCCTCGATCTATATCATACGTCAATGACTTCAGTTAATTTCTACATTTTATTGCCAAATTACTTTCATTATTTTTACCAGATCTCTAAGACGCGCTACCAAAGTCTTAAGTCGAAAAGGAATGGGGTCCTTGCAGTGCTGGCTTATAAAATTATGCATAACTTGATAGGTAGTCCATACCCCCTGGAATCCTATAAGTTGTTTGTAGCAAATAGCAAAGTGTGTATACCAAAGTTGTTTGCACTAAAAAGCAAAGTGTTTGAACCGAAGTTGTTTGTACCAAATAGCAAGGGCATCACCACGATCTACCATGAAGACCACATGGCAGAACGGCTATGGTGTTGCTAAATAAATAATATCTACAACGTAAATCTTCAAGGTTTTAAGAGGCCTATGTATATCTTTGGTAACTTTTAAAGTTGAAATAACACATTATTGTTAATGCGTATTGTAAATGGACGAGGTCTGTTAAATACAATAAAAAAAAACTCCTAAATAACCAAATTATCATTTCACTTTTTATGACCCAAAACGGATCAAGCTCATCAGAGCGGACGTGAATTCAAATCAAAATCTCATTAAAAACGTTATGATATCATAATAATCCTTGCAAGGCATCACACCCCCACCACGGAGTAAAGTTTTAAGTAGCTACCGGAAACCTATGCAAGCTTCTGGAATCCTCGTGACGAAGAACTAAAATAAGTCATTTATGCTAAGGATGATCAAAGCCAATTATTAGCTTCCCTAGTTTTAACTAAGAAACTGTTAATAGGATTGAAGAATTCTCTAACATAATAATGACGCCCTTAGCAGAAGACTATGGCTTGCTCCCCGCTGGGAACTTTCAAATATGATAATAGGTTGACGCATAACTTTGCGAGTTTTTGGTTTCGAAGATAACAGAATTTTGATGTCAGATTTAGATGTAATTTTCATAAAGCCTTTTAAAAATATTAGCACTAGTGTCAAAATCAAGAGATGAGAATAAGAGAATACCTACGATTGAATTTACAAACAAACTTTCGTATTGGGGTTATCATTTCTGGAATTCACTCGAAAGCAGGAAAATAACATGATACTAACGATTTATTTAAGCACTTTATACGTTTTTCTTAAATTTAATAAAGTTTCCACGATAAGCGCTTTTATTATTACCGTGACGATTCGCGTTTACGGTACCGTGACGACATAAAAAAGGCAATAAATTTACGTTCCTTATCACAACATTGCTGCAGCTCTTTCAAAAGATGAGATACACAATGTACGTATGTAGGTCTGCTATCCAAAGGAAAAAAGTGATAATTTTCTTGCGTCGCACCGTGATTTCAAAATTTGAAACGAGGCTTAAGGAACATTTGAGATGTCTAAATAGCAATAATTATTCGGAATTTGATAACCATCTGATTGAATTTAACCATTCATTTGATATAAATACTGGTTTTAAAATTTTACACACTAACGTTAGTGGTTTTCACTTAGATCTTTTAGAAATATTAGAAATTAGGAAAAATGTCAATTGAAATTTAAATATTGTTAATAATCAAATTAATTTTGTGAATAACCCTATCTTAAACAGTCTAGTTTTTGCACTGATAATTCGTGGTGGAATTCCATTGTATTAGAATTTGAAATTAAAACACTTTTGTACTTTCTTCCACTAATTCATATTTTACCAGGACCGGTTTCATCCTATTACGGACATTTTCAGACTGGTTAACCAGTCTGAAAATGTCCGTAATAGGATGAAACCGGTCCTGGTAAAATACAAATTAGTGGAAGAAAGTACAAAAGTGTTTTAATTTCAAATTCTACTATCTTAAACATATTTCCGTTGTAATTTTTTGTCTTTGATCTTCTAAGCACCCCCCTTTCCACCTCCCCCTCCCCTTGTTGATCATCTAAGCACCCCCCCTTTCCACTTCTCTCCCCCCACTACTTCCATTTCTACCCACGCCTGTCTTTCTATACTTGATAATTTAGTTTTTGGTACATATAATGTCCTGATGAAGAGAACATCGTTCTCGAAACATGTTGATTTTTTAAATAAAGATTATCGCGGTAAAAACAAAGTGTTTTTAATTATTTCATCAATAAAATCGTGCCACAAAGTTAATTTGCAAAATTTGAAGATGTAAAATATGTATACCTGTTTCCTCCAAAGGAAACAAGTAGTTTGGAGGAAATAGACAGATGTACATTGTGAGTCTCATATTCTGTCTCACCCTTATTTAAAGTGGAAGAAAGAGCTGCAGCATTATTATAATAAATAACGTACGTTTTATGCTTTTTTTATGCCGTCACGTTACCATAATCGTGGATCGTCACGTTAATAATAAAAGCGCTCATCGTATGCATCGTCCCGATGTACCTTGTATTACCAAATTATTTTACAAAAAAATGATTTCAAAATTGTAAAACCACGTTCCATTTTATTTTAAATTGGTTTTTTTATATCGAATATTTCCATAGACACTTCTGCAGATAAACGTTGGCTCCACACACATAAATATCAATACCGCAATCCGTGCTCGCTGCAAATACGGATCATTCCCGGAACTTGGGGCTTGTTGAATATTCCCACAGAATGATGTAGGGTTATGGAGCGCCACACACGAAATAAATTGAATGAATTTCATCCGTTTTATTAATACATATTTTTAATGAAAAGTTAACATTTTTCATATAAGGATATAATTAATCCGATAATATACGAATGATTCCCACAACTTTAATTACAAGAGGAAAACATTGCTTGCAATTATGGAGGACCGAAGAGTATATGATTAAACCCGCGAACTCTGGAAACCGACAAATGATGGGGTTATGTTGACTTTTTTTGACCTTTCTAAAGAAAAACATCATCAAATAAATCATGATCATTGATTATTAAAATTTTCCATACAAAAGTATTCCATACTACTCGTATCATAAAAGTGCCATTTAAGGTAAGCGTCCATCTGTCCGGCCGGCCGCAACGCACGGCAAGCCACGGATTTTTCTATATCTTTATATGAATTGGTACAGCACTGCGTCCACTACCGGCAAATACCGGAGGTCGGTGCGGGCAACGGATTTTATCAGGACGTTTTTTTTGTTTTTGTTTTTTTTTAAAAAGAAAGACTAACATTCCCGGGTTACGAATAACCCAACAATGTTTGAAAATCTCCTACTACCACCAAAGAAAGCCGAAAATGTTGCTTGTGTTGTGATGAAGGATTTAGCCAGCCGAGGAATCGAACACGCGACGTTCGGGTGGGACCCAAGCGCTATGCCCACTCAACCACCGACCAGTCGCAACGCACGTACGCGAGGGATTTTAACCAGCGATTTTTGCAGCAAGTTGTATAAAGATATAGAAAAATCCGTTGCGTGCCGTGCGTGCGTTGCGGCCGGCGCGGACAGATGGACGCTCACCTTTAGTAGGAAAAATGCAGATTGTGGTGTACTGTTGTTATCTCTGGTGAATAATACAACTCGGATGATGTGGAGTTTCAACGATACTTCGGTTCGTATTTTTCGTTTCCAGTCATATTTACAATGCCTATTTGTATATTTACAATGAATGTTTTACTGGACTAAATGTCTGTTCTAATAGATGATGCATCGATCTGCCGAGGAGGAAATGGTCACTGAAGGTGCCCATCTGTGAATCTGATATCAACGGCTATCTCTGTAACCGTTCGGGTATAGCGTTAGACCCGAACGGACGACAGTTGACTCTCTCATTTAGTACAACTTTGCTGACCTCTGTCGAGACACATCAAAACAAGATAAAACTACCTATACTAACGACGACTGTTGAAAAACAATGAAACTACATACATATTCATATATAGTACAAAGAAGAGCACAAATGATTAAATCATTTTAAAATGGGTCGAAATGTAAGCTAAAGAAGAGGTAGCGCACGAAATTTGAAAAAAGGCAAGTTAAATAATATATTTCAAGCGATTTTTTCGGCAAAGAATTAAAATCAACACACAGAAAAATAACATGTGTGGACAGAAAATTGAAAACGTCAATATGTAAAAGTTTTGTCTGAACGCACCAATGTAGAAAATAAAATAAATCAAGACGTCTCGTCTCGGGTCGGTGATACATTTTCCATAGAAAAGTTTTCCTTAGATTCATGAAATACTAGTCGTAAGTGCATTACACTGGAGTAAGTACTTAAGTAGGTTCTCCATCACCTGCCTTGCAACAATAACACAACCACACTCTATTTAAGTAGTTGACGCGTGTGTGCACGCTTTTATATATTTTATCTCGTATCCCCCGTGAGTGGGAACTCTCATCAAAGGCGGAAGACGGCGGCGGGGCTAAAAGGGCGGGAATTGAATTTTATGCACATTTTCCCAAACGGTTGGGATATTGGAAAAGTTGGCCCGGAAAACATTTCCCGCATTCCGCAATGTTGTTCCGGCCTGCATGTGTGTATTACCAACTTACATTTTGTGTACCCATTCGTAACACAAAAGCATGTATAGTGTGTATTACCAACTGACATTATGTGTACCTATTCATATCACAAACACATGTATGGTGTGTATTATCAAACTTATATTATGTGTACCAATTCGTACCATGTACAGTGCGTGTATTACCAACTTACATCATGTGTACCTATTCGTATCACAGACACATGTATAGTGGGTACTACCAACTTACATTACGTGTACCTGCGTATAGTGCGTATTAGCATCTTACGTTATGTGTACCTATTCATATCACAAACACACGTATAGTGCGCATTACCAACTAACATAATGAGTACCTATTCGTATCACAAACACATGTATAGTATGTATTACCTTACATTATGTGTACCTATTCGAATCACAAACACACGTATAGTGCGCATTACCAACTAACATAATGAGTACCTATTCGTATCACAAACACATGTATGGATGTATTACCTTACATTATGCGTACCTATTCGTATCACAAACACACGTATAGTGCGCATTACCAACTAACATTATGAGTACCTATTCGTATCACAAACATATGTATAGTATGTGTTACCTTACATTACGTGTACCTATTCGTATCACAAACACACGTATGGTGCGCATAACCAACTAACATAATGAGTACCTATTCGTATCACAAACACATGTATAGTATATATTACCTTACATTATGTGTACCTATTCGTATCACAAACTCACGTATAGTGTGTATTACCGACTTACATTATAATAATAATATGTTTATTTGGAAAACAAACAACTTTACAAAGAGACATAAAAAAATAGTGCTAAAATACAACAGTAAGCCTAAAAACATGTTTTCGCTGATAAAATAATTATGTGCATCTATTCGTATCACAAACACATGTATAGGGGGTGTTACCAACTTACATTATGTGTACCTATTCGCATCACAAACACATGTATAGTGTAACTTACATTATCCTACCTATTCGTATAACAAACACACGTGCAGTGCGATTCTATTTATCTTACCCACATATTATAAAGTCGTTTGGCACATTTTACATTTCAATCATACAATTTTTCCGTAAGTGAAAAAAGTCCCTTTAAGGTGATATTTAAAAGAATTGTAAGTCTACTCTTTCATGGATGGCGCAAGTTTTATTATTTTAGGGAAAAACGATTTTTACAAGTTATGTATTCAAATGTTAAGATGATTAAATTGTATGTGCAATAGGCAATATGAATATGAATAAATAGTTTTGTCTATAAACATACTCATTTGTGAAAACCTCACAAGAGTTCCAGCTTCTCCCGTCTGAAGCCAGTGAGATTTAAGCATCCCCAATTGGGGTATGTTGTTAGTCTGAAGGTAGTGGGGGGGGGGAGGAGATGGGAAGAGGAAGGTGGGGAAATACCTGGCTATTCACAGATTTGGTCACCAAACACATCTAAAGCCATTTCAAGCAACGTTTCAATTCTAATTAGTGGTTTTACACCAGGGCGATACTGAGAGTATCTTCCACTCTGGAAGCTGCCGCAAATATACTAATACTATTTTAAATTAAGGATTAGATCCCGTGACCTTCAGATTGCGAGTCAAGAGCCTTACTCGTCTACCGTGAAGGCCGTCATATTGCGTATGTACGGGCGCAAACAATTAATTCTTAATATTTTAAAGCATATATTGTAAAAAGCGCTTTTCGCTAAAATAATTAAAATTGCGACATCTATGAAAAAGAAGATTAGGAATTCTTTAAGTATCACCCTTAAGCGCACTATTTTTTTGTTGTTTTTGTGAATGAATTAATTAATTTAATTTGGGATGTTCTACCGAGAAGTGAATTTATGATGATAAAACTACGAACGAATACCAATAGTAATTATGTACTTAAGTTTACCTTTCCGAGGGCCTTAAAATACCTCGTGATGTCAAATATTATATTATCAAATTTATTGATATTTTGGTGGAACTTTCCTTATTCATTCAATTCCACTGCGTACCTAGCAAGCACAAACGTGCATTTTTACCACACACGTACAGAAATCTGCATTGCGGAGACTGGAATATAAGCAGGGTGTAAACGCATGTACTTGACTTACTTTAACCAGTGTTTCTTGACGTTATGTGGAGTAAAAATGTAAATGAAATTTTGGTCTCCAGTGACATATTTGATTTTTTTTTCAACAGATAACATTAAAAAATTTGTAGAGATTGATAGGTAGGGCCGGGGGAGGGGTTGAGCGATTATTCGACTGAGTGATCAGTGATGACATGTGGGAGATTTATGTTGTTGTTTGGTTTTGAAGAAAAACATTTTGAAAAAAAACACCAAAATAATCACCGGAGACCAAAGTTTTATTAACATTTTGTATTCCAAATAACATCAGTGAAGTACGTGCCTTAATACCTCGTTTAGGTAAGTATCTTAGATATTTTGAAGTATGAATGAAACAATTATTTCTTATCTGCCCTGACAAAGGCATCGTTGTCCCGAAACTAGTTGATGTCTTACAAATTAAGGAATTGAATCGAAGAAGAAAATATTCATTACACACATCTGCCCTGATGATGGAGATTATAACGAGGTCCTAAACGTTGGCTAAATAAGGGAGTAGCGCAATACGGCATAACAGCCTTTTGTCTTTCTAAATGTATATTTAGAATTTTGTAATTAATGGAGTAGAAAGAAACGACGAGGCTGAATTTCAAAGCTGGGAAATTTAAATCATAGAATTAGCCTACGCATTTATTCAAACGTCAAAACTATTGATGGATAGGAAAAGAGGGGATGATACGATCGCGACTTGTAATCCTATTTAATACAACAATTATTCTACAAAAGGCTGCCAAAATCCAAGTGCACTTTTGAATAAACAAATTACTTCAACATGGAAAGTCAAGCAGCGTAGAAGAGGACACTGACAAAACGGGGAGCTTAGCAAAGAAATAAGAAAATCATCCGAAGGGAAAGAGGAGATTCGTTATTGAATCGGATGAAGGAATGCAGTAAGGAAGTAAGAAGGATTCCAAAGCTATCGAGTTTTTACAATCCAATTATCCTAATCCATTTGACTGCGACTCTGCGAACTAAATTGCGAGGATGAGATCGAAGACCGGGGATGGCTGTGATAGCTGATAGCTGATGGCCCGTAAATAGTCACCACACAACGAATAAAGGATTCATAAAATTCTTTACGTAAAGTATCCAACATCAAAAAGTAGGAACAATAGCAATCGTCTTATTTTAATCTAAACTTAATTTTTATGCAGAGATGGTTTTTTTATAAAGTGCGGCCAAATGAATCCAATTCAAAATCAGCGACTAAGGGACTTTCTTTTCTAAGAAATAATTCATACATAAGTTATCTATCTCATAAATTCAATTAAAAACTATTTCCAAGAACAATCTTCAGGACCATATTTTTAGCACTTTGTCAATCCATTATAACTTATGGCATCTGGCTTGGGGAAGTACAAACAATATAGCAAGAGATCCAATAGAAAAAATAAAAAAGGCAACAATTAAATCATCCTCCAAGTAACTCTACACACACTCTAATGAAATTTTCCAAACACTAGAGGTCATGACACTAAGACTACTTTATGCCAAATTTGTACTACTATACTTCTTCCAACATATACCTACTCCACATTTCAACTTGAAACAGTAATCAAAACAAAATCCTCTAGAGAAAAAAAACATATTTGTGTAAGAGACTGACATGGAATTTATAAATGAGTGAATTTTTTTTCTTACTTTTTTAATCTCCTATCTAAATCTAGGGAATATTTTATATAAATTAATTAGACATTATGAAAAGTAAAAGAAATTGAACGATTTCTATACAGAGCAGTTTTAATACATTATTTTCTCTGATAATTAATTAATATTTTTCGCTGGGTCAACAAGAAAAACAAATAGAAAGAAAACGACACTTTTTAACAAGACCGTGTTACGTAAATCGAAACTTGTGAAAAAACTAAAATGCTTTGAAATTTTCTAAAAAAAGTAATTAGGTGAAAATAAAATCTAATTATACCAAAAAACAAAAAGGAGGCTTACACGAAAACCATTAAAAGTAGTGATAGGTCGATCATTCTTCTGCTTATCATCTCAGCTTTGGAGAATATTCAACTTTTTCATCCTCATCCCATTCTGTCGGGCGTCATCTTCTGAGATGCTGTGGGCTTAAAATATCGGATGCCTTAAGCCGATTCTTTGTGGATTAGAGAGCGGAAGAGATTGGTCCCATCCCGTCTCCATCTACATAGTCCCCAGTCTAGCTTTACTCTCTAGCCCCTACAAGGAAAACTCAAACAATGGAAACGTAAAGCGGGGAAACGTAGACTTTGTTTTCTTGCAATTAAGTGAGCGGCGAGAATTCGTTGCGTTTAACTTATTTAAACTTACTTAAAAAGAGGCTCGTTAAATTATAATCCGTTAGTTTTAAGACCATTGTGGCGTAACTATCTTAAAATGTTGGTAATATTTTGATAAATAAATTGTTGTTCACGGCGAATGGAAACCTTTAGGTTTATCAGTTTTATAAAAAATTTATACAGAATATCTGTTGGTCTAATCTAACACCTCATTGATTGCAATTCAAAACTCATTACATATTACCAAACTCAATTGTAATCACTACAGACACCACCACAACACAAGAAATCACAACTAACTACCCTTATTACTAACAAATAGAGCTATAAAAATGCTTGGTTTTATATGCAGAACAGCAAGTAATTTTAAATAACTAGAATGTTGTAATGAACGAAAATATTGTACACTTTTTTAGTAAGAAGCCAGGTACAGTGTATTTCGCCAATTTGGTCCCCATTGTATAAACAAATTCCGACAATATAGAAAGGGTACAGCACAAATCTCTAAAATTTATTAACTTTAAGCTGAATATTCCAATTCAAAATATTAACTATGTCCTTCCGACGAAACAACTCAACTTAATTACGCTGTCAGATAGGCGGATCATCTCTGACCTTGTACTATTAAATAAAATCATTAATAATTGCATTGACAACCCTGAAATTCTCGCCAAAATAAAATTTTACGTTGCGACCAGAAATTCGAAGCAATCTTCTCAAACCTTCTTCTGTGACAATTTAAAAAAAAACTAGCTCATACACCTATAAATAGATTACATCATTTTGGCAATAAATTTGGTAATATTGTAAACATGTTTAAAGATTCCATATTAGTTGTAAAACGAAGTCTTTATAATTACTTTAATGAAATGTATGATTTTAATTTTAATGAATTTTATTTTTACTATTAATTTAATAATTGTTTTTATTTTTTTTAAAGCATAAAAAAAAAAAAAAATCGTAGGATTTGAACCTCCGTTCGCTGGATTTATCTGGCCGCTGAGATTTGCGACGCTCTAAACCACTGCGCTACCGGACGCTCGCGCAGAGTCGTGAATTTATCGCTTTATATTAGAACACATGGAGGACCCAACAATACAATAAATTTTATGACGCATTTCCGTTTCATCCAAATTTCAATCACTAACGGGGCTAAAGAAGTTTCACTTCAATAAGGTAAGCCGGCATCGCTGACTTTTCCTTTACCCTTACTTTGATTCTTACCGCTTTGCGACGGTGCCTACATGCAGGTACGTCCCAAAGAAGTACAATAATCAGAATCAGAACAAAAAATTTATACTTTTAAAGTGTACGTTTGCCCTGAAGAAGGAACGGTCGTTCCGCAACCGGTTGGCTTTACTCAAAGATATAAGTAGTTCAAACAAAGTAACATTGCTTAATTTATTTATTTAAAAATTTACATTAGCCACACGTTTTCACACATATTCATAGTTTGTGAAAATACCCCATTGGTACGTGAAATTATTAATTAATGTAATTTTGTCTTTTCATTGGCATATTAGATAGTTTCAGCTTTCCACATCCAGCGTACAATAATTTATTAGTCTTAGAGCAGTGTGAGTCAATACCCCCTAAAGCGATAACTAAGGATATTTTTAATCTCAATTTATAACCTTACGCATACATATATGAAAATTTAGTAGGTCCGTGAAATACATTAAGATTGATAAAAGTGGCTACGTTTTATCGTTTCTGGCTAATGGATTACTTAATCACTCAATAACGATCGTAAATAACTAATTGTTACTTCTATTTTTGGTAAAAAGAGCTTTGTGGTAGTATCCGGCGAAAACATGGGTGTGGGCGCGTAATTAATGGGTTTATCGATACGATACGAATGTACCACCCCAGACAGGAGCACGCCTGTCCTGGCGCGATCGGCACAATAAGGGTACTGATTTTTAGAAAAAAAACGTTTTCCGAGGGTGAAAAAGAGGTTGAAGTTTATTTAGCCAGTACACAACGCCATCTAGAGACAATATGAATACCATGTAAGAGTCCAACTACTCCCGTCGGAAGTCAGCGAGATTACGGCATTCAAAATTGGGGTATGTTATGAAGCTGAAGGTAGTGGAGAGGGGAAGGAGATGGGAAGGAGATGGGAAGAGGAAATAAATGGGAGAGGAAGGTAGGAAAGTACCTGGCTATTCAGATCTGGTCACCAAACACGGCTAAAGCCATTTCAAGCAATGTTTCAATTCTGAATAGTGGTCTTACACCAGGGCGATACTGAGAGTATTTTCCATTCTGAAAAGTGCAGCCAATATAACTTGAATACTTAATAACTTGTATACTTATACCAATATACTTAAAAATAAATTGTGAAATAACAAATAATACAAATCAAACAAATGAAATTTGTTTGCTCACGCCGAGATTTGAACCCTCGACTTTCGGATTGCTAGTCTAGAAACTTACCCCTCGACCACGAAGGCCGTGTTTCTCGACTTTTTGCTAGCCCTTTTGTTTGGTATCTGTATCGAGAAAACGACATTGCAAACGGAGTGGAGTTTAACAAGAAAAGCTGTACGAATTTCATGATGCCAGAACTCACCGTTCGAGACGTTTTGTTGCATTAGAGTCTGACAGAAAACAATTACATGATTAGGTACCTACCCTGAAAACAAAAATTAACCACAATTCATGGTGATGGTTTTGCTTTTGTTCTTAAACATATAAAGCTGCAGCTCTTTCTTACACACTATATAACAACATTCGAAAATAAGACAAACGGTGAACGTATGTCTGCACCCCCCCAATGGAAACATACAATCATTAACACACATCTCCCTCACACATACTTTGCAGGAAAAAGACACACGTATATTGTGTGTCTCATCTTTTGTGTCTTTACGATTTAATTTGTAAGAAAGAGCTGCAACATTATTAGGACAAAGAAAGTAAGTTTTATGCTTTTTGTGCCGTCGCGGTACCGTAATCGTGGATCGTCACGTTAATAATAAAAGCACTCAATAGTACGAGTAACTACCACTCGTATGAACTATGAACCTCCTTTATTGGCAACACTGATTAATTCGCTGTCATCAGTGAGGAGAGGTTCAAAAGTGAAATTCTTTTGATTCTTGAAAGAGTCTCTCCACATTGACGAGATCTTTCACCACTGCCTGAAATTTTTTTGAAATTGATTTATTTCTTGATGTTTCTTTTTTATGTATAAATATTTGTAAAAATTTTTTTTTTCTTGTATACTATTTATATGTATAACGTAATTTCTTATATGTATTAAAATTAAATTTGTAATGAGTAAAAAATTAATAAAAAACATATTATTATTATTATAAAATCAGATCGAAATCTAGTCCACATTGTGTGTAAATACATGCAACGTTATTTATAGAAGCCTACAATTTTAACCCCAGCTATGGAAGCTGCCAGAAGTACCTGTGACAAATCTGAAAGTTTACCAATAGTCGTTGGGGCGAACATCCGGTATTAGCAAAATCGCTCTGTTCTGTTTGCGTTGTACTGGCTGGACCGAACTGAGGCTTTCAAATAAACAACAGCCTAATTTAGCCGACAAATAAAAAGGGTTGGATTAGCTGCATTGAAAATACATTCACATATTACAGGACGTTATAACATTTTTACTGAAAATCATATTAATTATGCACAAGTAAGAAAAGGGAGTAAAAAAAATGAGATGCAAGTTACGCCAAATCAACCTGACTAACAATATAGTCTCTTTGCAGCACTTGTGTGATATTTTCATATATAAATATAAAGATATTTTCAAAATTTGAAACCAATGTACCATTTCAACAACAGAATAAGAAAAAATACAATAAATGCAATTTTGGGCGTGTTAAATGATCCAAAAGTCTGACTATTTATTGCATAAATTTCAAATTTAGAAATTCGATCTGTCGGTACCAATTCAAAATCGAATGGAAAGGTGAATACGATGTCAGACAGTATAAGAGATACAGATTATGCAATGTTGATTGACTGCCTAGATCTAATAGTCAGAAGGTAATGAGTCAGTGGCGACAGTGGCGACATTCAAATCTACATGTAAGTAAAGTTACAACTCAGTGATTTTTTATGGATAAAAACTAACCAACTGACTATGCCGCCATTTTCCTGCAGGGGTAGGCAAAAAGGATGGACCGCCAAACAACTCAACCTGGCAAGAACTCGCATATTCCATTGAAACATTGAAACACCGGTAGAACAAGGTCTGCATTCCCACCCGATTCTAAAAAGAAAATCTAAAGATCCATTTATCGATTTGTTAAATAGGAGAATCTATCAAACGGATCGTCCATTTCTGCACAGAGTCAAGGGTTTTTTTTAGGTATTTTGATGCTGAGTCCAGAGGTGGCTGCCGAATTCCACCATGGGGCCCACTTGCGATCCGCAAAGGGTTAGCAGTGGTGTATTATTTTTAAGCATCTGCGCGCCCTGTACAGTACGCCCAGTTTCTGAGAGGCTAACTTAACTTTGGCTTCGATGGAGCCCCCGTACCTGAGCTGGTGACTTAGAGTTACACCAAGCATATCAATGAAAGGGCTATTGGGAAGATTAATTTAGTATGAAGTATCTACTCACTGAGTTAGAGTTATTTTAAAATTTACAATGTGGCTGCGGTACAAAAGAGATCCAACTGCCCAAAGCCAATGGTACTACGTCAACCCCAATTGGGTACCTTGTAAGGCTGACCTGAGTGGGGAGGGAATGAGGTGGGGAAGTGTGGAGGGTCTTTAAGGAGAGAAAGAGTAAGAGTAAGGAGAGAAAGAGGAAGTAAAAGAGTATGAGGAGTGTGTAGGAATCTGGCGGTCATTTTGTCTAGGAGTGAGGGACGTACGAATCCATCAACTGCTGAGAGAGACCAGCTGGAGGTCTAGGTTAAGTCTCCCTAAACCAATCTCTCTCGATCCGGCCCGCTATGCAGTAGGTGGAAAAATAGCAATAGCCGCCAAGAACTAGACAAACTTTACCCTACGAACCCGGGCACGCCTGCTAAGTCACCAAACATAGCGAACCACTTGGTTACAAGTACAAGTTCCTTGCTATTCAATGTAGTAAACATACTTAAAGACATTCATCGCAATGTTTCATTCTGAATATAGACCTCTCATTAGGAAAACATATTTCTCAAACCTCTGGAACGACAGCGCAATTTAATTTTTTTTTCTCCGATTGCTCGAGATTCTGTTGGTAATCATTTTGAATATTTTCCGCCCACATTAAAAACAATCATATCTCCGAATTATACATACAAATATAGGAGACATAAAAACTGATTAAAGTTCTATATAGTCTATGAATTCATCTATCTTTTGTCGATTATCATATTTTCGTAGGAGTTATAAAAATATATATAAAATCGTAGACTTCTACTTAATTACTTACAAATAAGGGAAAATTTGCCAAAATTGGCAGCAAAGCAATCCGAGATATTTTAAATAGTGCCACATTGTGGCAAAAAGCGCTCCAGTGGATAAAACAAAAACAATTTAAATAATGTAGTAACGTTAAAACATTAAAAATACATCATAAAAATGGCAGAAATACCTTGGGTCACAAAAAGTCTCTTAGAGACAGTGGAATTAAGCAAGTTACACCTAATTAAGAAAAAAAACCTAAAACAGTAAAAAGTAGATAAGTCTTTCTAAGTTCATTTAAAAAGGGAACGTTTTGTTTTATTCTCCTATTCCCTTTAATTACTTCTTCTCCTGGTTTAAAGTGAGGAGACTAAAAAGTATTCAGTCGTTCAGAAAGAGTTCTAAAGATTAGTTGACTGCGATTAAACGATTGAATGTGATTCAAAAGGAGCATTTATATCTGCAGACCGAAACCACTTGGTGGAACTGCACTCGTACCGGTTGCATGGATTTTGGAGCCATGAAATATGCATTAATCTAGTTAAACCTTCGTATAATCAAATAATTACAAAGAGTCTCGGAATATTTACTCATCTATTTGTTAACTAAATAACTAAGTAACCATCACGCCATTTCCCCGAAGAGACAGGCAGAGAGGACGGACCGCCAAACAACTCGATCTTGGCACACACTCTTTGCCTCATTCCCATTCGTACATCGTCATATATATGCTCTTCTGTCATTCTGACTCTTGACACGGCCCGACTCAAGTATTTGATTCACTTGGTCATGCCATGTCTCCCTCGGTGTCCCCGCCTTCTTCTACTTTTCACATTTGCGCCATATATTCTCCTTGCACACCTTTCCACGTTCATTCGCTCTACATACCCAAACCATCTGAGCGTCCCTTTCTTAATCTTACTCAATACGCTTACATCAGCCCTTCATCAGTGTCCACCATCGGGGCAGATGTCAGCAAAATTTAAAACAAATCCGATGTCTTAAGTTATTTTTAAAATATTATGAAGCAAGAAACTTCATAAGATTCACATACCATGTGAAGAATATTTTTCAGAGGACGGAGGCGAGGAGAGAAGATCTAGACCAAGGGGACTATTTTCTGCTCGCAACATCACTTCTGTCATGGCATACGGAGCAAGAAAATAAGGCTTCAAATGATTCATCATAAATGTATTTAGATACTCTTAGCATCGCCCTGCTGAAAGACCAACGCACTGAATCAAAACGTTAAATGACTTTAACCGGGTATAGTGACTGCCTACTTCTGAATAACCAGATACTTCATACACTTCACTTCTTCTTTCTCCTTTCTCCCCTTTCTACAGCCTTAAATCATCCCTCAACATTGGGAACTGGCCATAATGCCACCAGCTTTTGCCCTGCAGAAAGACCAACGCGCTGAATCAAAACATTAAATGACTTTAGCCGGGTATAGGAACTAACCATTTTTGAATAACCAGATACTTCACACCCTTCATTTCTTTATCCTCGTTTCTCCCATTTCTACAGCCTCAAATCATCCCCCAACGTTGGGAACTGGCCAGAATACCTCTGGCAGATAAGCGTACTACGTACCATGAAAGAACAATGAAAAAACACGGGTAAAACCAGGCAATAAATACTTGTAGTCATATTAAATGTTTCTCTAGAAAGCCAACGAATTAATGAAACACATTCGAAGTAATTTTTCATCCTTAGAAACACAGCGAGTTGCACAAAGGCCGCCAACGCCTTTATTTCCCTGCACTTTTCTCTAAAGCTCCGCAGAATTGAAAGCTCCGAGCTGCAAGCCGTAGGTAGTAGGTGCCCACTACCTACTGCCGGTATTTACACTTGAGCTTTGTTTAAAACAGATTATTCAGCGGGAATATTTTCTTAGCGCGGTAAATTCTCTGTTCCGACATAGTTACAATTCACGAGCTTTTTAGCCAAGGGGAAATTACTTGTTAACACTGCTCATTATAATGACTTCATAAAACCAAGCAAAAATGACAAAACTATTATTAAATATCAAAGTATTTAATTTTCTCATCGATCAATGAATTGTAAACGATGTTTTGCTAACGCAAACTCGTGAAAAATCACGGGATATTATAATTTATTGCAGAAGTTTTGAATCTCATTGCTTTTCAAAAATAAATATTGGGAATTTGGTAAATTTCGAATTGTTGAAAAGAGAGATCAAATGAATGTTAAAATATCAATGGTAATGGGGGATAAAATAGCAACTGTAAATCACGCAATATGAAGTATTTTTAGTGACCGGACAACTCAGAGTGAATTCAACTCAACACCTCCTTTGAAAAGTCATTTAAAGTGATGAAAAAAATACGTTATTTTTATTTTAACTTTATGAATAAAACCTCAAATTGGTAAATTAAATTAAATGAAGACAATATAAGCGAAACTCAATCGAAACAGAAAAATCAGAAAAAGATATTGACACCTCTGGGACTCGAACCTAGGACCTCTTGCTTTCCGGGCAAACGCATCACTGTGTCGATATCAAATTCGGTCATTTTTAACTGTATCATACTTCGACTAAGAACCACCTACACCACATTATATTCATTTTCGCCACGGTGTCGATATCAAATTCGGTCATTTTAACTGTATCATACTTCGACTAAGAACCACCCACATTATCTTCATTTTCTTAACGCATAATATATTAGTTAGCAAAAGGTCCTGGGTGTCAATATCTTTTTAATGATTTTTCTGTTTCTAGATTTTCGATTGAGTTTCGCTTATATTGTCTTCATTTAATTAAAAAAAATTGTAAAAAAATTGGTTAAATAGTTACGTTAATTTAGGTAATAGAATATTTCAATTTTTTTCGTCCTATTAATAACTTTTTAAAGAGGTGTTGAGTTGCCATGGAAGCGTATTTTTAATAATATACTGTCCTTTGCGTGCAAAATCGTGTACTCTCCAAGCAAAAATTTCTATTAAAAGTGTGTTTATTTGAATTGACAACTGATGGGGAAATCTGTCAAAAATTTAAACAAAGCAAATACATACATATTTCAAACAAAGAGTATTTATTCAATTATAAAATAATTTTTGTACCTATTTTATCGCATGTCCGATATGATATAGGTACACTGATCAGTTTCAGTTGAGAAAATTAAAATATCGTTGAATTTGAATAATTTAAATTTGGAATAAAAATTAAGGGTAATACAAGAGAGAGTAGTATAGTTTCACATCTATTATATATGGATGATATAAAATTATTTTCAAATTCTGAATCAAATTTAGAGAAAATGATTTAGGTAGTTAAAATTTTTTCAGATGATATTAAAATGACTTTTGGTTTAGATAAATGTAAAACGATCCATATAGAGAAAGGCAAAATTGTAGATGGAGAGGAGGGTATATTTAGAAATTTCAAAATTAAAAGTACGAAAGGGGACGAGGTTTATAAATATTTAGGATACCCGCAATCGAATAGATTATATCACATTAGTATTAAAAATGATATTAGGATTAAATTTCAAACTAGGATCAGAAAAATTTTAAAATGCAATCTATCTGCTAAAAATTTAGTAAAAGCAATAAATACTTGGGCAATACCTCTACTAACATACTCATTTGGCATAATTAAATGGTCCAATACAGATTTAGATAGTTTAGAACGATTAATTAGAACTACGTTAACAAAGTTTAATTGCCATCATCCAAATTCAGCTATAGAACGAATTAATTTACCTAGAAATTTAGGAGGTAGAGGTGTGGTCAAAATAACATCTTTGAAACACAATCAGGTAGAAATGCTTAGAATTTTTTTCCATAGGAAAGCTAATAGCTCAGAAATGCACAAAATAATTTGTAAGGCAGATAGAAATATTACACCTTTAAATTTATATGACGAGAATGCCAACATTCTTATAAATACTAACCAGGAATTATTAGATTCCTGGTCAAATAAAATTATTCATGCAAAACACTTCAATTATCTCAACCAAACGTATGTTGACAAACTTTCGTCAAACAAATGGTTGAGTATTGGAGAGTTGAGCGCAGAAATAGAAGGATTTATGCTTGCCATTCAAGATAGAGTCATTAATACTAAAAATTATAGGAAGCATATAATCAAAGATATAAATCAAATTGATGATTTATGTAGAAAATGTTTAGCTTTTCCGGAAACTACAGAACATATTATATCGGGATGTTCTATATTAGCGCCGTCCGAGTATACATTTAGGCACAATCAGGTTTTAAAAATAATTCACCAAAGTTTGGTAATTAAACATAACTTGATTGATTGCCGTAATGTAGTACCATATTATGAATATGAACCAAATTCATTTATAGAAAATGAATTTTATAAAATATATTATGATAAAACTATACTAACAGACAGAACAATTAGTCATAATAGACCTGATATAGTTTTACATGACAAAATTAAAAAAAATAACTTATATCATTGATGTAGCTATTCCAAATTCATGTAATATTCAAAAAACTGTTTCTGAAAAAATTAGAAAATACACAGATTTAGGAAATGAGATTAAAAGAATTTGGCATTCTCGGACTATAAAAATATTACCATTTGTTATTTCGGCCACTTGCATAATACCTAGGAATCTGATTCAAAATTTAAGCATATTAGATTTGTCAAAGAATTTGTATATAAAAATGCAAAAATCAGTAATTTTAAATACATGTAGGATTACAAAAGATTTTTTAAATATTTATATTGAGGGATCAGTAGGATTTATAGGTTCAATTAGAAATGCCACAGAGCCGAACCCTCTGATATGAAAATATCTGGAGTCGGTGAATTATATTCCCATTTGGTCTCTAGTAGGTTGACATGTTGTTCTTGTATTATTTTGTATTTATAATACTTATATAGTGCAATTGCATAGCGTGGGTTGACTATATGATCATTTGGGGAAGTGTGTGAAAGGGTTTAGTTTTTCCTGTGGGGAAAATTTAACCCGGACATTTAAATCTGGTGCGTAAGAACGCAGGAACACAATTTCAAATCTCGCACCCATGCACTAACAACAAATGTTAGTAATTTTTGATAGTTCAATGAATATTTTAAATAATCATAAATCATGATAGAAATGAGTGCAAGAATCGACCTAGACAATCCAGAATGAAACGAAATTCAGTTAGAAAACGAAGAGCGCGGTTTGAGGGTCTTTTTTGCCTCAGACCAACAATAATATCATTTTTACTTTAGGTTACGACCTAGAACAAAATGAATAAAACTTCACTTATAAAAAACCTTTTAAAAATTGAGTGACGCTGTTTTTACTGTCAAACTGCTAAATTCGGGGTAAATCATAATCATAACTAACATCCGAATGTGCCACTTTGAATTATAATAGTTTGTTCCATAATCGGTGTTGCCACGGTAGCTAAAAAAATATACATTTTATAGTACTGGCCAACCCAATTGCCGTGTCATGTATGGTTTTAAAATAATGGGAGAATTTCGTTTGATACTTTCTCTAACAATGCAAACTGAAGCGGGCGAAAGCAATCGAGAAATTCTAGCAGTTTTGTTGCTGTCGCCGGTACTGCGCACCGGGTAGGGTGCTGTGGGCGGCGGTACTGGGGGGCTGGGACTGGGTGGCGGGTAAAGAACGCAACAATTACGTGGAATATTTGTAACCTAAAACGTGGATTGTTAAATGTTTGTATCCCTAAAAGCAGAGCAGATATCGTCAACATGTGGTTAACGAGGACTTCGGTGACCTACGGATATGAATTTACAAAACATAAAAGCTCTTGGTTTACCCGGAAAGCAAGAGGTCCTGGGTTCATGTCCCAGCGGTGTCAATATCTTTTTCTGATTTTTCTGTTCTCAGATTTTCGACTGACTTTCGCTTATATTGTCTTCGTTTAATTAAATATTACAATTTGAGGTTTTACTCATAAAGTTAAAATTAAAAAAAAAAAAAAAACTTATTTTATTAATAATTTACAAATTTTGTGGGTTACTTATTTTATTATTTTGTCATTAACTTTGTGGATTACATTAATTTTATGGGTTACACTACCATTTTACTATTTTTTAAATAATTTTGAGTGTCAGGCCACTTCTTTTATTATTTTTCCGGTATTATATGGGTTACGTCTGTTATTTCATTATTTTTCACGTGTTTTATGTCATTTGTACGACGTCAAGAGTTACAGTTAGGCCTATAATAGGTTGATAATAAAGGTTGGGCCGCACTGGGGCCTAAAAGGCGAACAGGTCGGGCGGTTCGGGACCGCATTCCACTCCGCCCGGGTTACCCTTTTCACGTTAATTAAAAACAATGATGTGAAACACCGGAGCACATCGGGGGAAATGGCGGGGAAAAACAACACCGGCCTAACCTTTATTATTAGAGATTTGGAGTTGATGCCCGTATTACACACGGATGCTGTAACCATCGCCATGGGGACACGGGATAGGGCAGCGGAGGTTTTAACGTAACATGTAGGTCATACGACAAAACTTCCGAGATATTAAAACCAAATCAGTAAAATAATACTCTTACACAAACCATCAAATCTAGAAGCTTCCCTGGCAATTGTTATACAGGGTGGATCAGAACAGTGATGCCGGCCTGGTTTCTCGGAAATGTGTTACGTTGAGGAAAAACAATTAAGCGTTTAAAGAAAAATACATTGGAGATGTTCCGTTATTGGGTAACAAATCGGAAATTATTCTACTAACTGACCATTTTTGTTGGTTGTATTTTTATATAATGTACGTATTTTTTTTTAATCGTAACATATTGATTTTTTTTACATGAGTTCCACACAGGAGGCCCTGAGGAAAATAATTTCCCTCAGGGCCTATGTCATCTTTGGGGATGCTGCATGGAGGTTTTTTTTAGGAAAGTAAGGAGAGGAGAGTTCTGGGAAGGAAATGGGTTTTTGGTGTGGGTAGGAATTTGGGGTTCAGTGTGTCATGGTCATCCGCCTCCAAGACCTAGACAAACCTCTCCCCATCAACCCGGGCACCCCTGCTAAATCACCAAACGTAGCGAACCACTTGGGGTGACCTGTGACAGAGGTGTTGGTTATACAATAAAGGTTCCCGGGGCGGCGGTACAGATATTGATATTATATATCTCACTGTACTAAATTTTTCTTGCTTATATTTTTATAACCTTATCTAAACTATTTGTTTTCTCATGTTAAAGATGGAGGTACTGCCTTTATTATTTATGTAAAAGTCCTCTGGGCGTAAAATAAAAGAAATAAATAAACAACTAAATAAATTAATGTTCTCCAAAACGAGCTTGAAAAAAACACATTTGTCATATATTTGGTAAATAATTGTGTAATTTCTACAATTTAAGAAATTCTAAAAATACAGTACACTATTAAAATTAAATAGTCATAAATATATTGGGAATTCATATGTCAAATATTGGTTTATAAATGTGTAAAATCTAATTATGCAATTGTAAATGTTCTCTAAATTGGCCTGGAAAGAATCTCCTACTTGTGATCCCACTAAAGAAACCACTCATTCACTCTGAATGCAATTATTAATGTTCTCCAAAATGACCTTGAAAAAATCACATTTGCGATTCTTTCAAAGACATAAAGAAACCATCCCTTCGTTCAGAATACAATTTTTAAGGTTCTTAAAAGTTGTCTTGACAGAAGCAAATTCCTGTGATATCTTGAACGAAACCATTCCTTTGTTAAGAATATTATGAACTAAATATTCAATTTGGCTGTCCTGAAACAGGTATCCTTCCCAGTTGGACAGACAAAGTATCATTTTGTAATGTATTGTAATATATATGCATATATAAATAAATAAAAATCCAATCAGTAGTATGGTATCAAATATAGAATTTTTAGATAGTTCCCAACTTTTCCATCGATCAATCTTGAGTCTCTGATCAACTAAGTTATTTGTTTAGTAACGCTCGATTCGCCTGTTAGTCGAATTTGCCTGTCTTTCTGCGTATTTTATGCTTTCATATTGTAGTTACTTAAGGGCCATTAACCAGCCAGCGGCCGAGAATTCATATTTCGTCGAAAGATTGTAACGGTAATTTTACCTAATATCTATCTTTGCTAATCACCGCCATCCAAATGCTATAAATATTTCTTTCGTATTCAAATAAACAAGTGCTGACATGTGGGTAGATCAGTGTAAGAAAAGACGGAATGTTAAAGTAACAAAGATGCAACATTTATTCTTTAATTTCAAACAATTATGGGTAGAACATGATTAATTGATTTTTAAATCTACAGGGGTCGTTGACTACCTTAGGTATATCAAATTAATGTGAAACTATAATCTCGGAACATGTGGTATCAATAAATGGAAGCATATCATTAGTTAATCCTGAAGGGCGCCTGTACCGATAACTGTACATATTTAGAAGGATTAAAATTAAATGCTAAGGATATATTAAACCAAAGTTAAACTATACTATCTCGTGATGATCCATTACAAATTATTATTTCGCTCACGTGTGTTTCGGCCATGACCTTTGGCGGCGTGTAGTTCAGCTGTCACACCATGTACTCCCCGGAACCAACTGACGAACGTAACGAAACTTCTCCTCAATTCACCCTCTACCGGCGCCTGTACATTAACGGCCGGCTGTCAATTTTATCAGGTACCCGCGTGGCTAGAAACTTCGTCTAAATTAGGCAAGTACTCGCCCAAACTGTTGCAAGATGTTCTTACGATCGTACAGGGCGGTTCCAATGAGAAAGATTAATTATTCTCCTTACCAGCTTTTTAAAAATAATAACTCAATATCGATTTTATTTCATTCAAAATTTGCTTTAATTTATACCTAAATTCAAAAATGCTGAAAGCGTGATGATAAAACTTTTAAAATGATGTACTTTATGTAATTATTTTTTTATCATAAGTATTTATAATTTTTCAATAATGTCTAAGCAAAATAAGAATATTAAAAATAAATAAATATATTAGTTGGTAAGACCGTAAATAAATGGACAAACTGAAGTATTTTCGTCACAAAACACGTGTGTGGATCTTTTTTTAAATGATTTCAATTAAACTAAAATTAAAATTCTGAAACATAGCTTTCCCAGATAATTTATTGATTTATTTTAATGTGTGTTGCATAATACAAAATTTTGTTTGAGAATTTAACAAATCTGCCAACGACCTACGGTAAAACCTTGTTGTACTAAAAATAAACATATTTTCTCAAAATTATAAACATAGCTTTACTAGATAAAAGAACAGTCTTTAATCAATTTATATTTTTTTGTGGAAAAGAGTCAATACGTATAAAATTTGATTTAAAAATGACATATTTCCGGTTTTGTCTGGTTTTTCCCTATTAAAAGTTATTCTTCTGTATCTATTTTCTATATTGTGGTTTCTTGTTGTATTTGTGCTTTAGTTGTTATATTAATACTGTTAAATTGACCTTTTGACAAACTGCTTTGGCAGTTTAGCGGGTGCTAAAAATGTAGAATAAAAAAATAAAAACGAATTTTCTAACTCTTTTACTTTCTTTTACCTAAACTTTTTACAATGTTTTGATTTGAAAAATCTAGAAACGTTAACGTAAAAAAAGATCTGTTTGGATTATTCTTTCTGCGCGACCCATGAAACACAGTTTTTCTCAAAACAATCCGTACTTAGATTTATTTATACAAAGAGGCCAGGGCGGGCGTGGTGGATTTTATTTTTATTTTATTTTATTTTTATTTATTAACAGAAACAAACAGTACATTAGATAATTCGGTTAAAAAAAATTTACAATTAATAAGTATATTACATGGTGGGTAGATACCTATTATGTGTTTCATTGTAGTGTCTTATTTATGGTATGCGTATTAAGTAATTACCGGGTGATGTATGTAGTGGGAAGATGTGTGTGCGTGAGTATGTGTGTGTGTATGTATGCGCATTGAACAAATTATAATATTGACATGATGTTTTTTTTAAATTTGGGCAGAGAATCGGAGAAAATGTCGATGTTAGAATTTAGACCAATAATATTGAACATATGAAGAGAAAGAGCTATTAATTGCTCGCCTTTGTTGCAAAGTGTGAAATGTGCATTCAAAATTATTGTTGAATTTGAAGGTAAGATATTTTATAAATTTATTTTGAATGTGTTCTATGCTATATATGTATACTTTTTATTGCGGGTTCCAAATTGGCGAAGCATATTTCAGTGAACTTCTGACTAATGCAAAATATAACATTATTACTGTACGCATTATTATTGTAACATTATTACGGATTTGATTTATACAGTTACATTCCATTATAATCTACAGTTATATTCCAAAACTGATGAAATTTTGGGCATTTGTCTTTCAAAACAAGATCTAGATCACTGTCTACATTAGATTTGGAAAACACGTGAATAAAATGATAAAGTTCGGCCAATGCCGGGGATTTCAGCAAGTATAATAATATAAATTCTTACTAGCCTATCCTTGAACTTTTACACTCGAGTCGATGGCGAAGAGCACCCTTGAAGAGCTAAAGTCAAATAGAAAAAAGTTTATTGGATCTCGATTAAAGATAAGGCTAGGGCAGATATTCGGACGAACTTCAATGACCTCTGGACAGAGGGAATATCACTTTCAGACCATCAAGTTACTTCTGCCCCATTCGGGACATGTGTAATGGCGAATTTTTGCAACGTCTGACAAAAATGGCCGACAGAAGGACGGAAAGGAAGGGATTACCAACCATCTTGTATGGAAAGTTTCGGTCCAATGTTCAAAACCATTATATATATTCTGTCAAGCATACAAAAAACAAAGACATATAATGACAAAAACCATTTTCCCATCTTCACGGATCACTGTCCCAGCTTTCGTTTCTTCCATAGACATAATATGAATATTAGTAGACCTGTCTTAAGTGATAAAAGCCTATTATTTCCCCCTCCCCATACCGGTTCCTTGAAACTGGCTGGGGTTAAGTATGCCTTCGCGTGAATCTAAAAAACGTGACGTCATCATTCTTCTGCGAGCCAGCGTCGAGCGCTCATCGGTGCATTTTACGAAATAACACAGCAAAAAACATGGGTTGTGTTTTGAAAACGTGTAAATATATACTATCACTCGAGATACATAGCGTATGCTCGTCGATGTTAACGGGGTAAGTAAATTATGAAACATTTGTAAAAGTGTCCTAACCAAATACGGCAAAAAAATATTGGAGTATGAAAATAAACGAACTTTACTTTGCCGTATTTAGACTTTGCAAATTTGTTCAATACGCGGCATGCAAATCGCGCTCACATGTAAAAAGGTCTATTCATTCAAAATCATAGTTTACTTTTAAGAACTAAATGGTGATGTTATAATGCGAGATGCCTGTATACTGTCATACTGAGTTATCGACGAATCACATATCTTCAAAGTCATCTTCCCGCTCTGCGTCCTGCTGTAGTTGTTACCTACCCCTCACCTTTATGTTCTGGTCTACTAATATTCATGTTATGTCTATGGTTTCTTCAAATTTTACCGACACATTTTCTTACTTATTATGTTATATTACCCAACTATATAATATATTTTCCTATATACAGTAGTCATAGCTCGTACTGACGTCATCTTGACGAAAAATCTTCCTTCTCACAAGTCTCGCACGAAGAAGATACTAGACCGATGACGTCACGTACGACCTTTCTAGGACTACTATAGTATATATAACAAATTACAAAAGTATTTTAAGCACGTATAAAGTTTTTTTTCGTATAAAGCAACCGCTTTTTGTTCTGTTTAAATTGTTAGCCTACGAAACTGAAGCCAAACCGGTTGGTAAATTTAACTAAATTAGAGGTTTAAAACGGTGTTTGTTTCACATTTAGTTTGTATTTGTCTAGTGATTGTGTTTATTAGAGTATAATGACACTATTGGCTATAATCTCACGATATTCATCTACAGAGAATATATTATAAGGATAAATAAAAAAAAGTTATATACGTGTATTTATTGATACATTTCTGTATTTGACAGGCTTCGTTTAAGGCAGAAAATGAATGTAGCAGTTTAAGCTTCAGAGTTTTCCATGGTTCAAGAATAGTTATCTTTTTAAAAGAAGAAGATACGATGTAAACCTGCACACACGATGCAGGTTCATTCCTTTACAATAAGAGAGAACAACGCTACATGTTTCGGCAGGTAATGAAGCGAGTCATTTTATGATTATTATATTTTTGTTATTTATTTTTGGGGTGTTATGCCGTATTGCGCTACCTCCTCCTTTAGCCAACGTTTCATACAGCGTTACAGTATACATCATCAGGGTGTAATTGTTAGTGGTGAGATGTGTGCTTATTTACTTGAAGTAATACCGTGTCGCCAGCTCCACTCCACTACAAGCTGGTATTACAGTATACTTCACAATGCTTAGCTCTGTCTTGGGTTTTTGTGGATTTCAATTGCATACGTAATCAGGCGTGCTCTATGGGTCTTCCCAGGACTTCAGGAACAAATCCAATTATTATTATAATTTTATAACTTTAAAACATGACTTCACATCTGCCGCCAGTGACATTGATATTTTTTTTTTTTTTTTTTTTTTTTTTTTTTTTTTTTTTTTTTTTTTTTTTTTTTTTTTTTTTTTTTTTTTTTTTTTTGTGTATTACAGACTGTGTCCATTTACAATACACATGTAACATTAACTACATATATATGATACAAATAACAAGTTATAGATTTTTAGCATTAACATGCCTCTTGAATTCTTCAAGGCTACTATTAAAAATATCGATAGTCTTGGAGGCGTTGTTTAACAGCGCCATACCTCGTGTCATGCTATGCCGAGCCAGTACGTCCGTTCTGCCACGTGGGATACAAAGCAGATCATGGTGACGTCCCTGGCTGTAGTTATTCGGTACGAACAACTTATAGCATTCCAGAAGGTATGGGCTATCTATTAAATTATTAATAATTTTGTACGCCGTTACTGCAAGGGCCCCACTCCTCCTCGAGTTTAGACTTTGGTAGCGCGTTTCGGCAAGCAAATCTTCGTGATGCATGAATCGCGGGTACTCTCCGTGCATTCTCAAATACATGTATCTCAAAAACTTTTTTTGAATCTGTTCTAGTTTTTCAATATATTTTTGTTGGTATGGGGCCCATACAGCAGAGGCGTATTCAATTTTAGACCTTATAATGCAGTTGTACAAAGTCATCATTGCCTCGGGATTGGAAAATTGTTTGCAGAGTCTTATGACAAATCCGAGAAGCTTGTAGCATGATGTCGTCAACTGCAATATATGGTCCGAAAACGTAAGTTTGGGATCAAAGACTACCCCAAGGTCCTTGATGGATTTTACTTTTGACAATATATCATTTTTGATGCAATAATCGAATTTGATAGGGTTTCTCGAACGTGTATACGACATAGCGACACATTTTTTTGTATTAAAAAATAATTTATTTTCATCAGCCCATGATGAAATTGAATCTAAATCAGTTTGCAATTTGACACAATCTTGACCATCACAAATTTTCTTAAGTAATTTTAAATCGTCAGCAAAAAGCAGGCAAGTGGAATGTTTGATGCATTCTTGAATGTCATCAATTAAGATTATAAATAGTAGAGGACCTAGGTTTGACCCCTGTGGCACTCCAGAGAATGCAGAGAATTCTCTAGACCTGTATCCGTCGATGCAAACATATTGTTTCCTATTCCTTAAATACGTGACAAAAAAATTTAGGAGGGGTTTGTCGAAGCCAATTCTATGTATTTTTCGTAGCAGTACGTCATGATCAACTCGGTCGAACGCCTTGGCGAAATCAGTGTAGATCACATCAGTTTGATGTTGAGCATCTAATCCTCTTGCTACTCTCTGTGAGAGTTCTAGAAGATTAGAGACGGTGGACTTATTTGATAGAAATCCGTGTTGGTTTCCCTGAAGAAACGGTTTAATTTGTTTGTTTAGCTTTTCGCAAATTATTGTTTCAAATATTTTTGGGAGTATTGACAGAACTGCTACTGGTCTATAGTTCTGGACTTCCGTTTTTGTTCCAGATTTATATATCGGGCTAACCTTGGTTAGTTTCCAGGATTTAGGAAAAGTGGAAGTTGAAATACTGAGGTTGAAGATAAAGCATATCGGGTTAAACAAATGTTCTTCCAACATGATAATGATATGAGGTGGGATTCCATCTGGCCCCGTGGCCTTGTTGGGCTTTTGTTCCCGAATACACGCTTTGACTTCCTCAGGCTTAATTTGTTCCAAAGATATTGAACCTGTGTTTCTAGGCACCTCTGCCCGGAGACTTTCAACATCTAGGTTAGGGCTCATATGGTTGTATCTAATGAAAAGCGCTCGTGTGCAACGAGTTGACGATCCCTGGATGTGTTATGGCTGCCGAGTACCATTATTCTCAATTTATGGCAGTTTATCAGAGCCTTCCATCTGACCCAACCACTTCATCAAAATATTACTCATCCACCTCCTGTACCACCTCATGTACTACCAGTCGGCCATTGTTTTTTCATCTGGACACGTAAGATAATAACACATATTATCTTTTTCATTTTGCTACTAGTTTTTCGTAACAAAAAACTAAACCTGTGTTGGTGAGTAATTTTGCTGAATAATACGCACGGTCGTCCATACCCGTAAGTGAAAATATTTAAAAAAAGCATGACTTATCTAAAACGTCGGGTGAGTCACACCATTTATAACTCAAGAACGGCTGGACCAATTTTTATGATCTTTGATTTGTTGGATTTGTCTTCGCCCTGAATAGCAGAATAGCTATTAAAACATCGGAAAAAATCACGACAAAAAGTAATGAAGAAAATTCTTTTCCTCATACATTTTGTACGGAACGAATTCTCATCTTTTGAAAGAGCTGCAGCAATATAAAAAGTACCTATAATATTGAATAGTTTGTGAATTCCAAAAGTTCAAAAACGTCAAATGTCAATGCGATGATTGTTTTGCTTTTGTTCTTAAACATATAATGTTGCCACTCTTTCTTACACACTAAAAATGAGACAAACGGTGAACGTATGTCTGCACCCCTCCAAAAGAAAAATACAATAGTTATAATAAATCTCCCTCTCACGTACAAAGAAAATGAAACGCAATTCCCGTGAGTAAGTTGAAAAATATGAAAATCCGGAAACAACGCCATCTCTGATACTGACAAAAACAAAACACGGGCAGTTGCGCATCGATAATTGCTTCATTTTGTAATTTTAAACTAAATAAAAAAAGGTGAACACAACAGATATTGATTTTAGTTAGCTAGTTTAAACTAGAACAAACAAATCGGCAAATCTTAAGAGAAACAACTGCACAAGCTGTTTCATGCAAAACTTAAATTTGAATTTAACGCCAAAATAACCAACCAAATTGAAAACTTGTTTTTTTTAATCAAATGGTGTAGCAAATATCTAGTACGAATATGTGCTACTTTATTTATTTTTGTTTAAAATTATAAAATACAGGTGACTAAAGAAATTAATGTTTCATGATTTTAGAGGCAATGTTGGAAATTATCTTGGAAAACAGAGCTAAAGATAACTCAATTAAGGCCTGGTAGTAAGCGTTCAAAAAGAAGAAGAAGAGGAGATATGCAAAAACGAATGTTAGAGGGAGTGCGCTAATATTAAAAACGATAATAATTAGGTGAAAATTGTTAAAATGTTTAATAATTCTTAACTTGAATACTGCAACTACATAATAGGGACTCCATCTTACCGTATCTATAAAGACAAAATTGAAAGTATTCAAAAGAAATTACTTCAATGCCTCAATAACAGAATGAGCGCATCTAAACGAGGGTATGCAATATGCTCTCGAATTATAACGTCTCCACTCTATCTAACCAGTGAACATATCTTGACCTCATGACTCTCTGTACAAAATTTGCAACAACGTTATTGACAGTCCTGACCTACTGAAACTAATAAACTTCAAAATACCATCTTCATTAGCCTGACGCGTACAAATGCTGGTGTCAGGGATCCAATCAGAAGAATGTGCGAATCGTTTAATCAAAATCAAAACCTCAAGGATTCCGACTTATTTTTTGATACGTGCAGTACTATTTCTCTCATCTCTCTATTTGTAAAGTAATATTCTTACGTATATATTTTTTCCCCACTTACAAGTAAAAATATTTTCATGTTTCTCAATTCGTGAGAAATAGTTTGGATTTAGGTGAGTTCTCTAATCTGTTTTGTATATTCTTGCCAATTGATATCTGTATCTGTATTTTCTTCTTAATAAAAAAACAAAAAAAAACACGACTCAATTAAAAATAGAGCAAAAATCTCACGGGAAAAATCTTAAATAGCATTTAAAGAAACACTGTGAAATTTTTCATATATATAACTTGTAAAATATCATTAAAACGTGTTCATAATAATTTTCGGAGCAAACTTTGCGATTTTTTTCCATCGAGGGAATTTTTGGTAATTACCGTTTCAGCGTGGCAAATGTGTAGATATTATCTTCAAGAAAAACACATATTTTTTTAAGAGCTCAACTCAAGTGTTCTAGTAAAGTATGTTACAAATTGGTAGAAATTCGGGATGTCGAGTCTTAACGACACTATCTAAAATTGACCAATGTTTATCACAGATTCTAAACGGGAGTTTTGCAAAGCACTCCGATTCTATCCGAATATCTACAAATTACGGTAGAAATAAAAGTGCCTCGGGCATACGAAAGGTCTTAAAAATGCCCCAATATTTTATATTCTGAAAAATATAACGCTTAAGTTATGACTATCCACTTTGGTTGTTTTATGAATCTACGTAAAATAAATAGAGATTTTTAGATAAAGGGTTGAACGTTGTTTACTGTCACTGCCGTACAATGAAAATGATGTAAGAAAAGAGATTTTTTTATCATCGAGGAGGATGATAATACTAATAAATCTAAACGAAAATATGAAAAAGAACAAAACCCAAAAAATGTGATGGTGGCATCTGGGGATTTCTTGTCTCAGCGGGACAAACGCCCTAATCAACTCAACCATTGGGACCTCTAATCTCACATTTCAAATTCAGAGTTAACAATATTATCTTCGAATTTTTTATGATGTAAATACCGCACGAGAGTCCCAACTACTCCGTTTGGGGTCAGTGAGACTATGGCATCCCCAATTGGGGTATGTTATGAGGCTGAAGGTATTGGGGAGGGGAAGGAGATGAGGAAGAGGAAGGTGGGAGAGTATCCGGCTATTCATATCTGGTTACCAAACGCAGCTAAAGCCATTTCAAGCAGTGTTTCAATTCTGAATGGTAGCCTTAAACCAAGGCAATACTGAGAGTATCTTCCACTCTGGAACGTGCTGCAAATATACGTTATATTATTTTTAATTAATTAATTGTGAAATAACACAAATTAATACAATAAAATTAATTTCTCATGCCGGGCCCGAACCCGCTACCTTCGGATTGCGAGTCGAGAGTCTTACCCTTTGACCACGGAGGCCGACTAATTTTCCCCTTCCTTTTTAAATTCTGCTGCTGACCTATATGAAATACAATAATTTTTCAAACAACTCGTGCGCCCCTATTGTACATGTTTTATTCACATTTCATAATGCCAGAGCACACCAGTACGTATAGAGACGTTCGCAGGCGAGCGCACAACAACTCACTAAAGATTCATTGCAATGGGATAAAGAGTATAGAAAATAATTTCATAACGCCAGAGCTCACTATTATATAGGGATATTTGCGGGAATGAGCGGAAATAAAATTAGGTTTTGTTAAAAAAACAAAAACAAAATTGGAATACCTTCGTATACCTTCTAAATGATAATTGAAATAAAAATAAGAAATGAAAAAGTACAAATTAATGATTCAATCAATTCTATGAAAAAACCTCGCAATGCTTTATTAATAGATAGCAGAAAATAAAAGAATGGTTTACATTGATTGTTAACTTCTTATTAAGAAAAAGAAATGTACAAAATATCTTTGTATAGGGGAAGAAATAATATTAATAATTCCCAATATTGGTAAAATAAACAACTGGTCAATTGATGAACACAAAAGAAAGCAATTGGTAAAATAAGCAAGTAATATTTCTCCAATTTCTTACACAGTGTAATCGGCCAGGGATAATTTATTTATTGTATTCCTAAAAAGGGAGTTAATGAATACTTATTTCTTCCCTTTGCCGAAGAGGATAGTGCAGGGGTACGCAAACGGTGGAACTCGAAATCATAATTTGAAATTTACGAAGGAAAATATTGTTGAGAATTCAACGATAGTCACACAAAAACGTAGCTCACGAAAAATATGATTTTGACGAAATAATGCGTAAAAAATATGTATTTTTTTAAATTCGTGGAGCAGAACTTGCGGGGATTAGAATGTTAACGGCGCTTAATATTTTGCCTGTGGCAGATTTTTCGACATGAAATTTGGGCATTTTGAAACATTGTTGTGGTTGGGTGCAAAATCAGCACTTTTGGTCAATAAGACTCTGCCGGTGATTTTAATTATGAAACCAAAAATAATTATTCTGCTTCTGAATATTTAATTAAAGAAAAGTAAGATCATTACCAAAAATACCAAACGAACAATTAAACTACACTTATCTATTGCGATTATCTAATCTATTAAATTTGAGTGATAGAAGAAATGTTTTCGATCTAGTTTTTTTTATTTAAAATCTTGCATAATATTTTGTAGAAGAAAGTCTGAGCTACACACTAGTGCAACCATATTTTGAGAAATGACGTCCGCGTCGTCGAAAATGAGTAAGGGTCTGTAATTCTTGGACAACCCTCGTAAATAAAGATTGCGTTCCCCTGCGTGGTGAGTAGAATAAGCGGAAGAAGAGTGGGTAGTCTAGCATTTTACATGGCCACGCGCTGGATTGATTGGGTAGATTTAATGTAAGAGAAGGATAGGAATAAGTTTCTCGGAAATCTTGATAGATTCTCCACACTACAGAAATGAATGTTTTTCCCCATTTCTTTTACGTGTTACGAAATAAGATTTTGTGTATGTTTATCGGTAAGATCGAGATGGAAGTAAATGGATTAATGCGTGCTACTTGGTTTGGTGTATTTTATCATTGGGATATTTTGGCTGTATCTAATTTAATATGTGTTATTGAAATCCAGCATTTTTAAAAAATAAAATTGCAGTTTCAATTACGTATCATTGATTTTTGTATTCTACCTACCGACTGACATTCTCATCATCATAATCACAATAACATTTAGTACTCCATCCAGTGACTTTCTTTCACAATCATTCTGCTGTTTTATTGTTAACAAACTTTGGTTGTCAAGGCCGGGAGTATGTTGAGTGTTATGTGGACCTATGTTTCATATTTAACTTCATTTCTTACTTATCATTTCATGCCTAAATCATTTTTTCTAATTTCTATCTCTAGACTCTTTTACTTTAAATTTGAACTCTGTGTCACCTTTCTTCTGACTTTTCCATACAACTTTTGTCTATTTTATCATTCGATATGCTCTTTATGTCAACTCTTCCTGATATTATTATGATTTCTTTTCATTGTAAATTCTTGCTTTTCATTCTACATTTTAGAGCCCAAGAGCTCGCAACTTGAATCAACTCACTAAAATTGCAATTCATCTGAATCATTGTACGCAATAAAACTAATTTATAAATTACAACAATAAACAGTACAAAAACAAAAGTTTTTATCACAAAGTATAACCTCTCTGTTTCGATAGCTATTGGAAGTTGTTATTTCTTCCGCGGAGTTTGAAATCTCTACCTACCACTATTGGAACGAAAAGGATGAAGAGGAAAAAATGGGATGTCAACCGAATACAAGATGATCCTACCTTGCTGGTGATGTCCCGGGGTCCCACACTCATGCACTAAAGAAAACTCCACGGTTGAAAACAATTAGTTTGCGCGGATCCGGGTTTCGAATTTAAGGCGACGACCAAAGTACTTGGTTGTCAGTACCGCGCGGGTGTTGAAATTGCACTGCTGTTCGCGGTTAGAATCAATCTTTAACCGGTGACAATGGAAATATGGATATATAAGGATAGGTAGGTAAGACGGGAGGAATACATGGGTGTAGGTACGAATATGCCCGAACACTCTCAAACCTCAAAATCTCTGTGCGCATCCCCTTGGATTGGAAAGCGAAGAAAGTCAAGCACCAAGCTCAATTTAAAACTGACGGTGGACCATCCAGAGACCAACGAGGGACCGTACACATGTTTCTACATAAGTTTCTACATATTTATCCCAAGTAGATAATTTATCATTCATTTCCATTTTATGTATATTTTAATGTTACAGTTTTTTTTTTAATGTTAAATAGTACTCATTTCCTGAGCACAAGAACCAACTTAAATACGGACAGAATAATATTGCACGAAATTAAAAAAAAACTGTATTTTATGTAAAACATATAATAGAAATACTTCCCGATAAAATATATGCTTGTGATGTTAAAAATGAACCTCATGGAGTGAGGTTTGCCTAGGTCTTGGTGGCAGATATGTCTACCCCCTTCCGCGTGGCGGGTCAGATCGAAAGAGACTGGTTAAGGCAGGCATTTTGACATCTTCAGCCGGACTATCTCGCCTTGCACCGCAGTTGAAGGGATGGATTAATACGTCTGTCCTCCAGGACACACTAACCCCCAGTTCTTATTCATCCTTCCCTTATAAGGACGCTCCACACAGCATCCCCTAAGATGATAGAGGTTCTGATGGAAATTATTTTCCTCAGGGCCCCCTGTGTGGAGCAAATGTAAAAAAAAACCTCATACCTCCGTTGGTGTTCGCAACAAAAACAAACTAATAATTTTTCAGATAAAAAGATATTGAACATGTCTACATCAGATACGGTCAGATAATACAGAATTGTGTTACATAATATCAAGAGGCAGGAATTTTATTCACAATTCCTTTTACAGTTCTTCACATTGAATAAGATACAGGAACGCTTGGGGAACACATTGAATTATTATTTGGCATTGTATCATAAGATATATCTAAAGCCAGTTACGCAAGAGCCATTAAAGTTTAAAAAAAATCAGTAAGACATCAAGAGACTGAAACTGGAGGGATGAGTGCCCAATCAAAAATGAAAAAAATCACATGTTTTCTGAATTCAACGTTAGATTCTGAAATCAAAGTGTAATGCTTAGACCGTTGGGGGTAGACTATTTCTATACAAAAATCATTGGAAAAGAACTCTCTCAGTTATTTCCATTACCCATCCCGTGAAATCACTAGAAAAACATCCTAAGACAGTTCATATCAAGATATGATTTTAAGATTTTCACGGCCAAAAGTATAATCGTGATTTATTTTTGGGTTATTATACCCAGTTGATAGACACTGAAATGCTATCTGAAACTTTGGCTAAGGAAGGAGGTAGTTTTTTTTAATATCAAGTTAATGGCTTTTTGCAAAGCTAGACATAAAATCATTTGAATATCTTTGCATAAAATGAATAATTAAATTTTTTGAAAAATATCTACCTAGCCATAATCTAAAATACATAGTTTATGAGTACTTACCTAATGGCACAGTTTTATTTTTTTGTGACGAGACAAGTATGGAAAAAAGCAAAATTGTTTCCTAATTTTTAAGTTTATTCAGTTTCGCATTCTGCAGATAGAGCTAAAGAAGCTTAACTTAAAGAGCAGTTAAAAAGACGTTTTAGAAAGTGCCATAAAATAAGTTAATTGTTTGAAGAAAATTATCACTGTTACGTCCGAAGCCAAGAGCTCACAGGAAGTACCCACCTAAAAAGTTACATACACCCTCCGGAAAGCAAATTCGAAATGATGATGTTTTAACGACGATATGAATAGCTACGGGTCATTTTAAACAACCAACCCACGCGAGAATCAAGCCCACGGGATCTTAAAATAACACCAGATAATTAGGAAAGCACCGAGCGGGGTAATGTTGTTCCAGCAAATTGATTTGAAAACAATTAGATCATTGTAGAATCGGACCACAGTCGTGCAACAATCACATCTAAAATTTGATTATTCAATACCCTTGGGTGTTCGAGGGCCTTCCCAAACCAGCCGGCGACCCCCTGCATCGGGTGGGACCCACTCCCCCCCAACGGGGATGATGAGAGACCTCGACTAACTTATGAACAGGCGAAGGGGTGGTGGCAGACTTCACTTTAACTCCTTGCCAAGAAAAAAAAAACCACCCACTTTGGTATGGGATGCAAAAGAAATACTAATTTTCATAGTGAATCGAGTTTTGCACCACTTTATTCAGAAGAGTACTGTAGTACAGTATAAGCTTAAAACAACACAGCTATTTTAGCTAATGTAGCACACCAGAGTGGAATTTAGCTCAATAATTTTGAATTTAATTCCCGTTACAATGGTATTACGCACAAATCCAATAAAGTAATTTAATTAATTTATGGGAATACTAAAAGCATTCCACTTGTCAAAGGATGTAACAAAAAAACGTTTGTTTAATTTATTTATCATCGTCGAATATTGCAATAGAATTTTAATTAGCATTCAATATCTCTCAAATAAAATGCAGGTTAAATACAGTACATTTATCTAATAAAGCTCCTATATGGCCAAATTGAAATGGTTTGCACACGGAGATAAATAAAATTTGTTTTACAAAAATCATAAAAAAAAGCTTTTGCTGGAAACTCTAAATATACCTATACTTGACGGCCGGCATAGTCCAGCGGTAAGGCTCTTGACTAGCACTCCGAAGGTCGCGGGATCGAATCCCGGCGTGGCAAATAAATTTTATTTGATTAATTTGTGTTATATCACATTTTATTCGTTTAAAATAATATATAGTATATTTGCGGCGCGTTTCAGAGTGGAAGGTACTCTCAGTATCGCCCTGGTGTAAGACCACCATTCAGCATTGAAACGTTGCTTGAAATGGCTTTAGCCGTGATTGGTAACCAGATCTGAATAGCCAGGTACTTCCCCACCTTCCTCTTCCCTATCTCCTTCCCCTCCCCACTACCTTCAGCCTCACAACATACCCCAATTGGGGATGCCATAGTCCCACTGGCTCCAGACGGGAGCAGTTGGGACTCTTGTGCGGTATTCATGTAAAAAAATAATAATAAAGAAGTGTATCTAAGTAGAAGTGTGTTTTTTAAAAAATCGACAATTTTATTACGAAATTGATGAAATATTGTACGCTTGACTTTCAAAATAGGAGAAAGAGCGCTAGTCTGCTCTAAAAATAACGTGTGCAGTTCACACGTGGTAGAAGTGAAACCTTCAGAAAACGAAAGTAGACAAGAGTGGGGAGGCTACGAAGCATCGCACAAAGAGGAGAACGAATAGTCTTATCTCATTCTCTCGCAGGCAAAATTCAATAGATGTATGTATTTGTCTCTTTTCAGTGTAGCTTTTTCATTTCATCGAGTTTCAAATCACAACGGTGCTAAATAAGTTTTCACTCTAAAAAATCACCCTAGTATTTTGATACTTTGTAGCAGTTCCTACCTTATTGCTACGGAATTGATTATTATCGTTGCACAGCATTGTATGCACGGACCTTAATCGCATGGTCCACGTGATGTCTCTAGAGTGAGCGGCTTGCTAGCTCCCCGCTGGCCAGTGAGTCTTGAAGCGTTCTACCGGGAGGATGGCTCCCACAACACAGAAATCCAGGCACAAGGCCGCGTCAAGCAAGCATCAGGTTCTACGATCTACGTAACGTTGTCAACAATTTATTATTATCAGTTTCATAATGGTTATCTGCTTAACTTTCAACCTTTCTCGTTGGGTTGTAAAATTTGCAATGAGATGGCGTCCACTCGTAGTTTAATTATCCGCACAGATACTAGAAACATTTAACTTCGTAATAATATTTAGTTAATTTAACAATAACTTCTACCTAAGGTTTTCTTCGAGCCTTAGCGGCCCTGGGCATATTTATAATATAATTAATGATAGAGTCTCATGCATATTTTTATGTTTACTTGATTAATAAATTTATACATTTTCTGAGCTAGCATCTTTTATTTTCTTTGGGCATATTATTTACTCATGCTTTATATTTCAGAGTACACATGTAATTCACTATATTCAAATAAGACAATATTTTAACGTTACATTTGGCAGCCCACGTGGTAATTCCAGTAGTTTTATTGTTAATATTTTTCTAGGGCCTCGTGTTAAAATACCAGTAGTTTTTTTATTGTTACGGTATCGATGTGCGCATTGTATAATGGTTGATAACGTTTCGGATTGCTTGTTTGACGTTGTGTTTGAAGTTCTGTGTTGCTGGGTGAGTCCTCATATTAATTTTATTTATTTAAAAAAAAAAAAAATAAAAAAAATAATAATATCATTTTTCTCCGCTTCGCTATTTAGCTTCAAGACTCACTCATTCCTCTCATTTCACCTAAATCATATATTATAAATTATCTTTTCATTGTTCGTTATTAAGTAATGAGAAACGTTGGTGTCTTGTGTATTAATTGTTTTTCCTCCATTCATAGGTAGGCATAAAAATATAAAATAAAAAGATGGCATCACTTTGCAGGATGAGATTATGATAATGATTCTATGTACACCTGATAATTATTCGATTGCTGTGAGGTTTCACATGTTGTGAAATAATCCCGTTATTCCTTGATTCCGATGTCTCTTGGTAAGTTTTATTAAAATTAATTAATTGTTCATTAATCGAATGTGTTTAATTTTGCCGTGTAATTCAAGTTGGTCAATATTTCTAGCGAAGTTCTATAAATGTAATGTTCCTTTTGAAAACATAATGTTAATGATCTTTAAATAATACTTCATATTTGGTTTTAATTTCCTGTTAATAAATTCATTGCATTGTACGTATTATTGGCGCATGTTATTTACCGGACGATTGTCTAGTGCATTATTCATAATAACATGGTAATTATTCTTAATACACGGCACTAGGTACTTCACGCACAAGTTGCATGAGTCATGGTGGTTTTGCTTTTTCCATACGCAGCGTTTAGAAAGTTTCAAAAAAAAAAAAAAATAAACTTTGGATTTACCTAGGTTTGGATGAATACTTATGGTTTCGCCATGTGATTTGTGGTTTATAAATTAATAAATTGTAAATACAGTATTTTTGGATTTCTCAAGATTAAACAAGTTTTTTTGTCATGCGACACAAGTAACTTCTTCAATATTGAATACTTTTTCATACCTTACATTTATTATCCGGTAACTGCATATTATTGTCATAAAAATTTTTTTTTTTTGTTCACGCGATTCAATATTTTAATTTTATTGCAGTATGGTGCTACTACAAGGTTTACAAGTAATTTCCTGATTATATCTCACTTTTGAAATGGAAATGTAAGCGTAATTCATCTTTAAACATTGATATGGGTTGCTAAGTCAACATATTACCGTAATTTATTTCAGGCTTCGAAGTTTTCTAAATTATTGGTGCGGTATTTGCTTCAATTTTATTGACTTGTATTTTATGCGACTTAAGTTTAACATTAGTAGAACGGGGTTTCTATTGCTACAATATACAATTAAATTTATTTTTGGCATATAATTATAATTACTACCGAACGATATTTTCGTACTTTATAAAAATTATTATAATTAATGTTACAGAACTTTAGGTAAAATTTCATTTCAATGGAGTTCAAGAATATTTTTCTCTACCTTCCGGTACTTTATAGTTTCAAATTACTTTAAACTTTACATACCACTCAAGTATATTATAATCGTTACGGACATCTTGGGTAAAATTCATTTGAATTTTTACAACTTTGGTTAATATTCTGATATGAATATATTTTAAATAAATTTTTTACAAACATGGGAATATTTTTTCTTCTTTCTTGGGAATTCTTCATTTCGGTTTTGGGATAATCCTCATTTGTTTCATTATAGTAATTCTTTATAATTTTTATTTGGGAATGGTTCTCCTTTCATGTATTTCGAAGTTAAATCTTAATTTTGCTTTATTATTTAAATGCGTCCAATCGTGTATTTCAGAGATGCTGGTTTCCTTCACATTGCCGTTGGATACGAGACGTCAAGTATTCAATGGGAATTACCAAGGTCCAGTTTAGCATTTTCATCATGGATAAGAGGTCATGTTAAATTACTTTATTTTGTAATTTCGGTTGAGTTGTTGATTGTTTTCACAGAAGTTTTGTATATAGTTTGTGTTAATTTCTTTGGAATCCTTCAATAACTTGAATTGATGAATTATATAATGGGAATTTATTGGCTTCTTGTTCTTTGTTAAACGTTTTGAATTATATTCGGTTCCTTTCAATTTACCATGGATCACGTATTTTGAATGCAATTGCGTTAATTTCAAATTTTTAACAATTACTAAAATCTTGAATTTTTCACTGCTTATCATATACTAATGTGTGTTACGTGTGATAGCTGGACTTACCCGTAATTTACATATTATATATTTTAGAAGAGGATTTATAAAAATAAAAAAAAAATTTTTTTTTTGGAGAATTAGTTAACTTTTGGTGTTATGTTATCTAAGTTTTAGCGCTTATTTTGGGTTATCATCTTAATCATCTTGGGTATTTAAATGCTATACAAGTCAAATATAAACTATTTTATTCAAAATTATTTTTTTTATCTCACCTCGTCACAAATATAGATGTCGTTATTTGGGATTAAAATTTATTTGGAAGTAAAACTAATTTATTTTCTATTCTACTTTTAGTAGGTACTTATCAATTTTCGTTTAGTATGGCATCCTTGAAAGGGTTATTAAGTTTATACAAGAAATGTTTGGTTTATATGTTTTGTATTTAAATTGAATTGGCGGGTCACTCACGGCTTTGTTATAACTTACCTATATTAGGGATTTTAAAGGTTATACAGAACTTTGTTTGGGCAGCGAATTTTGTTTATTGTTCTAAAATATGGAAAACTTTCATAACATTATTCTTTCGTTCCAAATACAACATGAGTGGTTGAGTTCGTAATTATTATAAATTATTCTTCCGGTTTTATTTATTTAAAATACGTTACTCAATTGAATAGTTTTCGGTATTACCTTGCATCTCATTGTTACATACCTCGTTTGGGATTTTAAATGTTATAATGGAAATGTTGGTTTATGCTTTCATTCTTCTTTTGAGTATAATTTTACATATCAAACGTCATAACAATTGGCTTGAAACTTCGCTTACAACTTCGTAATTTTGGTTTTTCGTCGGATTACACAGATATCTCACATTCTCATCGCTTTACTACTTTTTTCATTGTTCTACGTTTTTCAATATTACATTGCTTTACCTGAGATGACATTATGCTACCTTAAAAAAAAAAAAAAAAAAATATTGCACTAAGTAGGTACGTATGTTTTACATCATATTGTTTTACATTGCTTATATTGCATTATGTACTTTTCATTCATTATTACAATGAATTATTCAGAACAATTTAGCTTCACGATGACAAACATAACTTTATTTTTTCAATAAATTTTATTTTAAGAAATTTAATAATAATAATATAATATTATTTTCTTCGTCATATGCTTTTGCATTATTTGCACATCAACTATTAATGTTGAACATTTTGGAGTTTTTTTTTGGGTCTTGCAAAATGACTATACCTTTGGTTACAATATGAGATACTTCGATATGATATCTCACGAAGGTATTTTGCAATTTAGGGATTATTTTTTGTTATGGGGAAATTAATATTTCGTTTTGTTCGGCCTCATTGCGAAGTTTTTATTTCTCACTCACACTTTCAGCGTTCAAATTTTGAACACGGGTTTGAACGTTGAACGAGTGTTTTGTGCTGTCTTGTTTTGTTTTGTCAGTTTTGTAGTTTGTTCATGGGGTTTTGCGGCTTATTTTTTTCGGATTTTAACTTTTAAGCCTCGTCTTTAATCATGGTGGAAATTATTTCACTATTTTTTTATTCTTATCTTGCAGCGGGACGATATTAACGCGTGACATGTTAGTTTTCTAATCCTCTGAGTACGTCAGTTATTTGTTTTAGTGTTCCATGCTTTAGTTTAGGGCCTCTGAGTTCACAGCACAATTCTTTATGGGAATTGATCGTAGAGTTAGATGTAGGTAGCTGATCCTAGTCTTCTCAACCGCAGGAAGAGAGAGGAACCCTTGGCGTAGATGTATTTCCTATGATGAGGGTAGGTCTCTTGTCCTCCGCAAATAAGATATGTATTTTGAAGTATATAACGTTATGTTATGTGTGGGTATTTTCCTTTTCTTTTTCCATCTCAATATGAGGTTTTATAATGGATATGGTGAGGAATATCATATAGTTGAAGCTTTATGACGAGGTACGTTTTCGATAATTTTCATTCACTCTTCATATTTTAAAGGAAGTAATTCCGTTATCTTTAGATAGAGGATTTGTGTGAAATATTGAACATTTTCGGGGTTCGATTTTAAATTTATGTGTGTTGATCGAATAAAAATTTACATATTAATATAATAAATTTTGAATCGGGTTTAAGTGTAATTTAATGATAATCATTTTGGGGAATATAAATTCTCAATAATTGTTGAAATCTTGGGAATTTCTTTTAGCAATTTATTAGCGAAAAAAAAAAATTTTTTTTTGGAACCGTTCTAGGTTTATCATAAATGGTTAATTGGGGTGGTTTTCTGGTTTATGTTTTGTGTTTTAGGATACGTGTTCCTTCCTTGTGCAATTCTCCTCTTAGTCAGGGAAATTGCACGATGAATCTTTCAATAATTTGTTTGGTTCTTCCTTCAGATTTGAAACAAACATTTTTTTCCTTTATGTTCATATGGAAAGTAACTTGAACTTTGGGATTTACCCAGTATATAAATTATTGTGTTTATTCACATTTTTTTAGCAGCATAGTGCATTTATTGTTTATTTAAATTTTGCTCACTCACATGTGATCGACTACAACTTTATCTTATCATTATCATATGAATATGATTTGCCATTTATTTAATTTCATTAATATTACTTCAGCAGATTTGGACTTTTGTCTTGGAAATTTTATGACATGACTGTTTAATACAGTTTTCAAATATTTTAACTTCAATAAACTTATATGCTTTTGCTTTGGAATCAATATAATATGGGGTTTTCATTATCCTAATTTTGACAAATGATTTTAAGTTTGTTTTTTTTTATCATTTATTTGATATAATGAGGTTTTTAGTCGTGGATTTTTTTATCATATTGCTGTTTTAAACAGTTTTCAAATATTTCAAATTTATTATATACATATTTGTTTGAAATCAAACATTATTCGGTTTTCAATACCTAAAATTTTACTAATGATTATAATAATTCAATAAATTCTAATTTAATTAATTTAAAAAAAAAAAACTTTGATAATTTCTCTCGCAATGTCGGAATTATCGTATACTTTGTTTTTTTAATTAGAAATTTTTTCTTGCGGAATTATTTTGTGTGGATTTAATTGTAAAGGATGTTTACAAAGATTTATTGAGTCTTATATTTATTATTCTTCGTGATATTTTTATCTTTCTTCGCGGGTATACCATGATTTAGGAAGTCTTAGCTTTAGGGAACTTCAAGAAGATTTTCTACATTTGGACTTCTGACGGACCATCACATCTGGACCACTACATCTGGCCTTCAACAACTTACACATTCAAGAAATCATCACATTTGAAGGACGTTCTTCTTCATGAATACTTTGGCCGTTCTTTCAAGCAGTCTTGGCTCCACTTGGCCTCATCATTTTGGACTTCACCTTATTATTATGGGACTACACCTCTACATTTGGCTCCCACTTCAATCAGTGCGGTAGTAATATGCAGAAGTCTATTTGGAAGTTCTTACTGGATACAGCCTGCAGTTCTTCATCACCAAGAAGGACGATTTTTCCCTTAGATGTCTTAGAAGATACAAATAGAAGACAAAACATTGGACATCGTATTGCAGTTTCAGCAGTAACCTTCTCACAACTTCAAGCATCACCACACACTTGAGGGATCCTGTTCAGCTGCCACTTTCATCTGCTTACTCTCTGATTTGGGAGTTCATTTCAATCCTTGGACTGGTCAAAACAGCTTCTTGGAGTCTTCTTCATAACAGTCTGCAAGAAGTTTATTGGACATTTTCCACCCGTCTATGGAAATTTCAGAGGCATGATCAGCAGAATATCTTTCACTCATACTAAGCGCCAGGTGGCTTAAAAACAAAAAAAAATTCCTTTGGAATTTTTTTTTCTTCTTTGGCGGAGGGATAATGTAGCAGTTCCTACCTTATTGCTACGGAATTGATTATTATCGTTGCACAGCATTGTATGCACGGACCTTAATCGCATGGTCCACGTGATGTCTCTAGAGTGAGCGGCTTGCTAGCTCCCCGCTGGCCAGTGAGTCTTGAAGCGTTCTACCGGGAGGATGGCTCCCACAACACAGAAATCCAGGCACAAGGCCGCGTCAAGCAAGCATCAGGTTCTACGATCTACGTAACGTTGTCAACAATTTATTATTATCAGTTTCATAATGGTTATCTGCTTAACTTTCAACCTTTCTCGTTGGGTTGTAAAATTTGCAATGAGATGGCGTCCACTCGTAGTTTAATTATCCGCACAGATACTAGAAACATTTAACTTCGTAATAATATTTAGTTAATTTAACAATAACTTCTACCTAAGGTTTTCTTCGAGCCTTAGCGGCCCTGGGCATATTTATAATATAATTAATGATAGAGTCTCATGCATATTTTTATGTTTACTTGATTAATAAATTTATACATTTTCTGAGCTAGCATCTTTTATTTTCTTTGGGCATATTATTTACTCATGCTTTATATTTCAGAGTACACATGTAATTCACTATATTCAAATAAGACAAAACTTTTAACGTTACAACTTTTTGATGAAATTTTGCACTCTTGAAGTTCAAAATAAGGGCAAAATGAATAATTTCGAAAAACTTCGTAAAAAGCCCCGCGGTATTCAGCCATTAGGTATGTTAGAAAATGATGTGATCATTAATTGGTGATATGTAACTTTAAAAAGATTGACGTAAATAAAAAGTAGATTGAATTTCACGCTCTGGCGTTATTTCCTGTTGTTACTCGTGATACAATCAGATTTGAAAAAAATGCCGCCCACGGTTCTTAAAAAGACAAGAAAAAATTGACTTCAGAAAGACACCCTGTTCTTGAAAATGAAGAGTTGATATATGAATGAATCTTGTCCAACAAACTTAATTAGCAATAGGAATAGAGCAATGCAATAACACAAAATTGGCTCTTATATAAGACCAGTTATACAACATTTCCAAGGAGCTCCTATTACTGTATTATTATTAAGACCACCAAGAAACCCATCCACTCTTGCGCGGGGCCTGAGAGAACACAACCTCCCCGAGGGGGAGGGTGGCCCAGATATCGCCCACCGCCCACTGGGGTGTCACGATCCGTCACGGTCGGATTCACCCGCCTGTCACACCGAGGAAGATGGATGCCTCCAATGATAGAAGGATACACAATTAAAGAAAGGAAAGTTTGTCTCCATCATTGGCAGCCATTAAGTAGTAGTCTTATCGGACCTAATGGTCCTTCCTAGCTCCCAGTTACTGCATCATTGATTTTTTCGGCAATTTCTGAGATTTACACCCACGGACCAAGACTGTCTGGAAACGAAAGGGAGATTTATTGGAAACAACTTTCTAAAACACGAAGAGCGAAATAATTTATTTAAATGTTGCCCCTTTCACTTTTAATTCGTTCTACACAGCCCAACAAAATATTTTTTTGGTGCCGAAAAAATAACAATTGATTTTGGACATTTTTGATGTGCTGATTGAAAAAATAGCATTTTTGGGTACAAAACTGTTTTGTACCCCCTCCCTCATGCTAAATGTCAAATACCTATTATTTTTGTAAGCTTTAGAAGAAGTGTCAATGGATAATTAACCAACTGATAAAACCAAAGGATAAATAGATAACCAAAATGTTGTCTGCGTTTTCTACATCAAGCGATCTCAGGAATAACTCAAGTGATCATCAGGAATAACTCAAGTGATCATCAGGAATAACTGAAAAGTAAGTCAGGTATGTTTCTACAAACTAACGCCAAATCTGACTGTTCTTGAATTTCAGATGAAGCTATACCGCAAGTAAACCTTTTTTAACGGGTCTCCAGAAATCAGGTCTCACCAGCCGAATTTTTAATTTTTTGGACGAAAATTTTATGAAATATTGTTTAAATGTTGCACTTTTATTTGCTTTAAATTTGAAATAATATAATTTATTTATTAAATAAAAAAAAATAGAGAAAATAGAGTTTTTTTCCAAACCTTTAAAACCTATGTAATCCCTTAAATGTTCCGCGATAAAGGAATGAATGTAAAAACATGTAAACAATTTCAATGCACGTCTTTCTGTTGTAGACATAAAAATATACGACTTGTTAAAGTGTTGAAAGTCCGCGGGGTTATACCATAATAAATTATTCAAGCGATGTGAACTGATGAAAAAATCGATAACACCATTAATAAGAAAATGGATGAGGCTAAGGTACATTGTAAAAAGCTTGTAGGCACACACTATGCTATTCTCTTTTAGTATTATTACAAAAAAATTAAACGATTTCCCCGTTATGTGATTTTTAACAACTACTGTCACTGAGTAATAAAAACCAAATGGAAAAACCCAATCACATTTCTGTGCTCCTGGTATTTTTTTTCTTGTCGGCAGATTTAGGTATCAACGTATTTATTTTGTATATTATTTATAAGCGACATGGAAATTACCCAATGACATTTCTGTGCTCCTGGTATTTTTTCTGTCGACAGGTTCACGTTTTGACTTTTATTATTTACCCGTGAAAAATCACGTGATACGAGTAGTTAGCCAGAATTCTTGAAAAATCAGTTTCAATTATGAAAAAGTCAATTAATATGTCTGTTGAAAATATTATACTAATTAATAGGTAGGTACTCTTTATCGTTTCTCTGAATTCTTCACACAATCAGTTCCAACTTTTAACATGACGCTTACATTTCAAGCAAATTTGAGTCCATTGAACCCGAGTTATGCAGGACACACCGAAAACCGAAATTATTTTTTTTTATGAAGATGTCGTGGTCTGTTGACCAACAGGCACTTAAATTTTTTTTAAATGGCCAAACAACAGTTTTTTTGTCGGATCTTATCATTTTATTAAATACTAAATGGTACCCGGCATGCGTTGCAACGCCATTGAAAGAAATAAATTGATTCTCCCTGCATGTTCTTTCCCGCGCGGCCCCGTTCCCTTCCACTTTCCCTGCCTTCCCCTCTACCCTCGTCTCTTCCATCTCCGCAAACCCCACCTTCTCCCCGCAGCTAAAAAATATGACATACACACATTTTCATTTATACAAATTTCATAACGCCAGAGCATATTATTATAGAGCCTGTTACTTGCTGATAATGTAGCTTTCTATTGGTGAAAGAATTTTTAAAATCGGTTTAGTGGTTTAGGGGGGAAGCGTAACAAACAAACACACGCACTTTCGCATTTATAATATCAGTATTGATAAATGTTTCATTTATGACTGCAAGTTTAAATGAGAAAAAATGATATTTAGGGTTAATTTTCTTAACCATTCTTCAATGCATGCGCACCGGTAGTATTCACTAGGTACCCGGTTTAGCCCTAGTTTAAAAACTATTTTGCATGTTAGATGACATATTTTTATTTATACATCACAAATGACGTTGCCAACCGAAAGGACTTTTGATTCGAAAATTACATGCAGAAAATGCTATTCAAAATCACGACGCCAAAGCTCAGTTAGAGGGCTTACACTTTTAATTTCATTTCAAAAATAAGAAAAATATTCTCCTTGACCTTTATTAAAACTTTTACTAGAAAAAATAGGCGACGGTTATCACACGCGAGCGGCTCATAGAGACATTTAGGAATGATTAACTATTTGTAATTTCACAAGTTAATGGACAAAAGCTGAAAAGTATCCGGAAAATTCCCCTGAAAAAATATTTATTAGTTATTATCATTATTTGAAGTGAAACCACAACGTTTATTAATATTTAAAAAATGACTGGAAATAAGTGAGACATAACAAGTGTTTTCCTTGAACCGAGATTGAAATATGATATTTAGAAATTTGAGTGTTTATCGCGTGGCAACGACTTGGTTTAGGAAAGAAAGGAGAAAACTGCTGAACCTCAAGGCCTTGAAGCCGCCGCTCCCGAATTTATATATTTTTAGTTTAAATAAATTTATATAGAGAATAATTTTAACTCCCACATCTTCATAGCTCCATAGCTCCACACATCTTTGGGGATGCTGTGCTAGGGGTCTTTTAAAAGACAGGAGGGAGGGGAAGTTCTGGAAAGGATAAGGTATAAAGGGTGAGTAGGAATATGGCGATCAGTGTGTCCAGGAGTGACGGACGTATGAATATATCTCTCCAACTGCGGTGCAAGGAGATGTTCCGAGAGAGTCCTGCTGAAGAGATCAAAAGGTCTCCCTAAACTAGTCTCTCCTGATTCGGCTTACCCCGTAGTTGGTGGGCAGACGCATCCCCGCCAATATCCGAACAACAACTAAGTCACAAATGGATGACCTATGGTATGATGTTGGTATTCTAATTACTAATAAATGGTTCTCGGGGCACCGGTACCCATAATTGCCTCCCAAACTGAAATTGAAATAGTTGAAGCCTCAGAAAAAATACTATTTTATATGCATGATGATAGAAAACACCTTAAAAATACATATTTTTTTCAATGTATTCCTTTTAAAATTTAAACTGTATGTACTGGATAAAAATAATAAAATATGAATAATGTTCCACCGTAAATAAAATTCCTAAAATTCTGTTACTCGTGCGCGTTATGTGAAAATATTTAATGTAAATCCCCACGTCACATTAAGCCATTATTTAAAAATATCTCACGGTTCGCAGGTATTGTGTTGAAAGCTCACTAATTGGTGCAGAAAGGTGTGAAAGCTGCAGATGCTGTGAGTGTGAGGGAGAAACAGATTGTTTTTCCTTACTCACAGTCTCCTTGTAAGAATTTCAGCATTCTTCACCCTCGTAAAACCATTTATCCTTCTGAAGAACTTATCACCCCGATAATCTGTGTGCGATCAACCCTGTAAGAGGGCTGTTTAGTTAGGTCAGAAGAAATGCACCACATCATAAGTACCTTGATTTCTTTTTACATTAGCTCCACACAGGAGGCCCTGAGAAACATAATTTTCCTCAGGGCTCAGTCTTTGGGGATGTCGTGTGGAGGATTTTTTAAAGAAAGAAAGAAGAGGAAGTTCTGTGAAGGAAAAAGGTAAGACGTTGGGTAGGAATCTAGAGTTCAGTGTATCCAGGTCATCCGCCGCCAGATGCAGACAAACTTCAAGCCATGAATCCGGGCACCTCTGCTAAGTTACCAAACGTAGCGAATCACTTGGGGTGAGTATAAAAAGTTCCCGGGCGGCGGTACCCACTACTGCCTTCCAAATGATATTCTTCAGAATCAATAATTATGGTGTGACGTACCCCGCATTGCATTTATAATTTATAGAACTTATATCCGCTTTCACCTATGAAAATACTGCTATATCAAAATCGTCTCACGATCCAAAATATAAATAAATTGTACAGTTTGGTTTAGTGAATTTTCGATACGTATTGTACAATCAATTTTTAAATAATATTTAAATAAGCTACATATATTTTATATTCATAAATAAAATTTCTGCCATTTATAAGTAACTAGCAGACCCGGCCACACGTTGCTGGCTAATGAAACCTTCATAACCAACACCATCTGTTAAATCAAATCCATACCACGCTGCCCGCTGCCCACTGCCGCTTGGCCAGATATATTATGTATTTCAACAAATTTACACAAAACCTTGACAAATTACATACCTAAAAACCTTCCTCATGAATAACTCTATCTATTGATGAAAACCGCATGAAAATCCATTGCGTAGTTTAAAAGTCTAAGCGCACATACAGCGTAAGCGACTTCATTTTATACTTGGTAAAGAATAAAGATAAAGATTAATATGTAACGTAGGTTAAAACTTAAAAAAATTAAGTAAACCAACAAAATGCTATTAATATCTTGAAGATACGACGCCGTACCACCTATTTTGTCGTACTACCGACCAGAGCCACTAATATAGATAGGTCGTGTGTTTTGTAGGATTATTATTGTAAATATAATAAACTCATAATAAACCAATTTGTTATTAAGAATCTAAAGTTATTGAGAAGTCCCCCATAGAACTAACAGTGTTTGAATGTAAATAAAACCCAACATTACACAAGTAAAGTAGCGATATGTAACGAACCTTGAACTTCTTCAAGGTCGATTCTTATGTCACATCATATTTAAGTTCCACACCATTTCATGCGTACGTTACATTCATCATTAACTTTTGACATGACAAGTCTTTTCTATGAGGCGTACGAAATTGACTTTGCCAAGCAAAAGAGAACACTACTTTTATCCAAAATTTAACGCTAAGTGGTTTTAAAACCCATTTTACTTCCAGATCGCATTGAGATACGAGACGGGGAGAAGGATAGTGGCTTAGATGCTCTTCGGTAGAGTTTTGAATAATGCTTTAAGTTTCATAGAGAAAAGTTAAAATATGATAATATTCAGTGAATGCCACAGGCAGGCATTATATCAGACAGCACATTGTCGTATTTGTAAATGTGACGCATGAGACACCTACAGTTTGATGTTGGAGGTTGGTTCCTTTGTCTGGAAAGAGTGGTTTCAAATCAACTAATCTATCTATCTTCTATCTACCTATCTATCTTCTATATAAATAATCTATCTATCTATATAAATAAAAAATGAATCGCCGAAATGTATGTACGCGCATAACTTCTGAACGACTGCACCAAAATGGATAATTATTTATTTCTGTGTTCGTTATTATCAGGAAAAGGTTTGTATAAAACTACTAGTATGCTCTGGCATTGTATAAAAAAATTGCAATAGGTGGCACGCGAGCTGTTTGAAAAATGAATGTACAGGGATTGAATGCATGGAATGCGGGAGGGGGGCGGGGAACTCGGGAGGGGGGTTCGCGGGACGGGGGAAGGGGGAGAGTGGAGTGGGGAGAGGGATGGTGGAGGAGGCGGAGTGGGAACGCGAGAGGGGAAGGGGACGCGGGAGAGGGAGGGGAGGCGGGAGAGGAAGGGGAACGGGACGAATGAGAAAGGACACGCAAGGAGAAGCAATTTCTTTATTAAATGGTGTAGCAACGCATGCCGGGAACCAGCTAGTCTTAAACAAAAGAGTGGCTACCTTTTAAAAATATAATAAACAATATACTGTGCATCCTGTGAACATTTGAATCTGAATTGTAAGCACTTACGAACCTCCGATTGCTAATTATACAAATTATTTTAATTTTTATAATTTAAAATTTTGCTAATTTATTTATTACACGCCCCCCTGATGGGCTTTTACATTTTAGTTTATAAGATGAGTATCACAGTTATTTTGAGTACTTCAAACCTAAAACAAAATTGAAAATATAATACAATAAAAAAAATCAGAGTGTGTTTCAGTTCACACGCGGTAGAAGCGAAACCTTCAGAAAACTAAAATTTGAGAGGATGAGACGGATGCGGATTATCAGGAGTAGGATAATTGTAGGGAATATTTATTTTAATACTGTTATCAAGTTAAAAAATGATTTTACATTTACAGCACCGCACAAAGACGAGGCCGATGTGCTACGAAGCACCGTACAAAGAGGACACTGATTAGTCTATCTCAGTCTCTCGCAGGCTAAATCCTGTAGATGTATGTGTTTGTTTCTTTTTACTGTCGCTCGTTTCCGTTTCATCGAGTTTCAAATCACAACGATGCTAAAGAAGTTTTCACTTCAAAAATGTAACAATAAATTATTTTTTTTTACATGAGCTCCACACAGGAGGCCCTCAGGAAAATAATTTCCCTGAAGGCCTGTGTTATCTTTAGGGATGCTGTGGGGAGGGTTTTTAGTGAAAGAACGGAGGGGAGAGTTCTGGGAAGGAAAAGGGGTGGGTAGGAATCTGGGGTTCAGTGTTCTGGTTATCCACCTCCAAGACCTAGACAAACCTCATTCCATGAACCCGGGCACCCCTGCTAAATCACCAAACGTAGCGAATTACTTGGAGTGACCTATGGTAGAGGTGTTGGTTCTCCAATAAAGGTTCTCGGGGCGGCGGTACCCATTCGCGCCTCCCAAATTGAAATACTTACTTATTATTACATGATGATACTTTGTAAATGTCCCAAAACAAAAAACAGAAGTGCACTATCATAAGGCGCGTTTCTTTCTTTAACTAATTAACCAACTAACTAACCATCACGCCGTTTCCCCGCAGGGGTAGGCAGAGAGGACGGACCACCTAACAACTCGATCTTGGCACACACTCCTTGCCTCGTTCACATTCATACATCGGCTCATACATGCTCTTCTATTATTCCGACTCTTCACATGGCCCGACTCAAGTATCTGATTCACTTGGTCGTGCCATGTCTTCCTCGGGCGTCCCCGATTTCTTCTTCCATTCACATTTGCGTCATATATTTTCCTTACACTCCTTTCCTCGTTCATTCGCTCTACATGCCCAAACCATCTGAGCGTCCCTTTCTTAATCTTGCTCATCACGCTTACATTAGCCTTGCATTCTTCGCGGATCTCCACATTTCTCACACGATCGTACATGGTTTTACACACATACGCCTCAGGGATCTCATTTCTACAGCATTCAGTCTATACTTTCATCATTCCTCTGCCAGTTCCGTGCCTCACTGCCATACATCAGGGTAGGTACCAGCACTCCATTAGGGACGGCTAACTTCGCTTTGGACAGCTTTTTGTTGGCGCCAACGGCGTTCAGTCCTCCATTAATAAAGTTGCCTGCATTTACCCTTCTTTTAATATCTCTATCAGCCCTTCCGTCTCTCGTAAACATACTTCCCAAGTACACAAACTCATCCACCTGCTCCAAATACTCATCATTCACAACTATGTTGCACATTGTTTTCATACTCTCTGTTTCAAATACCATGACTTTAGACTCACTTACATCCATCATTAACTCATTCTTCATACATACTTCGTTCATCGTAGATACGAGAGACCGCAGCTCTTCCATACTTAGAAATCAGCACCGCATCATCAGCATACAACAGGCAACATACTTCCAGATTACTCAATTTGCCTTATTCTGTTTTATTTAATTTTAAATCCCCTTCTGTGAGAAAGGAGGAACAACGTGTTTTGGCAAATATCTTTATGTATGTTATCTTTAGTAAGTTGGTTAGTTAGTATTGGAACAAAAAGTTACATCGCGCACAAACTCTGGTAACCCCCTTTGAGGAATGTTGTAAGGTTGAAATGGTGTAGGGGGAAAGGAGAAGAACAAGGTTGGGAAGATCCTGGCTATTTACATCTGGTCACTAAACACAGACACAGCCACTTTAGATGGTTTTCGTCACCAGGGTCGTACCTACTGAGAACCTCTTCCACTCTAATGAAACGAATTACTCAGAGGTTTGGGCAAAGCATTCTGCCGTTGTTGTAGCGCGCTTTGATCACGTCGCCACATCCTCGGAGCTTGGAGTTACCTCCAGTTATGTAATCCAAGATCGAGGGACATTAAAACATTAAATACGACAGATTAGCCAAGAGTCGAGAGTCAAAGTGATTTTCCAAGTCGACGGAGCCAAAGACTTAGCTGAGGGAGGATTAAACACAGGGCAAAGTTGTCCTGATGCAGTGAAATGTCGGCTCTGCAATGACGATAATTCTAAGACTGGAGATTAAATTATTAAACGTTCTGGTTTTGTCAGCGACGCCAGCGTACGAAATATGTCAAGCGTTCATTTGTAACATTTACACATAAATGCATCTACATCATAGATACAGACAGTCATATACATAAGTAAAAAAAACTTTTCACCTTTGCCTTGATTGCCCGCGATATTGTAAATAATTAATTGTGTAAAAATATAAGCAAATTATTATTTGTAAGCTTTTATAAAGGTCATTTCGTGGAAATTCTCCACTCCTAAAGACTTCTAAATTCTCAAGTCTTTCAAAATAAATATTGACACAACTTTGGAATTAATCTTCTTATAAAGTGTAATACTAATAATAATGGGGGTAGAAAATATAAAATCGTGCAGTATCCAGTGTTTTAAATATAATATCCCCCGCATGCAAAGCCGTATCTTCTCCAAGCATAAACTTTCTAATAAAGTGTGTTTATCGGAAGTGACCTGCCAGGTAATAATGTTTCTGTATCTATTTGTAAATAGTAAAGTTAGATGGAGTCACTACTACATTAGCGCACTTTAGGTGATTTTTCACAAAAATGGCGTTCTACAAATTAATCAAATATTATTATTACTGTGGGAGTCGTCGTGTATCCGAAGTAAGCCAACGTTTTTCTTACATGTGGTAAAAATATACAAACATTTTCAAATATCTATGTAGAGTCTGTCAAATAACAGTAGGAAAAAAAAAAAAAAAACTGGAACTACGAAATTTGTAGGCTGGCAACACCAATTTACCTGTCAAATATTCTTTTGAAGTGCAATGACACTGATGATACAGAACACTGTATACACATTTAAAATGACTTTTTTTTGTTCTTTAAAAAAAAACAAGAAGCACTGTTGTTAAGTTTATCTACTTAATGACATACATTTGATTAAATTGTGTTTTACAAAGTGATTGGCTTTCGTTTAAATTAACATAAATTTGAATTTAACAGTAGGTAGAAAGAATCATTAGCGGTGAGTTTAGTTACACTATATTTAGATCTGAATGAGTTAAATATATTCAGATCTAAAATTAGAGACATGATCTGAAGCCTGGACAACGCTAGTAAGTACTTAATATTAAATAAATGTGAGCAGTGAACAATTTCGAAAGTGTGCTTTATATTTTATTACAAAATCGTTATTCTTCATTATGTTAACACACAATTTCAAAGATATAATAACAAAATACTTATACGCAATTCTAATTTTCAGATCAGTGTATATATAAAATAATAATATATATATAAAATATTTTTTTTCACTTTTATGCCTTTCTAATTTTTAATAAAAATGTTGGTTACACAGCTTTAGATTATAACCATGATTATATTTTTAGTATTGCCATTTGTACAAAAGTGGCGCCCTCCTGTGTTTTCTACTCTTATTTGACAGACTGTACATTCCTGAACATAAAATGAGCGCTTTTATTATGACAGTGATGATCAAAAATATTTAAATACAAAAGTGACGATCCACGACTACGGTACCGTGACGGCATAAAAAAAGCAAGTTAATCATACGTTCCTCATCACAATAATGCTGTAACTCTTCCAAAAAATGAGATACACCATGTACGTAGGTATGTTTCCTCCAAAGGAAAAAAGAAATCATTTTCTTGTATCTCTCTCACACACCACACCGCACCGTGACATCTCCGTAGACCCCTAAAATACTACTTAGCCGTGACGATAATTTTGAAAGTATGGAATATAGTTACAAGGATAATACTGAAGTGTGAGTGAATTCCAAAAATCAAAAACGTGAAATGTAATTGCGCTGATGGTTTTTTCTTAAACATGTAATGCTGCAGCTCTTTCTTAGACACTAAATAACAACAGTCGAAAATGAGACAAATGGAGAACGTATGTCTACACCCCCCAAAGGAAACATACAATCCTCATCATATATCTCTGTAGCTGCGCCGTAATAAGATATATCTGTTTCCACTAGAAGAAACAGTTACAAGAATTTTGTGTGTCTCATCTTTTGCAAATTTCGTACATATTTAATACGAACAAAATTTAGGTGCCCCCAAGTTCGTATTCCATATCTAAGGATGGATTCCACCATAGAAAAAAATTAAGTGTATAATAATGGGGCAGTCAAAATTTCAATTTTAATTTTAATTCTGTAATTGAAATATGCTTAAAATAAATAGGTTCCAATGGCCGAGTTAGGTGAGGCATTTGTCCCGGTAAGACAAGAGATCTTAAGTTCGATTCCAAGTTGCGACCGTCGGCTTTAATTTTTCAGTGTCTTGTTATATTTAATATATCATTTAGATTTATTAGTATTATCTTCTTCTCCATTGATATTATTATAGGTACTAAGTAAATACAGATCTTATCGTTTTAGAAATTCAATCAACCCTTTTCCCGAGATACGCTTCAAGTTTGAATGAAATTAAACACTGCTGTAAAATGAACAAGAGACACCTTTACTTAGTCAAGTTAAGGGATGAATTTGATGCACTGGACTCCCTTAATTCTACCCTTGTCCTTCGTCTTCAAACTTGTAGGTCCTCCGTGAAACTTTTAATGGAGTTTACAAAGGTGAGACTTCTACAAGGCAAGTTTCTAGTCGATCCTGACATGAAAAACGAACGTCCAAAGCGTGGTAATGCAAGACCACCCAATCAAAAGGAATGGAAAGTATAGACAATGGTTTATTAAAGGAAGTGTCCTGATTTTGACCCCTTTGTTGTTTGATGAGGTGTTTAAATTAACTAAGGTGTGCAAATAGCAAAACGTTAGTTCAGTAATGCAATGGCTCTCAAACAGATATTCGGAATAAAGTTTTAGCAGATTTTAACAAAGGTTTTGTCACTGGGCCATTATTTTAGGTTGGGTACTTCCTTCTCGTCATTTTAATTCAAAATTAATTCGGTTCAATGCGTCACAAGTTCAAATCCAATTAGCAAACGTTCGCATAATAATTTTATAATTTGAAAACATTGGCGAAATTTTGGTTTGTTATTTCGTGGTAGATATTTACACCATGCGCGTTGTCCGGAAACTTGTAAATCTACAACACATTCGGAGTCTTATTAATATTTCTATTTTTGATATTGAAATTTCGTGGTGGAATTTCATTATAATAATGTAATAAAACATATACGAAACTTATTTCCACATAATTTATTTTTGATCGTAACCGGTTTTAAGTCATCTTCAGACTGGTACAAATGTTCCTAAATCTACAGTTTATATACATAACGTACGTCTGAAGATGGCTTTTACAGGCCGAAAGCGGTTACGGTCAAAAATAAATTAAGTGGAAATAAGTTTTATCATATTGTTACCATCTGGAGTTTATGGTATAACTATTTGAAAAAAAAACATAAATTATTAAAAACATGGTACGATCAAGTGAATCAATTACATGTCAAGAGTGTCAGAATAACAGAAGAGTAGGTGTGTATGGGACGATAATATGAAAAGTGAATATACTAAGTTATCTTTGTGATAATTCGAAAGATACAACGCGAGGGAACTTTTGAAATAACTTTTTTTTTTTTTTTTTACATGAGCTCCACACAGGAGGCCCTGAGGAAAATAATGTCCCTGAGGGCCTATGTCATCTTTGGGGATGCTGTGTGGAGGGTTTTTTTTAGGGAAAGGAAGGAGAGGAAAGTTATGGGAAGGAAAAGGGTTTAAGGGGTGGGTAGGAATCAGGGGTTCAGTGTGTCCTGGTCATCAGACGTAGACAAACCTCATCCCATTAACCCGGGCACCCCTGCTAAATCACCAAACGTAGCGAACCACTTGGGGTGACCTATGGCAGAGGTGTTGGTTATCCAATAAAGGTTCCCGGGGCGGCGGTACCCATTCCCGCCTCCCAAAACTCCAATAAATTAATCATATCTCTTCAAATTGGCCACATTTTGGTCAGCAAACGCTCGAGGGTGGTTGCAAATCGGCCAAAATGTGGCCAAAAACGCTGCAGCAGTTAAAATTATAATGAATTTATTTGGACTATTTTACACTACATAGTTTTGTTTTTTTGTTACATATGTTGTTGTTAACGGATATTCAATATATTATGCACAAAATTTAGTTTTCAATTAGATTGTTGCGTTACGTGAGAGCTTGCTTATCAGTAGTGGTTCCATTTACACGTCTAAGACAGATAACACGCAAGGCCCTCGCCACGACAAAGCGAACGCAAGTCGGCAGTTCTGCACCAGGTAGTAGGTATTGAGTAGCCACTAACCGGGACAGGTATGAAAGCACCCATGCCGCATTCTCTACAACACAATGATTTATCAGACCATTACGACTGGTGTAGTAGACCAGGAGTTCGTCAGATACGCTAAGATGGTATTGTTTAGTGTAGGGGTGGGCCGTCAATGAAAGCAGGATTTTCCTTGTCGTATTTTTGATTTTTAATAATATTAACCCCTCCGCAACGTAAGTAGATATAGGCGTTAAAAATAGGACAGCAGTCAAGTACAATAAGCGTGTTTATACGTCAGCGCGTGTGTTTCCATAGAAATCGTTCTAATTCCGTTATTGTTTTAGTTACATCCCTAAAACAAAAAGTAAAAGATAGATAGTAGATCAAGCTGCACATCCCTATCAAGTTGTCTATGGAAATACATAAAAGGAATCAGCTGTCAGTCGTGTAGTTGACAAAAATATTTACCCGCGCAAATTTTCTCCACCGCGCTCTACATTTTAAATTTTTATTAAATATTTTTATATGAAATGATAAAAAAGTAAGATGACGAAAGTGTTTATTATACATATATACAATAGAATAAGTATTGTTGTTTACATAATCTGTGATTTCTGTGATTTTAGTACCGTTTTCACATAAAAACATCACGTGAGTCATTTTTACGTATTTTTAATGTTTGCGTTCTAAATTTTAATATTTACAAATGCTAATATTTATTTGTAATATAATAATTTAAAATTCTATTTTGCAACCTTTCTAAAACAGTTATTACTATTCGGTTACGTTCAGAAATGTTTCATTTATAGAGCTTTAATTGTGAAGCGGTAATAACAAAAAGTTTTCGTAAAATGCCATTTTGTTAAAGACACCAAAAGCGAATATTCTCGAAAATTACCACTACAACACGGGCATGTGCCTAGTGTGATGGCCAAAAAAATATCCATTTACTGTAATGTATAAACTTTACTGAATAAAGAACATTAAAAAAAAAATTCGGAGGGGTTAAATAGCACTTTTGCCCCTTTACCGAAGGCTTGAATGTCGGATAATGAGAAAAAACTAAATTCGGTTGTGGGTCCGTCCGTAACTCCGGTTCAGCGAAATTCAAGAACGTTTGCATAGCATTTTAGTTTCTTTTTAAAATTTCTTTCGCAGAATTCAATAAAATATAATATTTTTAACAGAAACATATTTAATACTTTGGTAGAAAGCAGTCGGTCACTGTATGGTTTGACTTATTTATTAAAAAAAACAATTACTTTGTTTATAACCACGATTTATTTTCGTTATTTGTTTTTGGGGTGTTATGCCGTGTTGCGCTACCTCCTTCTTTAGGCAACGTTTCGGACATCGTTGCAGTGTCCATCGTCAGGGCAGATCTGGCAGATCCGGTAGATCCGGTCTGTCATCAGGGCAGATCTGGCAGATCCGGTAGATCCGGTCTGCCGGATCTGCCCTGATGATGGACACTACAACGATGTCCGAAACGTTGCCTAAAGAAGGAGGTAGCGCAACACGGCATATCACCCCAAAAACAAATAACGAAAATGCTTTTGGCCGTGAAAATCTTAAAACTTATCCTACGATTTATTTATTTCATTTTTGAATACCGACTGGTTTCGCTTAACGCAAACATCATCATGTTAAAAAAGTTAACTTTTAGAAAAATTAAACCAGTTTAATTTTTAAGATTTAAGATTTTCACGGCCAAAAGTATTTTCGTTATTTGTTTTTGGGGTGTTATGCCGTTTAGTTTAATTTTATACCCTGATGATGCTTGTGTTAAGCGAACCGGTTAGTAAAAGAAAATCAGGATTATAAATAAAGAAACATATTTTAACTGGTTTGACGAAAATTGCATTTAGATGAGACACGAAGCATAAAAATTTGGTTTATATTATTACCTTCAATCCGTGTTCTTCCGCCGAACGACCGGAAACTACCGAATCCAGTCCCCGCGCATTTCTACTCGCATGATAATAATAAAAAACTTTAAGATGAGATTAATGAATTTGCGGATCCCTGCTTCAGAATTCCAGTGACTACAGGAGTAACAGGTCTGTTCTGGTTACTTGTCCGGAACAGCTTTGGTATTCAGAGATGAGAATTCTCAGTGAATATCAGATGGATAGGGCGGGCGTGGCTGATGCATTACTAGGTGGTACTAGCTCCCACCGCTTTTCCTTCCCTGTCCGAGGCCTTTGTGCTAACTGCATGTGGACGCTGACAAATTATTAGACACGTATTGTCTTACTTACGTAACAGGATTGGATACGGAAGATTCAAAGGAATAGTTAAATGCTGTTGTAAATTATTAATTACAAACAAATAATTGTATTATTGTGGAAAGCAATCACTTTGTGGTTTGGCATATTTAATAAAATAATTAAAGAAAAAATGTGTTTAAAATTACGGTTTTAATTAATTTATTTAATGACCGGTTTCGCTTTGCTCAAGCGTAACAAGCGTACAAATTAATAGTAAACAAGAAATACAGAGTGTGTGCTTAAGCCGCCGCTACCCGAATTTCTACGGATTTCTCACATATCTTCTTTAAACATTTGAAGTTTTTAAGCTCTTAAAAAAATATGTTATTTTTGAAAATGATGTCTAGATGCTGCCCACGCCGAAACGCAAATTATATGAAATTCCCTCGATAGAAAAAAATCGCAAAGTATGCTCTGAAAATTATTATAAACACGTTTGTTTCAGTTATTTTACAAGTTATAGTTGTGAAAAAATTCACAATGTTTCTTTAAATGATACTTAAGATACCTCCCACGAGACTTTTGCTCTATTTTAAACGAGTCGTGTTTTATTAAACATTTTCGCAATTTTTGCATCGGTTTTATCGCTTTAAATATTAGCGCGCTCCTCTAACATTCGTAATTACACATTTCTTCATCTTCTTCTTTTTGAGCGCGGATGCGGCCCCTTAAAAATAAATACAAAGAGAGACAACTTGTTAAGGCTCTGCAACCGGGTTCGAAAAGAAGAAGATGGAGAGATACAATTGTTAGAGGAGAGCTAACATTTACAGCGACAAAATCGATGCGAAAATTGCGAAAATGATTAATAAAACACGACTCGTTTAAAATAGAGCGAAAATCTTGCGGGAATTATCTTAAACAGCATTTAAAGAAACAGTGTGAATTTTTTTCACAGATATAACTTGTAAAATAACAGAAACAAACGTGTTTATAATAATTTTTGGAGCATACTTTGCGATTTTTTTCTATCGAGGGAATTTTATATAATTTGCGTTTCGGCGCGGGCAAAGTCTAGATATTATCTTCAAGAATAACATATATTTTTTTAAGAGCTTTAAAACTTACCGTGATTATGGGAAATATGTAATAAATCGGTAGAAATCCGGGTTGCGGGCCCTTAAACATATAACAAACAGTATCTAAGGATACATTTAAATCAGTACAAAGGAAATGGGAAAAACCGACAAATAATTGCTGGAATATTAATAAGAAGATGACAGGAGACTTCTTAGGAGATAATGAATAATAATTATTACTCTTGGATAGCATTATAAAGGGGAATATTATTTTTTAATACTCTAAAGAGTTAACCATAACAAAGAAAAATCGCTTAATATTTCAATGGTAAGTAACAATAAGAAGCCACATTTCGCTTGTTCAACCATCAAGAAAATCTCCCTTAAAAATGGCAACATTTTTGATTTCTTCTTCTGCTTTCATAAATTATTCCCTAAGCTTTAATGCCAGCGTGAATATTACCGCATGTAACGAAAGATCAAAGTGGCGCTAGTAAGTGAAGTGAAGGGAGCAACCAGCAGTGGGGAGGGGGGGTGGGGGTTCAGAGATAGGCAGGGGAAGGAGAAGTAGAAATTAAATCTTAGACACGCGGGCGCTCATAGTCAAAGGAATAACGGCTTACTATAAATTATGAAAGACGTTAGAGGATGTGTAATATTTAGTATGTGGACGAAATCACACTTTTCACTTACACGAACGGAATTACACATGAAGAGAATTACACCTACTTAAGAGGGTATTACCAGAGAAAACCAGAAATATGTAATTTTTAAATCAGATTTTAGACGTGTTGACTCTTTTCCACAAAAACTTATAAATGGATTTCCAAAGATTGTTCTTGTATCTAGCATTCGCATGTTTTAAATTTTGAGAAAAAATGATAATTTTTAGTGGTCGATGGCGGATTTGTTAAATTTTCAAAAGAGATTTTGTATTATACCACACCCATTTCAAATCATGTAATCATGCAGTAAAATAAATCAATACATTATCTAGGTATCGCATGTTTTAGAATTTTAGTTTAAATAAAATCATGAAAAAATATATACGTACGTAAATATATATGTGTTTCTGGACAAAAATTGTTCCGTTTGTGTATTTATTTGCGCACTTACAAACAAATATATTTAGGATTTTTTTAACATTCTTATTTAACTTAGACATTATCGAAAAATGATTAATACTTATAATCAAAAAATAATTATAAAAATTACATTATTTTAAAAGTTTTATCATCACGCCTTTCAGCATTTTTAGATGTAGGTATAAATTAAAGCAAATTTGGAATGAAATAAAATCGATATTGAGTTATAGTTTTAAAAAGCTCGTATGGAGAGTAATTAATCTTTCTCATTGTAACCGCCCTGCATTATCGTAAGAACAACTTTCAACGAAATGTGGATTTTCGGCCGCTGGCTGCTTAAACGCTCTTAAGTTATGCATATTGGAATTAGAGGCGTTAAAAAAATTTTAGAGTGTTTGCGCAAATAATTTCAAATTAAAATAGGAAACAAAAGTTAGGTTAGGTACTACATGGTTTTACCTCACATCAGCCTCAGGATCTCTACTTGCTTCCTTTCTCTGCCAGCTTCATGCATCAATACACCATCAGGACACCATTGAAACTGCTAGCTTCGCTTCTTTGGACAATTTTTTGTCGTTTTGTTTGCAAACCGCGTTCAGAACTACTTTTACTTTTTTTTACATTTATTTTAAAAGAAATACAAATATTCCCAAGTTACGAATAACGTGGCAATATTTTAAAACCTTCTACTACCACCACAGTAAGCGAAAAAAGTTGCTTGTGCCGTAATGGAGGACTTGGCCAATCGAGAAATCGAAAACGCGACGCCCGTGTAGGACCTATAACTTTTTTTCATTTGCATTCAAAAAAATTTTGTATATCAAAAACCATATGTTCTTTTTAACTTCACAAATTTCGTATTTTATCACCTTTCAAAAACATTTAATTTTCGGATACGTTCAGAAATATTCCGTTTTTTTGGATTTTATTATATGTTATATCTGGCCATCTGAAAGAACTTGCTCGAAACCTTACATATGTCAAATTACATGAAAAAATTTCATCCTTGCTCTTCATCCTTCCCAGTGAAGCCATTAAAGCCAGGGTTTGCTTTGGCACATAAGCGGAGGGGCGATCGAAAGATTTCGACGTTGATTGCACCGGGATCGCTTTGATGCGGTCAGCCGCTTCGGCGAACTTTCCGCTCTCCCTCTCCGCGAACAAAGGTGGCCCTTTGATTCCTCGTTGCAGTTTTGCGGGCAAACATTTGTAGGCGGAGGAGATAAAGACTTTGATGTAAGTAATGGAGCCCAGATGTTTGATTGTTTGCACGGCGCGGCGGAAGCTCATCGAGCATTGAGCTCCTTGCGGTGAACTTGAGCTCTTTGCGGTGAACTTGAGCTCTTTGCGGTGAATTTTAGCTCTTTACGGCGCTTCATTAAATTATTATTGAAAGAGTGACCGGAGAATAAATAATAATGGAGATTAGCGAAGAAAGGAAAACACCAAAGTAAATAAATAAGATCTTGTCAAAAGGATTTCTAATAATGTCTCCGTTTTAATTTTATATGAATATTACAGAAACCAGCACAGTAAACTCGAGCCATCCAATGTGGATGAATAACTGTTTATTAAATAATATATGAACGTATTCTTGGAATTTTCACAGTGAAAAACTTTGAAAATTTGGTATTAATTATTAATTAACTTCTGAACTTTCAGAAAATAAACAAATTTTCTTAAAATATCAGTTGTCAGTTGTCTGTGCGTACTTTTTTGTCACGAGAAATTTGGCCCCAGGAAATCTGATTCCATTGCTTTGAACTTGGTTGCTGCTCCCGTTTGGAGTCAGTTAGACTATGGCATCCCCAATTGGGGTATGTTATTAGGCTGAAGGTAGAGGGGATGGGAAGGAGATGGGAAAGAGGAAGGTGGGGAAGTACCGGGCTATTCAGATCTGGTCACAAAGCACGGCTAAAGCCATTTCAAGCAATTTATACCAGGGCGATATTGAGAGTATCTTCCACCCTGGAACGTGCCGCAAGTATAGTATATATTATTTAAAAAATAATTAATTGTGAAATAAAAAATAAAATTTATTTCCACACGCCGGGAACCGACAAAACCCGGGAGCGGTTTTGCGTAATGACTCATAAACAAACTTTACTGTAGGGGAAATGGTTGCTTATTAGTTGTGTTAAATGTGAAGTGAAAACATCTTTAGCACCGTTGTGATTTGAAACTCGATGAAACGAAAAAGCGACACTAAAAAGCGACAAACTCATACATCTATAAGATTTGGCCTGCGAGAGAATGAGATACTTAGAATAAACGGCCTCCTCTTTGTGCGGTGCTTCGTAGCCTCCCCACTCTTGTCGACTCCAGATACTAATATCTACAGCCTATATGTCGGACGAATATCTACAGCTCATATGTTGAACTAATATCTACGAACTTCAGAGTGTTGACTAATATCTACAGAGCTAAGGTCGGACGAATATCTATGACGGTCCCAGTATTGACTAATATCTACAGAGCGTAGGTTGGACTAATCAGCTAAATGTGTCCAATAGTCCGATATTGGGGATTTTTACATACATACTTACATAAATTAAGTTTTTTAAACTGCATACGCAATATTACGTTATTCCAATATGCTATACATAATTGCAAATCCAACCTCTGCCAGTGCTGTAGATATTCGTCAACACTTTGGTTCTCATAGATATTAGTTCGATTTTTTCAGTTTTTAGAATTCCTGTATCTTATTGTCTATTTAGTTTCCTCCCTCTTTAGTTTTCTGAAGGATTCACTTCTACCGCGTGTGAATAGCACACTCTGTTTTTATTATTGTTTTTAATAGTATTTTTTCACAAAGTTACAAAGCCTAAAACAAATAATGATATTTATAGCGTAAAGCAGAGACGCGTAGTGACATATTTAAAAAAGCTTCAAAATAACGGTTTTATTTCTCAAATAATGAAGTCTACGATTCCATCCATTCCATAATCCACGACCATCATAAAGATATAACTAAAACTTTTAATGGAAGAGAAAACATTAATCCTGAGTAATGACAAGACGGATCATAAAATGGGAAATAAAGGTATCCCTTGCAAGGCCTTTCAGTAATGGCCATAAAGACGTTATTTCGCAGGTTAGGGGAAATGCAACGTTATGTTATACGATATCAAATTAGTTCCTCTAATGGAAAGTGCAGTTCATCTGTTAAATTGAAACTATCTGAGCGTCATGTAGCGCGAATTCAATATAGTAATCTTAACTCTTAACCTCTCAAGCCTCAATCTTATTTTGACAGAGGGTCAAAATATTTCCGTTTTGCAATGAAATTCTAATAAATAGAATATTTATTAATGTCTCCCAAAATTTAAAACTATTCTAGAAGGGTGACAAAATTGGCTTTCAAATTTTATAATTTTTAAAATATATATTTTTTTGAATATAAAATTTTGGCATGTAGACATATTTAAAAAAGCTTCAAAATAACGGTTTTATTTCTCAAATAATGAAGTCTACGATTCCATCCATTCCATAATCCACGACCATCATAAAGATATAACTAAAACTTTTAATGGAAGAGAAAACATTAATCCTGAGTAATGACAAGACGGATCATAAAATGGGAAATAAAGGTATCCCTTGCAAGGCCTTTCAGTAATGGCCATAAAGACGTTATTTCGCAGGTTAGGGGAAATGCAACGTTATGTTATACGATATCAAATTAGTTCCTCTAATGGAAAGTGCAGTTCATCTGTTAAATTGAAACTATCTGAGCGTCATGTAGCGCGAATTCAATATAGTAATCTTAACTCTTAACCTCTCAAGCCTCAATCTTATTTTGACAGAGGGTCAAAATATTTCCGTTTTGCAATGAAATTCTAATAAATAGAATATTTATTAATGTCTCCCAAAATTTAAAACTATTCTAGAAGGGTGACAAAATTGGCTTTCAAATTTTATAATTTTTAAAATATATATTTTTTTGAATATAAAATTTTGGCATGTAGATATAAAAAAATTTTTAAAATGGCTAACCTTACGTTTTTTCTAACTAAAATTACAGATAACGAAAAAAAAACATTATTTTATTAGTCAAACATATTATAAAGGTTATCGTCAACTCACTTTTTTGTGGTTTCGATACGATAGTACCACCCCAGCCGGGAGCACTCCTGTCCCGGTGAGACCGGTACACCAGGGGGCACTGATTTTTTAGGACTGTGACTTATACTGGGTTTTTACAGGTTGTTCACACACATGTGAGAACAACCCAGTTATAAAAACTCAGTTAATTATACAAATAAGACAAAGTAAAAATTTATATACAATCAATTAGCCAAATATTACAATGATTAATTTTGGAACAGTTAAAATAAAAATTAGATAAAAAAAAACAAAAAACAGGAAGACATAGAAAATTATTAAAATTCAAAGTTTGAATGAACGAATGACTTATCTAGCAGGGGATTGAAGCCATTATATCTGGGTGAGAATCCTACACATAACTCGGCTATTAATTAACTTACATAAACTAGATACTGGACAGTTAGCAGAGTAACCTCCAAACCCCAACCAGAATCTAACGACGGGTTGCTTCAAAGAATTTGAAGAATTCATCAAAGATCAAAGTAAAAATTCAAGTTCTGTTATTATTTCATCACAAGCCAGTTGGAAAGCTACAGGAATTGAATTGGACTCTCACAGAACTTGAACAATAACTTTGAAAATTTGAAGAATTGTTCAAATTCAGTGATCCAACCCGTCCTTGCTGTCCAATTTCCACTGATTTAAAAAAAATGCTTTTAGGGGGAAAAAAATAAGATTTCTCCATTTGAAACAAAAATGTGATCTATTTGTACTTTTTTTTTGCAAATAAACTCAGGAATAACTTTTTACAGTTGCCCGGGATGACACGACGCGACGTCCTGATTTCTGATAGAATACATTCTATACGGGTGTAATAACACGTACCCGAAGGATTTGATCCAGCGATTCCTGAGCATATGAATACAAAAAGTAGATGTCATTTTGCTATTCGATATATTTCTTAATTAGGCGCGTTGTTTCGTACGTTACCGTGCTTGCTGGGACGAGAAGGTGTGCAATCACGTGAGCCGCTGCGCACGTGAATACTCAGTTGCGACACGTGATGAAAAAATATTTTTAATCGTCTTTAATAGAAAAAACCCGAGCGGACAACAAAATGATATCCACATTTTTACTACAAATTTGCACAGATATCGCTGTTTAAAATCCTTCGGGTACTTGGTGTTACACCCTTGCACAGAAAGCTACACGCCCGAGGTAGAGAGATAACAGGAAGAGAAAAAAATAAATTACAGAATCTTTCACGTTTTAACGTCGTTACAAAATACTGAGAATAATAATTATGGTGTTCCATCATCTGATGATTTATTAAATCTTTCTTAGATTCCTTTGGTTTCTCCTATGGCAGAAGTTGAAGCAGTTGAAACTAAAAGGAATCATTGATACGATAGATAGTGCAGACAGGTGGTTCATTATGCAAATATTTTCAAAGAAACTTTTCCCTCGGCTGACTGTGATTAATATATTTCTGGACCAAGAGGGAATAGGGACAGAGGGAAAATACTGAGAGTACCTACTGGAGAATTTACACGTGGAATATTAACAGGTCGTTGATTTGATTGAAATCACTGGAAGACGAAAATTACTGGAATTATGTAGCAAGTTGGTTATCCAGCGTTACGAATTGGGACTTTTCGAATCTGTTTAACCAAGATGGAAGATGCGTATGCAATTTGTGAAATGATTAGAATCTTTTCGAGAACCGATGAATGTGAATTTTGTTGGGGAACACTTTTTCACTCGTTTTGGAAATAGGATGTTATGCCAAAGTATACAAATATGCGTCACATCATTTTCCCTGTAAGTTACAATATAACAGAATACGATTTGATTTTATTTGTGCAGTAGGTTATCAAGTATTTGAATCACTTGATAGTGCCATAATTTGCAAGAGTATTTTTGACTTCTTTCACGAATTTTTTTTAAAGGAGAGAAAAATTTTATGTTCATGAACAGCCAGGGAAAATATGAATTCTTTCTGGTATTATCATTATAAACGGAAAATCTATAGCTTATATGCAATAATGTACGCCTGGGTGGGAATCCGTCGCTTTTGACCATTGGGTTACTTTATTATGTTTTCGTAGAAAGCTCGATATAAATAAAATGAAAATAAAATCCATTTACAGTTCGTGACTAGGTTGTGGGTTCGAGTCTCAGTTACGGTTATCTTTTTATTTTTCCGTGTCTTGTTCTCTTTCATATTTTCGTTTAGATTATAAGTGATATATTCTTCTTCAATGATATATTTTACATTGATGGGAATAACCTCCAAAATTTATAAAAAGAGAATTCTTCTAATAGAAATTGAATAATTCTTTATTTGAAATGTGGATTTCTTTGTTTAAATGTTTCACAGATGTCGTAATTTTTAAAGTTGAAAAATATTTGAACAAAGGTAAAATTATTCTTATTAAAGCCTTTTTTGATAGAAATACTTTCAGCTTTACAATTTACTACAATTATAACATCCCGTGATTTTTCCCGGATCTGCGCAAGTTTATTGTTTGTTGTTAATTTTTTTATTGTTTATGGTTTATTGTTAATTGTTTATTATTATTGTCAATTGTTTATTATTATTGTCCATTGTTTATTGTTTATTATTTATTATTCAATGTTATTTTTTTTGCACTAAATTAATTAATATTTTATAGAAAATAATTCCCCTCAGGACCTATGTCATCTTTGGGGATGGTATGTGGAGGATTTTTTTATGATAGGAAGGAGGGGAGGTTCTAGGAAGAAATAGGGTATTAGGGGTGGGTAGGAATCTGGGGGTCAGTGTGTCCAGGAGTGACAGACACACTGACGATGACCATGAATGCGATGTTCCGAGAGAGTACGGCTGGAGAATTCAAAGGGACTCCCTCAACCACTATCTCCCGATCCGGCCTGCCATGCAGCTGGTGAACCCGCCGTCGTCAAGACCCGGACAAACCTCACCCCATGAACCCGATCACCCCTCAGCAAGGTCACCAAACGCAGTAAACCACTTGGAGTGACCTACGGCAGAGGTGTTGGTCATCCAATAAACAGTTCCCGGGACGGCGGTACCCATACCCGTCCCCCAAATTGTACATTGTATATTGTATATTGTATATTGCATGTTGTTTGTTGTTCGCCGTTTACCGTTCACCTTTTAACGTTTACCTTTACAGTTTACCTTTTAACGTTTAACGTTTTCCGTTAACCCGTCTGCTTCTTTAGGAACAAATACATCCCAAAACAAGTAATCGCGTTATACTTTCATAAGACCAAAAACGTCCCAGAGAATCTTACATTTTAAAAGCTATATATCTCTCTTCCTCTCATGCAAGCATATATATTTTTCTTTTAACCAGAAAGAGAACAAAATAATGCTTATAATTGTCTTCGAAATATAAAAGCTATCTTGCCTAGATATTTGACAATCTCTATCCAAAGTGACGGTTTCTGATTTTTCGTGTGAAACTGAGGATTCCAGATTGTGAGGTGCGAATTTATTGAACCAAGCAGACGGGTTAACCGTTTGCTGTTTACTGTATATTGTCCATTATTTATGGTTTCCTGCTTATTGTTTCTTTGCACGGTATTATTGTAGTATTCGGTTATTGTAGTATCGCTAGTATTTTAATAAATTTTCATGTTATTTCTACACGAGATAATACGAAAGATTAGGTAAAACAAGCAGGTACAAGGATGAACACATTAAATATGAACCATTATTTATAGAGAGGCTGTTAACAATAATTAATAATAACAGCATTTATCCGGAGCACCCTCGCGTCTATTGTGATGAGTAATGCGCACGATACGGAAGACAACGTCTTCTCTTACTGAAATTTAATTACACCGGAACAACAATGAAGGCAAAAAACACAAGACGAACGGCATAATGTCAATCAGCCCTCGGCTTCCTCAGGGCTTGTGTGGAATAAACGGAGCGGAGGACCAACACTTGGTGTGGGTGGTGGGTGGGAGGGGAGGGGGGGGATATTAAAACCCTGACACAAGAATGACTCCCGACAATGGGTGGAGCTGGCACACATAGCTCCGCGTGCGCACTCATAGATACAGTTGTACAGATGTACTGGATGAAAATTGTGAAGGTACAGCCCTGGTGGGGCTTCATGTGCGACAACACTTCTAGTTTTAAGGGTTGACGAAATAGAGAAAAAAAATCGTAATTAGAAAACTACAAATTTTTTATTTTGTTTTTTTTTTAACCTTAATGAAGATATTCTATGTGAATATCGGTATAAGAGTCGGTTTTTACTCAATTATAATATTATAATTATAATAAGAGGAGACGAAACGAGTGTAAGGAGAACATATGACGCAAATGATTTTCTTTTAGGCCCTGAGGAAAATAATTTCCTTCAGGGCCTATGTCATATTTGGGGACGCTGTGTGGAGGGATTTTTTTAAGAAAAGGAAGGAGAGGAGAGTTCTTGGAAGGAAAAGGGTTTAAGCAGTGGGTAGGAATCTGGGGTTCAGTGTGTCCTGGTCATTCGCTGCCAAGACCTAGACAAAACTCACCCCATCAACCCGGGCACCCCTGCTAAATCACCAAACGTAGCGAACCACTTGGGGTGACCCATGGCAGAGGTGTTGGTTAATAAAGGTTCCCGGGGCGGCGGTACCCATTCCACCCTACCAAATTACACGTGACAGCTGTTTCGCCTTCTGAATGCATTATCAAACTGCCATATTGTTTAACCCATATTTTTAGACACAAAACTCAACAAAACCGGGCTCACACAGCCAAACAAATCAATAAAAACAATATTATTTGCACGATATTAAAAAAAAAATAAATGCAACATATATTTTACAAATTTAATAAGTCTGTAAATGCAGCCCGGTTGCGATATTGTGTCGGAAAGGAAGCTAAATATTTTGATAAGCTAAAATAAAAAACGTCGTTTTAGAAATAAAAAAAACACTAAAGCTCTCAAACAGAAAATTTTAAACTCAAATATCATCCTTTCATCCACCAGCAATCCCGGATCGTTATTTATAGGTACACCGCATCAACAGGGGACTCGCTACAAGTGATAAGTGATAAGTGACAAGTGACAACCCTGTTTTAACCGTGAGCATCCTTAACGGAATTCCGCGAGGGGAGCGGGTAGAGGAGCGTTCACACAAATTAATTGCGCCCATTTAATACGTACACAGGAATGCCAAACTGCACATATTCGCGGCCACCAGGGGTGAACTGGTTAAGGGCGAAAAACTTCATAAAACAACTGAAATAATTTAATATCGTTTCAATGTAATAGTTGAGACCATGCAACCCCCCCACGGAAGTATTGTAAGATTATAAAACTAAAATTATGACCGGTCAGTGGTTGAGTGGGCGCGTTTGGGTCCCACCCAGGCTTTCCGTGTTCGATTCCCCGGCTGGCTAAGTCCTCCATTACGACTCAAGCAACATTTTCGGCTTACTGTGGTGATAGTAGGAGATTTTCAAATATTATCGGGTTATTCGATAATCAGAATGTTTGTCTTTCTTTAAAAAAAATGTCTGTATCTTCTTTGCCTCTTATGTACATTCTGACAATTCGAATTTATATACGTGTCTTTGTACAAATTATCATGTTTATTTATTTATTGATCTTAAGTTAGATCACAATGCTGCTTTGATAATTGCCAATGCTGCTTTTATAAATGCTAATTCTGCTTTTATAAATACCAATGGTGTTTTCATAATTGGCAATGCTGCTTTTATAATTTCCAATGCTGCTTTTATTATTGCCAATGCTGCTTTTAAAATTACCAATGCTGCTTTTATAATTGCCAATGTTGTTTTATTATTACCAATTCTGCTTTTATAATTACAACGATTATGGCACAGACACAGCACAAACAGGTTTGGTAGAAGTTTTGTAGGTAGTTTTGGTGTAATGGCGGCCACGCCAGATTGGTTCGGGCAATCCGCCGTGGTTATACTTACTTCTTTATCTGACTCCACATTAGGTTACCAAAGTGTACCCTGATATTAAAAATGAAAGAAAGTATTTTACACTGAAGTTAAGGTTTATTCAATCTTGTAAAACACGGCAAGTATTTATCAGAAGATTTGTAGGGAACGACACTCTAGCACACAACAGCTCGTCGGGTAGTCGAAAAACGAATGGAGTTCGGTCTATTTGCCGAACGAAATAATGCACACGATCACGTCAGCTGGGTTGCCAGCGTATAAAACATAATTACCCAGTTGTTGAATATCGTTCTCTACACAGGCAATAAACGTCCTTATCACTAAATAAAAGTAAGAAAAATGAAGAGACAAACAATGTACATAATATGTTTGCTTCCCACAAATAAAAAAGCATCGTTTTCAGAAAGAACCGCAGCATTATTCAATTTGGGAGGCGGGTATGGGTACCGCCGCCCGGGAATCATTTATTGGATAACCAACACCTCTGCTATAGGTCTCTTCAAGTGGTTCGCTACGTTTGGTAACTTAGCAGGGTTGTCCGGATTCATGGGGTGAAAATCGTACAGGTATTGGCGATGGACTCGTCTGCCCTCATAATTTGTGGTGGGCCGAATTTGGAGAGACTAGTTAAGGGAAACCTTTTGATCTTTCCAGCTGGACTCTCTCTTCCCATCGTTTTGCAACGCAATGGGAGGGATGGATTCACACGTCAGTCCTAGAATACATTGACCCCTAGATTCCAACCAATCCCTTGTACCCCTTTCCTTTTCAGAACTTCATCTCATTCCTTTCCTAAAAAAAAACGTCCACACAGCATCCCGAATATGTCTTTGGCCCCCGGGGATCTACTTTCCTCAAGGCCCCCATGTGTGGAGCCAATGTAAAAAAGGAAGTATCTTACAGTACCTACATTTGCGGCACGTTCGGAGTCGTACACTTTTCCTGCCTTGATGAAAAACCATAATTTCACAAGTAACGTTTTTCGCTTATTACATATTACGATGAAGTAGCAGGAATTCAAATATGTGTCGATATCAGAGAATATTTGTCTACGAGTATCTTTATTTTAAAATCTTTTAATTGAGGCTTTGATCGCTTTTCCTCGAAACAAATTTCTAGAAACAGGGTGTCTCCAAGCTTACTGCTTGGAGACAAATGGTTGCATGACAGTTAGACTAGCGGTGTCTCTCGCAATAGGTGCGCATTATGGTAAATATTTTACAGAAATTGTAAACGTTGCCACCTTTAAATAAAAACAATTTTGTTACCAGTAAATTCTTTATTCCAAAGTTATTCATGTATGGCAAAGATAGACATTCAAAGAATGTGTGTGTATAAAAAACATAGATACAGGACCGGGCGGCGTTACCGTATTTGGGTCGATTTCGGCAGTTGAGTACTAAAATTACGAAATCGAAGTCAATACAATTGCTTTTATTTTGGCTTACCACTTTGAGATTTCTATCACGCTCTGATGTTTTTCTATGACCGTATTGACCGAGTTCGTTTCATGCAGCATTCCGTATTCATAGTAGTCTAAGCAAGTAAGCGTCTCGGTCATACTCGACAATGTAGCATTCGGCGCAAATACGGTAACGCCGTCCGGTCCTATATCTATCTGTCTTTCGTACATACATACTTAGAATGTCTATTTTTATATAATTATTAATTGTTTTTGTGTTTAATTCGTAGAACTCCATTTTCATTTTAAGAAATTTAATTAAAATTAAATTTAATAATGTTATTATCGAGTACTGCAAGTATTTTAGAATGTATTTTAGTTACAGCTGTTTCGACTTGTAAGGTCATTTTCAAACTGTGGTAAAGCCACTTACGGACGACTTATTTATAATATTTTAAATGTCAATTTTTTAAGGTGTCTAAATTGATTTATTAGCGGTTAATCCAATTTGCAAAGACACTAATTGAGAGAGTGATTATGTGGGATTCGGAGTATTTCCCTTTGGTTTCCCTTGCACTAAGTGTAAGGGTTTTCTTAATTGATTTAGAATGACGTTATTGCTATGACTCATTTAAGTGCATTATATTGTTTAGGGTTGGTAAACATACTAAGTAGTGGGGAATAAATTTACAAAAAAAATATTTAACTTTTCATTTAAGGCTCTGCAACCGGGCCCGAAAAGAAGAAGATGGAGAGATACGAAATTACGAATGTTAGAGGAGAGCGCTAACATTTACAGCGACAAAATCGATGTGAAAATTGCGAAAATGTTTAATAAAACACGACTCGTTTAAAATAGAGTAAAAATCTTGCGGGCATTATCTTAAACAGCATTTAAAGAAACACTGTGAATTTTTTCATACATATAACTTGTAAAATAACTGAAACAAATATGATAATAATAATTTTTGGAGCATACTTTGCGATTTTTTTCTATCGAGGGAATTTTATATAATTTGCATTTCGGCGCCGGCACAGTCTAGATATTATCTTCAAGAATAACATTTAAGAGCTTTAAAACTTACCGTGTTTAAGGGAAATATGTAATAAATCGGTACAAATCCGGGTTGCGGGCCCCTAAGAATTTACTGAAAAAAGAAGAGTCTTCTACGACCGTAGAAAAACTTAAAACAAAAAGATTTCTACGACCTGTCACCAATGACGTTACATTTTACACATAACCTCAATGGTGGCAGGTCTTTTGCGGTAAGAGGGGACAAGTTTGAAGGCGGGCGAGCCTATTGAGGTAAGGATAGTTGTAACGCTGTCGTTTGCACTCAATGGGTTCAGCAGGACTTTGCAGTTTACCAACAAAACCCGGTAACCACACGGGTGAAATAATTATTATTGCATTCAAAAGGAGCACAGTACGTCGGGTTCGAGAAAGCAGGGCTTTTGTGAGGAAGTCACGTTTGTAGTGGACTGGTACCTGGTACCTGGTACCTACCGGGTGATGAAGGGTAGGTGTAGTTAGAGAGACGGTCAAAAGGAAACATTGCGATGTTCAAAGGGTTTTGGAAACGCAGGTAGGTATCATGAATGGAAGTTTTATTCAAGGCCTGTGGAATGGGTGATTTTGTAGGTTCGAAAACAGTTTTTTCAATGTCGCTAATTATTGTAGATATCGCCCTAAATGTTGAAGCACACAGCACGCAGATCAATTTCTTGCATAGAGAGCAAGAAATTGATCTGCGTGAAACTTGTCGTTCGTATTTAATAAATAAATAAATATTCTAATGTATGTATGTGGTTGCTACGCTAATGCTTTTACGATTATTTAATTTGCGGTTGTAACTAATCTGTGGAACTAATCTCCTGCTGAAAAGCTTCTTGCAGTAGCTTAGCGGGTAATAAATTCCAATTGTATGCAATTTTTATACAATAACAATAATAAAAACGTTTGCGTTTCCACCTGCCTGTCTGTTCTGCTTTAATGAACTGTAGAACTTTTGCTTTGAAATTAAGTGTTATTTTGAAAATTTTAAATGTTTGTTTTAGAGAATTCAAACGAGTGATATTATTGACGACCCATTTTCAATATTGGAACTGATTTGTCGAGAATTTGAACAATCCATTGATGAATTGTATTTAGATGAGACACGAAGCGAAAAAACTGGTTCCACTTTTTACCTCCAATTAGTTCGATTTGACCTCCATCGCTCTAACGTCGAACGACCGAAAAATACTCTAATCAGGTCCCTGCGCACTGCTACTCACGTGATAATAATGGAATACGTTTCTACAAGATACTAGTATGAAATAGCGCCTCTATGACAATCCCGTGATTTTCACGGGTCGAGGTAACAGTAAATATTTAGAAACAATTATCCCTTCATCGCAAACAATAAATAAGTTTATTATGTTATGCAAGAAAAAGGGTTGTTTTTTAGTAACGCTTCGTAAGAACATAATTGTCGTAAATGAATATACATGGACCTAACATACACAAACCTTAAGACCAGTTCGCACTGGGCAAGTATCGTAGCGTAAGACGAGTATATTAGTAACTAAAAGGGTCCGAACACCACAATTTTAGTAGAGTAGTTTAGTCAGCTCTTTAGTAGTGTTAATTCATTTCGTAAAACTTCACCACGCATCCCTTCGTTCCCACGGCGCGAACCCGTCGTTTTAGTGGAGATCATTAGTAGACGCAGATATGTCGTGCCGTAGGAACGAAAATGCTACTTTTACTCTTTTAGTGTCCATAGTTTCTTTATTTTCATCTCACTAATTTATTCTTCCACCTCTTCTGAAATAAGCATTACAATCAGCTTATTCAGCGTAGTTTTTTGTTGCGTAGCAACCCGTCATCTTGCAACGTGCCGCTCACTAATGTACTTTTTCGGCCAGATAAGTAGCGAGTTACTCGCTGCTACTCGACTAAACTACTTTCCCAGTGCGAACAAGCCATAAGGGTGATTTATATGTGCTAACTCTAATTGCACAACCTGTACCTCGCGATTTAAAACATTTTCAAACAGTTGACATATTTCAGTGTTGACATATTCTTACGTCTGCTATAATTTATTAAAAACCAACATAAAACTGTAGTGTACTAAACTTAAAGACCTAAACTATTCCAATTCAAAGATCGCGCTTCTAATCAGTGCATTTATATCTTGCGAAGTGTTATTTTTTCATGTTTTTTGTCTTCCCAAAGAAATTGCATGTTAACTGACAAAAATAAATAATAAAAATAAAACTGTCATTCTGTACTAAAACAAGCCAGCTGTTAAAAAATACAAAAGTGCCATATCTGTGTTGAAAATATCATACAATCAATTTTATTCACAGCGAAATCACTTTATAAATTAATTTCAACATGAATACATTATGCATCGTTTGTGACAAAAATATTGACAGTCCAGCCGAATTCATAGCGTGTGTAGTCTGTGAAAACGGCTACCATCTTGTTTGTGCAGAGATTGGGGAAAATCTACGTGGTGCTCGTAATTCTCAATGGAAATGTAAAAAATGTTCAAAAAATTTTACGAAAAAAAAGAGCAAAAATACGATATGTGATATGAAAATAGATCAAGAGCCATCTAGCGGCAAATCTACCAAGCAGCTAACCCAACCTTCTAAATCGGCAGTCGAGCAGTCAACAGACGAGGAGAAATTTCCTTCCTCAAACAAAGATGGCGCAAGCGGTTTACTTACGTCGAATTATTTCATTATGGAACTAAATAATTTCAAAAAATCCATAATGGATTTTGTTGAACAAAAATATGAATCAATTATCGCACAAAATAAAGAAATCCTTGATTCAATTAATTTTTTAGCGGATCAGCAAGACCAGCTAAAAAAACGCATAACTGAAATTGAATCCTCACAAGAAATTATCAATACTGATATATTAGAATTAAAAAAACAAAACGCTGTATTAGAAAAAACTACTTCTCTTCAGGACGACAAAATTGACCGGCTGGAGTACATTACACAGATGTGCAATATCGACATCAGAGGCATCCCTGAAGCAACCAATGAAAATATTATGGAAACTCTTAAAAAAATATCAAAAATCATTAATTACGGAGAGAACACGATACCTTTACAATCTGAAATTAATAAAATGTACAGACTAGGACCAAAATTGTCTGAAAAAAATCCCAGATCTATAATAGTGTCGTTCAATAGTATTAAATCTCGAGATGACTTCCTACTCAAAATCAAAGAATATAAAAAATCCTCTACCTCCAGTTCAAGCAAACTCAATACAGCAGATTTAGGGCTATCGCAAGAAGCAAAACGGATTTACGTGTCGGATCATTTAACGCAAAAAGGAAAATTCCTACTCTCTCAAACTAAAAAATTTGCCAGAGATTATAACTATAAATACTCTTGGACATCCTCGGGGCGCATTCTGCTAAGACAAACGGATACATCCAAAATTATTACGATTAAAAACATCATGGATCTCGATCGAGAAAAACGTCAACAACTGTGACAGATGATAAAAAGTACCTCAACATTTACTTCACCGATAAACGAAAATAATCCGGCTAATATCATTTTCACCGCAAGTTTTCATATTATGCGTTTTTTCTTTGTCTTTAAAAATAATGTATTAATTCATAATAATTCATTCTTACTCTTTTTAGTAGTTCTTTCATGCAGCAACAAAATCAGTATGAAAATTGTTTATATCAGTATTCACTTTTTTTATTATACGTTATCTCCTTTGAATGTAACTCACATTTCTTTAACTCTCTCTAAGAAAAAATTATATATCTCCATAAATAATACTGTCATTAAAAGTTTTTATTCGAATATTACCACTATCTACAATTCACACACACTAAGTATAATACCTAAGATTTATCAAAATAATTCATTCTCTAGTAACAGAAAAAATATTACAAAAATTACAAATCTTACAATTAAAAATTCTAACCTTACTCTTCCTCTAACCAAAAAAAATCACGCTGTTTTAGTATTCTTTAAGATAATATCAGTTTACTGTGTAAATATTATTCTTCATGCATGTTCTCGTAGGAATCTGAGTATTAATACCTTATTTACTCACTGTTGGATGCTCCTATTTTCTGTAATAATCTTTTTATTTTGGTTAACTATTATTATACTCACTTGTATTTACAGAATTTACATTAACTACAAATGCTCGAGCTCTGTCAAAATAATGTTTTTGTATTTCCCAAAAACCATTACTACTGTTTTATTTACATATTTTTTAATCATACTTTTGCATTTTTCACATGTTACTGTATTTAATTATTGTTTCTTATCACACCTATCAATGCAAACCTACTTATGGTACCAAAGTATTATCGCCAAAAGCACTTACCTAGCTATTATCCACTCCATTGTTATAATATGCTTTATGATTGATAATTATGTAAACATTTCCTTCGCTTGTTTTTTATCGGAACATACCTACATTTTCGAGAAGATTTTACGAACTCAAATTATTGTACTCCCACTATTATTCTTATTATTATTATTAATTACATCGCATGTTATTTCTTGTTGTTTTATGAATCACACCACCAAAAGCAATATGTATAAAAATGTAATTTTCTGTCTTCAATCAAGCCAATATATTTTTAACATTTATATGCTCAAAACTGTATTCTTACTTTCTTGTATCAGCATAATTATTATAATAATTGCCTATCTAACTTCTAATTATTCCTACCATATTTCACCTTTTTGGGCCAAATCTCAAGCCTTTTTAATATTCCTTAAGAAAACGGTAGATCACTCCATACATATTTTTTCACTCGCATGTTTTTATAAATTCAACACCATTCATAATGTTTATACCGAAAACAATGTATTCATACTTTCTGTAATGGTTCACTCTGGTATTAACATACTTATTCTCACAAAATATAATGTCATATCGTATTATTCGACATTCTTACTGTATAAACCAATAATAACATTTTTATTAACACAAATATTCCTCACCAGCAATAATATCTTCAGTCGCTTCTCTACTCTAGGTTTACTGACAACATTTACAACATTTATCTCAATAATAAATAAAACTTGGAAAGAAATCTACTGCAAATGCAAAACTGAAATTTACTCAAGCTCCGTTCTAATTACATCTTTGCACATTCCAAAAATCATTACAACGTACTTATTGCACTCATATAACGTACTTATTGCACTCATATCTTTCCCGCATAATCACTTACCATGTTCTTATCTATTTATCAAACTTACCTATACTCTATCGATCTGCTCGTTCTAAAATTAACTTTTGCTTAAATATTCATTTTTTTTGTTTTTTTTTGTTTTTGTTTTTTACAAATAGAAAACCATGGATTTAGAAATGAATGATATCAATGTACAAATAGAAAATCATGGTAATATAATTACCTCTGAAACTAATGTTGCATCAACTTGTATAGATACACTAAAGCCATATACACAATTAAAATTATTCTCTACAAATATTCGCAGCATAGATAAGAACTTCAACAGTCTACTAGTAACGCTTGCTGACTTGAATAATATATTTGACATAATAATTTTAACAGAATGTTGGATCAAATCAAATTATACTCACAAAAAAATTACAGGATTTACTGTTTTCAATACATTGAATAACAAGACACAGTCAGATGGAGTAATCGTCTATGTAAAATCCGATCTCTACCCGACCATCTCTGAATTATCCGTCGACAATGCCAACTGCCTTAAAATTAAAATAAACCAGACCACCATTCTTGCACTATACAGGTCACCTAAACAACAAAATGTTTCAGCCTTCCTTAAATCTTTAGACGTGGCATTATTGAACTGTAGAACAAATGAAGAACTAATGGTAATAGGCGACATTAACATAGATTTACTTAAGCCCATGTCAACACAAACACTCGACTATAAAAACCTAATGACTCAATACGGGCTTGTTTCTTATATTAATGTCCCAACTAGAGTAACCGACATGACCAAATCATGTATTGACCACATATTCCTAAGAACAAAAAAAAATTCTAAAGGAATTGTTTATCAATCAACTATAACTGATCACTTCTCAATAGTAATTGGCCTCATGAATAAAAAATCCACTCCCATTACCTCATGTGAAAATACATTAAAGACTACGATCAATTTTGAGGAACTAACCTCCAAAATTAAATTAGAAAATTGGCTCTCTGTTGTAAATTCTTCAGATGTAGATGTTGCATTTAATAAATTTTCTGAAATACTATTGAAACATATTCAGGCTGTTACCGTTGAATCCCCTTTGAACAACTCAAAAAATAAAAAACTAAAACCATGGATAACAGATGGTTTAATTTTTTGTATTAAAAAACGGGACAAACTCCACAAAAACTTAATTAACAATCCAAATACACAAGCCCAAACATTTTATAAAAAATACAGAAATATTTGTAACAATCTCATCAGAATCACTAAAGAAAACTACTATAAACATAAATTGTCCAGAGCCGGTAATAATAATAAAAAAATTTGGCAAATTATTAAAGAAATATCTGACACTGACCATTCAACACCAACAATCAATAAATTAAACATCAACGGACTAGACACTTCACTAAAAGTCGACCCTGACACTGTGACCAATCACATAAATGAATATTTTTGTAATATTGGAAAAAACTTAGCATCACAAATTTTAAATAAAACATCTACCGATGAAAATGCTCTTGCCAACAATATAAATATCTCTGCTTGTGAAACAAACAATTCATTCACACTCAACCCCACCAACTCTGCTGAAATTTCACAAACTATAAAACAACTAAAGCCCTCCCATTCATGTAATCATGATAAAATATCCTCAAATATACTCAAAATTATTGAACCTTTTATAAATCTACCACTGGAACATATCATTAACCTCAGTCTCGACAAAGGTATATTTCCGTACAAACTCAAACTTGCTTTGGTCTAACCAATTTTTAAGTCTGGAACTCCTACTGAGATATCAAACTATAGACCTATCTCCATTTTATCATCACTCTCCAAAATCATAGAAAAAATCGTAAAAAAAAGACTTACTGACTATCTTACAAAATACAATATTCTCTCGCCTAACCAGCATGGGTTCAGAGAAGGGCTCAGCACAGACTCAGCTATTCTAGAATTAACATCACACATAACAGAAGCCCTAGACAAAGGTGATAAATGTCTGGCAATATTTCTAGACTTAGCTAAGGCATTTGACACAGTCTCTCGTCGAATCCTCCTAGCTAAGCTTCATAAAATTGGAATAAAGAATAAGGCATTTGATTGGTTCAAATCTTACCTAACAGACAGAAAGCAATTTGTTAAGTTACCATCATACAAATCGTCTCAACCTATCAGAATCAATTTTGGTGTACCACAGGGCAGTGTACTCGGTCCAATACTTTTTCTCATATACATTAATGATTTATGTAGATTAGAAATTGATGGCAACATAATCACCTTTGCCGATGATACTGCCCTGATACTAAAAAGTAAAACATGGGTAGAAACTTTTCATAAAGCGGAACTAATTTTGCAAAATGTTAAACAATGGCTGGATGATAATTTACTAACGCTAAACATAACCAAAACAAAATACCTAACATTCAGTACAAATAATCCAAGTCAACCCTCAAGTAATCATGTATTAAAAATACATTCTTGTAGTAATATATCCAGCTGTTTATGCAATCCATTGGAAAGAGTAGACTTCATCAGATACTTAGGCGTAATAATCGATAACAAACTGCGATGGGAAGAACATGTAATTAACGTCACAAGCCGTATAAGGAAACTGGCTTATATCTTTAGATCATTGCGCAATATACTACAAAAAAATACAATGAGAACAGTATATTTTTCCCTGTGTCAGTCAATCTTATCGTACGGTATAATTATCTGGGGAGGATGCTCCAAAACTGTATTAGATCCATTAATAAAAGCCCAAAAATTAATAATACGGACTATTTACAGAGTTCATTATATACACCCCACGAAAGACCTATTTAAAGACTTCAAAGTTCTTAATGTAAAATCCATATATGTAAAAAATATTACCTCTTATTTTAAATTCAAATTTACAAAAAAAAAAAATATAAATTCAAAATACAACACAAGATATTCAAACCAATCGAATTATATTATTCCAACAACAAAAACTTCAATGGCCCAGTCCCAGTTCAACTTTCTTGCACCTAAAATTTTTAATAATTTATCATTTGAAATAAAGTCCAAAGACAAATATCTCACTTTCAAAAAGGCGCTTACTGACCTTCTGATGAGTGACAATGACAATGTTTATAACCTGTTTCACATACTAAAATAGTTATTAATTATTAATAGTTAAAAGAAAACAAAACGTAAGATATAATAATGTTTTACTACTAATGTTTTTGGGTTATTTGTCATTCAATTTATTCAAAATTAAAAACGGTTTTTGCAAATGCAAAATGATTTTAATGCAAAACGGAAATTTTCTAACCTTCGGAACATCTCCGATATGAGAGGTTAAACTTCCATATTCATCGGTTAATTATCATATTTAATGTCATATTTTATGTTTTTACCCCGCTTATAGCTCAATTTGACATAATTTTTCTTATAAAAGTAATGCTTTATAATATTATGATGTTTTAATTTAAAATCACTTCATTAATATGTTAAAAAATAGAATTATACCAACGCATATTGTCGAACAGGCTATGCCTTTTGTTATCTTTTTTGTTTCCATTTTTTGTATTATCTTGTATTTGTATGTTTTTTTTTAATAACTGTTACAATGAATCAAAACTTTTCAATAATAGAAAGAGTATATGCCTGAATTATTTATTGTACATATTTACATTGTATTCATTTATCTATCTATAAAATAAGAAATATATATAGCAATAAGCTGCACATCTCACTAGGGCGATGACCTCCGTAGTCCAGTGGCTAAGACTCTTGACTCACATTCCGGAGGTCGCGGGTTCGAACCCGGCATGCGCAAATAAATTTTATTTGATTAATTTGTGTTATTTCACAATTAATTCATTAAAAATAATATATAGTATATTTGCGGCATGTTCCAGAGTGGAAGATACTATTAGTATCGCCCTGGTGTAAGACCACCATTCAGAATTGAAACGTTGCTTGAAAATGGCTTTAGCCGTGTTTAGTGACCAGATCTGAATAGCCAGGTACTTCCCAACCTTCCTCTTCCCCACCTCCTTCCCCTCCCCACTATACCTTCAGCCTCACAACATACCCCATTTTGGGGATGTCATAGTCTCACTGGCTCCAGACGGGAGCAGTTGAGATTCTTGTGCGGTATTCACTGTAAAAAAAAAAAAAAAAGGGCATTCCTGTATCGAGATGTGCAGTTTTACAACAAAGTTTTACAACAATGTAGTTTTACAATAATGTAATTTAAAAAAAAAAGATAAGAAAGAAACATACACATAAACTTAATAAAAATATTATAATAAACCTACAAAAGCAGCATGAGTAGTTATTCAAACATTAATAAATAATTATATTCTGTCACCATGTTAGAAAATAACACCTCTTTTATTAACATATATCTCAATACTATTTGGAAAGATACTTACTGCAAATACTCAAGCTCCATTCTAATTACACCTTCATACACTTCAAAAAAAAAAAAAAAATTACAACTGTGTGTAAATGTGTTGGTACTGTGTCCATGGCCGTATATATACATATTAATGTATTCATGTACCTAGACGCATATATATGTGTAAGTGTGTGTGTGTATATGCCCATGTGTGTATGGATGTATGCACCTGTATATACGTATGCGTATGCACTCACACATATAAATTTTAAAATAAGGATATGTATCTTCTCACAAACTTATCCTTACCCAATTCTTTTTCTCTTTACTAGTTTTTTATTATAACTTTACCAATTTTCAACATCATTACATTACTAATAGTTCCATATGTTAACAATAGACTTCACTTAAAGTAAATATCCTCCATTGTCACCATGAAACAGGCAGCCGCCTAGTATGGTGATTCAATGTATCCAATTCTATGTAAATGTCTAATTATGTAACATGTATTTAAATAAATAAATAAATCCCTCACATTGCGGTACAAGACGATTTTCCGAGAGAGTCCTACTGGAGAGATAAAAGATTTCCCTCAACCAGTCTCTCCCGATCTTTGCAGTTGATGGGCAGCGCATCCTCCGCCAAGTCACAAAATGCAGCCAACCACTTGGGGTGACCTACGGCAGATATTTATTTATTTACGCCTATTTAGGCTTTTACATTTTATAAATATAACAATAGTATACTAATAAACAGTGTGGGAAACGACTGTTTTTTTTAATTTTTTTTTTTTACATGAGCTTCACACGGGAGGCCTTGAGGAAAATATTTTCCCTCAGGGCCTATGCCATCTTTGGGGATGCTGTGTGAAGGTTTTTTTAAGGAAAGGAAGGAGAGGAGAGTTCTGGGAAGGAAAAGAGTTTAAGGGTGGGTATCTGGGGTTGAGAGTGTCCTGGTCATCCGCCTCCAAGACCCAGATAAACCTCACCCCATGAACCATGTTTAAAACACTTGCACAAAAATAAATACAAAGTAAAAATATTATTGAATTTGATCCACATAGTATGTAGGTACAAAATATAAAAAATCCAAAATAGTTTTTTTTTTCTTTAAGCCGACAAAATACTATTAAGGGAACGTACCCATACTACGTGACCAACTTTTTGCGATTTTTAACCCCCCCTTCCCCCGGTGACCAAAAACCTAAGCAATCCGCCGCTCATTTGTACCAAGCGTGGTATTTTGATGACCCCCCCCCCCTGAACAGGTCGCGTATTTACAAAACCTATACCGATTCAGTCACGGTAACGACAATTTACATTTTAAATACACTTCTATATTGGTTATTTTTTATCACATTGCAAAAACAAAAATTGTTCAAAAATCTAGATAAAATAATCTTTCTTATGTGTATATTAGAAATTAATAATTTCATTTCTAAATATTAAAATTTTAATATTATTCTGACATATTGTAAATACACCTCTATATTGATAATTTTTAATCACTTTGCAAAAACTAAAATCTAGATAAAATAATCTTTCCAATGTGTATATTAGAAATTAATAATTTTATTTCTAAATATTTAAATTTTGATATTGAAAATTTAAAGCGACTGAAACGCGGTAGGGATTGTAAATACGCCAACAGGTCACGTAGTATGGGTACGTTCCCTAATGTGTTAGTCAATTTAAATAGCCTACTTGATGAAAAAAACTTCGACAAGGTATGCCTTATATATTAAAATTGTTGTACTAAATATATCAACATCATCGGAGTATTTGTTTCCAAGCATTATGTTGGTTATCCAATAAAAGGTTACACAAACCCATAGCCGCCTCCCAAAGCGAATTAGTAATAGATATAGCTAACAATAAATAAAAAAATCTTGAATAGATTGCGACAGATACAGCAATTTTTAATATTTTTCTTGTTACAAGAATTCTTTTTTGGCAATGTTCTATTTTCTCCCACGATCGAAATATAAATCAAACAACTCGAATCGAAGGACAAAAAGCACCATTGTTTTCGTGACTCATTTTCTTGCGTCCATCTGACGTAATGAATGGTGGGCGATGCTCCGAGTAGTTGCGGGCAGCCGAATATTTTTTGTACGTGGAGCCTTTTGTTTCGTTATTGTCTTTGTGTGCTCTAGTTATAAGTCAAACATAAAAACGAAAAGGAAAAAAAGGTTCTTTTGGAATTGGAACGAAGTTTTCCGTAAAGAACTGACACGATGAAAGAAGGACACTTTTGTTGTCGAAGGCAATTATTTGAAAAATAAAATCTACATTAAAAAAAAAAAGGTTTTTAATAATGGAAGAAACTTTTTTCATTAATTTTGATGTTAGACGTGAAAATTACTAAAGAAGTTTTTCCAAACAAACAAAACTATATTAAAAAACTGATTTAATTACTTCTACACAAACATGAATACAAACCCTACACGAAAAAAGAACAATTCGAAGGAGTTTTCAAGGAAATAATGACCTTGATACTCTTTTGAAAATGTAAAATATTATTATTTTACATTTACAAATGTAAAATAATAATATTTCTGTCATTGACAGCTGCAAAAAGCGACGTACAAATGTCATAACATTAATTTTAAAGCATTTAGAGAAGCTACATTGATCAAATAAAAAGTAGTTCGCAGATTGATATTGGCGCAAGCGTTTCTGACCTTGTCTTTTATATAGTTTCTTTATACACAAGGGTTAAAATCGCATTTAAAAAAAAAATAAGAACCAAAAAATCTCTAAAGATGATTTCTCCCTTCACGAAATTTCAATGCTTTTATTTTCATTTTATCATGTCGTTTTTAACATGTAGTATTAAACAATCATTAAAACTAGCAGCTAAAAACCCGCTTCGCAGGTTTTTACTACGGCTTTTGGCTTTGTTCGGCTTCGTCCAGTGAGTGTTGGTGACCATTTTATAGATCCAATACGAACTGATTCCAAAAACATCCCGTTCCTCAGATCCACTGTAGCTAGTCACCGGGACAAATTAACCGAGACAGAGCAATGACGTCATATGTAATATATAGCCACTTGATACAATATGTTAATCTTTTCATATCCGGACAGATACCACATATTCACCAATTCGTAGCAGTTATACCTAGGGGGGAGACGTCCCCGTCCGACCTGCTGACGGAAGCAGCGACATCTTGTGTCAAATTCTTGAATTCGAAACCGAAATATAATAGTAGCTTTGTGTGAAATTCCACATACACAGTTTTTATTTGTGGCCGGCGCGTATGGCGTGCCGTCCGACATGCACTCGTAGCTGGGTTCTGAAATTCAACCACGCAGAAGCTACGGTATTAATACTGTTCGATGCTGCAATTGCTGCAATACTGTCTATTCCAAGGATGATGACATTTGCAAACTTGACCTTCAAAAGAAGAAGAAGGATACTGTCTACGTGAGATTTCGAAATACTCTGTGAAAGCCCGTGCAACGCCGGGGACTTCAGCTGGTATGTTATATAAATTTGTTTGTAATTAATATTTTCTGACGAAAATATATTCTCTAATACTTATTGCGTGATAGCTATTTAGCTTAAAATGAAACCAACAAAGCAGAAACTTGAACAGTAAGTAGCTTTAAGACGCACTTGCGAAACACTTATTAAAGAATAGAAAAAAATAATTGCAAAAACATAACAATAAATTGTCAACCTAGATTCGCTGTACGTTTTCCTCCAATAAAAAAAGTAAGTAATGAGTTTTTCGGCGGAAGCCTTTTATATTTCATTTTAAGCCATTCTCAGCTTTCTCAGTGGATAATATTATCTTAGGTTTATTTACGACAATGGTTTAGGAAAACCTTCCATTTCAGAGTGGAGATGTCTCGAGAACAAACAAAAAACTGCGCGTAAGGGAAAAATGACTGACGGCGGAGGAAATGGAAAATTAGTAAGAATAAATGTCCAGAGCGATGGACAGGAGGAAGGGATCGCCGCAGGATATTAAAGAAAACAGGCATTTAGGGTATCGCCAGGATATTGTGTGGCAGGAAATAAAATAATGACAGGTTAAAAGAACGAAGCTAAATAAATGAGAGCCATATGGAATCATAAACCACTCCGTTCTATGGATGTAGGTAGATGTATTTTCATTTCATCATATATATATTATTTCATTTATTTATTTATTTTTTAACGGACTTACGTCCAATTTACAACAAAGTATCACGAAATTTGGAAATGAACATTGTAAGAATAAGGATGGTACCTGAAAGCAAAGACAAACAGAGAAAATAGAAGAAAATAGAAGTGTCAAGTCAAGTCAAGACTTTGCGCAAAAATTAGAGTAAATATTGTAACGTAATAAAGTTGGGTTTCTAAATAAAACATGTGAATGAACGTTGCACTAAACATATGTAAACTGTCAGTGTAATATTGAGGTTATTAAATGTTGCAACTTGTAAAAGAATGCTAAGCTCAGGGTAGAAAAACATGTGAATTTGGTAATCAATAAAATGAAATTAAAGGCTATTAAAGGTAATATAAATTTAATCATTATAACAGGGTTGAACATCAAAAGACTCTAATTAATTAAACAATAAATCTCAGGGTGCAGTGACTGCTCGATGATACCAGTCATATTAAATCATATTTCGCTTCTAAGTTAAAAGAAAAGATGGAAGGCGCCAGTCGTTTATAAAATGCCCTAGAACTACTAAACGACAAATAGTCTGTTAAATATGAAAGAGAAAACCAATAAAATATAATAACGTTACGTGAATGCTACATGATGAGATCTTCTGTGAAATTTCTCGTGAATTATCCGTGAGAATTCCGTGAGGTCTTCCGCCCGTCGTGTTTCTGTCAGGAGTCACATGTTGTCGCACGTCTCTCAAGCCGCCTGGAACCAAAACTGAAGTACTTCTGTGCACGCAGCCTCTCGAACTTTTGCGAAGCATGAGCACCAACCTCGGGAATACAAACGGCGTGCAATGCTGCCAACCACAGCGGTCAAATCCATAGAGCATTATATTGCCTTGGCGGTTCTTACCGCTACAATATAAAATATCTTCAATTTGTTTAAAGAGCATCAGAAATCATCAGAAATCAAATCAGAAATCATCAGAAAAGAAATCAAAGAGCGTCAGAAATCCAGACCATTATACACATTCTGGACAGTGGTGAGTTATAACCATAATTAGTCGAGTTCTGATTGAGGAAGAGAGGTCTTTATTTCTGAGTCTACGAGCAGGTATATTGAATTCCGACGGTCTTCTTGCGGAGAAAGGTTTAGAATGAATATTTATTAATGAATGTTTCGCTTTGTTTGTAGATTAAAAGGGTCAAGCTGAAGTAATTAAAAGTCACCCCAGGTATTAAAATTAGATGAATTCTGTGCGGCAAGCTAAAAAAATTGTATCGCTAAAAATTGAGAAAAGTGAAGGACAACATTAATTTCCACGTTTGTCACATGAGAACGAGTCGCTTCTTCGACTCGTTTTTGTGTTCAACAGCTCAGCTGTGAACCGATTTGCCGGCCTTTGTGTTTCCTCCTTCCTACAACACGGTTCTGTTCAAGACCAATGTTCATTCCTTCCTCTTCTCAAAAAGACCTTCCATACAGCATCTCAGATGGCATCTCAGATGAGGGAAATTATTTTCCTAAATGTAAAAAAAAACCTACAAATAAACATTGAAAAAAATGTGATTCGTTGGAACGAATTTAAAAAATGCAAACTATTAATTAGCGTTTCAACAAGTGCTTACAGAAATTTATTGCCATACACTGTAACAATAATATTAAATGAACGTGTTTTCATATTGTTGTATGGCTGGCTAGAGCTTTAGACAATTAAACGTTACCTCCAACTCCTACGACGCGTGATTTTCAGTCTAAATAAAAGATTTTGATTTTCCCACCACGCGCCATCAATTTTGGGGTTTACCCTGGTTGGTAAGTTCCAGCATTACGGAGGGGTGGTATGATTTAACGAAGAGGGGTGGCCGTGGCCAGGTTGAAAGTATCGACAGGGGGTGGCGGGGGTGGAGAGGAGAGGTTAGAAGGGGCGACCATAAATAATGCATTTCGAGACGATCACGCTCTCTCCGGACAGAAAACGTCGTCGATTACCGGGAAGGGTGTTATTCTAAACCCACCCTAAACAATGCGATACATTTATATTTTTATACAACCCCGGAACAAGTATACCTGTAGTGATGGTAAAATAAAACACATTTTGTTGCATTTTAATGAACAAATGTTATATTTAGATTTTTCAGAAAATCCAAGAAATGTTCTTGGAAAAATAGAAATCATTATTTTCATAAATATGCATAAAGGTTTATATACTAAAACTAATGCGTGTCCTTTTGTAGACTCAGGCACTTAGAAAATATAAAGAATTTCTTTGTGGGATATGTTTTAAGATTTTCATGGCCAAAAGTATTTTTGGGGTGCCGTGTTGCGCTACCTACTTCCTTAGCCAACGTTTCGGACAGCGTTGCAGTGTCCATCCAGGGCAGATCCGGAAGATCCGGTAGATGTGTACCGGATCTGTCGGATCTGCCGGATCTGCCCTGATGATGGACACTGCAACGCTGTCCGAAACGTTGGCTAAAGAAGGAGGTAGCGCAACACGGCATAACACCCCAAAAACAAATAACGAAAATTTCTTTGTGGTTTAAAAATCTTGTTTTTGTTTTCATATTTTTCTAAAATCAGAACTTCCGTGCAAGTAAAAAAGTAACACATTTAAAACCATGTTCAGATTTCTGGGTAACTACCCACAATAAAGCCTTTTTCAAACCTAAAGGTGGAAATTAAGTTACAAGCTGCAAATAGTGGTCTAGAAATTGCAGACCGAAAAGCTTCCAATGTAATTTTTAGTCAAACTTCCAACCAGACTTTATTGACATGAAGTTATGATATTAGTTAATAAATTATATTTGCAACGCCCATTAATATGTTACCATAATAGAAATATAAATTAAAAGCTGATAGATATTAATTTTAGTAATTAGAGCAACAATGAAAATGTTAGATAAAAACGTAAAGATAATTTAAAACTTGTATTTGTGTTTTTAAAAACTTTTTAAAACGTTAAAAAATTAATATTTATAAAGGATGAAATATGAGTCGATGGCATTGAATTATGGACATCATGAAATGAAGAATCCATAGCATGACGTGATAACATGATATTTGGAAGTAAATCATCACATATATAACGATTTAACTAAAATATTAGCTAGGGTGAAATGTACTAAAACATTTCCCCAAAAAATTTCCAACGAAATTAAAAAAAAATTGAGTAGGTACATCAATTATTTTAGCTTCCGTCAGCGTTTTTTAATTTATTGATTTAATAAACCTGCCGAGCGATTGTATATCTTTTATGGGATCGTTATCGAGATAACGGACGTGATCTCCTGTCAGATTTGTGTGATTTTTACATATTTATTGTCACATATTTTAGTTTAGATCGTTTTAAACATAAATTCTTGAAAGTATGCATGTTTATTTATTCATTTACTGTATGTTGTACATAGAAAAGCAGGTAAATCACACAAATCTGACAGGAGATTACGTCCGTTATCTCGATAACGATCCCACAAAAGACATAGAATCGCTCGGCTGAATGTATGTTTAGAACCGCTTTTCGTGACTACCACACAAGAGTCTCAACTGCCCGCAGCCGTTGGGTTCTCCGTTTGATAACTCTTGCAACGAAGACCCAACAGATTGTCTAAAGAAAAATAAAACATCTTATTTAGTAATAATTATTGAAAAGTCGCCAAAAACCGCCCTCGATAATTGCTCAAATGATGTTTGAACTTCAAAAATCCTATAGAAGTTTTTTAAAAGACGTCTTAAAAAATAAAATTGTGTGAGAGGATTTTAAAAATACAGCTCAATAGGTCAGTCTAAAAATAGAGGAAAATCACTTCAGGTAAAAAGAAATAATAAAAAAATCTATGCCTCTCAAAAATCGGGCCAAAGAAATAAGGATCAAAATATAATCCAAGTAATCTCGACACTCTGAGCAGGTCCTTAGACTAATAGGATGGGACGAAGCAATAAGTCAAAAGTTCAACTCTGAATGACCTTTCGTGATATGGTTTTTATTTAAATGAAAAATGTATTTTGTAGAAAAATTCAACATTTTTTGACATCCTTCAGCGTATCTTCAATGTAGGTACATAGATTATACGAGTATATGTTCACAGGTTGAGTATTATAACGTAATAATCTGTTTTTTACATTAGCTTCACAGAGGAGGTCCTAAGGAAAATAATTTCTCTCCGGGGACTATGTCATCTTTGGAGATGCTGTGTGGATGGTCTTTTAGGGAAAGGAAGGAGTGGAAGTTCTGAGAAGGAAATCATGTAAGAAATCTAAGGGTCAGTGTGTCCAGAAGTGAGAGACGTACGAATCCATTCCGCCCACTGTGGTGCAAGGCGATGTGTAGAGTCCGGCTAGAGAAATCAAAAGGTCTCCCTAAACCAGTCTCAGTAGATCCACCCATGGTGGGCTAATGCATCCGCAGCTAAGACCTAGATAAACATCACCCCGTGAACCGGGTACCCCTGCTAAGTCACCAAATATAGCGAACTACTTGGGGTGACCTATTGACCTTGGTGTGACCCCAATCAGTTGCACCCGATCCGACACGCCATGCAGTAGGTGGGAAAACGAATCCACTACCAAGACCTAGACAAACCTCACCCTGTGAAGCCGGGCACCCCTGCTGACACCAAACGTAGCGGACTACTTGGGGTGACCTATGGAAGGGGTGTTGTTTATCCAGTTAATGGTTCCCGGCGGCGGTACCCATACCTGCCTCCCAAACTGCGCAGAAAAAAATATTTTATATCAATACTAGCTTACCCGGCAGACGTTGTTCTGCCGTAAAAAATATTTCTAGTGAATATTTTGGTTGTTAAAAAAAAAGAACGAATGTATTGTAAGTGTGTGGGGATGCGATCTATGACAGAAAGAGGAATGGAGCGCTGTAGACGATGACCGTCGATAAAAAAAAAAACACCAACCCATGTTCTCAATTCAATGTATTTCATTAAAGTAACGAACATATTCATTGTTTGATCTCTTAAAGTTCGATGAGGCGGACGTAGCGCCATCTGTCATTCAACAACATAAATAATTTCGTTCTGTTTGAAATACGAACGACGATTAAATTAGTTCATACAAAAATACTAAAATCGCGATAAAAAATGGGCGGAGTGGGGTGAAAATTTGGGGTTACAGGTATTTTTCGATGCCAAATAAAAAATAAAAACAAATTGTCAAAAAAATAGAAAAAAACCCTAATCACCTAGCGCGAGCGGTATGAAATATACTTTATGACCTATTCTCATACCTACCAAATGTAGATAAAAATTTTCATAAAAATCGGTCGAGCCGTTTTGGAGGAGTGCGACCACAAACACCGTGACACGAGATTTTTTATATGTAAGATATACTTACCTACCAGAAAAAGCCAGCAAAAGAATCTTTTTGTAAAGAAATGTGAAGTATCCCCCCCCCCCCTCCCTAGCACCCTTCTCTAATAATCTCCCATTGTATTCTTTCCCTCGTACGATAAACTCGAAAATTTCCAGATCCCCATTGAGGGAAGATTTCTCATTTCTTTTCTCCCCGGATATCTCTTTACAGATCAACTTATTCTTTTTATTGAAGTTTTTTTCTAATGGGGCGATCCTCGCTAAAGGGCGCTTTGAACCAACGGCACGTTTTATACCATTTATTATACAAGAGCTTCTGGAAACTGTGTAATATTCTCTACTGTGAGGCGGAGTCGGGGACATTCTCACTCTGAAAATTATATAACATTGAATCAGCCAATGTCTTCAGGCCTAAACATTAACATTTGTTAAATTATGATGGCATTTTGATTCACTTTGAAAATTAATTTGTTTGACAAAACTAATACATTTTTAGAATTTTATGTAATACTGGCTCAGACCCGTGAAAAATCGTGGGATATTCTGAATGAGGTTGTCTCTTATTTTTTTTAATGTAAATGTTTTATGTTTTATAACTGAAACTGCATTTAAAAATAATAAATAAAAACAATTTTATAATGAACTGGTGAGTGGCAAGGGTTGAAATGATACTCAATGAAATTATTTATCCTTGCGTGTCCTTTCCCGTGTGTCCCCGTTAACGCCTCTTTCGTTTTCCTCCCCATTCCCGGATTCCTTCACCTACCTTCTCGCCGCTAAACTATATTAAATACACACATTTTTCAAACAACTCACTCGCCACCTATACTTAATTTTGTAAAAAAAAATTCATAACGCCAGAATTCACCATTATATATATAACCATTCAAGGGTGTGCGCATAATAACTCACTAAAGTTTCTGAATAATATAGAAAATAATTGCATAATGCTAGAGCTCAGTATTATATTGCTAACAACCTGGCAGCGGCTACATGGTGTCAGAGTTGCGCTCGGGGACTACGCCCCGTATAGGAACCAGAACCTCGCTGGGCCCGGGTGCCACCAGGAGGGCGGCACCACAGGGCGGGCTCCGACCTACATTGCAGGCGGCTAGCTCGAACCAACGGCAAGCAGGGGAGACCCTCGTCATCAGGGTGGTGTGGTCGCCGGTAGGCTGTTTGGAATGTTTTACATGGGGGGAAATACTGGCCGTGATCACCCTCGAACAATCTCCTCAATAAAAGAACGGTATTTAGGTAAAACAAACAAAATGTATTGTGAGTAAACACAGAAATACAAGGTTAAAAGGCAGTTCCTGGCTAGAATGTCCCTACACGGTAAGTCTCTCAACCTGTCCTCTCTGGGGTCGTCATTGCTCAGGTAAAATCGCGAGGGCAAATAGAACACATTAATTTAAGGGGGGCTTACTGCGATGGAGGCGGCAGGTCCAATCCTCGTCCGCAGCAGAGGGGATCTCGTTCCAATAGGAGTCTCCAGGTGAAACGTCCCACACACGTAAACATTGTCACTGTACTTTAAATTACGCCTCGGCCTTGTCTGCCGTAGCATCTAGAACACGCATTTGCGTATTAAATTCCCGACGCCATATTGCGTCGCGGATGACTCGGGCCACAAAGGTGCCCTGCGGAGAGAATTTCTCCTTAACAAAACAATCGACTGTTCGCGGAGCGCTCTGCCTAGGAAGTGTGGAGAGTCGGCGGCTTCGCCGACCGTTGCTCGCATTTGGCTCCACTAGCGCGCGCGGCGCGCTTGCGGCGAAAGAGCGAAACTGTACTCTGTGCAGTGGCGTGGGTGAATAATTAGTAGGGGCTTATTTGTGCATCGTAACAATATACAGAAATAATCGCAGGCAAGTGCACATCAAATCCCCAAAGTTTCATCGCAATCGGATGAATGGTTTAGGAACGCAAAAGGGATAAACAAAGAAACATTCATTTTTGTATCATTATTTAGCTGGTATCCGACAGAAATAAATTGTTTCTCCCTGCATGTCCTTTTCAATGTATCCCTATTCCCCTCCAGCGTCCCCTTCCTCGTCGTCCCACCGTCGAACCCCACCTCCTTCTTTACCCTCTCCAGACTGCCCTACCTCCCTGCCGCTAAAATATATGAAATACACACATTTTCATTTTTACAAATTTCATAACGCCAGAGCTTAACACAATATATAGCCCATAACCTTCGAGGGCGTGTGCACAACCAATCACCAAAGTTTCATCGCAATCGGATGAACGGTATGGCAGCGCATAAAATACGAACAAACAAATATTGATGTATATAAAGGAAGATTAAGATTTTTTCGGAGACGAAAATGATGTAATGAAATATCTTTTATTACTTTAATATTCTTTATAAGTAATCTTAGATAAAAAATATTAAAACGGAAATGATAGTATATTTGCAATCATTTACATTTCATACCACAGCACACGTTATTTGATGCGAGTGAGAAGTCAGTGCAGTATTTTGATTTATCAATATGCAAATATGAAATACGATGTCCGTTCGCCGAATATCTATTTGCGCGGCTCTGTGGCCAAAACAAATATTGGAAATCGAAACAAAAAGGTTCGTTTCCCAAATGATAAATTGGCCAGACTGCCGAATGTCGATTTCGTCCTGCAGAAAGCCGACAGTGTCGACTATGGACCACGGACTGGCCGGTGGAGGCAATATGTGACACGGCCGACTGCATTTAGGGTTGATGCATGTAAAACACTGCAGTGGGCTCGGTTACGTGCTGCAGGTAGCTTTTAAAATGCACTGCCTATGTGACTACGGAAGCCACACCTATTCGTAGAATTCATAAATGTTTTTTATTCTATCTTTCTCCATTTTTTTGCTACTTGCAAAAGGGCATTTTTGCCAAAGCTTGTAGGTACCAAGAGTTTTTTGACATGTCCCAACGGTTTTGATTGAATTTTTCATAGTTACGAAATATAGAATGTTGGAAAGTTGTATATTTTTCAAATGCAGATTTATTCATTTAATTTATTTTGTCATTTTAATGCAGCTGTGGAACCAGTATATATTTTAAATTATGAATTTAGGATCAAACGATAGGGTGTTTGTTAGAGATTAATCCTATTATTATCCTTATTCCTAACCACAATTGTTCCTGCCTCCACGTGTGAAGTCACAAGTTCAGTTCCTTGACAGTCTTCAAAGTGACAGCCGTGTTCTATGATAACTTTCTGCTGTTCGATTGACTTCTTTGATAAAAATACGAGTTCCGCGACAAATTTCAAAGTGACAATATGAGTTAATCGGTGCAAAGTTTAAGGTGACACCTATTGGATGTTACGTGTAGTGATTGTCTTATTTCATATTTATTTATTTATTTATTTACGGACAAATAGTCCAATTAACAATATAACAATAACACGAATAGAAAAAAGAGAGATCACAATGAAAGGAGATTACATATAGATGAAGAGCATTGACAAAATACATATAATATAAAAGTACATAGAGAAGATAACTATAAGTAGCTTGAAGATGGATTTAAAAAGACTTTAAAAAACCACATTGCGTAACGACTGCCGAAAATAATTTTGGCGTACACCAAAAAATTCAATGCTTTGATTTGCGTTGACAAGTCTCGACATTTTGGATAAAGGAGAATGATATCCATAATTAGTAGAATGTTGATTGAGGAACAGCAATTCATTATTTCGGAGTCTACGGGAAGGAATGTTGAACGGGATGAGTTGTAACAAAGCAGGTGAGTCAGTAATACTGTTGATAATTTTGAAAATGCATATTAGATCTAAGTCCTTTCTACGTTTTTCTAAAGAGGAAATGTTTAAAGTTTGTTCAATTTCATCATACGAGTATTTAACGTCATTTTAGCACTGAACACTTTTAATTTTCTCATTTACCTAATCTCGATGTGTAGAGCCTCTTTCCTTAAACCTTCATGCCTATGCCACCCTTTATTAAAATATTGCAATGAATTTTGTGTCTATGATCGCTTTGTCTGTCGCCGCGTATAACTTTCTCGTTTTGTTTATAAATAAGCTTGTTGACTATTGCAATGTCATTCTTTTCTCAATTCTCTCGATTCTCTTCTGTTCTCGATTTACTTTAATCATTCTTACCTACAAATCGCCAGTCAAGAGTTCAGAATCGAATCACTCTCTGTAAATTTATTCACTGAGTAAACAAAGTTTACAACAATATCCAGTACAAAACAAGTGTTTTTTTTACTAACAAAAAGGATAACCTCAAACCAACACATATCTCTCAAACTGTACGCCAAACCTTGGCGTGGTAATGAAGGACTTCTGGAGAACACGACCCAGGACGCTACGCAACACCCAAAGATATTAGAATTCAAGTGACACCATTATCCTGTTGCTGAGAGTTTTTATGCTATCGATGTTTCCTTCCTTCCTGAGAATTTCTAACAGTGTTTTGACCATGACCCTTTTCTATGTAGTACAACTCCAATTAGGAATGCCTAAGTTCCACTTGCTCCGGAGTTGGGAGCAGCTGGGACAAAAAAAACGAGTGTGCTTTAGACCACACGACTGAAGTAAAACTTCACTTACTTATAAAAGAAGATATGACATTGACATTGACACTGACATTGACATTGACACTGACATTGACATTGGGGTGACATATGACATTGGGGTGACATATGACCATGGGGTGACCGATGATCCTGGGGTGACCTACGACCTTGGGGTGACCTACGACCTTGGGGTGACCTACGACCTTGGAATGACCTACGACCTTGGGTAGACATACGACCTTGGGGTGACCTACGACCTTGGGGGGACTTACGACCTTGGGGTGACCTACGACCTTGGGGTGACCATCATTATCCTTATCACTCCCCAAAGGCCCTACCGTTCGCCTCGCCATCTATCACTGTCCATCATTATCGATTACCGTTCGCATCACACTTTTCGTAACATCACACTTTTCGTAACACATCACCACTTTTTGTAATACATCACCAATTTTCGTAACGCATTCATCAGCTTACCCCCCCCCCCAAGTCGAACGTGCGTAAAGAAGTTTTACTTTAAAAAAACTAAAAACTTGAAGCTTTGAACACTATGAAAGTACAAAAACTCCTAAAAAAGCAAATGTAGAATAGAAGGATTAAAACAGGAGAAATAATGAGTTGTTTTTACGACGCGAAAATACATTTTGCACAAACAAACGTAGAGCCTCCGTTCGCAGATTGTTATCGCTAATGCATGCAAAGTGTGTGTTGTTTCCAAATGGGGCACGAAAGCAAGGGTAGTTTTTGCCACGGGGTACTTTTCAGATAAATTCCCCCCATCAGCCGCATACAAAGATCGCTAAGTTTGACAAAACAACTTTGGAAGACTTTCGTTGGCGCTTAAGTTGGGTAGCGTAAAGAAAAATAGAAAAAAAAGAATTTCGAAAATATTCTGATATTGGTGAAATCTTAACTGACTCTATTTACAACAGCATTGTGTCCGATGTCGATCCTAAAACAAAATACACTAGACTAAATTATTCCACACATCCTATACAAATAAAAGCATTATACTTCTTGCAATACTTATTCACTATTAATTTGAGGATGGAAAATTGTCAAAAAATATATTTACAATATGTATAACATTGTCGAAATTATTTGAGAATATAAGGTAGTACAATTATTTAGATTTTCGTCCTAAAAAGTAAGGGGCAGCTTATAATGTCTTCGGTACCATTCGGTTTTTTCCAAAAATTCGATGACGTTGTTGAAGATAAAAATAACACTAATAATTACTTTCTCCAGTCCTAAAGAGTCCTAATTTCTCCAGTCTTTCAAAATAAATATTAATACAACTTTGGCATTAATCTTATAAATGTAAAACTAACAGTAGTGAGATAGCAAAGTTAAAATCATGCAATGTCCAGTGTTTTAAATATAATGTCCTCCGCGTGTAAAGTCGTATCTTCCCCAAGCATAAACTTTCTAATAAAGCGTGTTTATCGGAAGTGACCTGCCAGGCAAGTATGTTTCTGTATCTATTTGTAAATAATAAAATTAGATAGAGCTTAAGAATTCACAATAAATTGGAAAGCGCCCTTGAGGCTGTTTTTCACAAAAAACGGTGCTATACGAATTATCCAATTATTATTATTACTATAAAATAACACTAAATTACTGATAATTAATAACACTGATAATAACTAAAAACCAAAACGAAACATAAAACAGAACACGACTCAGAAAAATAAAAACGTACCTGTAGCAACTGGGACTCGATTTCAGAATCTCTTACACTCGACCATTAGGAACGATATTTTTTCTGTCATTTTTGTCGATCTCAAATTTCAAATTCAGAATTAACAATTTTATACTGAACTAATAATTATCCCCATACTTTTTCAGTTAACTGTTTGAGTGATAACAAAGTTCTTTAAGGTATTTATTTGTAACCTAGATAGTGTATCGGATAAACATATCCGATTTTATTTATATGTGATACCTGACTGACACTGGCACCTGTTGACCTTTTCTAAAAGTCTAAATGAATATTCTATTTATAATGGAATAACTTCAACTGTGTCCAGTTCTATTTCATGATTCGTTTAGATTTTTTTGAAAGTAGATAATATAAATTAAAATTCCATGTTCCAATTTGCACAGTTAGAATAATTTATTTGTCATTAACTGAATCTATTATAAGGTATGGAGTTATAGCTTGGGGACTTTCCTGTAAAACAAATGTAAGTCATGTTCAATCAGTTCAAAATTCATTATTTAAATTATTAACACGGGCATAATGTTCCATACTTAATCTCAAAATTTTCTCAGCAAGAGCAATTTTGTGGTATAAAATTATATTTCAGCGTATGAATAGTCATGTATATGTATACATAAATAGTCTGGACCATACTTACAATACTAGTTTTGCGTTAAATGAAGGACTAATCGTATCTAAGCATTTTTAAACAAATATGGACAAAGAACGATTGACTACATGATACCCAATTGCTAAATATGTTACCTTCCGAAATTAAAAAAAATATACAAATTAAAAACAAATATTGAAGAACTGGCTCGCTGAAAGAAATAATTTGCAATAGATTCAAACGCAAACAATTTCTAACTGTTAGTAAAGTAAAAGAAGTTCTATGTTTTACTTCAAAGTAAAAGCAGTTAATTGGGACTTTTCTTTTTTTCTGTAATATTTTTATGTTCCTATTATCTTATATATAAAAATGAATCGCTAAATGTGTTGCTAAGCGCAAATCTCGAGAGCAGCTGAACCGATTTCGCTAATTCTTTTTTTAGAATATTCCTTGAAGTACGAGGATGGTTCTTGGGAGAGAAAAATTAAGAAAATTGCGCAGAATTGGATAATTTCAGAAAACATCGCACGTTTGACGTAAGTTCGCACGCAAGTTCGCGTGTTTAAGAATGACATTTTGCAAAACAATGATTGTTCAATCAGGATTCTATTTTTGAAAATCTTTAAGTTGATAAATTTATTTAAAGTAGGTACTCCCCTAATAGTTATGAATCAAGAATTTTAGATATTTTAAATAGGTATCTACCTATGTTAGGTACCAAATTTAATATACACGAAAATTGGAAATTTTAATAAAAATTGTTAAAGATGGCACGCGGGCTGTTTAAAAACGGAATGTACTGGGATTGAATATATGGAACGCGGGAGGAGGGTTGGCGGGACGAGGGAGCGGGAAAAGGAAGAGGGAAGGTGGAAGGGGAACGCGGGAGGGGAACGCGGGAGTGGATGGGGACGTGTGAGGGGGGAGGGGAACTCGGGAGGGGGGTTCGCAGGACCGAGGAAGAGGGGGGGGGGGAGAGGAGTGGGGAGAGGGAAGGTGGAGGTGACGGAGTGGGAACGCGAGAGGGGAAGAGGACGCAGGAGAAAAATGGGAGGCGGAAGGGGAACGGGACGAATGGGAAAGGACACTCTGGGAGAAACAATTTATTTATTAAACGGCATAGCAACGCATGCCGGGACCAGCTAGTATTATAATATTTTTGGATTTCGTAATAAAAAGGAAAAAAAAAATATTCTTCTCCAATGATATATTACATTATTAAAAGTTATTCCAAAATAAATTAAATAAACTAGTTTTTGCAAACTAATTTGTGCTTTGATTAAAATAACTTAATTCATTCTTCCCTCGGGCCGAGAAACAATCCTTCTTGCAAAAACCATTTTTGCGTAATGTCACAAGTAACAAGCGAAGAAGCGTCTGGCGAACTTTTATTTTTTGCATTCGAGCAAAACTGATTTAAATTGCCCAGAGTCTCATCGTTCGTCCCTTACTTTCATTTTATCTTTGAGCCGACATTATCTCTGCGAACTTTCCCATCCCCCCCCCTTCTCTACTTCTTTTTTTACTCGACGGAACAATAATAATTAGAAAATGGATTTATCTCCGCAATTGTCACAAATAATAAAGTGAGGAAGATGACTTATGGTCTTTTGCTACCCGTTTGGAGGAAGATTATACTCGTATATTATGATCGTAAGTAAAGATATTTTTTAATTGAGAATATCTACGTGTAATTTATGGACTCGTCCAGGCGTTGATGCTCACCATATTTTTAAACGGTGTGGAAACACAAATCAATCAAATAAAATTTATCGGCGCACGTCGGGATTTAAACCAGCTAGTCGAGAACCTTGCTTCTCGACCAGGGAAGCCGTCAGGTGTACCTTTGTGTGCATGTGACTTTTGCCACTAATCTTTTCATAAATGTAATTAATACTAATAGCGATGGGGTTAGCAAATGTAAAATCATGGAATGTCCAGTGTTTTAAATATAATGTAACCCCTTATTAACTCCATGTACCTGTCCTTCTATAAGTAGAGTTGACAGTATTAAATATCTTGGTATTCAAATAGATGATCTTCTTAAATGGAACGTACATGTTACAAACCTAACGACAAAATTGAGGAAACTCGTGTATTTCTTTAAAAATGTTAGAGATATATTAAACAGAAAACAACTTAAACAAGTTTACTATGCTCTTATACAATCATCACTTGAATATGGTATTATCAGCTGGGGAAGTGCCACAAATACTTGGCTGGAGCCTTTAATAAAGATTCAAAAACTAATTTTGAAGGTTATTCTTAAAGTCCCGTTGAGAACGAGCACTGATTTTATTTTTATGACATTAAATGTTCCTAACCTGCAAAAATTGTATTCAAAAAATATCCTGCTTTATCAATTTAAAAATGCACACATGTTTGAAGAACGAATAAGCACTAGAGTATTAAGAGAGTCAAATGTAAAATCTTTTACCATTTCAGTTTGTCAAACCTCTTATGGGCAAAGAAGTTTTAAATATAATGCAACAAAGCTGTTCAATTCTCTACCTCCTGAAATTAGAAACACGCAATCCAAAAATGCATTTAAAAGTAAAATCATTGATCACCTCTGTGACGTATGTGTATGAGGGTGACGGCATGAGAGCGAGATAGCGAGTATGGGAAGTATAAAAGGGATGTACCGCTATTGAGCGCTCTCTCCATATTAATCTGGCAACCAATAAACATTGTAACATTAACAGATGTTATTACTACCCGATCCCAAGACATCACAGTTGGCGCAGCTCGGTAGTTCGTAAATTTTTACGTAAATTGGAAGAATCTACGCGGTAGATTTCGGGATCTGACGGATTGTTGTCAGGATTGCAGGAAGCGATCGCAGGAAGCGATCGCATTAAGAAGAAATTGGAGCAGCCACACGCAAGTATTCGCGTGTGTGGGACCGACAAATTACAAAATTATTGTCGTTCGGGTACACCGTGTAACGGGGTACAAAAGGACCGGATCAAGGATCGGGTCAAGGACTGGATCATCGTGTGGATTAGCCGGGAACCAGGACTTGGTTTCCGTCGCTGCAGTCTGGGAAGGAAGACCTCGGAGTAGGGATTGGATCCGCAGCTGTCGGGAGACGGAGCCAGACGGGGACGGTGATCTACAGCTCTGGGTGGCGTGCACGTGGAACGTGGAACGTGGACCTCGGAGTGTAGCCTTCTTGGAAGTGCTGAGATAAGTAGTCTTGATTATTTTGTTTCAGCTCTTCCCCCAATGGAGGGTGTTTGTAAAAATTTGGGGACGTTCTGTTACAGAACGGGAAACTGGTCATTGTTCAAGGAACGACTGGATCAGGCCCTCATTTTACATGATGACAAAGTGTTATCACAAGAACGCAAAAGAGCATTTTTGCTGAGTTGCCTCACCGAAGAAACTTTCTCTTTATTATGTGATCTATGTTTCCCTAAAAAGGTTTCTGTTTGTTCTTTTGATGATTTATGTAAATTATTTGATTCACATTGCAAACCTATTCAAAATATTTTCGAGTCGCGTGAGTTATTTTATAAGTGTAAACAGCTAGCTAACGAATCTATTAAAGATTACGCTGCTAGGTTGAGAGGACTGAGTTTGACGTGCAATTTTGAATTGAGGCTGGAATCTTGTTTAAAAGACATATTCATTATTGGAATTTTCAATGAAAAATTGAAACATAAGTTGTTCGTTGAGGGGGTAAATACTTCTTTTTCGGAATGCATTCAGTTAGCAGCTTCATGGGAACATGTTGTTAATTTTAAGAAAGTTGATACGAATTTAAATGTTGTGCATAAGGATAGTAATGTTGTCCGTAAATCCAGGTCGGATAGTCCGATCAGATTTAAAAGTGCAGTGCGTAGTAAGACGCCAGTAAATATTGCATTAAAAAAATGTTTTTTGTGCGGAAAAACGAATCATTTGCATAAAGATTGTTGGAAGAATATTTTTTGTAATCGGTGCAATAAATCGGGTCATCCTAGTAATGTGTGTAAAAACAGTAAAATTAATGTAGGTAATAAGAATAAACGATTAAATTCGGTTTTTATGTTGCATGACGGCACGGGGCCGGAACCGATATTCGTAGATCTCATTATTGGTAACACTGTTCTGCGAGCGATTGTTGACACCGGCGCTGAGATTAATGCAATTCCATATGAAGTGTATTTAAAAGATTTTGTTTCTTGTAAATTGGAAAGATGCGATATTCAATTGTCAGGATATGACGGGAAACGGTTAAATATTGTAGGTAAAGTTAATTTAAGTGTGTTATTTTTAAATAAAAGTGTAGATACGCAGTTTATAATAATTAAAAACGGTAATTCTACGATTGTTGGTAGAAATTTTTTACAAGTTTTCGGTATCGGATTAAGTGGAATAAATGCGGTAAATACCAGTGAGACTAGTTGTGATAATCAATTAAATTTTCGTGATAGTTTAAAGAAAAAATATGCTCATGTGTTTTCAGAAAAATCGGGTAGGCTTATAGGTTATGAAGCTAACATCGAAGTTATTTCGGAGTTCAGGCCAAAGTTTGTGAATCCAAGATCGTTACCTTTTAGTTTACGTGGAAAGGTAGAGGAGGAATTAAATAAGATGTTACGTGAAGATATAATTGAAAAAGTAGAAATAAGTGATATGGCTAGTCCGATTGTTGTTGTAAAAAAGAAAGACGGTTCAATTAGAATTTGTACTGATTTTAAAACCACATTAAACCCTATGTTAGCGAAGTTGAAATATCCATTGCCTCGTATAGAAGATTTAATTTCATCTTTAAATGGTGCGAAATTTTTTGCGAAAATAGATTTGCGTAATGCTTTTGGTCAGATTTCGTTGAACGAGAAGTCGAGAAAATTATGTGTGATAAGTACGCATGTAGGTTTATTCAGGTATAAAGTGTTGCCTTTCGGTTTGACCACAAGCCCGGCTATATTTATGCAAGTTATTCAGGCGGTAGTAGGTAGACTTCGTAACGTTCGTATATTTCTAGATGATATTTTGTTGTTTGGAAATTCTGAAGAGGAATTATTCTCTATTTGTGAATCTGTACTGAGCAAGTTAAGTGATTGTGGATTAACTATTAATGAAAATAAGTGTTCTTTTCTAGAAACTGAGATAGAATATTTGGGTTTTAAAATTTCGCGGAAAGGAGTTATGCCTTTAGAAAATAAAATCTGTGCGATTACTCAAATGGCAGTACCGAAAAATGTTTCAGAACTTAGGAGTTTACTTGGGGTTATTTCATATTATAGAGCTTTTGTTCATAATATTTCAGGTATTTTGTCTCCATTGTATAACTTGTTAAAAAGGGGAGTAAAATATGTGTGGTCTGAGGAATGTAATATTGCGTTTGAGCGAGTTAAGAAACTGCTGACGTCAGATAATATTTTAGTGCATTTTGATCCTAATTTACCAATTAAACTTATTTCAGACGCATCTGAAAAAGCGTTATCAGCGGTGATTTGCCATGTATATGATAATGGTTTAGAGAGACCTATCGCATTTGCTAGCCGATTATTGTCAGAAACAGAATTAAAGTACTCTATTTTAGATAAGGAAGCGTGTGCTATAATTTTTGGGTTGAAGAAATTCTTTCAGTATTTATACGGCAATAAATTTGTTTTGGCTTGCGACAATAAATCGTTAGTACACATTTTGAACACGGATAAGCAAGTACCTGTTTTGGCCGCTAACCGTCTCCAGAGGTACGCCCTTATACTCCAGACTTTTGACTATAGTATAGAGCATATTAAGTCAGGTGATAACAAAGCGGATTTCTTATCACGAATGCCGATTAATAATAAGGATAATTTAGATGTGTGTAGCGACGATATTGATGCTAGCGATTATTTTTTAAATTATATTGATTCTTTAAACGTGAATACGGTTGAGTCAGAGTTTGTGAACATAATCGAGTCAGAAACAACATTAAATGCGGAAACGATGAAACAGTTTTCGATTAATGATGTAAATATAGCGAGCATTATCGAGTTCACAGCAAATGGTTGGCCGGATAAAAAGTTCTTAAAGGATGATTTATTGAAATTCTGGTATTTTAGGGATAAATTATCGACTTATAATTCATGTTTATTTTATAATAATAAATTTGTAGTTCCAAGGGAATTAAGGGAAATTATATTGAATTTTTTACATCAATCACATTTAGGCATTGTAAAATCGAAAAGTCTTGCTCGAAATTATTTTTTTTGGCTCGGAATGAACAATGATATAGAAGTAACTGTGAAACAGTGTGCTCGATGCATGGAATGTTTACCTACTCCGTGTAAAGTTGAGTTGGCACCTTGGCCAATAAATGGTTTAATCTGGAGTAGATTGCATATCGACTTCATGGGACCGTTGGGAGGTCATAATTTTTTAATTATTGTTGATGCAACTACAAAATGGATAGACTGTCATGTTGTAAATAAGGTAGATTCGTTTTGTACAATAAAAGTTTTGAAAAGATTATTTTCTATGTTCGGAATCCCGGAACAAATTGTAAGTGACAATGGTACAGCTTTCACATCGTCAGTTTTTAAGGAATTTTGTCATAATTATAATATAGAATCATTGACTTCAGCTGTACAGCATCCTGCTTCTAACGGTTTAGCTGAAAATGGGGTTAAAACAGTGAAGAATTTTTTAAAAAAAATTATGGTAAATAATAAATTTCCTACTGATTTTGAAGATAAACTTTTGACGTTTTTAATTGATATTAGAAATACGCCTTCAATGTTTACGGGCATTGAGCCTAGTACATTAATGTTGGGTAGGAAGATTAGATCAATTTTTAATACGATTATTCCAATAGTGGATAATGTTGAGAGTCAAGGTTTTAAAGGAATTGACAACACGGTTAAAAACAAAATGTTATTGAGCCAGCATAAACAGAAAAAGTATTATAGAGGAAGAAAATTTAAAAAGTACTTTGAGGTTGGTTCTAAAGTTTTAACCAGGGATTTAAGAAGTAATGATAATAAATGGATTTTAGGAAAAATTTTTAAAAGATTGGGGAATAGGATTTATTTAGTTAAAATTATGTCTACGGGACAAATTTGGAAACGCCACCATGATCAGATTTCAGAGAGGAAGGTTAGGTGGGGGGAGTGTGACAGGTCTGATGATTTGCTGGACCTGGGTCCACTCTCGGATGTGGACATGACCAAATTTCCTAATTTCTCTAATTTTTGCAGGTCACCTACACCATGGGAGGGGAGGTTACGCCCTCGAGGTCAACGCCTACACGTGAAGAACAAGAATAATTACATATACTATGGAATGGAAATATTTAGATATTTTGTTTTGTATAAATTTGTGAATAAAGAAATGTATGTAATTAGGTTTTAAGTGTGGGGGTGTGACGTATGTGTATGAGGGTGACGGCATGAGAGCGAGATAGCGAGTATGGGAAGTATAAAAGGGATGTACCGCTATTGAGCGCTCTCTCCATATTAATCTGGCAACCAATAAACATTGTAACATTAACAGATGTTATTACTACCCGATCCCAAGACATCACAACCTCAAATAAACATTTCCATCACGAGTATTTAATAACATAGTTACCTTTATATCTACTGTGTGTATATATGTAACCATGTACCTACTTCAATCTTCTATATATATGTAACATACTTGAATTGTATATTTAAAGAAAAAAAAAATTATATCAACCTGTCACTTTCATAATATTTTTCAAAATACTACTTAAACAAAATCATAGATAACCACTATGTAAATTGCCATCTCAACACAGGCGTTTCACACCTAGTGAGATGGGCAATACGCCATTATTATAACCAAAATATGAAAATAATTAAATAAATAAATAAATAAAATGTCCTCCGCGTGCAAATCTTTTTAAAATTTTGTTTTATATGAATACCGCACAGAGTCCCAACTGCTCCCGTCTGAAGCCAGTGAGACTATGGCATCCCCAATCGGGGTATGTTGTGAGGCTGAAGGTAGTGGGGACGGAAGAAGATAGGGAAGAGGAAGGTGGGGAAGTACCTGGCTATTCAGATCTGGTCACCAAACACGGCTAATGCCATTTCAAGCAACGTATCAATTCTGAATGGTGGTCTTACACCAGGGCGATACTGAGAGTATCTTCCACTCTGGAACGTGCCGCAAATATACTATATATTAATTTAAACGAATAAATTGTGAAATAACACAAATTAATCAAATAAAATTTATTTGTCACGCCGGGATTAGATCCCGCGATCTTCGGTGTGCGAGTCAAGAGCCTTACCGCTGGACTACGCCGGCCGTCGATATATCTTCTCCCAGCATAAACTTTCTAATTAAAGTGTGTTTATAGGAAGGGTCCTGCCAGTTAAGTATGTTTCTGTATCCGTTGTAAATAGTAAAATTAGATAGATCCTGAGAATTCTTAATAAATTGTACAGCGCCCTTGAGATGATTTTTCACAAAAACGCTATACAAATTATCCAATTATTTTTATTATGTGAAGTGAATGTGAACGTGTATGTGAACCTATGTCTCCGAATAGTATCTATCATAATTAGTGGACCCTTGTGAGTTCGCACCGATCAAGTTACTTGTATGTACTTGTAATGTATGTTTTTAAAATTTAAATGACGACGGGGAGTCTATAAATATGTGGAGAAGTTGGGGCAAATATTATTGAATGTTTGGAGAACACGAGAAATTAGAGAAGAGGCCAGTTTAGGGAGACCCTTTGATCTCTCAAGCTGGTCTCTCTCGACCCATCGTCTTGCATAGCCGGAGGGATGGATTCATACGTCCATCAAACGCTGACCCCTACATTACTTCCCACCTCCCCACACCTTTTCCTTCCATATTTTTCATTAAAAAGACCCTCCACCCAGTATCCCCAAAGATGACATAGGCCCCGAGGGAAATTATTTTCCTCAGGGCCTTCTGTGTGAGGGTTAACGTAAAAAAGGTATTAATAAAATATCGAGAAATATGTATTTTCTTTTCGTAAAAATTTCTCAAAGTAAAACCCGATCTCGTTAGTATAACCATGATTTTCATTTCATATTTTCCGAACTATCGTATGATATTTTTGTGGATAATTTTTCAGCTCCGAAGCCGAATTACGAGCGATATTGAAAGACGTTTTTTTACTTTGTAAATAATCTTTTATCACAACGACGTTTTCGTTTGCAGAGGAATATCATGCATACGTATTCCGGCACGAGCAAAAAAAAAACCAAGGGCGAAAAAACTGTAAAGGGGATGTCGTTCGGAAAGAATTAAAAATAAAGACGTAGAATGAGGAATTTTCTAAAACTTTCTCAACTGATCACGACTGCCCGGAGTCATTGACTATAGTATAGCAAGATTGGGGATTCACTGGTTATTCAGAGTTGGTCATCAAATACGGCTAAAGCCATTTAGAGCATCTTATCGTGGTATTTCAGCACGTTGATACCAAGGATACGTACTACTCTGGAACATGCCTAAACCATTTATTGGATAACCAACACCTCTGCCATAGGTCACCCCAAGTGGTTCGCTACGTTTGGTGACTTAGCAGGGGTACCCAGGTTCATGGGGTGACGTTTGTTCAGGTCTTGACGGCGGATGCATCAGCCTTGCCCTCCTTGCCTTTCACCGCAGTTGGAGGGATGGATTCATCCGTCACTCCTAGACACACTGACCCCCAGATTCCTACCCACCCCTCATACCTTTTTCCTTTCCAGAACTTCCTATGATTCCCTTCTTTGAAAATACCTTCCACACAGCATCCCCTAAGATGACATAAGCGCTGAGGGAGATTATTTTCCTCAGGGCCTCCTGTGTGGAGCTAATGTAAAAAAAGAACTTCTCAGATCCATCAGCTTGTTTTCGCAATAATATAATATTACATACGATGTATGAGGTGTAGATGACTTATTAAATTTATTTATATATTGTATGTTTATTGTTTCATCATATGGTACTATTGTTTTATTTTTTATCCTCTCTGGGACTAGCCTGTGTTGAATTTTTTTTTAATTCATAAAGTAAATAATCACAATCAAAATAACACAAAATATATTTACAACGTGGCAAAGCCCTTTTTTAAGTCGACCGTTTTGCATTTTGACCATAAACATCCGAATTCAATAGACCAGAAGATACAGATGAGGGGAAAAACCAAACTATGGGGGGCGAAGAGAGAAAAGATGACTGTGATTCGTTAAAAAATCAATCTGACAGTATATAGGCACCTCGCATTATAATATCACCATTTAGTTCTTAAAAGCAAAATCTGCTTTGAATGAATAGACCTTTTTACATGGGAGCGCGAATTGCTTGCCACGTTAATAACATATTTGCGAAGGCCAAATGCTCGCCCCGAAAAGATTCGCCCCTATTCACAAAGCAATATTTTGTTGCCGTGTTTAGTTAAGACATTTTTACAAATGTTTCATAATTTACTTACCCTGTAAACAGCGACGAGCACACTGGAGAACCACCCACATTCGCTATGTGCACATAATATGTGGGTATAATTTATAGCACAAGCTACCGTTTTTGGCGTGTTATTTCGTAAAATGTATGGATGTTAGTTCCGCGCTGGTTAAGACAAGAATTATGACGTCACATATTTTAGATTCAAACGAGGCTCTCTCCCCTCCCCATGGAGCGAGCTGGCTCTAAGGAGGAGCTTCAGCTGGCTCCATGGGGATGGGGAAATAATACGTTTTTATCACTTAGGGCAGGTCCAGATATATTCACATGTCCGTGATTTTGACTATTTGAACGATACTACATTTTTATCCCGATAGAGTAGATCTTACATACGAGCTGTCAAATTGGAATAATCAGTATCTACCTGCCTGAAGAAAGTTTGAAAAAAGAATTGTCGTTGAGATAGAGATATTTCTTTCGAAAAATTTACCTACGTATTCACAATATAATTTGTTATGGTACGTTTTTAGAGCAACAGGGAGCGCCAACGCGAGTCCCTAAACAAACCGCTGCGGGCAACAACTCGTTGCTCCCCGCTGTTTCCTGTTACCTACCTCCTCTCCCCTCGGCATTCCGGCACGCTCCGCCGCGCCGCCACCAGTCGAGTAGTACAAGCCGTCTCAGGCGCACGTGACACTCCTCCGCGAACTATACAGTTCGCGGCTAACTAGCCCGATCAAATTAAACGCAGTAACATCTGCGATGTAATTAAAGTACATACGAGTGTTAGCGCTGGTGTTCTACCATGCCTGTGAACTTCGGGACCTGTCCTAGACTCGGGATGAGCCCTGCTGAACCCGAGAGCCGAAGGATTCTTCAATCACCATGTAAGCTGTCCTCTGATTTACCCTCTTTAATGTGTCCGTAACGATAGACTGTTTGAACTCTCGCGTAAAGCCACCACTCAGAAAGTTTCGTTGACAGGGATCATGAGATATAAACTCGATAGCTAGGTTTGTGTAACATGCATCACTTGAATTGAATTGTGCTGTAATAACCCTTGTACTGTGTTTGAATTTACAATACATGAGTCTATTAATTACATCCTGTTGTTAATCTGCCTCGGCAGGAGCCTTTCCCCAGTGAGTATTCCCAGACGATTGTGGGAGAGAGAAGGAGAGAGAGAGAGAGATCCCGACGCATTCGTGCGACCTGCCCTCTGAGATAGAGGGTACTTTTGTCTCTACCGTGAGCTGGCCTGGGGACATATTGTAGAGCAGTTATGCGTTCTGCCCATAACAACTGTCGCCACAGCGTGGGGCCTCGGAATTTTTTTTTCTCTTTCTTTTCTCCCTCTGTCCCGATCGTTTTGCTGGATGCAACTGGTCGAAATTCTCCCTGCACAGGAATTGTTTTGTGAACATTAATTATAACTTGTTATTCTACATCCAGTGTACAGGAATTTCTGTGAAAAAACCACAGAAACATATGGGTAGAATCACGCCGCATTTTAAAGGCAGCCATTTTAGAAGCAAGTAGAAGGTCGCCCAAAATTTAAACCGCGAATCTGACTGCGCACGCGCCACAAACACCGGTCCGCAACAGCTTTCGCGCCTATGCAAACGGCAAATATTAACGCAGCAAATACCTAGTCTCCGGACTGCGCGCGCAACTGTTCCCGCGCCAAATTCCAACGAAAAAACCCGTCGGAACAAATGATTATCTGTTGCTATGCAGCACTTTTTTAATCAGAACGCCCTTTTATAACTAAACCGGCTAGCAACGGAAATGATTATTACAAACTTGATGCTGGAATCCCAGTTTATTGTGCGAATTCCTTTAATCAAAAATTTCGGACTGACGTTTTTTTGTTGTTTTGCACAATATACCAATTGGCCCACTTGTGTCTATTAAATTAGTACAATTTATATTACACTAAATGGACAAAATAATGACTTTTTTTTCCTATTCTACATTATAGGTACCGTTTTTTTCAGCATAAGTGTAAAGTGAATTGTGTTTTTTTCCCTACATAAAGGAAAGTGAAATAATATAATAAAATCAATGATTGGTTCCATGAATAAATAAAACAATTTCAATGTGGTTGACGTATCAAATCCCATATTCAATTATTTTCATCCGGAAGTTTGTTCCTATTTGCCAGAAGAGTGCCTTTTGTGAATTTTAGTGCCCCTCTCAGTGCAAAGTGCTTTGTGAAAATTTAAAAAGCCGTTTTCTAAAGGCCAGTCCTGGCCAATTTTTTTGAAAAATCAGTTTAATACTTGTGAATTTCACCGAATTTCCAAAAGTGCTTTGTGAAAAATAAAAAAGTGTTTCCCCTAAGGTCAGTCCACGCCAATTTTTTTTCCACCTTGACCATGAATTCTGGTGTCATGTATACCAAATTGTAGTATGGAATACAGTTTTCTATAACTATGTTAGAAGTGTCAACCAGTGGTTACCAAGTGAAAAGTGCCTCACAAAATTAATTTTGCGTTTGCTAAAGGAAATCCCTGGCAAAATTTTTTCACCTCCCGGGAAACTCACAATGGAAAACAATCAAGCTATGGCATCATCCAATTTGGGTATCATTCCCAACGTGCTCAGTTTATCCAAAACTCACTTACAAACTGCTTTAAAGGATAGAGGACTCTCGCCATCTAGCAAATCTAAATCTACATTAAAGGCTTATGCACTTTTATTTAACAAAAAGTATATTAAGAAAATAAACCTCGCCCCATCAAGCGAAAATAATTCACGCTTGGCTATGCAAGTTTTGGATAATCTTGTTCCTAACAAAGAACCTATGCCGCAAGTAATGATAAAACAGGACATCGCACCCACCTTGACACAAGATAAAACTTACGATTTATCCTCTTGGAAAGTCAAATATAATGGCGTCTCCGATGTACTGGATTTCATCGACCGTATCGAAGAAACGGCTACTATCAAAAATATCCCATTCGAGATTCTACGAAAAAACTTCATAGAACTCATCTCCCCAGAATTGATACCCTGGCACCGCATCCAAAAAACTAAATGCAAAGATTGGAATAAACTCAGATCTGCCCTAATCTCGAGCTTCGGAAAAACAGAAGCCCAGCACAGGATCAAATTATCTTTACTATCTATTAAACAGCTGGTAAATGAACCTGTAGCAACATTCATAGAAAGGGCGGAATCCATTAACATCAAGCTTTCACATCCCGTTTCGGAAGCTGAACTATTACCAGTCATAACTGATGGCCTTTTAAGCAAATACGAGAACATCATCACCTCGCAGAAAATTGCATCCCTGGCCCAGCTTAACGAAGTCTGTCTCCTTCTGGAATCATACCAGGATAGGAAGAACATAAAGAATGTGTCTAATAATGTAGTTGTGCCAAGCCGTTCGTCTGGTTTAAAACCAGAATTCGACAACAAAAAAGTATGCTCTTTTTGCAAAAAAGTAGGCCATCTGGCCACTACTTGTTTCAAGCAAGCGAAGTTTCTGGAATCCAAGGAACCCCGAACTTCCAAGAGACATCACTCTAGGGACCGCTCTCCTCCACGCGACGAACTGCGCAATATTTTCAAGAAATCAAGACACGACATGGAAAGGTTACAAAACCCAAGCGATGTCAGACCTCAGGTGGATCTCTCCAAGCCCCCACCAAATTTCTACATGAAGAGGCCAAAAAACTAAATAATAACCTCTCAGGCACCCATTCTGAACCAAGGTCTAAAGAATGGACTGATTGGTTAGCACACATTAAGTATTTTAACCAGACCTTAAATGTTCCTTCGGTTTGTTGCAAACAAGCTAAAGATGGGAGACCCTATGCTTCTTTCTCTGTTAACAATGTGACCTTTTCCGGATTACTCGATAGTGGGGCATCTGTCAGCTGTCTTGGCAACAATGCTCACCTGCCTTTTGTTAACAGTGATTTTAGAATTTCGCCCCAATCGACACACCTGACGACTGCAGATAATGTTTCTCAGCCGGTCATCGGTGCCCTTGCCCTGCCAATTAATTGTAACAATAAAATAGTTACAATCAACTTTCTAATAGTGCCCTCTATATCCCAGAATTTCATCCTTGGCGTTGACTTCTGGAAAGCATTCAATGTTGCTCCCCAAGTATTTAATACCCTTGGCGAAACCTCCACTGCCGCTCAAATTAGTGAGATCCGCACAATAATACCTCACGAAAATTTAAGCACGGACCAGGCTCTCCAACTAAAGGAAATGGTCAATAAATTCGAATCAATATCCTTCGAAAAATGCGGATTAGGTTTGACAGATTTGGTTGAGCACCATATCAAAACCAATGGCCCACCCATAAAGCAACGTTATTACAACTTAGCCCCCCAAAAACTTAAACTTTTAGAAAATGAACTTGACGAAATGTTAAAAATGGGTGTGGTGGTTCCCAGCAGAAGTGCATGGACCAACCCAACTCTTTTGGTTTCTAAAAAAGACGGCTCTGCACGTTTCTGTCTCGACAGTAGACGTTTAAACTCTTGCACGGAAGCTGATGCGTATCCCTTACCTCACGTTCACGCAACCTTAGACAAGCTGCGTAACGCCAAGTTCATCTCTTCTGTCGATCTCAGCAAAGCGTTTTGGCAAATACCCTTGGACGCAGAATCGTGCGAAAAAACTGCTTTCGTTGTACCTGGTAGGGGAATGTTCCATTTTAAAAGATTACCCTTTGGTCTAAAAAATAGCCCCGCCGAGTTACAAAGACTGATGGACAAACTTTTCGGTCCTGAAGTCGATAACAGCCTGTTTTGTTACCTTGACGACCTCATCATCGTCAGCGATACCTTTGAAAAACACCTATTAATGCTGGAAAAAGTTTTCCAACAACTCAAGTTCGCTGGTTTAACCATCAACTTGAAGAAGTCTGAATTCTGTAAGTCCCGTCTACGTTATTTGGGATTCATTGTCGACGAAAAAGGCCTAAGAACAGACCCCGCTAAGGTGGAAGCCATGGCAAATTTTCCCCGTCCCAAGAACGCGAAGGAAGTCAAAGGTTTCCTTGGACTCGCAGGTTACTACAGGAGATTCATCAAAGACTTTTCCACTATTGCAGCCCCCTTAAATAAAATTACCGGCATCCGTAAAGGTGTCAGCAATTTCCGATGGTCTGTCGAAGCTGAAGAAGCGTTTACAACTTTAAAAGATGCCCTTCAAAAAGCTCCCGTTCTGAATTGCCCGGATTTTGCACTCTCTTTTACCCTCCACACGGACGCATCCAATGTAGGAATCGGTGGAGTTCTTACTCAAGAATTCCCAGATGGCGAACACCCTGTAGCGTATTTTTCCCGCACACTAAACAAACACGAGAAAAACTACGGAATTACCGAAAAAGAGTTATTGGCTGTATTGGATTCTGTTCACCATTTCCGCGGTTACATAGACGGTAGCAAATTTACTGTAGTCACAGACCATAGTAGTTTGAAATGGTTGATCTCTTTAAGTAATCCCTCCGGTAGGCTCGCTCGCTGGTCCTCCCGTTTGTCTCAATACAATTTTGATGTTGTTCACCGTAAAGGCGCGGACAATATTGTTCCCGACGCCCTTTCAAGAATTGAACTAGCTTCATTAAATGTTGACACAATTGCCCCCCCTCCATCTACAAAAGATGAATGGTACTTGAAAATCTTCGAAGGTTGTAAAAATAACCAACAAAAGTTTCCTAACTTTATCATAAAAGAAGGACAATTATACCGTAATTGCAAGGCACCACTATCCATCCTCGAAGATTACTCGTGGAAACTTGTCGTTCCCCTCGAAGGTAGAGAACAAATAATCATTGACAATCATAGTGCTCCCGACTCCATACACCCAGGAAATTTCAAGACGTATAAAAAGATCACCTTGAAGTATTACTGGCCTGGTCTCTTTAAGCAAATTCGCAATTACATCTCTAAATGTGAAACTTGTAAAGCTTATAAACATAGCACGGCAGCACCTGCCGGCCTAATGGGTAATCCCAAACGTGCCGACAGACCCCTACAATCATTGTCAATGGACCTCGTCGGACCTTTTCCTCGAAGTTATGCCGGACACATGCACATACTTAGTGTAGTGGATGTTTTCACTAAATTCTGTTGGATCTTCCCTTTAAAAAGAGCCAATGCGTCCGCCATCATCAAACTTCTGGAAAAACACATTTTTATACCTTACGGAACACCCAGAACCGTAATAGTTGACAACGGAAAACAATTTATTGCTCAAGAATTCAAAAATTTTCTTGCCAAATACGGAATCAAGGACATTTACTATAATACCTTGTATACCCCACAAAATAACACTGTCGAACGTTATAACCAGACAATCAACACAGCTCTGGCTATTCTAGTTGATAAAGATCAACGCACTTGGTGTAAAAACCTAGATAAAATTCAGGCTGCTATGAACAACACGGTTAACCTGGCCACTGGTTACACACCTTTCTTCCTAAAACACGGTATGGAACAAGTTGTTCACGGTTCTCTACATAGGGACACAAACTTTCCTACGTCAATTGCCGCCACTAGCAACCCTACCGCGGACTATGCCCATCGTCTGGAAGAACTGTCGGCCATCTACAGTGAAGTCACTGATGCTTTACTCCTGGCTCATCAAAAGAGTGCGGACAGATACAACCTACGTAGGAAACATGTCACCTTCAACACAGGAGACATAGTTTGGAGAAAGAACAACACACTTTCCCAAGGAGCCACGTATTTCTCTGCCAAGCTGGCACCACGTTTCGTGAAGGCCAAAGTTCTAAGAAAGATATCAGATCTAGTGTACTCTTTGTCTGACTTCTCTGGAAGGCACATTGGTAATTACCATATTAAGGATATCGCAAAGACTGGAAGTGAGGAGTCGAGTAAAACTACCCCCACTATCTCAGCAAACTCAAAATGATCCAGTGTGTATCACCACAACCCTTTTTGTAAGCACATTGAAGTCTTACAATGTCTGGCGTGTAAAGTGTCAATTACATGTCCACCCTTTCGTTGATAAAACGAATATTGTTAAAAAAAAAATCATTTTTGTAAATTTATGTACACTCCACGGTGTAGTTTACCCCGTTCATGTTCGTGAATTGGCAACCACCGTAATTTTTGTTTCACACGTTTTTATTTATTTTTTTTCTCACCTGTTCTAAAATTGATCACTTTAGAGCAGAGACACCCGTCGAGTCACAGTGTCTGGGAGTCATGAACCCAAATCATTGCCTCTCAACCCCTCACACTACGCAACGTTCATGCCATGGCACGCCTTGCTATGTAATGCAATATTGTAATTTTCACCATTTTGGTTTGTTGTTTTTTTTCATCATATCGGAAGGAATCTCTTCAAAAAATTTTTCTTTTATGTTCTGTAAGTACTGGAGCGTCGTTCTAAAGTCGGATTTGGTAAACTCCAAAGCGTTAAATCACGACCCAGGACAAGTAAACCATCTTAACAAGCTCCATATTTTACTCATCATGGTAAAAAATAAGTGGTTACTCACATAATCACATTCCTTGTGTACAGTAGTTTTCAATTTTTCTCAAATGTTAAAAAATTGATGGCGTCCTACCCGAGCTCTTGGCTAACAAATTGGATTTTGACACGTCCATTTTGAAATCATATGTATATAAATAAAGGAAAAGCCTTTAAATTGGTCTTTCCACCCTTATACAAATCTTCTTGGGCCCGCTTCAACTAAAGTACGTAAAACCAAATACTCGGTCTTTTGTTGTTATAAGAAGTCCTCGATTTGTCCCTTTTCATAACATGTATGTCTTGTATTACATGCCTCAACCCTGACGGAAAAGGTTAATAAAACCTAACGGCAACCCTGTTTTCCGTACATAAATAACCGCAGTTTAACGTGAATCATCAATATTTTGTTTGACAATCGTTTTGTAAACTTAGGCATTCAACTCTTGTTTGCAACCTAAATTGCACATAACCCGGTATGTTGTAACTGCACAAAGGGTATGTAAAACCACTATTGGTCCCTTTTGTTTGTTCCCACTGAAGTTGCTACAACAGACAGTATGTAAAACCATATAGGTCTGTCTTTGTTTGTCACATGGTGTAAACAGAAATGTACTCTGTCATCACCCCGCCTTTATAACATATGAAGTGACATTAAATTGTTTACCTCCTTGTTATTCTATCGTACGCTCCTGGGCTACGGAGTTAGTTAATCTAACAAATCTTCATATACTGTGTTAAAACAAGCATTGTTAACGTTTATTGTGTTGTATTTAAACGTAACCCTGTTACATTATAGGAGGGATCCTTAAAATACCTGCCACAATACGAGAAGCTCGTCATAATCACTTTTGCTCATAGCTAAATGTTATTGAGTGGGTCGTGTGACATATTTGTCATGAGTACCGTTTTGTATATTCTATTTTGGTCGTGTGTCTTTTGGCATGAGAACCGCTTAATCCGCCGTCTGTATTGAATGGGGACCCACTTTTTCGAACGTAATTGGGCTACTGTCTTTCAATACTGGGCAAATTTGTTGTAAATCGTTCATTCCGTACACTACACGTGGAGACGTTAAAACACTTACCGTGATTCGTGTGAACGACATAATATCGGCTTTGCCATCCTCTTTAAGATGCTTTGTATAAACTCTTTGACTTCTGTCTATAATTGAGTTGTATCTTGTATGTACTTACATATTTTGTACACTATACGTGGAGACGTTAAAACACTTACCATGAGTCGTGCGAACGAAATAATATCAAACCCTTTTGTGTGCGATCTACGAAATGTAGTCCACAACCCTTTTGTTGTCATTCAACGCCGATGCCCGTGGACTTCCTGTTTTTTTTACTTCTTTGCAAAAGGAAAGAAGCCCAGGAATATCTACTATCCCAAAAGGACTAGTTTTCAGCTTCACTGTCAATTATGGGGCATAGTGCTGTGGGAGTTAATCGATTGAGCACAAAACCACCTAACTCGTTGTCTGGAGAACGAATAAGAAAACCCCCAGGTTTGTGAAATTGGAGCAAGGGTCTGTCTTTTCTCACAATCATGTAGAAGTTTTAAAATGACCCCTAATCTTTTGCCCAATACACGCGAAAGATTAGCCTCTTTGTTATAATGTGTATTCAAATCTCTCCTCCTTTAATAAATGTAAAGAGTCAGGAAATCTGCTGGTTGATTATGTTTCATCTTCACATAGAGTTTGAATTAGAAATTAGTCCAGTCTCTAGCAAATTTCGTAACTCGTCTCCCTCCTCCCCTCCTCCCCCATTCCCCCATGTTCTCAGACGTATGTTATGAAGTGAAAAATCTGTCGTTGACCATATTTCGCCCTCACTTGGAGTTCGAATAGGTAACTGTCCGGTTATCTACAGGTTTTCCCCCTCAATCTCTGCATATGTCTCACCTTTTTTCTCTTTCTCAATTCTACGAAACACATTCATGAATGTTGGATATGTACGATATGCACTTGGCGTAACGTCTGTCTCTTTTTGACAACCTTTATTCATGAATTGGTTTCCCTCTGCCGTGACTAGTTCACGATTCTTTGTCTTGTTCTTTGAAATTCTACGAAAATGTTACCATCTTATGTTAACATAGGCCATAGAGGGCCGGTTGTTTTTTAACCAAGACATATTGTCACTCGGCAAACGCCAAGTCTTCCTGAAAAAGGGAAAATGTTCTTGTAATCACAATTTAGTTAGGAATCTCTCTTCGTCACTCTCTGAGTCGGTGGCTAAATTTCGTTTATTTCATTTTCTGGACACATTTTGTTTCTCTCCAAACCTTTTCTTCATTGGTCCCTAGGCAGGCAAACTTCAAGAATTTTGCTCTAATAATAATTTCTCCCGGATTTAAAAAGAAGCCCAGGCGGATGTCATCATCAACAGCCAAGCTGAGCTTCACTTCCTGACAGCACGCGCTGTGGTTACAAGGTCCCTCCTGCTGCCATTTTCTACGCATTTGTTCCTAAAAGCACAGACCATACCGCTCATATGTATGTTGTCTTGTCGTGCCACAGCAAGCCGAGTTGTCCCACTATACATTATGACACTCTAAACTACCTTCTGAGCACGCTAGCTCCTAGGTTTGTTCTTACTCTTGCTATCAATGCCAACCTTGCCGTCCCTTGCTCTGTCATGCAGTGACGCATATATCGTCATGTGTAAACCATCATTACCTTGACCCACCAGTATTCGCTGAATGCGTACCAATACAAGTTATCTTGAGCTACACTATGCTTCAATAACCATTATATACGATCCGTGTTTACCATAATAACACTTAGGATTCGTACTGGCATGTCTGCAGATACTGGATTCTTCTCTTCAATGGCCTCTGTAACCATAGTCGCGGCACAGCAACCACAGTCTCCACTTCGTGAACTTCAACGTTTTCGACCAAACCAAGTGTTTTCTAAGGCCCAAGTGTACTCTTGAGTGTTATCTCAAATGGGTCTGATTACAGTGATATTGTAATCCTTAGAATCTGTGAAACCACGTCCTTTTCTTCGAAATTCTCCGAAACCAAACAAATCCACGCTTCGCAAACTTAGCTCCCAGACCAATGAAACTTTAGAATCACACCTTTTCTCTTCTCTTGTACAAATGTATTGTCATTATTTTCAATTGCATAACCATGTGTATTGTTATTTTCAATTGCATAACCATGTGTATTGTTATTTTCAATTGCATAACCTTGTATGTTGTTTTACACCATGTACTCTCCCCAAAGCTGTCTTTTCCAAACATTCCATGTACCCCCATCCATTCCCTACAAACATTGTGACCTAAACTATAGCATAAACTGTATGTTCTAGCTAGGCAATCTCTCAAGCAACGAATCTCTCAAAAACCCCGATGGAAGCATAAGAGGATTTTTTTCCCCTACAGCTCCATTGCCACGTCGCTTTTTTTCCAAGCGCGGGGGGAAGTGTTATGGTACGTTTTTAGAGCAACAGGGAGCGCCAACGCGAGTCCCTAAACAAACCGCTGCGGGCAACAACTCGTTGCTCCCCGCTGTTTCCTGTTACCTACCTCCTCTCCCCTCGGCATTCCGGCACGCTCCGCCGCGCCGCCACCAGTCGAGTAGTACAAGCCGTCTCAGGCGCACGTGACACTCCTCCGCGAACTATACAGTTCGCGGCTAACTAGCCCGATCAAATTAAACGCAGTAACATCTGCGATGTAATTAAAGTACATACGAGTGTTAGCGCTGGTGTTCTACCATGCCTGTGAACTTCGGGACCTGTCCTAGACTCGGGATGAGCCCTGCTGAACCCGAGAGCCGAAGGATTCTTCAATCACCATGTAAGCTGTCCTCTGATTTACCCTCTTTAATGTGTCCGTAACGATAGACTGTTTGAACTCTCGCGTAAAGCCACCACTCAGAAAGTTTCGTTGACAGGGATCATGAGATATAAACTCGATAGCTAGGTTTGTGTAACATGCATCACTTGAATTGAATTGTGCTGTAATAACCCTTGTACTGTGTTTGAATTTACAATACATGAGTCTATTAATTACATCCTGTTGTTAATCTGCCTCGGCAGGAGCCTTTCCCCAGTGAGTATTCCCAGACGATTGTGGGAGAGAGAAGGAGAGAGAGAGAGAGATCCCGACGCATTCGTGCGACCTGCCCTCTGAGATAGAGGGTACTTTTGTCTCTACCGTGAGCTGGCCTGGGGACATATTGTAGAGCAGTTATGCGTTCTGCCCATAACAAATTTTAAAGCATAATTTATTTATTTATTTATTTATTTAATACAAACGGCATAAGTATGCCATAAACACTAATTACATGTCACAAATTCATATTCAAAATATCAGTAATGATAAAACAGTGTATGTATAACAGTTAGTTGTGACGATACATTGGGAAGTGACAACAGAGATACCTTTACATGCAAAAATCTATAACACAAATAAAATTAGTAGTGATTTAAAAAATATGATAGCATAGCCTTCTTGTACCCTTGTTCCGTGCAGTTAAATAGATCTATCACATCTGCATATCTATTAGTAACTTCATGTAACCTAGGTAAAAGTGAGTGTTTCGTATACTCAGTCCGATTATTGTTACATTTAAAAAGGATTTTAGAACGAGTGGTTCTCGTGGGAATATGAAATTCAATGAGCTTATTTAAATCAGGACTGTCTATGCTACCATTTACAATTTTGAACATAAATATTAAGTCGGATATAATTCTTCGATCTGAGAGTCTTAATAAATTTAATTCTTTCATCAAGTAATTATAATTTATGTTTTCAATGGGAATACCGAGGTTAAAATTAATGTGTCTTAAGAATTTGTGTTGAATTTTTTCGATTGAATCTGAATGTATTTTAAAATGGGGGGACCAGATCGAGGAGTTATATTCGACTTGACTACGTACTAAGGATGTATACAAAATTGTTTAGATATCTTTTTGGACGCGAGTTCTACTTTTCACAGAGCTACTCGTTTAAGTGATATTTAAAAAAAAGATTTTTTTGCATCCCCTACAGTCGAAAAATCTAAAGAATATCCAATTGATATTCAGAACGGATACACGAAGGCGTCAAACGAACAGATATGAGAATAAAATACATCAGATGTCACTACCACTGGCTCTAGCGGGGTACAGGGTGCCCGGTACAGGCTACAGGCTACAGGGTGGGACAGTTCAACCTGAAATACTCTTTGAACGATATGGCATATCTCTGAGAACGCATTGTGTCAATTCAAAACAAAAAGTTGTAAGTGTATTGAAGCCGATTTTTGAAAAATCGCTAAGGAAATCAATTCAGAAAATTAATCTTAAACTGAAAAATTTCCATTGGACAATTTTAAAAAGAGATCGGCTGTTAAATTATATTTAAAAAAAATCCAAAATGTCACATTTTCTGATAAAATTTAATACAGTATGAAAAATCTTATGTAATATGTGGAATTTTGAAATGCAAAAATTAATAATTAAAATGTAACGTTAAGAACTCGCGTATTCTTTGAAGTACGCTCGTCCCTTTTATGTAAAAGGTTTAGGGAAAGGCAGGAGAGAAAGTTCTGCCCGCTACGCAGTAGGTGGGCTTACGCATCCGCCGCCAAGACCAAGACAAACCTCACTCCATGATAAGTGGTCAAACGCAGTGAACGATTTGCAATTCACTATGGGGTGGATGGTGGAAAATAAATTAACGAGTCAGTGGAAATCTTCAATAATATATCACTACATAAATACAAAGGATTATTACTGGAGCAGTTCAGTTGCATAAAAGGAAGAATTTTTTTTAAGCCTCCAAACATGGCTAAACATTTATATATTTTGTGCTTCTCAAAATAAAATAAAGCACGCTTTTTAGCGATGTTTTATTCGTGATAAATAAAAACAGGCGGCTGGTGTTATACGGGAATTTAAACCTTATGGCTATCTACATAATGAGTTTTATGATTCCGAATTTTACACGACGTGGTGCATCACTTTAAGTTTTGAAATTACGGATGGCTAGAAGAGCCAGTCATTTTTCTGTAATATTGTAAATATGGACCTATAGCCAATGACGTTATATACTGTAGACGCGTGGTAGAAATCTCAAAGTGGGAAGCCAACAACAAGACAATTGTAGAGTACTCGATTTCTAGTACTTTAGTACTAAACTGCCACGCGTCGAGTAAGGTCGTGTCATACCAGTTAAAAAGCGCCAAAATTCCCTCCTGTGTGATGAGAAAATGTTTCCATTACACGGTAAACAGTAGTAAAAGCGAAGGAATTTCATTTCATTCGTAAATACATGCAAATTACTTATTATTATCGATTATATAAATAATACAATTTCTTTTCGCCCAAAGATTTTATGCGTCATTAGAGAACTCAAGGCCTACTAAAGTACAGGTCTGGATGCGCACTGCCAAATTACAAAGTCGATGCCGTTGCTAAGTAAAATTAACTTTTTATAATAATAATCTAATGATTCTTTAGTTACTTGCCTGCGGTAAAACAACACACATACAGCAGAAACAACAAATACAATAACAATCGAGGCCATTTGCAAACTATCGTTGTTCATTATAGCTTGAAAATTTGACACCTCAAAATTCGACTGGTGCCCAGGCCTCTTCTTTAGTCGGCCTTGAGACAGTATTCGAGGGAACTTTTGAATTTTGAATACGAAAATGCCGCCCGCGTTCTATCTTTTGTTTCGTCCATATGCACATATTCTTTAAAGCGTCTCTCTTTATCATACATGAATAACTTTTGAATTAAGAAATTATTGAAAATCGCTGAAAACAGAAGAGTGTTGATTAATTGCCACATTATATCTTGAGTTTGTGAGACTATGGCAAGTCTATTTATTTTATATAATGTCATTGCCTATAGCTACATATTTATATATCTACAATAGAGTGATTTTGACTCGATCTAGATAATTTTGACCTGCGCTGCAGTTTAGTGTCCTTAAATAGTCTTTTTGTTCGTAATAATCTAACAAATGAAGACAAAGAGTGTTTTTTTTTCATAACCACATACATTGTTTATTTTTCTCCGCAGAAATAAAAGGCACTGTAATCTTTCACTTGTCACTTTGGGATGGCAGAAAACACGAGGAAAAACGAAACAAAACGTAGCAATCTGAGAAAAGAAAGGAACCGAAATATTAGTAAATTAATACAGATTTCCAAGAGGCGGTTTGTCAAATGCCAGATGAAGCTTATAAATAATGACGAAAGATTAAGGGGAAAAGAAAAGTAGGAAAATAGAGTTCATTGTTCTCTTCTGCAGTAAGGCAAATAAAATACGAAATGAAAGATGAAGTCGACATCAACACAGAAAAGCTGATATTAATTCGTTGAATCCCGCGATGAAAATGTAAGCAAAATGTCAAAGGTCGGACACGCTTGAGGGCTAGCATAGATAACAGAGATCATCAGAAATCAAACAAAATAACTGTAGTGTTTGTAAAATATAAAATTAAAATCAATAAAAGAGGTTTACACATTTTTATTATTTATTATTTTTTTTATTATAGCGACTATATAAAAAAAATTTACATACAAAAAGTAATGTGAAATTAAGTATAAAATATTGTATTTCTTAGTCCTCCTCACTAGGGGGTCCTGTGCCGAGGCGGACTAAAGTTATTTAAATATAGTTCATTTGTCTTCTATGTCGTTTTTAGCGTCTTCGCTAGTGTTCTCTCATTGACCTCTTTAAGCCATATTTTTATTCTTGATTTGTATTCAATTGGATTTTTTATTAGTTTTATGTCTTGGGGAAGGATGTTATGGAGTTTTGTTGCAAAGTATGTATAGTTTCTTTGTCCAAATGTGGTTTTATAAATTGGAATATTTTTTATATAATTTTTATTCGATCTAGTGTTATGCATACACGGTTTAGTAGAGGATTCATTATTTTTGAAGAGCGTCAATAATATATTTTTGGCATATATTTGCTGTACATTTGGTACGTCAAAGTTATTGAAAATTTCAATTGAAGGCGTTCTAATTGGTACTTTCAATATGGTCTTTATGATTCCTTTTGAATCGTATTCAGGCTGTGTAGGTACGTATGTGTAGCAGATCCCCATCCTATGATTCCATATTCAATTCGAGAATGACATGACGCGTAGTAGACCTTTTTCATATCCTTTTTATTTAACATATGAGAGATATACATGATATCCATTCCTGTATTCATCAATGTTCTTAACAGGAATGTTCGATTTCAAACTTTAGAAGCCCGCATAAAAATATTTTTTGGTAAACGTGTTTTAAGTTAATCTCTGTAACTATACTCAATCCACCTATGTTGAAAAGGTGTAGATAGGAATCTGGGGTCTGGTTAGGTCTCCTTCAACCAATCTCTCCCGATCCGGCCCGCCATGCAGTAGGTGTTCACGGCCACCGCCAAAAACCTCACCGCATGAACCCGGAACTTTTTCTAAGTCACAAACGCAATAACGGCAAAAAACGAGTGTGCTTTAGACTACACGACTGAAGTAAAACTTCTTTAGCTCCATCTATATGATAGGAAGAGAGAAAGAAAATGTGCGTGCGCACTGCTGTTTCTTGCTTCTACGGTGTGATACAGACAACAGGCCTGCACTGTGTCTTAGATTTACAAAACGTAACTGGCTACGAGAGGAAGAGAGAAGGAAAATGTGTGCTCGCACCTCTCTCTCTTGCCCCTACAGTAATATACGAAACGTAACTCTCTCTCTTTCTATCTTCACTAACTTATATCTCTCTCTCTCAACTACCGTTCACCTCGCATTTCGTAACGCTCTCGTCACGCATTGACCAGCTTAATCCACAAGTCAAGCGTGCGTAAAGAAGTTTTACTTCAAAAAACCCATGTCATAAGTCACCACTTGTGGTGATCTGTAGCATGGGTTTTGGTTGGCCAATAAATGGTTCCCGGGGCGTCGGTTCCCATATAAATATTACACAAAAATAAAAAGAATAAAGATTATGTAAAATCCGGTTGAAACTGTTTTCCATCACAAACATACGTACTCTTGATTCGCGCGTCGTCTATAAAACTACCCTTGCTTCTTAGATACTGGTACTTACATGTTTTCATTTTTTATTCCGCCCTCACCCCCCCCCCGCCCTTGCCGCCCTCACGTAGCTCATCCCTGCTATGTTCTGTTTACAGAGACGTGCCTACTTAAAGAGATCACTCAATAATACTTGTGTATTCTCGTTTTGTAAGGAAACCAGTTGAGGATGTCACTATAGTCCTTTACGTAAAGCCTTCATGGTTCACTTAGATATTTTTTGTAAGATGTGTAAAATCTGACATATATCATCATTTTCTAATTTACACAATTTTTCTGTATTATTGTAAATATATAGATAGTAATTCAGCGCCCTTGAGGTGATTTTTCACGAAAACGGCGCTATATAAATTAGGCAAATATTAATAGTACCACTATTTGTTCTGATAGCCAGGCAGCCCTTATGGCACTGGAAAGTAACCGATGCGACTCCAGACTGATGATGGAATGTAGAACCGTTCTTACAGAACTCGCTACCATCAATAAAAAAACCCTGATATGGGTACCAGGACATAAGGGTATTGAGGGCAACGAGCGGGCTGACGAACTAGCAAGGAAAGGGGCGAAAGCACCACTTGCGGGATCTGAGCCGGCCGTAGGAGTAGCAGCTTGCCACACCAAATTACATATCGAGAGGTGGGTCAAATCCCAGCACTGGAAGGAATGGGAGAGGGCACCCGGAATGAGACAATCCAAAGTACTCATAAACGGACCCGACCCCAGACGGACCAGGAAACTACTCGATATGGACAGAAACTCGCTGAGGGAACTGGTAGGCCTACTAACGGGACACTGCCATCTCAGGAAACACATGCAGCTATTGGGAGTGGAAAGCACCAGTAGATGTAGAAAATGTGAAGAGGATGAAGAGACTCCAATTCACTTATGGTGCCAATGTCCTGCCCTGGTGGGAATTAGGCTCAGATACCTGGGGAGACATGTTGTAGAACCAGAAGACCTAGCCACATATCCGATAACAACTCTGGTGAACTTTATTAAAGGGACTGGGTTATTGTTAAAGGATTGAGGTAAAATGGGAGAAAGTACAATGGGCCCATGGCCTAAGTACTCACGGGAACCAATGGTAAACCGTCTCCGCTTAAAAAAAAAAAAAAAATAGTACCACACGAGATAGACAACTGTCGCCCGTTCTAAATTTTTGAAAAACCGCATGAAAATCCGTTGTGTAGTTTAAAAGATCTAAGCGTACGAACAGCGGGAGCGACTTTGCTATATATTATGTAAGATACATTATTTATTTTTGAAGAGCACTAACGCGATGTACAGTTGTACAGTCTCGTCAGTGCGTACCTAGTTCAGTCGCTCCCTATTCAGGGTATGGGCGGGCGTAAGGAATAGGTGCGTGGGAAGGGAAAGTAAGAATCACACGAAACAAAATGAATATATTATTCGGTAGGTGAAGTGGATTGAAGGGATCTTTAAAAATTCCGCGAGCCGAGATCCTAAGGAGCGTTTCCACATCCACATAGCGGCATCGGCCTGACGCTGACGGATGGTACGGCACAAGGAAAAAACGGAAAAGAAATGAAATTTGGAAATATTTATAGAATCTGGGAAAGCCATATTTCATCAGACTCCCGGAGAATTTTAATGATTTAAATTTTTTATTGCTCGAAGCCTTTGCGACTGGAATAGGATACAATATTACATGAAGAAAATACCTATCACGTGGTTTATTTATTGCTTTTTTTATGTGGGGCGGGTATGGGTATCGCCGTCCCGGGAACCATTTATTGGATAGCCGACACCTCTGCCATCGGTCACCCCAAGTGATTCACTACGTTTGGTGACTTAACTGGGGTGCCCAGGTTCATGAGACGAGGTTTGTCTAGGTCGTGACATGCCGGATCGGGTAAGACTGGTTAAGGGAGACCTTTTGATTTCTCCGGCCGGACTCTACCTACCCATCGCCTTGCACCGCAGTAGGAGGAATGGATACGTACGTCCGTCACTCCTACACCACCAGATTCCTACTCCCATCTCATTTTTTTCTTCCCGGAACTTTCTCTCCTTCCTTACCCTAAAAACACCCTCCATACAGCATCCCAAAAGACTCAGAAGCATTTTTTTTTCTCAGGACCTATGTGGAACTTTGTAAAAAAAAATACCGCATAAGAGTTCTAATTGCCCCCAACCACCTGGAGCCAGTGAGACTATAACATACCCAATTGGGATATGTTCTGAAGCTGAAGACAAGTAGGGAATGGGAAGGAGATTGGGAAGAGAAAATTGAGTAAGTACCTGCCTATTCAGATACGGCTCCGTCAAGTTGGCGATAAAGTCATTTCGAGCAACGTTTATATTTTGAGAGCGAACGTGTTGGAACGTGCCACAAGTATTTTCTTAAATGCTTAAACAAAAATCAGTCAAATAAAATTAACTTGCACACGCCGCGATTTGAACTATGGATCGCTAGTGTAGAACCTTTACCCCGGACCTGGAAATTGAGCCAACAACCTGCAGATTCAAACCTCTAAGCTATGGAGGCCGTTATTCCTAAACTACGAAATTCATGTTCGATACGAATTGATATCTTTTCATAATATTTTAATCGACTTGCTGAAAGAAGGCATAATAAAATAAATTAACTATCACATTAACACCAAGTTTAGTATAAACATGAATAGTTATAAAAATAACAGAATGGTAGAGAATTTCCCATCTCTGCACATTTTCAGAAAGTAAAGTAAGAGCGTAAAACAGAGTAGTGCCGGGGAAGTTAATAAACCTGCAGAGTTAAAAAAAGAAAAAAAGATAATCCAAATACCTTTGTAGCCTTTAACCAAAACGAAAATGGAGGAGAGAGGGGAAGAACGAATGAAGCCGTATTTTTTTAGATAATTAAATGAAAGCCTATCAAAAATGAATTGGGTAGAAATGCAAACTAACTGTAGCTTTTTCATCTGCTTGAAAAAATAACATTTATGTTGATTAAATTTATAAAATACACCATAGATGTGATTTATTTCATATTACTTTAACTAGTTGCTTCACACAGCGTATAAATAAAATATTTTCTCTCGGAAAATTTTAAAACTTTTTCGTTAGAAAAAAACTTTTTAATTGAATATTTGAAAAATAAAAAAATATGGTTATTTGACGTCTTGTTTTAATTTTTTACTTAGATAGATATTTTAGGGCTCCATAGCTTATGATGAAAATTGTTTTACGTGGTAAATTAATGAAATACACACAGAAAACGTTATATATACAAACTTTATAATGCCGAAAGGTTGATTTCGCGTTTAAACCGCGGCATTCCGAATTTCTACTGTTTTATAACATATTTCTCTTGAACACTTTTTTAGGTTTCTAAATTAATTGATGATGAATTGCCTTCCACAGAAAAAAAATCTCAAAGTATGCTCAGAAAATGATTATAAACAAGTTTTTTCCATTATTTTACAAGTTACGTGTATTAAAAAAAATGTTTTGATAAAAATGCTATTTAAGACATTTCCCACGAGATTGTTGCTCTATTTTAAACGAGTTGCGTTTTATTAAACATTTTCAAAATTTTCTCTTAAATATGTACATATATATTTTTTTTATATTATCGTTCTTAATATTAGCGCACTCCCTCTAACATTCGTATTTACATATCCCCCTACTTTTTTACGAGCGCTTACTAACGGGCCTTACTGACAATTTTAGCGATTCTCAAACGAAAATTTGAAACAAAAAATGATTCCGTCGCGTATAGGAATTGAACGCAGGACTTTAGCGTTGACGGGGCTTTGCCCTACCACGGAGCTAATTCGGCCCCATCCCCTTCCGTCATATTTAACTGTATCATACTTCGTCTAAGAACTATCAACATTATCTTCATTTTTATTGGCAGATTTTATCTTTAAGCATAATTGCAAGATTCTACCCGGAAATTGCCTTCAATGATTAAATATTACAATTTGAGGTTATACTCACTAAATTATATATATTACGAAAGTAAAATTAACTTTAAAAATCAAGTACGAGAACGCAGAAAAACTCTAGAGAAATAAAGAGAGTGGGAAACCAACTAACTGTAAACAGGGACTGTCGTGAATTAAGAGGAAAACGTAGGCATGGCCGAGTAATTTTGTTCAAATTACAAAAGCTCTTTTTTATTTCATCAACAGCAAATTAGAGGGAAAGGTTCCTACGCGAAAAGAACGGAGAGTGCCTACTCGTACAGTCGTGTATTTCAATACAAAAACACCTTTAATAATCTGGTGACTGTAAAACATTAATTTGTGAGATTTAAAATAAAACAATAACTTTGTAAACACCACTTTTATTTTTTTTTACTTTATGCCGACCGGGTTTCGCTACAACCGTAGCTTCTTCAGGGCAGTATAATACTGCTATAAAAATAAAAGTGGTGTTTACAAAGTTATTAAATTAATAATGTCACATCACAAAGTATCCGCTTCATATGAACAAATGAAATGTTTGAGTTGTTTCATACAAACATGTTCACAAGGTTCCTGAAATTAAGAGGGCATTACCAGAGAAAACCGGAAATACGTCATTTTCAAAAAAGATTTTAGACGTTGACTCTTTTCCACAAAAAAATATAAATGGATTTCGAAAGATTGTTCTTTTATCTAGTATTCGCGTGTAATAAATTTTGAGATTTTTTTTTAATTTTTAGTATAAAAAGGTTATTCCATAGGTCGTTGGGAGATTTATTAAATTTTCAAAAAAGATTTAGTATTACACCACACCCATTTCAAATAATATAATCATGCAGTAAAATAAATCAATACATTATCTAGCAAACGTACATTTATTTGCGCACTTATAAACTAATATATTTCAGATTTTTTTAACATTCTTATTAAATTTAGACATTATTGAAAAATGATAAATACTTATAATCAAAAAATAATTACAAAGAGTACATTATTTTAATAGTTTTATCATCACGCCTTTCAGCATTTTTGGATGAAGGTATAAATTAAAGCTAATTTGGATTGAAATAAATTCGATATTGAGTTATAATTTAAAAAAGCTGGTACGGAGAATAATTAATCTTTCTCAATGTAACCGCCCTGCACGATCGTAAGAACAACTTTCGTCGAAATGTGGATTTTCGTCCGCTGGCTGGTTAAACGATCTTAAGTATACGGCACTACGGCAGGCAATAGATTTAATTGACTGAGTCTTGCGAGTCTTCAATTAACTCAACTGCAAATTTGTTTGTTTATTTCGCTTCCGGTTCGAGATGGTAGCCGTGTTAAAAACTACCTTTTTATTCCGCTAGAGTTCGCTTGGGCGTGGATCCTTCTACGAGCTGCCAAATCGGAATAATGAATAATATTTAGCTACTTAAAGAAAAGAATTGACATTGAAGAGGTTGCGAAATTTATTTGAACAAATTCTATAATATTCTTTATTTGAAATAAAAAAAACGTTTCAAAAACATTTAAGTAAGAAGGTATTTAAGTACTAAACATATTATTTGGCAGGAAATTTTGGTTTTGACTCACTAAATAAGAGAAAATATGGAACATACTTTATTGAACGCGAGATCTACTGTTCATAGAACTTCTAGTTAATAGGTTAGAAATGATAACTACTGACTAAATAATAAAAACTAAATAATAACTACTACTCTGCAACCGGGCCCGAAAAGAAGAAGATGGAGAGATACGACTCGTTTAAAATAGAGCAAAAATATCGCGGGCATTATCTTAAACAGCATTTAAAGAAAAACTGTGAATTTTTTCATACATATAACTTGTAAAATAACTGAAACAAACGTGTTTATAATAATTTTTGGAGCATACTTTGCGATTTTTTCTATCGAGAGAATCTTATATAATTTGCGTTTCGGCGCTGGCAAAGTCTAGATATTATCTTCAAGAATAACATATATTTTTTAGGAGCTTTAAATAGGTGTTTAAGAGAAATATGTAAGAAATCGGTAGAAATTCGGGTTGCGGGCTCTTAAGGCCCGATAGTAAGCGCTCAAAAAGAAGAAGAAGGGGAGATATGTAAATGCGAATGATAGAGGGAGCGCGCTAAAAACGATAACATATAAGCGAAAATTTTGTTTAAAATGGAGCAAAAATTTCATGGGAAATGACTTAAACAGCATTAAAAACATAATGTTTTTTTTTTCACACACATAACTTGTAAAATAACAGAAAAAAAAGTTTTTACAACAATTTTCGGAGAATACTTGGCGATTTTTTTCGAGGTGGCAAATGTAGAGATAATATCAAAATAACACGTATTTTTTTAGAAACTTAAAGTGTGTAAGAGAAATATGTTGTTATAAGAATAGAAATTCGGAATGCCGCGGCAAAATTTTTTTAAAGTACTGCTTCGAAATTGATAGATTTTACGGGTTAAGTCGCACGGTTATTAAGGTAAATCGCACTACTTTGGAGTGATATAACCAGGGCTGGGCAGTATTTGAATTACTTGTATTTGAAATACGTATTTGAAATACAAATACGTATTTTGTATTTGTATTTCAATTACTTGGTAAAAATGTATTTTGTATTTGGTATTTCAATTACCTGCTGCTGAGGTATTTTGTAATTTGTATTTCAAATACTCATGGCTTCAAAATACATTTTCAAATACATTAAGCGGTCTTATTAATGATAATCAAAAATAAACTAACATAGATAATACGTAGAGTAAAAACGCTAGAATTCTGTACTATTGTCCCGTGCAATAGCACTTTTACTAATGATTATATATTTGTAGTTTTCTTATCATTGCTTTATAATGTACTGTACATTTTTTTATGTCATGCTAGTTATTATTATTGTCTTGTACTATAATAGCACTGTTATTGTACATTTTATATCAAATTATATTAAACTTATCATTGCTTTGTATTGCACATTTTTGTTTTATAGTATTAGATCAATCACTAAGTTCTGTAGAGCGCTCTTGAAGTAAAATAACACAAAACTGCGCTATACAAATGACATCTATGTATATAAAATATAATTCTTGTTTCCCTTTGTCATGCAATAACTTCAGAACGAATTACCTATTTCATTCATTTTTTTTTAGTTTTCTAATACTTTGTAGAAGGTTCTTACGGAAATAAAAATTAAGAAAATTACACAGAAAATTGGATAATTTCAGAAAACTTGATGACTATTTTAATTTCGCACGTTTGACAGTTCGCGTGTTTTATGAAATTGAATTTAGCAGGCAGCTGTTTTTTTTTTGTAACAAAAGAATTGTCTATGGTTTTTTTATTATAAATATTTTAAGTAGGTACCAATGTTAGGTACCAGATTTGATTGCTTGTTCTTATAATATAAAAAAATGAAAATTAAAATTTCATTAAAAAATTGTAATAGCTGGCACGCGAGTTGTTTGAAAACTGAATGTACTGGGACTGAATGTGCGGAACGCGGGAGGGGGGTTGGCGGGGAGTGGGAGAGGGGAAAGGGTAGGCGGGGAAGGTGGCACGGGAACGCGGGAGGGGAATGGGATGTGGGAGGGAACGGGGACGCACGAGAAAGGACATGCAGGGATAAAAAAATTATTTCTTTGAATGTGGCATTGCAACGCATGCCGGGAACCAGCTAGTGTTATTATAATAATAATTATTATTATCTAACACCTTAGTCCTGTACCACAAAACTTTACAAGTGGAGCGGAGACGAGATGTGTCTTCTGAGCAATATGATTGGTCAATTTTTGTACGTCTCTGTTTCACTCTGCTCAGCTTTGCTTCTATGGAAACGCAACCTTAGATAAGGGCACTTACCACAATTTATTGCAACCAAAGGTTCTACCAAAACCAAATGTATTTTGTATTTTGTAATTTGTATTTTGTATTTGAAATTAAAAAATGGTTAAAATACTGTATTTTGTATTTTGTATTTCAAATACACGACTTGAAAGTATTTTGTATTTCGTATTTTAAATACATGCGTTAAAGTATTTTGTAATTTGTATTTCAATTACAGCAAAGCATGTATTTTGCCCAGCCCTGGATATAACAATGACTCCATATATATATATATATATATACAAGTAAGAATGTAGAGTAATAATAACAACTTATTCCCTTTGAAGACGGTTGACCAGTGAGCCCAATTGCGTTACATTTCCAGCGATCCTAAGGCTGCCTAGTAGCCAGAATTGTTGAGATATTCATTATAGCAGAAATGACACCTCAAAGGAAAGTGCGGTAAGCCAGTTAGGCCTGCGAAGTTGGCCGGTCAACCCTTCTTACATATCAAACTACGAGTATGTTTATCATACCCCCCGTCTCCTCTCCCAGACACATATCATTTGGTTTACTGCTAAAACAACTAGGGTTCGTAGTAAAGCGTCTTGGCTCATGCTATTTTAAAATTACTCAAATGAAATAGTGATTTTAACACCGCGCAAAAGAAAATAAAATAAAATAATTGTTAGGTACAGTTGAAATTTAAGAAATCGACTATGAATACAACTCTGACGCCGCGAGTTGAGCAAAACCGTTTTTGTACGTGAAGTTTGTTTCAAATCTACTTTTGTAATAGAAGCTAATTTGAGCAATGCCAAAAAATGGCGCCACTTATGTTAACAGCTATCGTGAGGAGCGTCGGCTGGCAGGCGTAAGTACTATTCATTGGATTCGTACTGCGTACTGTCGTGAACAGGGGGTATAACTCCGACCTTTTTTGTGACCAAATCACTATCACGTGGTTTGTGACGTCAGAGTAATGACTAATGACCAATAGGAATCTTACGATTTCCTTACTTTTTACTTTCCTCTATCCTTGTCGATGGTATGTGACGTTAGAGTAAATGACTACCAATAGGAATCTTACAATTTCCTTAATTTTTTTACGTTCCTCTATCCTTGTCGATGGTCTGTGACGTCAGAGTCATGAAATTTTCATTTTTTATGGTTAAATAGTGTCGACACCTGTTCCATACAAAAAGCCCGAAGATATCGATCTAGGAATTAGTTTATTTATGATCGTGAAACTCTCAGGGTGTAGAGAGATGGACGGTAAGATTGTACCTGGCAGAATCATTGCCTTTCAAAAGACGACCGGAAATTTACATTTCGAATGAACACCTAAGCTTGAAAAATTACGACATCTTTCAAAAATTTTAACAAATGAAATACAAATTTATTATGAATTATTTTTTAATAAAATAATTATTAGTGTAAGTACCAAGTAAGTACTTAGTTGCAACCAAATTTTAACAACGCAACCGAATCCACGCATTTTACAAATTTATGCATTGTAAAACATGATAATTCAAGTTGTAAACTTTTATCTTAAATAATATTTTTGCTTTACAGCTACAGGGTAGTTTTCTCATCAAAGCGGTGGTTATTCTTCATCCCCGGCGCTGTCGTTTATGTCCACCATAACTCCCCTTGTCGCGGCGAGCGAGGGCCTCACATTTAATGTCCCATAGTTTGGAGTTATCTCTGGGAAGCTGTGTTTTAAACAAGATAATATAACAACCAGATCGTTAAAGTGGGAGTATGCAGTGAATTACTTCTGCCAGTCAAACAGTAATTTTGATTGCCGGCCCTGAGGAACTTTGAAAATACGCCAAGACCTATTACTGGAAGTATTATTCAGACCTCCCTGAATTTAACCGATGAAAAACAAGAAGCGAAAACACGAATCACGTAGAAATTATAAGAATTACACATTATAGAAAGTGAGGTGACTTTAAAACAAGATAAAAGTTAGATAAATAAAAGTACAGAAAGTAACGTGGAAGACTATCGAAAGCTTTAAATAGTGGTGGAATTTTGATAATAACAATATTAATTTCGGTTGTGATTCCATTTGTATGTAACTCTGACTCGACTCTTCGAATTGCTTTGAATTTAAGTGATTTAAAAAAATTGAAGTGTTTGTTTGGAGGATTCAGACAAGCGATAAAGTACCTACCTATATTTTAGTCATTTGTTTTTTTTATTTTCATTTATTAATTCTTAGTACATTTACATTACAAAGGTATAATATATTGACCTCCGCGTTACAGCGTTACAGTGTCCATCATCAGGGCAGATGTGTAAATGTTAGTGGTGAAATGTGTGCTTAAGTACTTCGAAGCAATACCGTGTTGCCAGCTCCACTTCACTGCGAGCTGGTATTACAGTATACTTCAAGATGGTTTTTTGCAGTATACTTCAAGATGGTTTTCCGAAACGTTGGCTAAAGGAGGAGGTAGCGCAACACGGCATAACACCCCAAAAACAAATAACAAAAAAACTTTTGGCCGTGAAAATCTAAAATCATATCTACCTACCTGTAGTAAAATATTTTTGACAGAAAATTATTTTAATAAGAATTTAAATTTTGTTTTGATCATTATCGACATAGGAGGCCTTGAAGAAAATAATCATCTTTGGGGATGCTGTGTGGAGGGTTATTTTCTGGAAAGGAATTTGGGGGCCATTGTGTCCACGAGTGACGGACGAATGAATTCAACCCACCCATTGCAACCGAAAAATGAATATTATTCAATACTATCAACAAATTTGTCGAGAATTCAGACTATCCCCATTGATAGGAAAGTACCGAATCGGGTCCCCGCGCACTGCTACTGGCGTGATAATAGTGGATCACGTTTCGACGAGATATTAGTCTTCTATGATTATCCCGTGATTCCGTACCATTCATTTCTCACATGATTTTCAGTTCGTAGTGAAGTACGTTAAAAAAATAGAAATAATAATAGTACTAGACATTAAACAATATAAAATAAATAAATAATATCTAGTATTCTTCTTTTGTACATGATTATTTAATGTAATAATATAATAATAGTAGATACTAGATATTAAAATTTAACTGCATCATGTACAAAAGAAGAATACTAGATATTAAAATTTAACTCATGTATAAAATAAGAATACTAGATATTAAAATTTAACTGCATCATGTACAAAAGAAGAAAATCTTCAAACATTTCATTGCAGTTAAATGTACAAAAAATCTTTGAAAATTACACACAAACAAAATATTGAATGTAAAAGAAAGAGTTTTTTCCACTAAATATACATTAAACAGCAAGACGGACACATCATAGTAAGCCATAAAATAAAATATTGATTTGATAATGATTTAGTGAACATCAACCGCCCTCCATAAAGTTCTGTTTTATGATATTAGTTATTAGGGCGTAAAAAAATACAGACCGGATAAAATATCTCCCCACATCTCAACCAGAAGGTTACCACCTACCAGCTACCAGTTACCAGCTACCAGGAGGCGAGGAGACCAGGAGATGGAAGAGGTCGTAAAGGAATAGGGGGATGATTTACGAATGTGTAAATGTGGAGAGACTGCAAATTGGGCGGAGACTAGAATTTGTGAAAGGCAATGAAAAACTACTACTGCACCGTCTTAGAGGAAACTTAAGAAGCTCTTAAAGTCCCCGGAGAAAGAGTAATGAGATTGCGCAAGTAAAATGTGAAAGTTAGTTCAAATGAATGAGAGAATTCTCTTCTTTAAATGGGTTATGGAAATAAACGCTGTTTCTTAACAGATATCTACTTAACGTAATGGTGTGAATGATAATCAAGGAATACCCTTTAGAAAAATTGAAATAAGTATAGTATCATTGAAGAAGAATGTAATACAAATAATCTAAACGAAAATATGAAAGAGAACTAGACACAGAAAATAAAAAGATAACGCTCGCAACTGGTACTCGAACCCAGAGCCTCTCGTGTTACCGAGACGTGGCCACTGACTGCCACCTCTTATTTTACCGCCAAATTTCAGAATTAACAATATTATCTCCAACATTTTTTCTTCTTCATATTATTGAAAACTGCCCTTGTCATTGGAAACAATCATTCGAAGAACTGGATTATAACCTAGATAGTGTCTCGGATAAATACGATTTTATTTATATGAATCATATCATTATACAATTATATTTTATTATATCATTGAAGAATCATCTTTTTATTTTTTTGTATCTGGTTCTCATTCATATTTTCGTCTGGATTATTGGTATTATCTTCTTCTTCAATGATGTATTACATTGATGGGAATAACCTTCAAAAGCTACAAAAAGAGAGTTGTTCTAATAAAAAAATAAATACAGTATTCTAATACTTCAAGCTATTCAAGTTTACTCATTGTCAATTTGTTTCTCACATCCAAAACTACTTAGCTTTCACTGCAGAGTCTCAGCGTATCCTCCATCTTTGAGCTACGTACTAATTGGACATTGACTAAATACAAATTATTTGTATATATTTTGTAAATAATAAATGTAAATTTAAAAAATAATAACGTATTTTTTAAATTTTACTTATCTTCTTATGGTAAACCACAAGTAACGACTTTTACAAACAACATACTTAGAATTGTAACGGAAGATGTAACCGCTCAATGTAATCTGATAAAAATTGCAATCACGTAGAGAAAGTTTATATTGGTGTGGTAACATCACTTTTCGGATTGAAGCTTTGTTTGTGAAACGAGGATAGTGCACAATAGGTCGAGAGGGAATAGGTGCCAACTAAACATCGCGGAACGACATTATTAATATGCCTTTCGATTCGTAGGCAAGGCGGGTATCATGGGCTCCAACCCTCCCCTTTCCGGCCTAGGTAGGTACCGCTGATTGAGATTTACCGAAGAGATAGCCGGCCGGATCGGGCGAATCGGGGAGGCGCTTGTACCTCGGTACATCGCGCCAGTCGTTAAGTTGACGCTAATAGCGGGCAATCGGTGCTCCGAACGGAGATTTTTATTTGCCATAGAAGCCGCGGTAAATATTGGATGAGCGAGGAAAAGTTGCGCTGCAGATTTTTCAGAGATGTTTGCTTTGTGGGCTAGTAAATTTGAAATGAGAACCAATACTGAATATTTGAAAGGTTTATTCCAGTAGGTATCTAGTTATTATTTTTTATATGAAATTTAATACGTTTTGGAGACTGTATGTTGAAATATGGATAAAACGCAAACCGAAATGATCAAATCATCATATATGAGAAAATGCCGTTCATTACACAGATCATCTTCTTGCTTGAGCATTTCAAATACCTAAGAATTAATGCTACAGATAAAAGTATAGAAAACCGTTAACTTTAATTAACATTAATGTGAGTAGGTAACTTACTTCAGTCATTACTGTTAATATAATGTTACTTCAAAGTATTTTAAGTTGTTATATTGTCCTGAAAGTTGGGGTACAAGCGAAACCTGATGTGTGATCAACAAAAACAGTCGTGTTAAAGAAAATTATCTTGCATAGAATCATAGTAAATACAGAAAGCAATATAAAAGAAAAATAAAACGTCAGTAGTTTGTTAGCAAATTATAGATTATTTCCGTGAAATAGGCATAAAGCTCGATTGAATCCACATCCAGAAAAATGTAAATGATATATACTATTATGCGTATCGGTAGGTACCAAGTTTTCTGGCAAGGAAATGTTTTTATTTGAGAATGGATCGGGAATGTATGTGGACTCGGAAACAGAAAATTGTTTTTCATTTTTTCGCGCGAGTTTTCATTTTCTGCAATTTCTCGAACCGTGCATGTGCGCCCGTCAGATCGGGAATGAGCTTTAATTAAAAACAGTAAAACGAGTCAAAAGATTGGAAAAGCATTGGTGGTAGGCAAATATAGGACTATGCTGTTATAGCACCAAATTCAAAATAGTTAAGTTAGCTGTGTTTTCCCTTCTTTCTATTATTAAATCAAATACAAATGTAAATAGCTTACCTTCCTCCAACAAGAAGGGAGTTACCGTCCTTGACCACCATCCTGAAGTGGTCCGTATGGGAGTCATTTCCTATGAACTTGAACACCTCGTCCGCTCCTGAAAAAAATTACAAACACAAATTAGCAAACTGGTTACGGAAAACGGCCTCTTCTGGATTAAAAAACAATAGTAAATAAATAAAAAAAAAATATGTGGGAAATTATGTTCCAAGGGAAATTATGTTCCTCAGGGCCCCCTGCACTAAAATTTCTAAAAAAAGAATTCATGAAAGAAAGATTAAAAAAATAATAATATAATTATCGAAATAATCAAATATTTTTCCCAAAAGTTTTATTTAAGACACAAGTAACTTAGCAAAGAAACGTGTGTCCATGAAAAATAGGTTATTTGTAAAACGTGGTTGAAGAAGGAGTGGGTGAAAATCTCTAAAAATGAGGCAAGAATTTAAACTAACTATAAGCTTTAGAAACCGAAACAAAAAGAGCCGATAAAATTTTGCAGATATTTTTTACGTCCATGACTCACTCACCCCGTCGTGAGTCGAGCTCGACTGTCGAGGGTCGAGAATTCAATATTATATTTTTTGTAAAAACTTTGAAATTACTTGGGAAGTTTTGTCTGGCAAACGTACAACAAACGGCCACGATGCCAATGGAACAAAATTGCACATCAGTACATTCCTCTGGAATAAACTTGTAAAGTCAAAGTCCCAAGTGATGACGATCCCCGCATGATGTTTTGTTATTTATTACAGTTATATGACACATATGCCGTAACTACTAAATTCCGTGTATTGAATAGGAACACATGATCAAATGTAACATTTTTCTACAGCACATATACAAGGTGCGGCAAAACAACAAGTTTTGAATGGCTATTTAAAAAAAACGGCGCAACTTACAGAAATGGGGTATATTTAATTATGTTCGGTATATCATGCCGTTTTATGTATCAAGTTCTGAAGAAGAAATCAAAAAGATGATGGCCCCCAGCAGCGAAACATTGATGAAGGCGTTTTATGAAGTTTTCGGGTGCATTTAGCACATCTCGATGGGGATAGCGAATAAACAAAATTTTCGGTATTGGGCCGGAAATAACCCAAGGCATCTTCACGAGAGACGTCTTCACTTCTCAAAAGTGACCGTGTGGTATGCAATTTCCAAATTTGGGGTGATTGGGCCGTATTTTTTTGAGAAGAATGGACGAACCGAACCTCAATTGGAAGAACTAACGGAGGAAACAGATCTGGGAGGCATCTGGTTTCAACAAGACGGTGCTACGGAGTAGTTTCGATGACAAAACTGCGACAGATGTTCCCTGCGCGCCATGTCTCTCTGAGGGGTGACGTGGGATGGCCCACGCGCTCACCTGATTTAAGCATTTGCGACTTCTTCCTGTAGGGCTATCTGTAGGGAAAAGTTTTTAAACATCGGCCTCACACCTTGGAAGAACTCAAGGATCGAATTCGGGATGAACTCGCCGTTACGCCCATCGAGATGTGCCAAAATGCAGCCGAAAACTTTAGAAATCGCCTTCATCAATGTATCGCTGCTGGGGGCCATCATCTTTTTGATTTCATCTTCAGAACTTGATGCATAAAATGGCATGATGTACCGAATAAAATAAAATATACCCCAATTCTGCAAGTTGAGTCGTTTTTTTTAATGGCCCTTTTAAACTGCACTGTCTGTTTTGCCGCACCCTATAAAATGTATCTATTACTTAATAGTGTATTTATGTAAACGAAAAAATAAACAGAAATTAATCACGACCAGTGAAATAATAATCTTATTTTTTTTAATTTAAATCATATTTCCTTCGCCGTGTCTCTTTCTCCGAGAAAAAAACAAAATGTCTTCCATAATATATGAACATCTATAAAACACGTTTCTCTTATACGTTTCATTCCACCGATTCAAGTGAAAGCTTTCAAAACTAATCAAATGAAAGCGAAAAAACGTTCGAAAAGTTTAATCTCGAGGAATGGTAACCTTAGGAAACAATAAAAGGTAGCCGACAATTACGCTGGGAGATTTATTATTCGGAAAAAGTTTGCCGGCTTTCCATAATTCTTGAAGGGCACAGGGCAGAGGGTAGATGGCAGAGGGCAGGACACAGGGTCCTTATTATCAGCTGTTGCCCGGAGCAACGCGACAAGAGAGAGAGAGGTGCCAATAAAAATAAATATTTTATTCTGATAAATGAGAGAAGGAAAAATAAAACATTTGTGAATTTTTCGGTATTATTGGCAGATAAGAAAATATATTTAATAGACGTAGCTGATACATAACTGATTTAATAATTTAAATGATATTCTCATTAGGTTACCTACGCCAAGACTTTCTGAAATCAGAAGGGTGAAAAATTAATTGATACAATTAGGGAGATTAAAAGATTTGGAATTTTCGTATTATATTTTTTGAAATAAGCTCTACGCAGGAGGTCTTGAGGAAAACAATTTCATGAAAGAAGTACAGGACCTCATGGGAAGGAAAAAGGAATGAATTGTGGGTAGGAATCTATAAATCCATCCCTCCTATTGAGGTTCAAAGTAATGGGTCGGGAGATCCAAGTTGGAAAAGTGAAAGTGTCTCCCTTAACCGGCCTCTCGTGATCCCACAATCGGTAGGCAGACGCATACGCAGACGCATCACTGTCTCTCTGGCCGCTGAGACATGTCATGAGCCTTGCCCTCTACGCTACCAAAGATCAGCGCCAAAGCGGGAATTTACTGCATTATATTAGAACCGAGTATTTGTGTAGAACTGAGTTGTGACGCATTTCCGTTTCATCCGAATTTCAAATCACTAACGACGCTAAAGAAGATTAAAAAATAAATCATAAAAGTCGACTTGACTATAGCGATATACGAAGTCAACTGCGCATGCTTAACTCGTCGCGTGATGTTGCCACACGCAGAATGTTTCAAGTGTTTAATTATTATAATACGGTACCTACTTAAAAATGCTAAGGTTTTTTGAGATTAAAATAAAAAATTTCACCTAATATACGTTCACGGGTTTTTATTTATTTAAAACACATTACTCCAACGCCTCCATCCAATCAAAAACCTTTATTTTATCCCAAACGTTTCCGTTTTATGCCTTAAATAATCTATCTGTCAAAACCAACTCCATTTCATTTGCTTAGTACAATTTAAAGAAGAAACACATTGGAATATTGAAGAAAATCTACAGAGAATTAGGTAGGTTCTCTGTAGATTTTCTTCAATCTATCTAGTACGATATTAATAAATTCGTAAAAGCTTTCCAAGCATTTTTTCGTATTATTTATCGAGGACAAAGAATAAACATTTCTGTAATTTTATTTGAACAAATCGAGAACTCGAATAAATTTGCCTGAAACAGAAAATGTTGAGCCGTAAATTCTAATTTTTAGCATGGACTATGTACAAATCTAGATGTAAAAAAAACGGAACTTTAAATGTCCGCGCTGACCGTTAATTCAAATCTCTATCTCTTCTCTACATATATTATAAATTAAAGTCCTACGCGTCGGCTGTCTGTCTGTTCGCGATAAACTCAAAAGCTACTGAACAGATTTTCATGCGGTTTTCACCAATAGTTAGAGTGATTTGTGAGGAAGGTTTAGGTATATAATTTGTCAAGGATTTGTGTAAATTCGTTGAAACATAACGATAAATGTTAGAAGTGTCGGAAAAAGTCAAGCCGCCTGGGAACTTTCATCGAAAACACTGCCTAACCCTTTGATATAAACCAAAACAATGCATGATGGGATATTTCTCTTAAATAGATCTACAAAAAAGTCCGCGATGGCATATAATATCTATCTTTTACGGCTAGCTTACTACCTTTTCTTCTCTACATATCTATCTCTACATATTATAAATTAAAGTCTTCCGCGTCGTCTGTCTGTCTGTCTGTTCACGATAACCTCAAAAAATACTGAACAGATTTTCATGCGGTTTCACCAATAGAGTGATTCGTGGGGAAGGCTTAGGTATATAATTTGTCAAGGATTTGCGTAAATTGGTTGAAACATAACGATAATTGTTAGAAGTGTCGGAAAAAGTCAAGCCGCCTGGGAGCTTTCATCGAAAACACTGCCTAATCCCTTTGATATATAACAAAACAACGCATGTTGGGATATTTCTCTTAAATAGATCTACGAAAAAGTCCGCGATGGCATATATCTATCTTCCCCTTGGGGGCCAAGGGGACCCTGGTGTCCCCCAATAAATTTCAAAAACAAAAACTTTTTATATGCGATTTTGACCCTTATGTATAAAGAAACTGTATGAAAACAATGTCAAAATCGCTTGCACCAATATCTCTGTAAAAGATTTCATTCATGTGGCAACTCTAGAATGTTTGTAATTAATTTATCTGTGACTTTAGACCGCTGTCAAAACCGAAAAGTCGTGAGTTTTAGCATTTTTGTTCCTTTTTCAAATTCATATAAAGGTATTTTTTATTATCTATCACCTTTGAAATGTATTTTTTCACGTAGTATGTCTATTCAGGTTTATGTAAAAATAACAACATCATTTCATTTTTGTATTTATACGGATATTTAAGCAAAATTCGGAAAGCAAAATTTTCGCGTTTTTTTTCAAATTAGGCCATGCCCTTGGCTACCCAGGGGAACGGATAGCTTACTATATCCATTCTATCTTCTATTGATCAAATACCTAGAATAATGTCTGTCTCTTCGCGATAAACTCAAAGATGGCGGTGGTTATAAAGGTTGGATAACCATTGTGTAGATGGCGTTGTATTCAGCTAGAATAATATATGTAAGAAGATAGAATTATAGTTTTCTGGTTTAATTTGCAGAAGTATGCTAGTTAGACTTAGAAAGTCTCCGTGGTCGAGGGGTAAGGCGCTCGACTAGCGATCCGGAGGAAGCGGGTTCAAATCCCGGCGAATGCAAGTAAATTTTATTAGATTGGTGTTATTTCATATAATTTTATTATTTGGGCGGGTACGGGTACCGCTGCCATAGGTCACCCAAAGTGGTACATTACCTTTGGTGACTTAGCAAGGATGCCATTTCATGGGGTAAGGTTTGTCCGGGTTTTAGCGGCGGATGCATTTATTCACAAACTACGTGGCAAGCCAGATCACGAGAGACTGGTTGACGGAGCCCCTTTGATCTCTCCAGCAGAACTCTCTCCGAATATTGCCTTGCACCGCAGTGGGAGGGTTCGATTCATAGCCCGTTACTCCTGAACGATTCCTATCCACCCTTCATACAGTTTTCCTTCTCAGAACTTCCTTTCATAAAAGACCCTCCACAAAGCATCCCCAAAGATGCAATAGGCCCTGGGAGTAATTTTTTTTAGGGTATCCTGTGTGGAGTTAATAATATGTAAAAATAATAATAATAATTTCCTTTGCAAAGCAATTTTTTATTTAAATTATTTTAAGTCAGATTAAAAACCCATTTACTGATGCGCAGTTCAAAATTTCTTATTTTAACATTGTTAATTATTGGGAAGCTATATAAAAAAGTTTTACATTCATATACGTATACATAGAGAAATAAAATATATCCACTGTTTTAGAAAATTTCATTCAATAGCACTCATGCTATGCTGTGCTAGAACATCTGTTATGCCGCATGGTATCTGGGACAAGCTGTAGAGAAGACAACGGCCTAACTTTTAAAATTATTTTTTTTTATATTAATTCCACACAGGAGGCCTTGAAGAATATAATTTCCCTCAGGGCCTATGTCATCTGGGATGTTGTGTGGAGGGTCTTTTTGAGGAGAGGAAGGAATGAACATTGGTCTTGAAGAGACCCATGTTGTAGGAAGGAGGTAACACAGAGGCCGGCAAATCATTCCACAGCCGAGCTGTTGAACACAAGATCGAGTCGAAGAAGCGACCCGTTCTTATGTGACAAATGTCAACCGTGTACAAATGTTGGGCACGCGTTTAGCGTGTTTCCCGATTATGCACCGGTGCCGAAGGGCTCAATGACGCTAATTCCTTGGATCATCTTCCATTGTAATACCGGTTTAACTGTTTCCCTTTTGCAACAAGCTTCCACAGATACTTCGAGATACTCAATTCGATATCATTCATAGTTAGTCAAAACCTTACTGGAAATACGACAAACTCTTTGTATATTTTTATTGGAAATTAAGTATCTCATATATTTAACCTTCAGGCTTGTTTTTGTACCAATCGAAATTACTTCGATCGATTCCTTTCAGAAAAAAAGCCCGCTTCAAAAATAAAGTAGCTTCTCTGATAATTAATTATTCCATCCGAAAATGTTCTGCTGAATTAAAGCGAAACGAAAACATCTCCGGGGAACTATATATGTTAGGGAGGCTTTTATTAATATCCAGGGCGATTTTTTATTAACAAATTCATTCCAATCTTCTATGTTTTAATATAAATAATTTTTTAATCGTAATCTGTTAGTCTTTTTTCTACATAACATTCATAAACTTACCTTGACAAAAAAACAACTAACTAACTAACCATCACGCCGTTTCTTCGCAGGGGTAGGCAGAGAGGACGGACAGCCAAACAACTCGATCTTGTCTCGTTCGCATTAATTTATTTATGAATTTTTATTAATTTGTACACTTAAGTTTACAAAATTTCTAATTATGTAATTATAATATTTCATATTGCAAACTAAATTTTATGTAGTTTTATGTAGCTCCTACAATACATCTTGAACTTTCCAATTGGTGTGGACTTTAATATTTCTGGTAGCGTGTTATATAACTTCATTAATTGTACAGTAAAGCGTTCTGCGTATTCGCCTTGTCTTTTTTAGAAGCCTGATTTCCTCGCACGTCCTTGTGTTATGTCTGTGAATATAGTTGAATATAATTTTGTTTGAGAAGTTTTTTTGTAATCGTCTCACACATGCTCTTCTATTATTCCGACTCTTGACATGGCCCGACTCAAGTATCTGATTCACTTGGTCGTGCCATGTCTTCCTCGGACATCCCCGACTTTTTCTACCATTCACATTTGCGTCATATATTCTCCTTACACGCCTTTCCTCGTTCATTCGCTCTACATGCCCAAACCATCTGAGCGTCCCTTTCTTAATCTTACTCATTACGCTTACATCAGCCTTGCACTCTTTGCGGATCTCCACATTTCTCACACGATCGTACGTGGTTTGGCCGACACAGGTGTCACTGTCGATGAGACTGGCTATCCATCACATCGCCATCCCTTCGGTGGCGCAAAGAGGAGAATGGAACGTGAGCAATGCCAAATTAGCGGTAGTGTACATTTGGTGATTTAGTTGGGGTGCCCTGGATTTATGGGGTGAGATTTGTCTAGGTCGTGGAGTCGGATGCTTTTGCATCGGTTCGGATCGGGAGTGGTTGAAAGGGACCTTTTGTCAAATCCAGTGGGACAGTCTCGACCCATCGCCTTGCAGCGCAGAGCGAGGGATGCATTCATACGCTCCTAATCAGATTCCTATTCACCCCTCATACCTTTTTTCTTCCCAGAATTTACGTAAAAATAACATCCACACAGCATCGCCAAAGATGACATTGAAGGATTTTTTCTCAGGGCCTCCTACATGAGGTAACGTAAAAAAAAATTTACAATTCAAGATTTATAGATCATATAAGTCCGAGTTTACTATTCTGCACTCGAACCTTTGAATGTTTGGTTATAACCAAAAATATATATATCAGATATATATATCAGATAAATTAGTCGAGTTTTCTACCTATTGCAAGAACATATATTTTTTATTATTAATAAACACTATCCTATGAATAAGCTTTTAAGATGACTGTGAAATAACCTTCCCCCCTCCGTTGAGATGAACTGTACGTATATTCTTAAACCACCATGGTTAGATAGCTACCGTGGTTAAATGGTTACAATTCTTTTCTATGAATGCGGAGGTAACAACGAGTTGAAATCCCAGCGGGTGCAAGCTAAATTTATTAGATCATTTGTCTTATTTCAAAATTTATTAATTAAAAATAATACTGTATACCTACATAATATATTTGTGGCACGGTCCACAATGGTAGACACATTAAGTATCGACCTGCTGAAAGACCAGAATCTAAATGTTGCTTGAAATTACTTTAGCCGTGTTTCGGTCGCTAGTGAGGTAATATTAGACGTTTTTATCTTTTAAAACGCACCAAAGCATTGACCTGGCTCCCAAGACTCTTTAGTTGCCGAAAAAAAATGAGTAAATCGAAATACTCAGATCCAAAAGCTATTTTTTTTTGGGTTTTCTGAGTGATGTAGATTAGCCAGTTTCTCGCTTGTAATAGGAGTTTCCGGTTACCGTGTACAGAGTTTGAGCGATTCAAAGCAATCGCTTATCTAAAGACGTCAATACGAAACGAGATTATCCGAACCATAGATAAATTCGCATGAAAAACGACATGAACTTTACCATAGAAACATCACCCGTTGGCAGAGACGGCCCAAAGCAATATTTATGGCGGCCGTTCGAGCATATCCTCGTTATTTCTGTGCTCGGATAACAACACGGCTATCGATCAGGACCTGAATATATGACGGTCGGGAAATATATTATATATATACAGAGCTGGTGGAAGGGCGAGGAAAGAGATGGGCGGATACAATAACTCGTAGAATGGCCTGTTATTTTCAGTGCCAGTTATTTGTGGTGAGCAAAATTGGCGGTAAATTATGATTATGTCTTGTTAAAACCTCGGGGCAGCCCCGCCTGCCATGAACCAGTGGGACTATGGCATCCCTATTTGGTTATGTTGTAAGGCTGATTCCCCCCAATATCCCATTTTCTTTTCTTTGAGGCATCACCGAGAAACCGGTTAAGGGGCGCGGAAGCTGAGTGTGGTTCACGGCTAGACCGAACATCATGCGCATTCTTGTTGGGACTGCCAAACGATTGGAGAGGACTCCCAACCGTTTGCCATGCCCTTATTATTTATGTACTGTGTCATTGGATGCTTTGCCAATTTTGGCTGGCATTTTGCCAATTGATTTAGAAATTAGGGAAGTTTTGACAAAGAAGTGTCTGAAAAGAGGAAGACCTGTAAACCACCTTGGTATTGAATTAATACCTGGTGGAGCAGTGCCTCTCCCTGAACTTCTAAAGATGATGAGAATAAAAACGCTGAGTGAATGGCAGATAAGATGGGATAGATCGAATATGGGAAGATGGACCATCTCCTTCTTTCCATCAGTTAAAATCAGAATGGAAGGGGCATATCTTTTAATGGACCACCATATCACCCAATTGCTTTCTGGGCATGGGGAGTTTAGAGGTAGACTTCACAGACTGGCTCTATCATCCCATCCCAATTGCGCTTGTGGTGATACCGACCAAACAGCCGAGCACATTTTGTGGCACTGAGAGATTTTGACGGATGCTCGAGACGAAATGATTGATGGTTTACAAGTTATTACGAGACCTGCTTGGAATACAGATCTCGTCTCGAATAAGATGAACTTTGAGTGCCTGAGGAAATTCACGAAAGTTTGGGTTGAGAGATGGCCTGTTCTTAGAGTCGCTGAGTAGCTGTAAAACAACTTAGGTACCGGGTGTATTTTGCTTCTGAATTCACGGACACTCTTCATGATTCCTTTACATTTACCGCTTGGATTTAATTGTTATGATTTATGTGTTTTGTGTTTCTGTAATATGTTATTCCTTTTATTTTATTAACATTTATTTTATTATATTTTTTGATTTATGTGTTATATTTTACATTTGCATTATTATATTATCTTGTTCACTATGTTTTAAAAAATGTATATAATTGCCTTGCGATTTGTTTTGTTAATAATGACTATACTACCTGTTAATTTATGCCATGTTCCTTGTTTTGTTTTGTTTGTCTTTAACTGTTTCAATGTTTTACTGGATGAACTGAACTCAATTTTTTTAATTTTTTTTAATTTTTTTTTATTATTTTTTTCCCTATCCCCATACGGGGGTGTGCAGGACCTCGTCCCTGCTTCATCTTTAGTTACATTACTAATTTTGCAGATCCTTCTCAAATCATCTGCGCCTACCCCAATGATATGTGCAGGCTTGAGGCTTGATCAGACGACCTTGACTGTCCTTTGTCCTGCCTCTGACTACCCAACGCTGAATTTTCTTTTAGTCTTCGGGTATTTTACCCCAAATATTCCCCAACATTCTTTGAGGCTTCACTGAGTGGTTGGCTAAGGGACACGGAAGCTAAGTGTAGTTTATGATCAGACCGAAAGCCATTCACATTTTTTGTTGGTACTTGCCAATTGATTTGAGAGTTATTGTATTACTTATCTTCTCTATTTTATGCAGGTGCTTGCGGGTTTTTACAGATGCAATGCCGCCTCATGGAGCCTCATTAATGAGTTTTTCTTTTGCCCTGTTTAATTAATCTTTGTCTTACTAACCTATTTTTTGCATTTTGTTTTTCCTGTTAAGCACTTGCATACTGCTTACTAACAACGTATGCATGGACACTGGAGGTCTAGATTCGTTCAAAATAAATAAATGTAGCTTCGTTTAACAAAAAAAAATTAGAATCTTGCGAGAGCCTTGAAGGAGTAACCATCAGTTACTTATACCAGGGCGGGTAAGAGGTGGATTACCTCCACTGTACTGTGTCTTCCTCCCAAACAGGTGCTTGCAGGATGCGCTGTATACAATCACCCAACGCTTGCCACCTCGTGGACTTTCACCAACCTGTCCCATTGTCTTGTCTATATATTGTTAAACTAAGACATATTGTATCTTGTATTTCCCGCTAAGCACTTGCTTACTGCTTACTAACAACGTATGCAGGGAGATTGGAGGTCTAAATTCGTTTCAATGTAGCTTCGTTCTTTCAAAAAAATTAGAGTTCTTGCCTTGAAGGAGTAACCGTCTGTTACTTATACCAGGGCGGTAAGTGGTGGATAATCTCCAATGTTGTAAGGCTGAACGGAGAAAAAGGAAGGTCGGAAAGTAAATGCATGACTATTCAGACCTGGCCACCAAACACAGCATAAGGCATATCATTTCACAGCATATACATTTCACTGAAGATTTATTTTCTGTATAAAGTTCTGTAATGCCTGTCTCACAAGAACATACTTATGTCGAGACAGACGTAGAGGATAAGATAATTTACCTGTGTCGTATTTAATCACACGAGTAGTTACATGAATATTTAAGATTAAATAATTTTTAATTTTTAAAAGGTAATTTGAAGTGTGGATAAATCCAACAAAAAGTGAAATCTTACAAATGTAGAAAGAGAAGAAAGTAAAGTAATAAATCCTGCCAAATCTAATTATGTAAGCTAGATTTGACGGGATTGTATTATTTTATTTTATTTTATATGGGTTAGGTCGTAAGTAAATTGTTATTGTTTAAGTGCAATTTATTTTACAGATGTTTGCAATAGTATGACGTCCTATACTAGCAATCCATTTCTTTATTTCGTGTTTGAATTTGGTTATTGATTCTGTTTGTCTAATCGTAGCTTGTAGAGTATCGTATAATTTGCAAGCTATGTATTTAAAATGTCTTTGTCCAAAGGTGGTTTTAGCAAAAGGAGTTTGGAGAAGTTCTTCGTTTTTGGCTCAGGTATTGTGTATCATTTGTGTTACTATACAATATTACGACATTTACTTCTGGTCTAAAGGGCTATTTTTACACTCTATACCTTACACTATTTGGAGAAGTTCTTCGTTTTTGGCTCAGGTATTGTGTATCATTTGTGTTACTATACAATATTACGACATTTACTTCTGGTCTAAAGGGCTATTTTTCCACTCTATACCTTACACTAATCTATGGTTAAAATTTTCAAGTAAGCCTTAAGAAATATCCATGTACGGACAGCAAAATATTGACGATTTTGAAGTAATGTATTGGCGCTGTCAATTATTTTATTCTTTTGGTAGAGGCTTCAGGGATTGGGTTGTTATTTATTACCGGAATTGACTATTCAGCAGGCGACTGGCAAGGTCACGACCCAAGACTGAATCTCATTATTGAATCCTTTCAAGAAGCCTGAAAAACTCCCGAAAGACGAACCTACCGAGAATTCACTTGAAGCTAATACTATGAAATGTAATATTTAATGAATAAATATTAGGGTATTGTTTATGTAACATTATCATCTCAGAAATGAGTCTTCCAGGAATACAATATAATATCTGTTTGAATTAAATTTTGTCAAGAATTGGCATATATTGTTTCTGAATATATTACTAGAAGTATGTAGATAGGCTTCATCGAGTTTATTTGGGGACGCCATAAGAGAATTTTGTATCCACTAAAAAGAAAATTCCAAGAATTGTAATACATACCGATTTGAAATATTACTGAATTTGCAAATTAACATCACAATTTGTTACTCTCATGCCTCAAACAGTTCAGTTGCGATGATTTTTTATTCAAGAAAGTTTTACATTTGAATACTTTTGATCATTTTACCCTTAATCCTTCAAAAATTTGGCATTTTTTTCAGATGATCAAAATATTTTCGCTTTACAATAAAATGCAAATATTTGGAATATTTCTGAGCACATTCAAAAACCAAAAACTGTTTTAGAAAGGCGATGAAATACGCTTTCAAATTATAGAATTCGAAATAAATATATTTTTTTTTATTATAAAAATTTTGCATAAAAACATAAACAAGTTTTCAAAATTGCTCACCTTACGTTTTTTCTAACTAAAGTTACTGATAATAATAATAAAAAAACACATACACATTTTATTAGACAAATGTACAACAAACACATTTTGTAACCTCACTTTTTTGTCTGTCTATGTAAAATTAATTTATAAAAAATTCCCGAAGTGTCAAATTTTTTTTCAATTTGCGGTTCAAAACTTTGTGTACATAAAAGTGTACGTTTTACTTTGTTGGAATATAAAGCGTGGTGTTTTTCCTTTCTAACACCGATTTGAACATATTTCCAACTATGACAGTAAGGGAGTTACAGCGTTTTATATGAGACCTGTGTGTGTTGGGACAAATATGGTCTCCCGTGATTAAACGGGGTTAAGTAAGAAAATCGAGCTTACTTCGGGTATACGGACACGCTCACAAAAGAAATATATTGATTTATCTTTTCTATGCTTATAGATTTGGTCCATGCAGGGACATTTCACAAAAAGACGTTAAAAACTTATAATTTTCAAAAAATATATTTTCGGATCCGCCGCCAAGATCAGTACAAACCTCACCCCGTGAACCCGGGCACCTCTGCTAGGTCCATTGAAACAATATACTTACATTGATTTAATTTTAAAAATTTCCCGTGATTTTTCAGTTTATTACAAACACCTGTGGCAAATTAGGCGTTCGCATCCGAACAAACCATAGAAAATAAAATATTTTTAGGTATAAATTTTTATTTGCAACTTTATTATTAATTTTCAATTTGGGAGGCGGGTATGGGATAACCAACACCCCTGCCATAAATCATCTCGAGTGGTTCGCTCCGTTTGGTGACCTAGCAGGGTTCATAGGGTGAGGTTTGTTGTCCAGGTCTTTGCGGTAGATGCGTCTACCCACCTAATGTATGGCGGACCGGATCGAGAAAGACTAGTTGACGGAAACTTTTTGAATTCTCCAGTCAGACTCTCTCAACCCATCGTATTGAACCGCAATTTTAGAGATGGATTCATTCACTCATTCATTCATTCACTCTTGGACACTGACCTCCATTTTCCAACCCACCCCTCATACCTTTCTTCTTCTTCCCAGAACTTCCTCTCCTTCCTTTCCTTAAAAAGACCTTCCACAGAGCATCCCCTAAGATGACACAGGCCCCAAGGGAAATTATTGCCTCTCGTGTGGAGCTAACGTAAAAAAAGCTCAATTTTTGAAGTAAAACTTCTTTACACACGCTTGATTTGGGGAGTAAGCTGGCGAATGCGTGTTACAAAAAGCGAGGCGAACGGTAGTTGAGAGGGAGATATAAGTTAGTGAAGATAGAAAGAGAGAGAGTTACGTTTCGTATTTATTACTGTAGGGGCAAGAGAGAGAGGAGCGAGCACACATTTTCCTTCTCTCTTTCTCTCATAGTCAGTTACGTTTCGTATATCTAAGACACAGTGCAGGCCTATTGTCTGTATCACACTGTAGGAGCACGAGAGAGCAGTGCGCGCGCACATTTTCTTTATCTCTTTCTATCACATAGATGGAGCTAAAGAAGTGTTATTTCAGTTTTGTGGTCTAAGGCACACTCTTTTTTTTCAAATAATTTTATTTTGAGACATTACATTCCATTTCTGAAATTCACTGCAATCGTAGATCTATGTTAGTAATATTTTTATTTCATTGGTGCGCACATGAAATAAAAGTAAGAAATAACATACATACGTAGATCTAGAGCTTTAAAAATAATACAGCCACATTCGCGGTGACAGTCCAGAGATAATGTACAAAGAAGGGGTTGGCAACATTGAGTCATTGGCAGGGATCGAAAAGCTTGTTTATTTTTACGCTGGGCGGAATGAAGGGTCGGGGAGATCTCTCCTCCCCGCGGCAGGGGTGTGGCAATTGCGGTAAGCGAGCGACTGCATACACATCAAATTCAGCTATAACCCAAAAATTAACCACGATAATAAAACTACGTTTACATATAATTGGCAGTTCGAAAAAAACATATACAGGGTGCGGAAAAACAGACGGTGCAGTTTTGAAGGGCTATTAAAAAAACGGTGCAACTTACAGAGATGTGGTTTATTTTATTTTAATTTTTCTGGAACTGCATTTATTTTTATTTGGACTGCTCATACGGGTTCCTCATCCTCAACCTCCAGATCTAATGAAGCCACATGGTCACACCATCATCAGATTCAGCTAACAAACTTTCTAATTGGGGTAATGTGAGCCGTCGAGCGAGTTTACGGAGTCGACCGTAATGTGTAAGGACCGCTCGCTGTTTTGACAAAATAGAAACGACCGCTGACAAAAATTCATTTGTAAATATTAGGGAAAAAACTTTACGGACGAACTATTGCCAATACTACGAAATGGATGTTTCAAATACATATAGAGCGTTTGGCATTTAAAATTGGAAAAACAGTTTGTAACGAGAACGTCCATTTTTCGTTTTTAAGCCGACACTCTCCAGGACGGCTCGGTTTGAGGCCAACAATGGGTTAACCCGTCTGCTTGGTTCAATATATTCGCACCTCACAATCCGGAAGCCTCGATTTCACGCGTAAATTCTGAAACCGTCACTTTGGATCGAGATTGTAAAATAGCTTTCATATTTCAAAGACAATAAGAAGCATTATTTCGTTTTCTTTCTGGTTAAAAGAAAAATAAAAATGTTTGCATGAGAGGAAGAGAGATATTTAGCTTTTAAAATCTAAGGTCACTCGGGACGTTTTTGGTTTTATGAAAGTATAACGCGATTACGTGTTTTGGGATGCATTTATTCCTAAACAAGCAGACGGGTTAAAACTCACCTTTTCAGACAGTCATATTTATAAAATCAGTAACCTGCACTGCCCGCCACATTGTATAACTAATAGTGAAAAAAATGTAAGCAAATAAGAACTTGGAAGCTTTGGCTTTATCATAAAAGAATTTCAACTCTGCTATTGCCGCTAATCTTCTAATAAATGTAATATTAACAGAAGTGGAAGAGAAAAAATAGCAAATGTAAAAGCATGCAATGTTCATTATCGAAGAATGTTCAGTGATTTTATTACAGACTATGAGTGCAAAGTCGTATCTTCTCCAAGCACAAACCTTCCAATAAAATGTGTTTATCGCAATTGACGTCCTGCCAGTTAAGTATCTCTTCCGTATAAATAAAATTGTACAAATAAACATCACTAGGCCGTTCAATGAAATCAGGCTACAAAAAAATGACATAGCAATACGCAAAATAGTACAGGGGTGAAGTATTATAATGCGCCGCAGGATTAAGATGTATTGCAGGAGGGTTGTCCAAGAATTAAAGACCTTTACTAATTTGCCATTATTTCTCAAAATATGGCGGCACTAGCGTGTAAAGCACCATTGTCATGAAAACCGTCCACTCGCTCAGTAGCGAACATTTTTGTAGGAAACTGAGCTCGCAATTCGCTGCTAGCGCCAGTAGCGAGAATAACGACGCCTGCGTGAACTAATTCTGCCAGATGTTTGACAGTCGAAATCAGCTGTTTATTGGCAGCCGTTTTGAACGAATAAATAAACCAATCACGAGTAAGCGAGTAGCAAGTAAAGTTGACGACCTTTCAACTTTTTTCATCGATTGTCAACAATCTGCAAGTTAGCAAGTAACACGATTACACTGAGCGAGTTTACTAACAGATAGTGAATTTCCCAGATAGTTGCTTGTAAACTCGCCCAATGTCATCGACGCTTAACTCAGACTTTCCACCAAGAAATGAACGGTGATCCGATTGTTGGTAGCTGCTTCAGTGCGATCTTTGGGTCCGTTTGAGATGGACGCTCTGCTGTCCTATCCCGCCTAATCCGTCCAATAATTAATTAATAATTTGGAAACTTAGATGAACATATACCCTTGAGGTGATGTTTCATAAAAACGGCGCTCTAAAAATTATGAAATTATTATTAATATGTAACCACAAGCAGAAAAAACAAGTAAATTTTACGATGTTTAAGTAATGACTCGAGAAAAATCCCGACAGAGAGCACGGTGGTGATGTTTTGTTGCCTTACAGATTATTTGGTTTTGTGAGTTAGTAGGAAAATAATTTGTTTTCGCAAAGAGTTCCGAGCCCCTGTAATACATAGAAATACAAAATATAATGTATGTAGCGTACCTAAGCCTCGCTGATTTATATCTCACCCACTAAAGGGTTTATGTTTATGCCAGCGCTGTGTGTAAATTTGTTTTAGAGACATAATAAGATCCGTATTTGAATGTTGGGCACACACACGGAACACACAAAGAACAAAAGTGTGGATTCTACTTTATGGAAAATGAGTGTTGGGGGTCTTTCGTTTATTGTAGCATAGATAAAGGTTTCTGCGTACGGTTTATATTTTAGAATTACCAAAGTTAACATTACCTAAGGATTTAAAAAACAATAAAGTTAAGAACATTTATTTATTTATTTATAAAATACATGTTACATATATTAGACAATTAAGTAGATTAGATTTATTAAATCACCATACTAGGCGGCTGCCTGTTTCATGGTGATCAGTTAAAGATAGTATCTTTTTAGTGAAGTCTAGTGTAAACACATGGTACTAGTATGTAAATTGGTAAAGTTATAATAAAAATAGAAAAGAGAAAAAGAGAAAAAGAAAAAGAAATGCGTAAAATAAACATGTAAATAAAATAAATCTGTAAACATTTGGTTACTAGTATGTAGTGATTTTGAAAATAGTTAAAGTTATAATAAAGAATAGAAAAGAGAAAAAGAAGTGCATAAGGATAAGATTATGGAAATATACATATCGATATTAAAATTTTTATATTTATTTTTATATGTATGCGTGCGTACGTGCATGTGTATATAGGTGCACACATCCATATACACATAAACATACACACACACACACATATGCCTCTACGTACATGAATACATACATTGTCATACATACATACATACATACATACATACACACATGTACATACATAAATATATATATATATATATATATATATATATATATATATATATACATATATAAACATACACATATATTCATACAGGCATGTACGCAATACCAACACGTACACACATATACATACATACATACCTGCAAGCAAACACACATATATTCTTCTTCCTCACACATGTAAACAATATGTACACATATATCTGAGAATAAGAAGCAGATTACTAACACTATCACATGCTATGTTTGCACGTCTCGGTTTTAAATTATTATTAGTCCTAGTTTTAAACTTGTGAAAACACTACCAGCCTTACTTAAAAACCCGTGAAAATTTTATTCAATTGATGGCCGCAGATGTGAAAACATTACTAGTTAAAAAAATTGTTCATGGAAAGATATATACATGGCTTACACAGCCTGAGAGGGTAGTTTATCCATTATATACAACAGAATTTTTTCAACGTATTTTAAATGACTTGTATATTTCTTATTTTTGAAGATGTCGTAAAATCATATACCTTTATAGAAACTAGATAAAATTACCTTTTAGATTTTTGTATTTGAAATATTCTTATGCGTTTAAAAAATGCAGTATTTTTTACTTCAAACAAAAAAAAAGTAAAAAAAAAACAGCCTACAATTCGTACAACACCATTTCATTATTTTAAAATTTAATTTAATTTACATTATTTAATAATGTTATTATCAAGTTCTGTAAGTATTTTAGTTTCTGAAGCTGTTTCGGCGTACAAAGCCATTTTTAAAATGTGGTTTACCCACTTTGAGTCGACTTATTTATACGATTCTAAATTTCAATTTTGAAGGTGTCTAAATTGATTTATTACCGTATACCACATATGTATTCCACATGATAAGAGCCAATAGGTCAATTTAACATTTTATATCATTCCAGTTGATCCCTGACAGTTGGTCCCCCGGCAGCCTATTTCCAAAACCCATATTGGTTCAGTCGCGGTAGTGACAATTTACATTTTAAATACACCTCCATATTGAATATTTTTTATCACTTTGCAAAAACAAAAATTGTTCTAAAATCTAGATAAAATAATCTGTCCAATGTGTATATTAGAAATTAATAATTTTATTTCTAAACATTTAAATTTCGATATTATTTCCATATGTTGTAAATAAACCTCTATATGGGTTATTTTAAATCACTTTGCAAAAACAAAAATTGTTCTAAAATCTAGATAAAATAATCTTTCCAACGTGTACGTTAGAAATTAATAATTTTATTTCTAAATATTTAAATTTTGATATTGAAAATGAAAACAGTCGCGATTGAACCGCTATAGAGTTTGTAAATACGCCCCCCGGCATACTTTTATACAATACGCGGTCGGTTTACGAAAATAGGTTTACCTAAGCACAGAAAACATAACTAAGTTTGTCTGAAAAGGTGTGCAGAGAGGATGCACAAACAAAATAACAAACCGAATAACAGAAGTGTAAAAAATATTTTAATTCAAATGCATCACGGATAAAACTACTTGATTATGTACTGTATACACCAGTGTATAAGTACAAAAAATCGTCAACTTCAGACTTTATATCCCTCAATGTACATATTTATACAAAATTTTGTAATCCTACATGTATTTAAAATGACTGATTTTTGCATTATTATATATAAATTCTTTGACAAATCTAATACGCCGCCTAAATTTTGAATGAGAGAGCTAGGTACAATGCCAGTAGCCGAAATAACAAATGGTAATATTTTTATAGTCTGAGAATGCCAAATTCTTGGCATTCTCAGACTCATTTCCTAAATCTGTATATTTTCTTAGTTTTTCAGAAACAGATTTTTGAATATTGCAGGCATTTGGAATAGCGACACTATTAAAGTGAATTTTAGGTTTGAAATTGGAAAACAATGCACAAAAAATATTTTTTTTATAATTATTATAATTTTGGGGGGCCATCTGTCTGGGGATCAACTCTCGGGATACCATTCTATACAATGGATCAATATTATAGCTATTGCTATGGATTTTGAAACATGACGAAACTGTCGCAGTGATGACAAAAGTCATCGGTGCAGGTCCGGCCTAACACTTTAATAGCTTTAAATTTTAATAACATAAGTTTATACGCGTCGGCTTGTAATAAATTTTTTGAAAATATTTTTTTATTCATTTTCTAGCGTTTTCCACGTTATTCTACAGCACTGTGAACTTTGAACACTGAAGAGTTGAACTGACTGTACGTACAGTCGACACAAAAGCGAGCGAGAAATAATGGGAGCCGGCTCATTAGTACTCCATTGTCACCAGTGTACAGGCCAGCAGGGTCGAGGGTGGAGGGGGTGCGAGTTGAAGGGGGGGAGGTGAAGGGGAGTGTTGCCATGACAAAAGCCCCCCCACCCTACTCCCGCAACTTCACCCCCCCAGGTGACACAAGACACCAGTTCTTAATGTGCATGTTCTGGTTCCAGCAGTGGGAGACAAATTAGTTTTTTGCTGGAAGGTTGAAAAGCTGATAAAGTTGAGCATTCTGAATAACAGCAGTTTCGTTCTGTGGTTTCTAACTGACTTTGCCCGAAAAGACACTAGGGTACTTAAAAAAATAATTATATAAAGCAAACAACGGTCTTATCTTCCGTAAGACATAAATCTTATACTAAATCGTTAGATTCAGACAGTCATATCCATAAAGTCAAAAACCTTTCACCTTCACTTTTACTGCCCGTGACGTTGTAAATAACTAATTGTGTAAAAATATAATCCTGTGAGCTTTTGAAAGCCATAAACAGTCCAAAATTCTCCAGTCTTGCAAAATAAATATCAACTTTTGCCACTAATCTTCTCATAAATGTAATATTAAAAGTGATGGGGGTAGCAAATGCAAAATCATGCAATGTCTAGTGTTTTAAATATAATATATTTCGCGTGCAAAGCCGAATCTACTGCGAGCATAAACTTTCTAATTTAAGTGTGTTTGTCTTCGGAAGTGACCTGCCTGGTAAGTATGTTTCTGCATCTATTTGTAAATAATAAACTTAGAATTTAGCTTAAGAATTCATTATAAATCGTACAGCGTCCTTGAGGTGATTTTTCACAAAAACGGCACTACAAATTACCAAATTATTATTATGAGCAAAAACCGTCTCTACACAAACAAACCGATCTTTACACATCACCCATCTTTACACAAACAAACAAAAATACTATGAAACAACGTGAAGAATTTTTAACATTCTTGCAGTAAATTTACAGATCATCGCAAGATTTGATAATTATACAGAGGCAGCTTCATACTTAAAATTGATGCATTGATTGTACGAAGGCATCACATAGATTCATTATTCCTGTATAAATTAGTATTTAATGCCCGGAATTACTAAACAAGTTTCAATTTAATGTACCTGCGAACTCCACACGCTCTTCTGTTCTATTAAAAGTGCACGACAAGCTGTAAAAAAAGCTTGCTTGAAAGTAATATTTATAATATCTAAGGTGATGTCAAAGGTGAACATTTTCAATTGAGAACTGAGTAAATATAATAAATCCATAAGAGAGTTTTTTGAAGGGAACAAATTTATTGAATAACCAACCGCAGACCATTTTTGAAGGGAACAAATTTATTGGATAACCAACAGCTCTGCTATAGGGCACCCCGAGTGGTTCGCTACCTTTGGTGACTTAGCAGGGGTGCCTGGTTTCATGGGGTGAAGTTAGTCCGCGTCTTGGCGGCAGATACATCTGCCCACCTACTGCGTGGCGGGTCGGGCAGAGAATGACTGGTTGACGGAGGCCTTTTGAATTTTCTAGCTGGACTGTCTCGACACCTCGCCTTGCACCGCAGAGAGAGGGATCTCTCTCTGTATGAGGGTCTCTCTGTATGAGGGAAGCGTTGCATGTGTTAGGGTGAACGGTGGTTTTACGGTGTGGTTTGACATCACAACTGCGTAATGTCACCATGGTTGAATAATTCCGTAGATTGAATAATCTATACATAGATAATTGTATGCGAGAATTGAAAGAGGTGGAATTGGGCGCAAAATTGAGTAGTGTAAAAATATGTTGCCTATTGTATGCTGATGATGCGGTGCTGAGTTCTAACAGTATGGAAGATCTGCAGTATCTCGTGTCGAGGATGAACGAAGTATGTATGAAGAATGATTTAATGATGCATGTAAGTAAGTCTAAAGTCATGGTGTTTGAAAGAGAGAGTAAGAAAACAGTGTGCAATACAGTTGTGAATGATGAAAACTTGGAGCAGGTAGATGAGTTTGTGTATCTGGGTAGTATGTTTACGAGAAATGAGAAGGCTAGTAGAGATATTGAAAGAAATATAATAATAAAAAAAGAGAGAAAGAAAAAAGTGTAAATGCAGGCAACTCCATTAATGGAGGACTGAATGCGGTTGGCGCTAAGAAAACAAATGTAAAAAAGAAGCGAAGCTAGCAGTCCACAATGAAGTGCTGGTACCTTCCCTGATGTATGGCAGTGAGGCATGGAACTGGCAGAGGAAAGCAGACTGAATGCCGTTAAAATGAGATCCGTATAGATCTGAAGCGTATGTGTGGTAAAATCATGTATGATCGTGTGAGAAATGTGGAGATCCGCAAAGAATGCAAGGCTGATGTAAGCGTAATGAGTAAGATTAATAAAGGGACCTTCAGATGGTTTGGGCATGTAGAGTTAATGAACGAAGAAAGTAGTGTAAGACGAATATATAACGCAAAAGTGAATAGTAGAAGAAGTCGGGGACGCCCGAGGAAGACAAGTGCATCAGATACTTGAGACAGGCCATATCAAGAGTAAGAATAATAGAAGGGTATGTATGAGACGATGTATATGTGTATATGTGAATGAGGCAAAGAGTGTGTGCCAAGACCGAGTTGTTTGGCGGTCCGTCCTCTCTGCCTACTCCTGCGGGAAACAGCATGATGGTGAGTTAGTTAGTTATTTGATATTCCATAACTCACTGAACAAATTTAATACTCATTTTTTTATAAGAAAAACTCTCTTTTACAACTTTTGAAGGTTATTCCTATCAACGTAATATATCATTGAAGAAGAAGATAACAATAATAATCTAAACGAAAATATGAAAGAGAACAAGACACAGAAAACAGAAAAAAGACAACTCGAACCCAGACCTCTCGTCTAACCGGGACTCCCAGTTGCGACCATTGTCTTTTTTCTGTTTTTTGTGACTTGTTCTCTTTCATATTTTCGTTTAGATTATTATTGTTATCTTCTTCTTCAATGAAATTTAAACTAGTGTGTCCAGACGTAGCTCGTCTTGATTTGATTTGAGTAGAATAAAATATAATTTTAATTACGTCTGAAGCTTCCGTTGGTTATTTACATAAATTATATAACGTGGAAGAAAAACCATAAATCTTCATACATCATAAACTCGTAAGTATGCGTGAATCATTTCAAAGCTCGGAGCTTCTTCCCTAAAACCTTTCAACCGGATCTGACGGTCGGAAGATGGTTAGTGAATGGGAAATAGGTTATCCATTCACCACGAAGGATTAAAAAGGCTTTTTAATCCTGTTAATGAAACCATATTATACTCGCAAGGAAGCTTTTTTCACAAGCTTTCATACGAGCTCTGAAAAAAATATTCATTATTTTTAATGATGTGGTAACTGGAGAATGGAGAAGTTCTAAGATAATTTTGTTAACATGTACAAAGTACTTAATTTCACACTGAACAAACTTGTTTGGTAAACATCTTATGTGATAAAATCATTTTTTTACAAAAAATGTTGTTCAATTAATTGGAGGTTTAATTGGCCTGGAGGGAGAATCCGATTCTTCTTAAAATAGGGAATCTTTCTTAACCTTAAAATCAACGATTTTTCACTGTCATTCGGGAGAACTGGAAAAGCAGTGATCGAAAAAGTCGTTAATTTTTAGGTTAAGAACAATTCTGCAATCATCCGAGAGAACTGGAAACGCAGTTTACGTAAAAGTCGTTAATCATTTTAAGGTTAAGGATAATTCCTTATCCTTAAGTAGAACCGGATCTTTCCCCGGGCACTTAATGTAGACGAATAGAAAAGTTAGTACGAAAATATCAGTAACTTGTCATCCTTCCTGAGCGTATCGCCAACGAACAAACAATAACTTAGATGATATGAACTGTTGGTCGTTCGTTGGCGATCTGCAGTTGTGCTCGGGAATGATGGCAGGCGGATTGTTTTTGTATGTAAAACAAATCTAAGGTTCGACCTTTAAAATAAGAGGAAGGTCTCTGTTTACATCTGATTTCGAAAAACTCCGTTTAATACCAGGGCAACGGCGGATACTTCTGCTTGTCTTTATTATATAAATCTAACAGTTTACATAATATTATAATAGAAAATAGTTAAATACTCTAAACTATTTACATACCTAATATATATAATAGAAAATAGTTAGAAAAATGAAACAATTCTACTTTGTATAAACCACTTATATGATGCGCAAATCCGACCGGTTTCGGAACAAACGTTTCTTCGTCAGGGAAAGCTTATACTAATTTGACAGTTTCGAACAATGTTTTATTATGGTAGGGGTGGAGCCGTTGCTAGTAAATAATGTAGATTGGGTGGGTAGGTATTAGTGTAGAGTGGGTGGGTAGGTGTTTGTTCCGAAACCGGTCGGATTTGCGAATCATATAAGTGGTTTATACAAAGTCGAATTGTTTCATTTTTCTATAATGGATAACCACAAAGTAATAGCTACATTCAAAAATAGAAAATAGTTAGATACTCTAAAGCGAATTCCCATGAATACCATGCCAGGAATTTTCAAAATAAAAGCACTTGGCAGGGACGCACCAATGAATGGCGCTCTCCGAGGCTTTTTGCCATTAAGAGGAAATCGGCAATTAACCCATAAATTTATCTCTCCAATCAAACCATATTCCATGAAAACCTTAGACTAACGATGCCGGCGAGCTCCCAGCTCCCAGCTCGCAGCTCCCAGCTCGCAGCTCCCAGCTCACAGCTCGCAGCTCGGAACCAAGTAATAACAGCAGTCATGATATTGTGGCGAAAGTCCAAAAGGGATTATTAGATATGAGGGATGGTTTACAGAGCATGTTACATAGTAATATGAGGGCATATCTACTAGTCATGTCACATCCCTATAACTACTGCATGAGAGACTGGGTGCTTTTAAGTTATTTTATAACTGTGTAGGGATTGCAATACGTTCATTCCGAAAACTGTTATAGTTATGCAGCCTTACTAATAAACATGGTGAAAATTTTATTCACTCGATAAACACGACTACTACTAACATAATAATAATAAATAATAAATTTGGACAACTTATATAGCGCTGTTTTTGCGAAAAATCGCCTCAAGAGCGCTGTACAAATTAACAAGGATTTTACATTAGAATTTACTTAACTTAGGAGGCTAGATAACAACTCGTCTTGCAGCTATCAAGCGCATGGATTATTGAAATTCTAGCCCCCCGATAAATTAAATAAAATATCTTTTTATACGTACGTATTTCAATTTATTTAACTATGTAGGGGGCTACATAACCACTCGTCTTGCAGCTATCAAGCGCATGGACTGTTGGAATTCTAGCCCCCCAATAAATTAAATAAAATATCTTTTTATACGTACGTATTCTAATTTACTTAACTATGTAGGAGGCTAGGTATCAACTCGTCTTGCAGCTATCAAGCGCATGGATTATTGGAATTCTTGCCCCCCAATAATACATTTACCTTCTGTATTTAATAATCTACTTTTAACATCCTTAGTCTAACTTAATCTAACTTAATCTACTTAATCTAACTTAACCTAACTTAGTCTTACTCACACATACTCAAAACATATATGTATTTAATAGATCTGCAGTTCATAAAAACAATTGCAAAGAAACCATGAAAATAACACGTAATCAACGCTAACGAAAATGTATATATACTCGTAATACACTGTGATAATAAATTGTCACTGTGAACTGTTAATTATAAAGTTTTTTAATTTTTCATTTATCACTCCATACGTACGGCACAGGTAGAAACCGAAGGGCGCGGGCTCAGTCCCATGACTTCCTAGTCCATATGCTTAGGGGCGGGGGGCAGGCGCGGGCGGTTGGCAGCGGGGGCAGCTAGGGATGCAGAGATTGCAGAGGTCATCAGTTGGTTTTCTTCTCTGGTGCGTTTCTTAGAAGGCCGCTTCGGTGGCCCACACATATGGTCCACAGTCGTAAATACAGCGACTGCGGGCGTAACAGCGAGCAGCGGGGTTGCAGTAAAGGTGCGGGGGGTGCGCAGGGGTACGGCTATGACACCCAACAACCGAACAAATGACCACATCTGGTAAATGTTCGCTACCGATCCTGGGTTTTAAACACTTCGCATCTAATGAATCACGATAATATCTGCACATATTCTTAAAACTCGTTATACGTCCACACTGCTTACGATAAAATTATTTTGAGTTCACATATGTAATGTTCACAGAGTAATAAACATCATTTGACACTTTTAAGGTCTCAAAATGTTAATTATCCCTCTTATTTAATAAGGGATAACGAGACCGGCCAGAATGCGTCAGGCTGCTCCGAGCGCCTGACGCATTCCCTACAACTCGTTCTTGAGTTCAACAGCTCGATTGTGGGACGACTTGCCGGCCTCTGTATTTCCTCCCTCCTAAAATATGGGTCTCTCCAAGATCCATGTTCACTCCTGCCTCTCATCAAAAAGACCCTCCACACAGCATCTTCAAAGACGACTTAGGCGATGAGGGAAATTATTTTCCTCAGGGTCTCCTGATGTGGAGTTAATTAAAAAAAAAACAACCGTTTATATGAAAACCTTAAAAACTAACTAACTAACTAACCATCACGCCGTTTCCCCGCAGGGGTAGGCAGAGAGGACGGACCGCCAATCAACTCGGTCTTGGCACACACTCTTTGCCTCACTCACATTCATACATCGTCTCATACATTCTCTTCTATTATTCTGACTTTTTGACATGGCTCGACTCAAGTATCTGATTCACTTGATCGCGCCATGTCTTCCTCGGGCGTCCCCGACTTCTTCTACCACTCACATTCGCGTCGAATATTCTTTCTACTTTCTTCGTTCATTCGCTCTACATGCCCAAACCATCTGAGGGTGCCTTTCTTAATCTTACTCATAATGCTATCATCAGCCTTACATTTTTTGCGGATATTCACATTTCTCAGACGATCATACATTGTTTTACCACACATACGTCTCAGGGATCTCATTTCAACAGCAATCAGTTTACTTTCATTCTTCCTCTGCCAGTTCCATGCCTCACTACCATACATCAGAGTAGGTACCAGGACTCCATTGTGAACTGCTAGCTTCGCTTTTTTGACAGTTTTTTATTAGCGCCAACGGCATTCAGTCTACCATTAATGGAGTTACCGGCATTCACCCTTCTTTCAATATCTCTCTCAGCCTTCCCATCTCTCGATGAAAACCTTACTAATTAATATATCTACAGGTAAAATAGAATCTGCAAAAGACATTTATGTTATTAAAAAAATAAAAGTGATATAAAAAATGACTGAACCGGTGTAGGATTTGTAGGTGATTTTGCACAAAAAATCTTATCCCATTTCAGTCTCCGCCGCGATTGAACCGGTATAGGTTTTGTAAATACGCCGCCCTCCCGCCACAGACCCCTCTTCTTCTATATATATTTATATAAAGATGTGTGATGTGACAGCCCTATGGTAGACACCAGGCGAGCGGCGTGAATTTGATTTTTATACAAATCGACCATTTTATTCCGAGATTGACGAAATTTTGCACATGGTTTTAAAAATAAGCGAAAGGTCACTGTATACACTGTATGCACCTACCTGTCAGAACTGTGTATTCCAAACGATGTCAACACTAGGCAAGCAACCCTTCGATCAGCATCTTCAACAGCCATAGGTAGGCTCTCAGTACCTATGCGCAATCCCAATACCAATTTCGGAGACCGGGCTTTTGCTGTGGCAGGCCCAACAGCTTGGAACAAACTCCTTTCACACTTGCGAAAGATCGACAGCACATCTGAGTTCAGAGCAAAGCTCAAAACTTACCTTTTCGCATTATCATATCCAGATAAATAACTGTATTTCTTCAATAGTATTTCACTACTCAGTCCATGGGAATTACCTGGTTTTTTCACAATTTTTTACAATTTATTATACAATATATTTACTTTTTTCATATTATTTTCCATGACTTATACTGACAGCACGGGCAGTAATCATAACAATAGGTGTTTATAAATGTAAATAAGTATGTTAGTCGTAAATAACTAATTGTAAGACTGTTGCAAGTCGTCACACGATTAGAGCAGTAACAATACTGCTCTGTTCGTATTATGACTTGCAAGTGCAAACTTGGTTATAAAAATAGGTTTAGTTCTAAGTCACTAGTGATATAAGTCTTAGTTGTAAGTCATTTATCAATCTGAGTTGTAAGCCACTTGTAGTATATAGGTATAGATTAAATGTATAAATGAATGTTTAAAGCGCCCTTGAGGTGATTTTCTCACGAAAATGGCGCTATAGAAGTTATCCAATTATTATTATTATTATTATAACATTAGATTTCGAAATACAGAATTGATTCTTCTTAGTGAAAGTATGCACACTTGACGTTAAAAATAAGTGGAAAATTACTGTCTACATCAAGTCTTAAATTTCTCTCAAAAAATTTATCATCAAGTAAACTTACTTCAGAATCTCTTCGTATTTCTCACCAAAGAAACAGAATAATAATATAAGGGTCGTGCCAGGGTATCAGAAATACGAAGGGATGGGGGTATAACGCCACCGCCAGATGAATGGACTTCAAGTCGCACACAAGTGGTAACATTTACAGTTGGACGAAGATCCGAATGTTATCAGTTATCATACAAAGGACTCTTGTATTTCTTTTGCGAAGCTCCTTGAAGTGAGAAAAAGGAAAGTGACTGCTGCGAATGATAAAACCGATTACTTGGTCACAGTAAGGGTGTTTCTGACTTCAGAAGCCGGTGTGAGTAGACACTTCTTAACTGAAAATATTTAGGTTTTTTTTCTTCCTAAGAAATTCTGCCCGAAGAAAGTGGGACCATGATATCCTAGCTGACCATGATATTATTGAAATACCAGCTTGTACCCGGCGTGCGTTGCTATGCCATTTAATAAATAAATTGTTTCTCCCTGCGTGTCCTTTCCCATTCGTCCCGTTCCACTTCCGCCCCCCCATTCCCCCTCCCGCGTCGTCTTCCCCTCTCGCGTTTCCACTCCGACTCCTCCACCTTCCCTCTCTCCACTCCACTCCACCTCTTTCCCCATCCCGCAAACCCCTCTTTCGAGTTCGCCTCCCCCTCCTCCCTCCCTGGTTTCCCTCCCTCACCTCTCCCGCGTTCCATAAATTAATTCCCGGTACATTTACTTTTCAAACAGCTCGCGTACCACCTATTGCAATTTTTTTATACAAATTTCATAATGCCAAAGCTCACCAGACAATAACGAACACGACAAAAAATAATTATCCAATTTGGTGAAGTAGTTCGGAAGTTATGCGCGTACATATATTTCGGCGATTCATTTTTATACAAATTTCATAATGCCAGAGCTCACCTGCAATTTTATACAAACCTTGTTCTGACAATAACGAGCACAACAAAAAAAGAATTATCCTATTTGGTGCACTCGTTCGGAAGTTATGCGCGTACATACATTTCAGCGATTCATTTTTATTTATATAGAAGATAGAAGATAGAAGAAGATAGAAGATAGAAGAAGATAGATAGATAGATAGAAGATAGATAGATAGATAGATAGAAGATAGATAGATAGATAGATAGATGGATAGATTCTGCGAGGCTAAATTTGGTAAGGTATGGAGATGAGAAAAAGGAAAGTTGGGAAGTACTCACCTTGCTATTCAGATCTCCATTCGGCCATTTCAAGCAAAGTACCAATTCTGAATGTATCATAACTGAGAGTGTCAACCATCCCGAGCTTAAATCACGAGCTATAGAGATTTTAAACAGCTATTTCCGTGTAAAATAATATCCATTTAAACTTTTCTTCGACGCCCACCGTCAAAACAATAAATGCCATTGATTCATATAGTTCGGAAAGTCATACAAAGAAAATTTTGTCAAGATTTTGGAATTTTACTTTTTAAACACTAGCTGTAATCCCCGGTGTTGCCCAGGCTTTACGCAGAATTTATCGAATTAGATATAGACAGTATTCAACCTTTTATTTTGAACGTCAGGTGTGCACAATTTCATCAGGAAGTATCAAAGTTCTGCTAAGGTATGAGAAAATGGGATGGGACGGTTTTTAGAAATCTCAAACAGACAGTAATCTCTCTCTTATTTTGAACTTCAAGTGTGCAAAATTTCATCAATGACGGAATAAAGCTCTAGATATGTAAAAAAGGCCCAAACAAGATATTTTTTTAAATTTTTTATTAGTTTTTATATACATATACATGTAATATAATCATGAGTAATTACATTTTAAGGATACATCGGATTAAACTCAAATCATTAAATACTAACATGCAACATTGATTAGAAACAGTATAAACATATATATGTATATAATATATAACATTTACGAGAGTGTAACTACTCGTGTGTAAAGGGAAGAGAAAAAATATATACATATATATATATTTTTTTTTTTAAATAAAAAATCTGAAATAAAAAATTATAACACATACATTATATATACGTACTTACATAAATCAAATGCATAAAAAAGGAAAATAATATAAAATAAATTATTGAATAAGTATTGTTAAGATGAAGTTATACGTGAAATCCTATTTAGATACTATTTTGATTAATCTTTATGACGAATCGGCTTACAGTATGAACATCAAAAAATATGCTACGGATAAATCGAAGCTTTTACTAGCTTTTCTATGTATTGGAATTACAATAAAATTATTATTTAAGTAACAAAAAATACAAGCGTAAACCACAAAAAAAATGTTTTGTCATGACTTAACTATGAAGTAATACAAGAAACAATTTAAAAAAATACCCCTTTATGGCTAAGACTATTTTTGAGGTTTTCCATGTTCTAACTTTTTTCGTTCTTATAAAATTATGCACAAAATAAATAAAAACCACTTTTTCGCTTACTAGCCTCGTGCAAATAAGACGCTCGATTTTAAAATTTTGCAGGCACGAGTTTCGAAATATTTCTAGCGTTTATATTCCTCTTAATTAAACGTAAATGCGGTTCTAAGTGGCTAAATTATTTAAGATATTATTGTTTAATTTATTTTTTATTATACTTCTTCATATAAATATATACAATGTAGATCTCAACAAAAAAAGCAAAATTGTCTACAATGTTTGTAATAAAGCAAGTGCACAATGTATGCCACCCAAATTCATATCAAAATTGCCTCCAAGGCACTTGATCGTCCCAAAACTCCCTTAATCCCTCAGACTAATTTGTTGGCTCTTCAGAACAACTAATATACATCTTATAGAAATCGTTTTGTCTCCCTTACTATCATGGTTAGAAATATGATCTAAACGGTGTTAGAAAAAGGAAACACCACGCATTATATTCAAATTTAAAAGTTAATAAAAAAATTATTACAATGTACTCCTTTACGAAACAAACAGTTTCCGACAGCAATTTGAAAAAGTATATTATGAAACTTTGAGTATATTATGTTAATTATTTTTACATGAAACGACAAAAAATGGAGTTGCCTAATAAAATATGATCGTGTTATTATTTTTTTCGTTACCAGTGATTTTAGTTAGAAAAACCAGAAAAAACGTGAGTTATTTCAAAATTTTTATATTTCAAAAATTATGTTTATTTCGAACTGTAAAATTTTAAAGCGTATTTCATCACATTGTAAGTTTTCGGTTGCATTTAGAAATATTCCACATAATTGAATTTTATAGCAAGGCGGACATATTTTGACCTTTCGAGAAAATATGCCCGAGGCCTGAGGAGTTAAATCGCCTACTTGTGGGCGATATGTCCCAGGTTTTAAGATATACATCGTAAATAAATGAAAATGCAACGTTGATACCTTGACATAAATACAATTTTTAAATAAATTTAATATTTTAACAAACTCCTATAAAATAAAAACTAGCGAAAATTAAACAACTCCTACAACAAGTAGTTGTAACACTAGAAAATGTATTTATAAAAGTGTAGTGATCATTAGGGAATGTTCTGTCAAGTTAGCAGCCCTCTCTGGTTCCAAATTACCCTCAACAAAGTAAAATGTCACAAAAACTAGGCCACCCACTCGAAGGTACTACAAACACTAGTGACTGTTAACTTCGGTAAAAACCACCCCGACAGAGCTTTTAATTCCGGCAACTTTAAGGTTTTGTTAGCGGTTCTAATAAGCTACCTCGTTTTTGAGCAATAGTTTATTTTTAATGTTTAGTTTAAATCTTTAATACTTTTTACATTAGTAATCATGTTCCAATCGTATTTGTGTTAGACATCTTACCCTCTATCTGGTATATATTCAGACTACTTTTAAACACCACCAAATCAATAACATTGCAGAAGAACTGCGTATTAGTAGGATAATTGAAAATGTCATTCTAATGTAAAGGACCGTTGTGCTTCCCAGTGATATTTTATAGCATATAGCTGTTCCACGGCATGCGTTGCAATAGAAAATACATTGTTTCTCCCTGAATCACCTTTCCCGTGCGTCCCCGTTCCCCTCCCGCATACCCTTTCTAGCTAGCTTTATAAATTATAGCCTATGTCACCCGGGGATAGTGTAGCTTCCCAACAGTGAAAGAATTTTTCAAATAGGTTCAGTAGTTTCGGAGCCCGTTCAATGCAAACAAACAATCAAATCTTTCATCTTTATAATATTTGCATAGATTTAACATGTAAAATATAGACACGTGTAAATAATATTTGGTGTATGGAAAACATTCGAATAAAGCTTTCATCATTATCTCAAAACCTAATATTTGGAGATGTTTGACTAATCAACTGAAATAACCATAATCAGAACGGTTATAAGGAAGAGTTTCACGAAAATATTAAAAGCGCAAGTGGATGGACGAAGACGTCGGACGTCCAATAATATTATTAGATACCTATTTTTTTTACTTAATAATAATAATTTATAGCCTCTTTTCAGACAGTAAATTACATTACATTATTTATAATATTTATAACATTTATAACACTTATAATGCATCAACTCCCTGTCTGTATGTTACTAGTTGACAAAGGCCTCCTCCAACTGTCGCCATTTCTCTCTATCATTAGCTACTCTTGTCCATGTACCACCTGCTATGGCTTTGATGTCATCAACCCACCGTCTAAATGGTCTACCTCGTTTTCTCTTCTTGTCACTTGTGAACCAATTCATGACTAATTTTGACCATTTTTCACTTCCTCTGATTGTATGGCCTGACCACTTCGACTTTAGCTTTTTTATTGTTTTTGTGACATCTTTTGTTCTATAAATTTTGTTGTTTTTTTACTTACTTATTTGTAATTTAACTATTACGTATTTAATTTTTAACTTTAGCTTCGCACGGAGGCCATGAGAAAAAAAATCCCTCAAAGTATATGTAATCTTTGAGGATGCTGTGCGGAGGGTGTTTTTGATGAAAATGAAGGAGAGGAAGTTCTGGAAAGGGAAGGCGTGAGGTGTGGGTAGGAATCTGGAGGTCAATCTGCCCAGGAGTGACGGACGTATTAATACAACCCTCCCTCTGCGGTGCAAGGCGATGGGTCAAGAGAGTCCAACTGAGAGAGGTCTAGGTTAGGTCCCCCTCAACCATCTCTCACTCCTGATTCGGTAGACAAACGCATTCGCCGTCAAGGCCTAGACAAACTTCACCCCATGAAGCTGAGCACCTCCGCTAAATTATCAAACGTAGCGAACCATTAGGGGTGACCTTTGGCTTGGGTTACATAATAAAAATATCTGTACATATGAAGGTTAAGCCAAAAAAGTTTCTTTTGTTAAAATTTATTAGTGAGAGTAGTTTTAATTTGTCTTAAAATTTAGTAAGAAAAGGAATATAGGATAAGGATATAAGATGCTCCCGATAAGTGTATCGGGACACATACTTTGTATTAATTTATGATCGTACATTGTATTTCTCTTCAATATTTCTGAAATTTATTGCTAAGAATTATGAAATTTAGTGTTGAAATGCGCACATGTATGCGCGCATAATATCTATGTAGGTACTATGTATGTATGAGTGCGAATGAAGCAAGGTGTGGCTGTCATTCGTTAGGTACTAGTCGTTTAATCGTCGAAAATGAACCTAAAAAAACAATAAAGACAGTTGACAATTCAGAACAAGAAAATAAAATAAAATATTGAAGTTTTTAAACTAATCCTACACCTACATAAATAGCGATAGCATAAATCCGTTTTATTTAACCACTCGACAAAACGAATACAGGAAATGCCGCTGGCGAAATGAACCGGTTGATTCGTTTTATTTAACCTATTAAAAGTTTGATGCCGAACTGGGGAGGGTTAATTAAAAATCTATTCGTGTACTGGCCACTGACTAGTACTTGCCGGTACAGTGAATGTATGTGGCTCCATTGAACTACCATTTTTTCATTTTATTTTTACTTTTAAATCCACAAGGGAAATAATTTCCACCAGGATCAATGTCAATTTTTGGGATGCTGTGTGGAGGGAGTTAAATAAAAACTAAAATAACCACTAATCCCATTTGTTATTGAAACTGTTAAATCGTGGTGAAATTCAATAAATTATTTAAATAATCTATATTTCAATATACACGAATTGAAAGCTTTTTAACTTTGTTTAGCTTATTTATTTTAGACTTGAAGGTTCTAAATTATTCAAATAAATAAAAATTAGTGTGTTTATGTTTATTAAAATTAACAGTTAAAATGTATTTTTAGTTTAATTCGTAGAACTCCATTTATTTTTTTAAAAACTTAATTAAAATTAAATTTATTAATAATAAGTTATTATTTATTATCAAGTTCTGCAGGTATTTTTGTATGCATTTTTGTTACAGCTGTTTCGACTTAAGAGGTCATTTTCATGAATGTGGCTCAACCACAGTTTGAAAATGACCTTGTAAGTCGAAACAGCTGTAACAAAAATACATACTAAAATACTTGCAGAACTTGATAATAACTTATTATAATTAAATTTAATTTTAATGAAATGTAAAAGAAAAGAAGTTAAAACATAGTCCAAGATACAATATTTTGACTTTTTATACATTAGCTCCATACAGGAAGCCCCGAAGAAAATAATTTCCCCCAGATCCTAATGGACGATGCATAATCCGGAGCCATCTTTAGGAATGCTGTGTGGAGGGTCATTTTAGGAAAGGAAGGAGAAGAAGGAAAAAGGTACGAGGGGTTTGTAGGAATCTGGGGGTCAGTGGGTCCAGGAGCGACGGACGTATGTATCCATATCACTAACTGCGGTGCAGGGCATAATCGCAGAATCGAGATTGGTGGCAGTAAACTAGGAAACAATCAGTTTATTGTATTATTTTTGTTTTGGTTTTACATGTACAATTTTAATTAAAATTAAGTAACAAATATACATGTTTATTTATTTATTTATTTGAGACGCAAGCAGGATATTTATAAAACATTTTTGTGGGTTAAATTTAACAATTAAAATACAAACATAAATATCCCTAGACTAATGTGTCTGCAGTAATCACATTTGAATTTTTACAGAAGCAAACACATGAAAAATAATGCAAGTATTATTTATACATAACTTTAAAAAAAACTAAATACAAAATTGAAATACATTATAAGTATACAATATTTATGAAGTATTTCCTGAGATGTAATAAAACAACAAAAAAATTTATTTTTTTTAGGTGCACAAATCGTGGAGATATTTTTTGAAACATGTTACATTATTTAGAAAAATATCTATGAAAGTGTGTATTTTAACAAGTTAAATGTTAAAATGTTAAATAAAACTCTTCAAAACATTTTTTTTAGAAATTCTTACCCATGAAATACAATAATGTGTTCTTCCTTATTACTAAAATTATCGATAGTATTGAATGAACTAGATTGTGAATTATTATTTTTTGATTGATAAACTAATGTCTGAGACAAGATTTTTATGCACAGCACAAAGGGTAACAATTATTATAAGCAATAATTATTCGTCTGAAACACTCATGTACATTGAAAAAATCTATAAATTCGTGATAATAAAGTGGGTTGTTTGCAGGTGGAAAAATGTAATAAGCAGTAATTGTTGAATGAAACATTAGTATATATTGAATTATTTGGCGGGTAGGAGATAAGCCGAATAGTGGTTAAAGAGCAGTTGACCGCATATCAGAAGGACGCGGGTTCGAGTCCCGTCGGCGGCATGTATCTTTTCTCGGGAGATTTTTTCTATGTAGATTTTCAATGTTTCAGACAAATAATTATTGCTTATAATAATTGAGATTGTGAATACTCGAGAATCGTTCATAAATAAATATTAACGGCAAAACTTGTGAATAGAGTCGCCTAGATAAAGAAGAAGTGAAGTGTGGCTATAACATAGAGAGCAGTGGTTGGTGGGGTTGAGAGGGTGGTGGTGAGAGGGCGGGGGATGAAAGGATGTGAAGAGGGGATCAGATAACGGATGGAGAGGATTTAAGTGCAGCATTTGCACAATTGCTGGCAGGAAATTAAAATTCACTGCAGCTGAAACCCGCCCTGCAGAAGACGTTTGCTCAGAGAAATAAGAGAAACAGGAGATTTATTTAAGAATATTCCGCAAAATGCCTCGGGGTGTATTGAAGATAAAAATATTTGTGTCCTCAGATCTGACTTCTGTGGGAGAAACTTAGTCTTAATGTCTAGCTTCAGAAAATAATGACTTTCATTGGCTTTTAAAAAGTGGACATGATCATTGAGCTTTTATTACTACCGCGACGATTCACATTTACGGTACCGTGACGGCAAACAACGACAATAAACATACCTTATCGCTATTACTTTCTTACATATTAAATAATGGTGAGACAAATTTGCAAAACAAAATACGTGTCTGTTTCCTCCAAAGTACTACTTCTTCCTTTCGAGGAAACAGATATTTATTATAAGTTTCATTTTCTTTACAAGTTTGAGGGAGATGTATGATAATGATTGTATGTTTCCTTGGGGGGAGGGGGGTGCAGACATACGTTCACTTTTGTCTAATTTTCGACTATAGTTATTTAGTGTGTAAGAAAGAGCTGCAGGATTATATGTTTAAGAACAAAAGCAAAACCATCAGGCATTGACATTTAATGTTTTTGAATTTCTGGAATTCATTCACACTTTAATATTATCCTTTTAACTATTTTCAAAGACGCATTTTTCTGAAATTCGAAGAAATCCAAAGGTCGCCGATAAAAATCTGGTGGGCGCCAGTAAAGTTTATTCGATTGATTCTTGTTATTTCACAATTTAATCATTTAAGGCGCCGCAACCGCGTACAAAAAAAGAAGATGGAGAGATATGAAATTACAAATGTTAGAGGAGAGCGATAGAAATTAAAAGTGTCAAGATCGATGAGAAAATTGTGAAAATGTTTAATGAAACACGACTCGCTCAAAATAGAGCAAAAATCTCGCGAGGGTTGTCTTAAACAGCATTTAAAGAAACCCTGTGATTTTTTTCGTACATATAACTTGTAAAACAACTGTAACAAACGTGTTTATAATAATTTTTGGAGCATACTTTGCGATTTTTTTCTATCCTGGAAATTTTATATAATTTGCGTTTCGGCGCGACGAATGTCTAGATATTATCTTCAAAAATAACATATATTTTTTTAAAGAGCTTAAAAACTTTAAATGTTTAAGGGAGGTTTGCAAGAAATCGGTAGAAATTCGGGTAACGCGTCTACATAAGTTATATTTTCGGCAATTTCCAGAGTAGAAGATGCTCTCAGTATTGTCCTGATGTAATACCACAATTCAGAATTGAAACTTTGCTTGAAATGGCTTTAGCCATATTTGGTTACCAGTTCTGAATAGTCAGGAACAGAAACCCCACCTTCCTCTTGCCCTCCCCATTATCTTCAGACTCACAACATAACCCAATTAGTAATTCCTCCAGGCGGTTGGGAGCAGTTGGGAACCTTGTGGGGTATTCACGTTTAAAAAATTGATAAACGAATAAATTAAAAAAATATCGTGTTTCATACAAGTTTCCGGATAGTTTTAATTTCAGTTTTCGGGTAATGACGGTAAATAAAAACAAGGTATCAAAGAAATACTTTAACACCAAAAATTTCGTTGAATCATTTCTCAAAAAAATTAAAACAGCCGCGTACAACGCGTACCACGAATAAATTAGAAAAAGCCTCTCTAAATCCATGAGAAAAAGCTCTTATTTTGCGAAAGTTTCAAGGTCGGCGTCCAAGCAGCTTTCCTTTTTTCGACTCAATCATATCTGGCCATTAGACTAAATGTTTCCACGAGCTTGTTTCTGGTAGGGAATTTATCGCTTTAAAACTGCCACGAAAAAAGCGTAAACGAAGTTTATGGTCTGCATAAATTTAGGACAACCCATTTAACGTCAAGCATTACACCACTCGAAAAAAAATAAGTGCCTAGTAGCAAACCATAAAACACGGAAATATGTTTAAGATCCAATAAAGGAAAAAAAATACGCGGAAAATACAAGAAATACGGATTTTTTAACGGCGGCGTTTCTCATGTCGCCGGAGCTGTGGGTACTTAGAACTTGGTCCATACGGCGCGGCGCAGCAAGCTTTCCTATGGAAAACATGTGAAATTGACGTCATTAGCACACTGGGAGGAAACTAAATGGTTAGGTAATGTTAGGTAGGTACTAGATACTAAACAATCCTTGGAAATCATAGTGGTGTGATGCTATTATGTTGAAAATATGCGCGGTTCAAGTCATGATATTCGTATAGATAGATCTTTCTGTTTGGAATTACTAGGTCAATGTACTTACATAAATATTTTCAGTTAGCATTGACAATTTCTTGATGGACCATGTTATGGAGCGTTGAACAAAATTTCAACAATAAATTTTTTTATTTATTTACTAGATTTTTTTTATATGAATGCCTCACAAGAGTCTTAGCTGCTGCCGTTTGGAGCCAGTGAAACTAGGGCATCCCCATTTGGGGAATGTTGTGAGGCTGAAGGTAGCGGGGATGGGAAGGAGATGGGGAAGAGGAAGGTGGGGAAGTACCCGGCTATTCAGATCTTTATTTATGTATTTTTTATTTAAAGAAGTAGCATAATTATACAATATTTGTGTATAGCCTGCCTCACTAGGTGAACCTGTATTGAGGAAGAATTTTTTGTAAATTGTTTCTCGCAATTTTATCTATGGTTTTTCATAAATGTATAATGGAGGTTTCTTTACAGCAAAAACTTGATTTTAGTTTACATTATTATTTGCATATACACAATACAAAAACTGAAAGGTTATTACTACAATAACAACTGTCAATGATAGGGCGTTTGGGTGAGGGCATCAGTCATTAGAATATATCCAAATTTTAACATATTTTTTAAACTCTTTCTGTGTTTGACTCAGCTTGAATGTTTTCTGGGAGAAGTTTGATCTGTTCACTAAACACGGCTAAAGCCATTTCAAGCAAGGTTTCATTTCTGAATGATAGTCGTACACCAGGGCGATATTGAGAGTATCTTCCATGCAATACCACTTAATGAAGAAATTGTTCCTTTCTGCGTGTCCTTTCCCATTCGTCCCCGTTCCCCTTCCGCCTCCCCCTCCCCTCCCGCGACCCCTTCCGCCCCCCTTCCCACCCGCGTCCTCTTCCCCTCCCGCGTTCCCCATCCCCTCTCCCGCTTTCCCCCGCCCCGCGCTAAAATTATATAAAATACACTCATTTTTCTGTGCGCCACCTATTGCAAAATTTTTATACACATTTTATAACACCAGAGCTCACCAGTACATATAGAAGCTTTCGCCGGCGCACAACAAATCACCAAAATTTCATTGCAATCGGAAAAATAGTATAGGAAATAATTTCATAAAGCCAGAGCTCGCCATTATATGTAGAAACCATCGCGGGCGTGCGCATTTAATATGACCAAAGTTTCATTGCGATCAGATGAATGGTTTAGTGATCGCATAAGGGACAAACAAAGAAACATTCATCTTTGTATATTAAAAAAGACGTACCTACAAAAATCAATGTATGTCTCAAATGCCAGTATTATTTTTAAAATTACGTTTTGGCAATAATATTACCTAAGCTAATACTTAAAAGAATTCGTGTTCTGCTCTTCCGTAGATGGCGCTATTTTAATTATATTACGAAAAACACTTTAAATCTGAAATGGCATCAAAGACTAAAGGTCAAAATAGTTTTTTTGATGTAAGTACTAATAATCAATTTAGTACTTATACAAGAAAACTTTTAACTTCAGAATCTACAGTTGCTTTAAATAATCTTTATGCTTTTGTTCACAATTCCTAAGAATTCTAATTACAAAGCCCTGTTGTGAAGATTTACAAAAATTCTCAAATGAAATTTGTTCTCCGAAAAAGATAAAACTGGAATTTTATCAAATATATTAGAAAATATATTTTTTAAAACATGTGAAGCAAATAAATTAGATCCCGTTGAAAAATACAACGATTTCGCTTTAATTTAAGAACATTGGAAAAAAATCTTGAAGACAGGTTTTTTCTTCTGCGACAAATAACCGAGGAGTTGGCAACAGACAATTTCAAAGCTTTGCTCAGAAAAAGATATTTTTTCTTATAGACATAAACCCAGAAGAAACTAGAAAAGAACTCGGTAAATAATAAATTGATATTAATATGAAATGAAACAATAACATTATTTATGATTTGAGATTTTCACGGCCAAAGTTGTTAGTATTCAATTTTTCATGTTTTTAGAGACAACATTAGCAAATATTTACGAGTTAGTGATAATTTTTATTATGAAATATAAAATTTTAAAAATAAAAATGATAAAAAGCATGTAAACTTAAATGACAAGCGACCGATTTACAATGATAACGCAAATTTGTCGTATATACTCGTACATATAAATTTCATCCCAAACATGCCCTTTTTACGATGTTTAACTAATTAAAATTATTTTTCATTATATAACTCAAAAGGTAAGGCAAGAACATTATAAATATATAATTAAAATATTAATAATTAAAAAAAAAAAAAACTTGCCTCTAAAGTGATGCAAAATTGAATTTCTTAATTTATTTATTTATTTATTTATTTATTTATTTAAACGCCCATTGGGCTTTTACATACATTGTTATAAGTATTATTACATTAACTATATGGCATATAAAAGTTTAAGTACATATATGAATAAAATAATTATTATATGTGTAGTACCTACATAGATGTTTTACATATAATATAGAATACCATTATGGAGAACAGTTTTTTTTTTTTTTTTGTACTTACAAACAAAAATAACGGGATTGAAATTAATCAGCATTAGTAGGGACTTAAGCATAATCGAAATATAAATTAAATTACAATATTAATTTGTAAAGTTACATATATATATTAAAGTTAAAAAGTCTAAAAGAAAAGAGTGAAATAGATAGAAGCTAAAAAGGGTTTTTCGCTATGGAATGGTGAAGTCATACATTTCAGCAAAGTGTTTATGTAGATTTCGTTTAATCACTGCTACGGAATCTCTAAATATATCAACAACATTACCAAATTTATTACCAAAATTTTGTATTCGATTTAGGGATATGTGCGCTTGATAATTTGTTTTGAAATTGTCACAGAAAAACGTGGAATTTTGTCTCGTATTTTTGGAAGGTACAAATAATTTTATTGTGGCCAGAATTTCAGGGCTGTCGATTCTATAATTAATAATTTTATTTAGTAGAACAAGGTCGGAGATAATTCGCCTATCTGACAGCGTGATCAAATTTAGTCGGTGCATCAGCTGGATATAATTTATATTTTGGATTGGAATATTTAGTTTAAAGTTAATAAATCGTAGAAATTTGTGTTGTACCCTTTCAATATTGTTTGAGTGTATTTTATAAAAGGGGGACCAAATAGGCGAATTATACTCCACTTGACTTCTTACTAAAGATGTGTACAGTGTTTTCAAACATTCTAATGACTTGAAGTCGCATGCGGTTCTACATATAAAACCAAGCATTTTTAAGGCTTTATTTGTGATTTCATTTACATGCGGATTGAATGTTAACTGTTCATCAAATATAACACCCAAGTCCCTGATTTGAGTGACAGCTGTCAATTTTACGTTATTTAGCGAATATACATAAATTATATGATTTCGTATTTTACAAAAACGAATGACCTGACATTTTTTAATATTAAGAAACAGAGAGTTGATGATGCACCAACGATATAGTTTATTTAAATTAAGTTGCAAAGTATAACAATCGTCTAAACTACGGATTGTTTTATATATTTTCAAGTCATCTGCGAAGAGAAGAACTTCCACATCTTTAAATATACTAACAATATCATTAATGAATAACAAAAAAAGAATTGGTCCCAGGTGAGACCCCTGAGGAACCCCACTTGTGGCTTCGAAAACGTAAGATTCCACAGATTTTATTTTCACACATAGCTCTCTTTTACTAAGATAACTATCAATCCAACTTAATAGATTACCCTTAATGCCCAACATACTTAATTTTTGTACAAGGATATGTCGCCTTACTTTGTCAAAGGCTTTGGAAAAATCAGTATAAATTGAATCCACCTGATGCTTCAAGGCAAGAGAATCAGTTATGTAATTTTCGTATCAAGTTACTTAGAGTGGATTTACCTGAGATAAAGCCATGCTGGTTGGGTACAATAATATTATTAATTTGTTTAATAATGACATCTAGGACTAATGATTCAAATAGTTTGGGAATAGCGGACAATATACATATTGGTCTGTAGTTTGATACATCGCTTTTATCTCCCTTTTTATGAATAGGCGTAAGATAGCTTTTTTTCCACTGTTTTGGAAAACACCCTGACGACAAAGACTTATTAAATAGTATAAATAGTGGATAAGTCAAACTGCGAACACAAGATTTTAAATATGTTGGAGGGAAACCATCCGGTCCAGCGGATTTATTAGTATCTAATGCTTTAGTAGCCTTTTCTATAGCGTTTATTTCAATAAAACAATGGTTTAGGTTAAGTGATTCTTCAAGTGATATATCGTTTGGGATTTCATTATCAGGAATACTATCATCATAAACACTTTTGAATGAATCTGCAAAAAGATTGACAATGCCTTCGGTACTGTCCGCACAATTGTTATTCAGATGCATAATATTTGGCAGACTACAATCATTTTTTCGCTGAGCATTAGAAAAGTGCCACAATTTTTTTACATTATCATGAACCTCCATTTCTATTAAACTAATATAATCATTATAACATTTTTTGGACAATTCTTTGCACTGCCTTCTTAAGTTAGTAAACGTTATATAATCATCTACGTTTCTAGATTGCTTATATATTCGGTGAGTTTGTTTTTTAGTATAAATTAATTCTTTTAATTCTTTTGAAAACCATGTGGGGTAAAAGGATGCATTAAAATTAACTTTTGGAACATGACGTTCTTTTGAAGTGTTTAGGATTGAATAAAACTGTTGGACTTGATTTTCAATATTGTTTTCATCTTCTAGAAATGACCAGTCTATATGGTCAAGATAATTAATAATATTTGTGTAGTTAGCTTTATTAAAATTGTACGATGAGGTTTTTAATTTCTCCAATTTTCTAGACACATTTGTAATAATAATATCTAACGTTGGATGGTGTTGGTCTAAAGGTAATAACAATTCATCCGATTGCTCTACCACTGTCCTTAAGTCACTAGAAAATACTAGGTCAAGCAATCGGTTATAAGAATTATGCACTTTATTAAGCTGTTTTAGTCCTAGGAAAAAAGACATATCGAGCATTTCCTTTGATTTAGCACACTGCACTTCTGTTTCGTTAATGATCACTTCATTGTTCTTATCGAAAGACCAGTCAATTTTCGGAAGATTGTAGTCGCCTACAATTATAAATTTGGCATTAGGATATTTATATTTGAGTGTTTCTACATCCTCGATGTGATTCTTATATATTTGCAGATCTGACATTGGTGGAATATAAGTACAGGCTATAATGATTTTTGTTGATGAAATATTTAGCATTACAAAGATGTGTTCAACGTTTTTGTGTTTAACTGGCAATTTTCTAGATGAAATGTTTTTGGATATGCACACCATTACACCTCCTCCTTTTGATTTGTTGCTCGTAATGGGGTCACGGTCAAGACGGTAAATGTTGAATTGGTTAAGGCCTAATTCCGATGAATTGATGTCCTCATTTAACCATGTTTCTGTTAATAACAATATATCATGTGGGATTGTGGGAGAAGTTATTTTGAGATGTTGTAATTTGGTTCTCATTCCGCGAACATTTTGATAGTACCCAAACAATTTTAGGTGCTGTTTAAGTTTTTTGGCACATTTTTTATTATTTTTGGAACAGAGTTTATGTACTTAATTGTTATGTTTGTTTCCCCATCCGCTTTTCTCGTTTCAAACTCTTTCCAAACATCCGTCATTTGTTTCCTTTGCAGCTCCGTGAGATCTTGTTTAACTTTGATGCCATTCTTCAGTTTATATTTATTTATGATTATTTGCTTAGCTTGGTATGAATCTTGCAGTTCTACTTTTAAGGGTCTGATCTTGTCAGTTTTTCTTACGCCAAGCCTATATATTTTAGAAATATTTATCTGTAATGTATCATCGATACTTTTCAACGTAGAACATACTTTATTGTTGTCATCAGATATCCTGTTAGTTTGATTCTCGTCTTCACTTTCAGGTACGTTCAGCAGAATAAGATTTTTCGAACGTAGATTCCTTTCTGTTATCTCGGTAATTGCGTCACATATTTCCATTGAAGTGGATTGAGTAGTCCCAGTTATTGCAGGTTGGTTATTGATAATATTTTTGTATGCGGATAGTTCACCTTCCATAGTCCCCATCCTTACGGCCATCTGTCCCGCGACGCCCAGTAACTCGGTAGTTTTTGGCATTATTTTTGCAAGTTGTTCTTTATTGAACTTATTAGATGAGTCGGTAATTATTAAATGTATTTGGTTAATAATTTCCTGAGCCTTCGCTATACATTGATTAGCATCCATTTTTATTTAGAGGTTCGTAATGTTAGGAAGTGAGTGATAACCCTGCACCCAGCACACTTAACTGCTTATCGCGTAGCGGGTGATAGTGTCCGGAGAGTTTCTGCGCTGCTTGCACTTACGGGTGATAGTGACCTATTATGATGTCGCACCGCTCACACGCACTGGAATCAGTAATGTCTGATATTATTTTGTAAAATTTAGTGAATAACCGATTGATATGTTTGGATCACTACGATTATGGTATAATTATATTTCACAATATTAAGAAGGATTTTTATAATGTGATTCACACAACCAATTGCTTAAATGATGGTTATAAATAACTATTTTAACTTAATGATCAATGTGTCATAATTTAAAATAAAAATGAACGAACTAGCACAATAACCGTAATTTTGCACCATTTATATTTTAATTTGTATTTGCTAGATCTTTTAAAATAATTATTCAGTTTGGTTGGGAATTTTGGCCTCAAATTTATATTTTCTATGAAAAAGGCGCCTAAGGCAAAAAGCTCCTCTTAATTATTTCAATTATTATAGCACATCCTAAAATTAGAAATGCGAAAGTGCGTGTGTTTGGTTGTTACGCTTTCACGCCTAAACCACTAAACCGATTTTAAAAATTCTTTCACCACTAGAAAGCTACATTATCAGCTAGTAACATAGGCTTTATATAAAGGTAAGCACTGGCGTTATGAAATTTGTATAAATGAAAATGTGTGTATTTCATTTATTTTGGCGGCATGGGGAAAGGCAGGGGGAAGGCAAGGTTCGCGGGGGGGAAGGTGGAGGGGAACAGGGGCGCACGGGAAAGGACATGCAGGGAGAAATTTCTTTTATAATTTAAAATAAAACAATAACTTTGTAAACACCACCATTATTTTTATACTTTATGCCGACCGGGTTTCGCTACAACCGTAGCTTCTTTAGGGCAGTATAATACTGTACTAGTATACTACGAAACTATAACAATTAATTCTACTCAAAGAGTTAATCTTTTACACAGGTACTTAACAATAAAAAAAAGTTAAAATAAGTCTGTCATTTATATGTCATATGAGGTTTGTTATCTTCTTTCTCCCTGTCGGTACCGTGCCATGACAAATATAGAAAGTAACCGAATTCGAAACAGAAAATACGTTTGGACCAAATCCGATTGTACAAAAGCAGAAATGGGACAGTTCGTGGATAAATGGCAGCGAACAAAGGACAAAATGGAGCGAATACGTAGAATTTTTCAAATTAAAATCACATTATCTGCAGAAAGGGAATTAATAATATTAAAACATTTTTCGTTCCGGTTGATCCAATTAGGGAGAAAGCAGAGGATTTTGTAGGAAAGGGGATGACACTGATATTAATAATATCTTTGGAAATCAAATACAGCTTGGAACGAGTAAGCAAGCGAACAAAAGAGGAATAAAGACAACACGTTTTTTGTTAATCGGCTGTCAAAATAAATCCCACAGGGTTGCTGTTTTTAAGGTTTTTGTTCATAATACATGAAATAAATCGATACAAACAGGGAACTATCTTGATTTTAACCTTAAATTGCGCCATTTCCCGCTTAGGTAGGCAGAGAGGATGCAGCACCAAACAACTCTGTTTTGGAACACACTCCTTGCTTTATGCATATTCATGAATCGTCTCATCTTAACTTGGTTGTATAGTATTCATTCAGTACATTTTATATATTTTAGGAAGGAATATACTTGTTTATTAAAAATCATTGGCATAACAAATATATCGTATACGAAAAGGGTGACTATATTACAACTGCGATGAGTTTTATTTTGCAAACGTTTTTCACGTTCGTACAACGCTTTGGATTTGCAGCTTAGCATCGCTGTTTCATTCCTCTGCAAGGATGCTAAGTCATCTATTATTGCACAAGGAACATTTTCCGTTATAATGATGATGGTAGAAGGATTTCGAATATTGCCGGGATATTCGAAACCTGGGTACCTAGCATGGTCGGTCGATATAGGTTTTATCGAAAATGTCGGTAACTTGTCATCGCTCCCAAATTGGACTGCAGGTCGCTAACGAACAAACAATAGTTTACAACGACTAAGGGTTCGTACTTTATTTGACGTGAAGTGTTATTTGTTCGTTAGCGTCCTGCAGTCGTACTCGGGAGCGATGACAAGTTACCGACATTTTCGATAAAACCTATATCGATCGACCATGCTAGATACCCTGGCAGTGTTTGTCTTTCTTTTGAAAATAAGTATATTTAGAAAAACAGTGGTCCTAGCTTGGATCCTTGAGGGACTCCAAACTTTACTCCTTGAGAAATGAAAAGAAGCACCGGTCTAGTATTCCCTTAAAATATTTTTAGAATCAGTCAATACAAGAGATGCCCGCGACACAATGGCTCCTAGGGAGAAGGCGAACAAACCCCCGAGATCGATACAGATTGAGTGGTGAAGTCTAGCGAAGTGAAATTGTAAAATGGGAAACAGAACGAAGCCGATCAAAGCTGATAATTAGTTTCTTCCGGGCCGGTAGTCAGCGGAACCAGAGAGGCCCATAGATAAGTTCTGTTCGGTAGCCCTGGGAAGAAATTTATAGATATTTAATGACGTGTGTTCAATTTTGAAAACAGATATTTTTGATTTACCCCCAACTGAAATTAATAATTTGTGTTCCTCAATGGATATAAATTTTTAGACACATGTTGATTCACAAGAAAGAATATAACATTTTGACGCCCAATGTGGGGTGGGTATTGGGGATCGGGCCTTCCCGTATTCATCTTGCAAACATTTTTGAGAGGAACATTTCTAGCCTGTCTGAATAAAAAATGATGACTGGAATCAAAATTTCACGAAGGAAACAGGAATGGAATTTACAAAAGCACACATTACGTAAGCCCTTTCTTACTGTAATTTTGAAATAAAAAAACGTTGTATCATTCATATTTTATAAGTAACTCGCTTCCAACGTGGAGAGGATTGAAGGAGCCACAAACATATTCTGACATACTGTCTTTACTTCATCCACGTTCATTCATATTCGTACAAATAATTTATAGAAGTCAAATCTTATTTCTGTTTCAGTACATGTTTAAAAAAACAGTTTTTAAGTCACTCTTTAATCACCGCGCAACGCGTGTTATAGGGTCAAAGATTGGATTGTGGAGGCGAAGGAGATGGGAAACGGAAAATTTTGAAGTACCTGGCTATTCAGATCTGGTCACCAAACACGGATAAAAGAAACCAATTTCAAGCAACATTAAGAATTAAGAATAACAATTAAATGCAAGCTGGTGTGTGGCATTCGGTGACCGGACAACTCAGAACCTCCTTTGAAAAGTCATTAGAAGTTATGAAAAAAAATTCGTTAAATAGGTTACGTTAGGTTAGGGTCAAGGGTCATTTCATAATTATTTTTTTCATAGCTTTTAATGACTTCTTAAAGATGTGTTGAGTTGACTTGATTCTGAGTTGGCATGGAACCGTGGCATTCACTTTAGATACCCATATTAAAGCAGTTGATGATATGACAGCTGTGATGGTGTACTTTTAAATACGTAACCTCGATTGGAAAGCAATACAACTGCATCATACATTGTGTTGTTACCTCGGAGGAAATGTTTTCGATTTCATAATTAATTTATTGAATAAATGAAAAAATACAAGTGTGCGGTTCACACGCGGTAGAAGTGAAACCTTCAGAAAACTAAAGCAGACAAGAGTGGGGAGGCTACGAAGCACTGCACAAAGAGAAGACCGATTATTCCATCTTATTCTCTCGCAGGCTAAAACCTTTATTTGTATTTGTTGGTATCTTTTCAGTGTTGCTTTTTCGTTTCATCGAGTTTTAAATTACAACGGCGCTAAAGAAGTTTCACTTCAAAAATACGTCCTTATTCGCGTCATTTCGTTTAATGTAACTTTTCGTTGTAAGTTAAAGCATTGAGGACAGTGTATTAAATTCATTTAATTTTTAAAAACATTCACCATATTACGAGAAAGCAAGGTAGACTTTTGTTTCAGCGTGGAACAATTTCGATAAAACTCTACGTTTGAAACCTTCAACGTACATTATAGTAATTATTATTCATCAATCGAAAGGTTTCCATATTGCATATTGCCTAAACGTCTCTGACAGATGGAAACTCGAAACCTTTTCGAATACATTCAATAAAAATGGAGACTGTTCACAATTTTTCATTCATTGGATCCAATATAAAGAGAGGGTAGGCGCAGGCAAGCGATTCGGAGACAGGCACCATTTCCATCTGAAAAGCGTCGAGTTGGCCAGATGCGGCGCCGCGACGCTGATATATTATGCCCGTATTCTGTCATAAGAAAAACTTATCAATGACTTACATAATTTATGCATTGAAAACTTAGAAACTAAGATGAGAACCGATTTTAACTGAAAAGTCGGTCGGCCCTCGGCGGGAGTTGGGGACAAGTTCCCAACCAACCAACTTTCAGAGTGCAAAACTCACCCGATTCAAATGGAATATTTAATACGAGAAAAGTAATAGAATTGCGGCTAGAGTAATCATTTTTAACATCGGTTTTAAAGTTTAACCGAGGTATAAAATTAACGAAATGTTTTCTGTGGACATTCAAATATTTCAAACAAAAAAACTATAAGTTTGATAAAAAAATAAGGGTGCAACTTTGTTTCACTTATTTATTTAAAAGGGAATAACTCGGTTAGTAGGTTGTTTGATTAGGTTAGATCTGACTTGTCTCGGGAAAAAAACAGTATATTTGGGAATTCTCTCTTAGTATAATTATAATCGTCATACAGCCTATTAGAATATTTATAATAGAGCTATAAATTTCTCGCATGTTCACCTTTTATCGTACCTAATATTAAATTAGCTATGTTCTGAACTCAACCACTATATGGGCATGACAATGTTTGCTGATTACAACACAGTTTATTCTTATAATGATAATAACAAGCTTGATTACTTTAACGAATAATATTTCCTAACTATTTTTTGGTACCTCCGTTATTATAATAACGAGAGTGCCAACAATTTAAATTGCACCCTAACTATTAATTATTACAACTTAAACTCGTTTCATACACGACGTTTAATTTTTGACCAATTCTTGAAACTTAATAAATAAAATTATGAATAATGGCCTGGACTCGTCAGAGCTTACCAACTAAATAAAAATACACAGTTCATCAAGATCGACACGACAATCCAATTTATTTTATTTGCCCACATTTGCCTCACAACCAAAATTAGAAAAAAATCCTTAATTCCCTGCATATGTGCGCAAAATAACACAAAATTTGACAATATAGACATTTTTAGCAATACTTTTCAGAAATAGAAGTAATGCGTATGATCAAAAAATGATACAAGAATGTGGAATGCATCGGAAGCATCTCCTATCATTATCCTATATTCATCTTCCGCTCCCCCTCACCTAAAATTAATTTTAAGATACAATAAAACCCCTTCTCCAAGCAGCTTTAACAAAAGAGACTTTTTGGGCTTGACTTCATTTCTTCTTCTTCTTTGGGTGCTGTATCAGGTCCCCCCGACGTTGGCGATCACTCTTGAAAATGGAATAGCTCCTCCACACTTCTAATGCCGGTCCACTCTCGTATATTTCGCAGCCAAGACATTTGTCTCCTACCAGGCCCTCGGCGACCCTCTATCTTGCCTTTCAATATTAAATGGAGCAAGTGATACTTCTCCCCTTGAAGTATATGACCCAGATATTAAATTTTTCTGATTTTTATTAATGTAAGCAGTTCTCTATCTGCTCTAGCCAGCCTGAGAATTTCTGTGTTGGTGATCATGTCGGTCCATGGGACCTTGAGCATTCTCCGGTGAAGCCACATTTCAAAAAACTCTAACCTGTTCATAGTATTTACTTTCAAGGTCCATGTTTCACATCCATACAGCAAGACCGATTACACATAACATTTTAGCATTCTCTGCCTTAGTTTTAAGCTGATATTGTCATTGCAGAAGAGGGATTTCATTTTAATAAACGCAGTTCTTGCTGCTTCAATTCTGCACCTAACCTCTACATCTGGGTCACGAGTCTCCGTGAGAATACTGCCGAGGTATCTAAATCTTTCCACCTTTTCGACATTGCAACCATTTAACTGTATCACTGATTCAGAGTGATCTAGTCGTCCAAATGTCATCCATTTAGTTTTATTGACGTTGATTGTTAGGCCCAGTTGCTCACCAGCATTATTAACAATATTTAATAGGTCTTGGAGTTCATCGATACAGTCAGTAATACAGTATCATCTGCGTATCTTATGTTATTAACGACAACTCCGTTGATCTTCAGACCCTTCTCAGTATTACTTAGGGTTCTTTTAAAGACATAGTTGGAATAGAGATTAAACAATAGTGGCGACAGGATACAGCCTTGTCGTACTCCACACTGAATGGCAATTGCATTAGATCTCTCATTCCATGTCTTATTTCTGCTGTTTGGAGCCAATACAGACTTGATTTAACTTAATGTAAATATTTATCTCTGTTTTTTACGTTAAAATTGTAAAAATAGATGATGATGATTAATAAAAAAAATGATAATAATTGGCTGTGATTATTTTTTTTTATAAAAAATACATTATAGTACAATAAATGATTTGTATGAGATATTTGGGGAGCCGAAAAAAAAAACATTATTATTATTTTAATGTAAAGAAAACGTGTGAATTTTTCATATTAAACTCATCGATTTACTTTTGTATACAAACGCCTATTTATTCATGAAATTGCGTAGGAAACACAGAATCACGCTTTGTGCTCCGGATTTCTGAAATATTAAAGAATATTTCTTTGTTACGGATCTTTTGACGTTTGTTCGCTTTTAAAGATTTTAGGGTTCGGGAACACGAGCATATTAAATTCGTACGGAACACACTGCGAGAGGCGAACACAAAAAACATCTAACACAAAAGGCTTTCTAATACTAAAAAGCATTACAATATAGCGCGCATAGAAAATACTTCTTTGAATTCGATATTTGAAAATCTACAATAGCCGATCACGTTAATTCTTTCTCTCGCGATTGGTGCTCGTTGGGGTGGAAAAAGGCGACGGGGAATATATCAGATATTAAAGAACGCCCGTGATACTGCTATAATAGAGACATGTGTTTTTTTAAGAGTCCCAACTGTCCAGAGCCAGTGGGACTACGACATACCTAAGCCGCCGCCGCTACCCGAATTTCTATCGATTTCTTACATATCTCCCTTAAACTCTTTCAGCCTTACTAAAAAAAACCGCAGCAACACCGATAACCTGTATTATTGCAATAACATAAATAAACCCTGTATACGCTAGATTCCAATTTGTTACTAATAACGTTGCATCCGCGGCCGCGCTGTAAAAACGCATTAAAGATCTGACAACATTGTAAATGGTATTAATTTACTAGGAAAGAATGTTTTTTAATTTTTCTCCGCCAGGGGCATTATTGGCGCGCCTATGCATTAATTCTCAACGGCCGCGGCACCGCGATGAAGCGGTGTGCTTTTATGGCGGGATTTCAAAAAATTTTGTTTGTGCCTAAATGTTGTGATTTTAGTGTTGTGTTGTTATTGTAGTGACGAATTTACTCTTCTATTCACATAAATGATATATTTACTATGTTGTGTGTGTGGTTTACATCAGTTTATACAAGTTATTGTACAAACGCCGTACTTTCAAAGTTGGACTGTCAGAATATTGTTCTATAGAACTATAGATAGTTTACTTAAAAGATAAAATTAACATTTTAAGATCTTTATTTTAAGAGAATTTCTTAAAAGTGATATTTTTTAATAATATTAATATCTAACACATGTGTTCGTAAACCTATCAAAGAAAGAAACGTCTTTAGAGATTCAAGAAATCTGTTTGAAGTGCCGTTATTATTTCTAAGTTATTTTTTTGGCAATAAAAAAAACTTTGAAATTTTTATTATTTTTTTATTGTATGCACGAGGAAAAAGTGAGGTGATAGTTTCCTTCCAAATTTATTACATAAAAGGACTGTGTTTTTGAAATTTTGATTTTTTTTTAATTTCTCTACATTTTGGTCAAAAATGTTTGGGTAAGAAATTTTTTTCCATTTTTTTCCGAGTTTGGATCTTAAAATAAGGCAGTTTTTGAAAACTAAAGTGTATTTTAAATACACAAATCTAAAAGGTAATTTTATCTAGTTTTCATAAATGGTATTTGTTTTTACGACACCTTCAAAAATAAGAAATATATAGAACATTCAAAATACTTTAGAAAAATTTCAAATTTCGTTAGGATATCATTACAAAAACAGAGATAAACTACCCTCTCAGGCCTTGTAAACCAAGTGTATTTTTTTCAATGAACAATTTTTTAATTAGTAATGTTTTCACATCCGCGGCCGTTTGTCAATTGAATAAAATTTTCACTGGGTTTTTTAGTAAGGCTGTTTAAGTTTTAAAGCTCTTAAAAAAATATATGTTATTCTTGAAGATAATATTACGATGTACTGTCTTGTTATTCCGGAAAAAGGAGTGTAGCGGCCATAAATATAATAAAGATTGTAGATTTTTCTAATTCTTTGGTAGCGGCTGATATCAGAATGTCCCAGATATCTAATGCTGGTGCAGTGCACACACAACGAATGCCTACGTCGCCTATGTTACTACTAAAGAAATGGCAGTAAATTGACAACAATTAACGTTAACACTTTAAGTTTTAAAGCTCTTAAAAAATATATGTTATTCTTGAAGATAATATCTAGACATTCCCCGTGCCGAAACGCAAATTATATGAAATTCCCTCGATAGAAAAAAATCGCAAAGTATGCTGCGAAAATTATTATAAACACGTTTGTTTTAGTTATTTTTCATGTTATATGTACAAAAAAATCACAGTGCTTCATTAAATGCTGTTTAAGACGACCCCCGCGAGATTTTTGCTATATTTTAAACGAGTCGTGTTTTATTAAACATTTTCACAATTCTCGCATCGATTTTGTCGTTTTAAATACTAGCGCGCTCCTCTAACATTCGTAATTCCATATCTCTCCATTTTCCATCTTCTTCTTTTTGAACCCGGTTGCGGCGCATTAATTGGGTTTGAGACTGAATGGAGTGGGAATAATAAGGAAATGGCGAATAAGATGAAATATTTCTATTTCTGACACTGATAATTCGTGGGAGCGGTCTGAAGATGACCTTAATAGGTTGAAACCGGTAATGATCAAATAAAATAAGTGGAAAAAAGTTAAAAAAACTTTTTATATTAGGGAATAGGATGTCTGCGAAGTAACGGGCTGTTAAGAGGGTATGTAATAGAGAAAACCGGAAATATGTCATTTTTAATAAAATTTTAGACGTATTGACTCTTTTCTACTAAAAAATTATAAATTGATTTCGAAAGATTGTTCTTTTATATAGTAACGGATGTTTTAAATTCTGAGAAAAAAATGTTTATTTTTATTATAATAAGGTTATATCATAGGTCGTTGGCAGATTTTTAAATTTTTCAAATAAAATTTTGTATTATACAACACCCATTTCAAATCATATAATCATGCTGCAAAATAAATCAATACGTTATCTGGGAAACGCATGCTTCAGAAGAATTTTAATTTTAATGAAATCACTTAAAAAAAGTTGCGCGCACGTGTTTTGTGACGAAAATACTTCAGTTTGTCTATTTATTGTACGGTCTTACAAACTAATATATTTAAGATTTTTTTTACATTCTTATTTTGCTTAGACATTATTGAAACATGATAAATATCTATTATGATCAAAACATAATTACAAAAAGTACATAATTTTAATCGTTTTATAATCACGCCTTTCAACATTTTTGGATGTAGGTATAAACTAAAGCAAATTTGGAATGAAATAAAATCGATATTGAGTTATAATTTTAAAAAAGCTGGTACGGAGAAAAATTAATCTATCTCATTGAAACCGCCCTGTATGATCGTAAGAACATCTTTCGACGAAATGTGGATTTTCAGCCGCTGGCTGGTTAAAGGCCCTTACGGTCTATTAGCCAAATACGGCTAAAAACCTTAGAAAGCAATGTTTCGATTGCACATATACAGCCTTACTAAAAAACCCAGTGAAAATTTTATTCAATTGACAAACGGCCGCGGATGTGAAAACATTACTAATTAAAAATTTGTTCTTTGAAAGAAATACACATGGTTTCCGCGGCCTGAGAGGGTAGTTTATCTCTGTTTTAACCATTGATGTTCGAACGATATTTGTAATTTTTCCATAGTATTTTGAATGTTCTATATATTTCTTATTTTTGAAGGTGTCGTAAAAACAAATACCATTTATGAAAACTAGATAAAATTACCTTTTAGATTTGTGTATTTGAAATACACTTTAGCTTTCAAAAACTGCCATATTTTAAGATTCAAACTCGGAAAAAAATGTAAAAAAATTTCCTCCCACAACATTTTTGACCAAAATGTAGAGAAATTTAAATAAAATCAAAATTTAAAAAACACAGTCCTTTTATGTAATAAATTTGGAAGGAAACTATCACCTCACTTTTTCATCGTGTATACAATAAAAAAATAATAAAAAATTTAAAAGTTTTGTTTATTGCCAAAAAAATAACTTAGAAATAATACCGAAATTTAAAACAGATTTCTTGCATCTCTAAAGACGTTATTTTTTTTGATACGTTTACGAACACATGTATTAGATTTTAATATTATAAAAAATTATCACTTATAAGGAATTCTCTTAAAATAAAGATCTTAAAATGAAAATTTTATCTTTTAAGTAACCTATAAAAAACAATATTCTGACAGTTCAACTTTGAAAGTACGGCGTTTGTACAATAACTTGATTAAACTGATCTATACCACACAAATAACATGGTAAATATATCCATTATGTGAACAGAAGAGTAAATTCGTCACTACAATAGAAATTATTAAGTAAAATCACAAAATTTTCGATATCCCGCCATAAAACATACCGAGCTGTTTTGTCTTCGCGGGCTGTCGCGGGCCGAAGAACTAATGCATAGGCGCGCCAATAATGCCCCTTGCGGAGAAAAATTAAAACAACATTGTTTCCTAGTAAATTAAAACCATATACAACGTTGTCACATCTTAATGCGTTTTAACAGCGTGACCACGTAAGTAACTTTATTGGTAATAAAACGTGTTTAATTGTATACGAGGTATATTTATGTTATTGCAATAACACAGTTAATCGGTCGCGCTGTGGTTTTTTTTTAGTAAGGCTGATGATGTTTAAAAACTATAGTATAGCATTCAAAGATTTAATAACTGGAGCAGGAAGAATTCACGGAGCAAAAAACTGATCGGGCATTAAAACTAAAATTTTCCGAAACAGAGCTAGCATATAGACTGCATGTAAAAAGATTTTTTTTTTAAATTTTACATTAACTTCACACAGGAGGCCCTGAGGAAAATAATTTCCCTCAGGGTCTATGTCATCTGAGATGCTGTGTGGTGTATGTAAGTATGGAGTATGTAAAATGAGTCCAAATTTTGATTGCCTGGGCTCAGTTACGCAAATTCACGTTTCTCATTAAAAATATTTTCATATTATATTGATTTTAATATCTTGTTTTTTTTCTTTGGTGTTCCTTGAACACAACAAGTTTACAGAACACTGATGCAGATGACAAAAATTCTAAAATTTACATGAATTACGTAATTATTAAAATTAAAATTTACATTACATGATAATCATTTTCATACACAAATTATAATTTAATATTACATGGTTCTCATTTCCAGTATTACCTACCAGTAATAATTATTAGCACTACTTTAGAATTACGTACTCTGAACAATACGGATTATTAGGTTGAAGAAACTTACAAGAATGGTTATCAGTTTTCTGAAGGAACAAAGCATTAATAAACCTCTACGATTTGATTATTAATCATGGATTATTGTGTGCGGAGAATGGCTTCAAAAGCTTAATAGGTCTGAACGATATATTCAAGGAATACCAAGATATTACATAACTATCATTGATTTCCACAGCAGGCCTTTTGGTCGAAAGAGTATCATCTAATTAATAAATGATTACTAAAAGTATCACCAAATTAAGAAATAATTACTAAAAGTATCATCAAATTAAAAAAGGATTACTCAAGGATCATCAAATTAAGAAATGATTAGTAAAAGTACCATGAACTTAAGAAATGATTAATAAGAATCATCGAATTAATAAATGATTACTAAAAGTATCATCAAATTAAGAAAAGATTACTAAAAGTATCATCAAATTAAAAAAAATGATTATCAAATTGTTAAGAATAGTGACATCTATGAGATAAATACTGTAGTTAATCACATTGATTTAATCTTGATTAGCTTATTAAGAGAGTATGAATGCTAGAGATCTCTGGATGAATTTTATGGAAGCTATTGTTACCGACTAACTAAAATAGACCACGTGACCAAGTAGGTGTCTAGTACCAGTGTTATTGTTATTATCGTATTTTTAATAGTATGAAAGACGGTATTTTTACAGTTTTTAGCAGTATAAAAGGGATGCTATTTAAAATATTTCCCTCACTCCCATTAATCGATACTTAGAGTACAGTCCCTGTACTGCCCAGGCGGGGTCCGGGCCAAAATTAGTTACAAAAAGAGTTGATTTCATTGTTACTCAAAAGTGTTTGTAAATAAAACGACTCTGAATTAAAAAAGTGTTTTACAATAAAAAAAGTCCACCACCCCAGATGAAATGAAGTGACTTGACAAAAAAAGTATCAAATCAAAAAGTTATTACTAAAAGTGTCATTAAATTAAGGAATGATTACTAAACGTATCACCAAATTAAGAAAGTACTCACATTTCCTTACTTTTGACAGATATAATGATTTTCAAAGTTTCATAGCTCATGACGGGAATGGCGATTTAAGCTAGCAATAAATACAAATTCCAGACAGAATTCAACTTACAAACTCACCGTTTTAGAGTTATTCACTTGCAAAAAAGGTAATGTCATTTATCTCAAAACAAGCTTTTGGAGATACTTCATACTGCCGTTACAGGGCGTTTGGCGGAATCAGAAAAATTATTTATGTTCATATTAACTCCACACACACTTCCATTAGAAAAGGATCAATGATATCTTTGGGGATGTTGCGTGGAGAGATTTTTTGGGTATAGGAAGAAGTCAATCTAGTCTTAACGAAATCTTTGTTGTAGGAGGCGTATTGCATATTTTAATGTTTCTGGGAGTGTTCATATTCCCAAGCCATTTAAATCTTTGTGTGCCTTACACCAAAATCCAGTCGATTTAATTTATATTTGAATATTCTACGTATGGGGAGATAGGGATACATTTTTTCTTAGAAAATCCAATCTTATCCTTTACCAATGATGCTGTATTATTTCTCAGAAGGCCCCAAAACCGATCCAATTAAATATAAACACCATTAGCAACGAATTGAGTGATTTTTCGTGTCTGAGAAGAAAAGGTTCTCGCCGAGAATGAATAGTTCCGAGAAAAACAATCCCAACCAGAATTAGGGCAGAGATAGAATGGCAAAGCCGGGGAATAAATTATACAAAGCCCGGAGCACTTGTTTCATCATTTATTTATAAATTGTAGAAACTTTAAAGTAGATATCCTAATATTTAGATATTTTATAAAGTTAAGCCAGCCTATAACCTAAACTACCAGGCAAAAGAGATAAGTAATTAGATAAGTTACTTTAAACTTACTGTTTACTATTTACTTTTCTCTTTAATTTCAGATTTACCAAATTTCGATGATGAAAAAGTTTGGTTAGGCATTGCTGTCGAAGTGTTTGGTTAGAATTATTTATGGTATTATCATTTTAGGTATATAGAGCATCTTGGCTAGTGATCTATAATTAGCCAAGTGTCAAAACAATAGAAAATACAGATTTCGCCTGCCGTTACCCGAATTTCTACCAATTTCTTGCAAACCTCCCTTAAACATTTGAAGTTTTTAAGGTCCTAAAAAAATAAATGTTATTTTTGAAGATAATATCTAGACATTCGTCGGGCCGAAACGCAAATTATATAAAAATCCCTCGATAGAAAAAAAATCGCAAAGTATGCTACAAAAATTATTATAAACACGTTTGTTTTAGTTATTTTACAAGTTATATTATGAAAAAATTCACAGTGTTTCTTTAAATGCTCTTTTAGACAACCCTCGCCAGATTTTTGCTATATTTTAAACGAGTCGTGTTTTGTTAAACATTTTCACAATTTTCGCATCGATTTTGTCACTTTAAATACCAGCGCTCTCCTCTAACCTTCGTAATTTCATATCTCTCCATCTTCTTCTGTTTGTGCGCGGTTGCGGGGCTTTAACTGACCACGAAAGCGAGACAAATTGTGATAGATCAATTACGATCGATTTCATAAAATCATGCTTTTTCATTTTAATATACTAAAGTAGTGAGATCTCCTAAAAAGATTCCATCCGAACAATACCTCAGTTCGTGTCGATCTAACTCCATTAGCCTTGCACCGCATTTGGGGGGATGGATTCATACGTCCGTCGTACCTGAACACACTGACCCCTAGATTCCTACCCACCCCTCATACCCTTTTCCTTCCCAGAATGTTATTTCCTTCCTTTCCCTAAAAAAACTTCACATACTATCCACAAGACAAAGGATATAGAGGAGGTCATAGGAGGGATTTTTTTCCCTCAGGGACTCTCTCCGGTTTGGAGCTAATGTTAAAAAAAACCTGTTACCTAACAAGATAACTTGCAAATAAACATGATGGTGAATTATATATCTTTAAAAAAAGTTTAACACGATTACATAGTATTCGATTATCACCCAAGGAATCCATTGAATTTTCAATTTTTAGATTGAGATCTTCAACCCCATACATACAACAATTTTATTGAAATGTTTTTTTTCAAATTAAAAATATTATTTAAAAAAAAGTTATCTACGATTTTGATACACTCTTCAAAATAAATTCTCGAATCGTTAGGAATTAAATATTTTTTGAACCACGTAAAAAAAAACAAAAGTTAAATAATATATTTTTTTGGTGAGTTCTGGCATTATGAAATTGGTATAAAAAAATTGCAATAGGTGACACGCGAGCTGTGAAGACTGAATGTACCGGGACTGAATGTATGGAATGCGGGAGGGGGGAGGGGAACTCGGGTAGGGGGTTCGAGGGAGGGAGGGGAGGGGAACTAGGGATCGGGGAGGGTAACCTAAATTTTAAGGCAATAACTAAGACCCTAACTACAAACAAATCGTTAAAAGCATTTCAAGCTTTAGGTTGCCTAATGAGTTTAAAAGTACATTTTCTTCATTCCCACCAGACTATTTTCCAGAAAATTTAGGATATGTGAGTGAAGAGCAAGGTGAACGATTTCACCAAGATATTAAGGAGATGGAAAAAAGATACCAGGGAAGATGGAGCATCTCAATGATTGCAGACTACTGTTCGACGCTTCAGAGAGACCTTCCTACAAGATGCTTCCTACAAGCGAAAATGTACCAAAAGGAGTCTCACTGGGAAAAAGGAATGTGTTTAGTGCTTACTAATCAATGTATTTTAGATAAAAAAAAAAAAGTTTTGTTACGCAATTATAAATAAATATTTTTTTTTAGTCTTTTATCTTTTATTTTAAGATGAAAACTTGTTTAACATAGATACCTACATTGTCAGAAAACGTGACGTTCTGTGACAAAATGAAAGTCATTTTCGGATTCAGCACACTCAAAAACATAAGAATTACGCAAAAAAACCAAAACAGATCTCAATTTTTATTTTTTTGTAGACCTGTGTAATTTATCTGCCTTTGGGGTTTTGGTACTAGTCAACCCGTGCATTAATTAACCCAATTAAAAACGCATTTGTCACACTGACTACCAGGTAATACCCCCACTACGTCAATGTTTAAGAATTCCAAAAATATTTATTTCTGTCCTACTTGTGCGGGACGGTACAGAGTGCGATGTTTGAATAGACGATTATTGCATATTAGTTGATATTAATTTAATAAAACCAGAATAACCCATAACGGCAAATTTACCGCACTAACCGCATTGTGTACCGATGGTACCGCCACCGCAAATTGTAAATTATCCCCGGTTTACATACTTTATGACGTGTCACGCGGCCTTGCCTGTTACTCATTAATTTCGCTCACATAATGTTTTTTTCCCCGCAACATTTTGCCATCGTTCGGCTGACGGGTTGCGGCAAATTTCACGGGAAGTTGTCAAGAATGCGAACCGCGTTGACATTAGCTTTGATAGTGGTATGAATTGGAATTTAATTGTGATTTGAAGGGCTGAATAATGATTAAACAGGTAAAATCATTTTAAATCTCTTCTTCAAACACAGGAAACCTATTTTTTGGCACCATTTTAATTCAAATATAAAAACATTTCGATTTTACCATCGTTGTTCAGATGCAACCGATATCAAGGTTTACTTAAATATATAAACTACTAGCAGACCCGGCCACACGTTGCTGTGGCTAACGTGATCTTTATAACCAATGCCGTCTGTTAAATCAAATCCACACCGCCCGTTTGTCAGCCCATTGCTCGCTACCCGCTGCCCGTTACCCGCTGCCGCTTGGCCAGATATATTATGTATTTCAACCAATTTACACAAAACCTTGTCAAATTATGTACATAAAAACCTTCCTCATGAACCACTCTATCTATCGGTGAAAACCGCATGAAAATTCGTTCAGTAGTTTAAAAGATTTAAGCGCACAAACAGTAAAGATTATGAGGTGAGCATTGCTCACGAAAGTTATCGATTCTATATAAACAATAACCCCCTTACTAACGAACGTGTTTTAAATTTTACACACCTTTTAAAAGAAATTGACAAACATTCACGGGCTTTGGATAGCTTGAAAATGATTTGAAAATCTGCTACTACCACCACAATAAGCGCAAACTGTTTCTTGTATCGTGATGGAGGACTTAGCCAGCCGAGGATTGAAATCACGACGCCAGGGTGGAACTCAGATGCGATATCTACTCAGCCACTAAATGGATATTTTTTTTGATATTATTAATAACATTTCATAAAATTTTAAAGATCCGAAATTTGATGACATGAAGCAAAAAATAAATAAATAATAAAAAAAAACTAAACAACATGCCTATAATTATTGTAACGTAATTATTTTCATGGTAGTTATTCAATCGGTACCTACTTGCTCAGAAGGAGTATTATTAATTTCGGGTGCAGTTGGAACGATTGATAACAAATTCAAATTGCCGGAACGTTGTTCGATTGTTTTTGAAAAAATAGAAAAAACTGTTAGAAGGGCCGCGTCATGACAGAACAAGGAATTTGTCTGAAGTTTTGATTTGTAAGGAGTTTTGATACTCCTAAATGATTGTGTAAATTTGCAATATTATGCGTGTAACAGACGTGATGCCTTTACGAGACTGTTAAATAGTACCGGGTCACGGTACACGCAGGATGTTGATTGTTTTTTCGAGGCGAGGAAAACTTTTATTGTGATGATCACGAGATATCGAGTTACCTATGTAATATTACAATCTAATGGAAGTGTTTATGATGTCTGTGTGCCTGGTACCTAAGGTTGGTGTTCTTGTGCTTAGAACTGAGATTCTTGTGCCACGTACAATCCAATATCACCGAGGACAACTTTGATGTAGATTACAGGCGTTTTTTTTTAAATGACATCAACAGTCTAGAACTGCGGGTTATATCCTTTCAATGCTGAGAGATGGCATCGGACCCATTGTGATCAGCGGGCATCTGTGGGTGGACTGCTTCACGGAGTCATGGGCGTGCGAAGCGGCAGCTCTGGGGCTCTTCTCCAGCTATCTGGAGCCCTTGTCGCTGAGGTTAGAAGAGGTGCGCCATTTTAACTATGGCAAGCTACGAATGATCATTTGGAGTGGATTCTACTAAAATAACTGAATTATCTCTCTCTCTCTCTCTCTCTCTACATTTTTTTAAGTTTACAAAGGTATTTATGTAGATTATGTTTTTGCTTGTCAATAATAACAAGTACATTTTGTTTAATGTGAGTTCTTTTATTTACATCAGATAGTAGCTTTCTTTTTATCCCACGCAGGACCCTGAGATGATGATGAGAGCTCATGCATACGGAATTTCTTTGCTAACTGAGAAAGATGCGTGTCATTTTTGGCGCCCAACGTGGGGCACGATAAGAGGCTACTATCTGTTATTTACTATCGAATTACTGTTATTTACGTTGAATTTTATTAATTGTTTTAAGCTATCATAATTAATGATTTTTCTTTGAATACAGTGTGCTTGGGAACTTGTATTACAAGTTATAAAATATTTTATTTTTTTTAAATATTTCATTATTTTTTTTATCGAAATAAAAAATGACACGCATCTTTCTCAGTTAGCAAAGAAATTCCGTATGCATGAGCTCTCATCATCATCTCAGGGTCCTGCGTGGGATAAAAAGAAAGCTACTATCTGATGTAAATAAAAGAACTCACATTAAACAAAATGTACTTGTTATTATTGACAAGCAAAAACATAATCTACATAAATACCTTTGTAAACTCAAAAAAATGTAGAGAGAGAGAGAGAGAGATAATTCAGTTATTTTAGTAGAATCCACTCCAAATGATCATTCGTAGCTTGCCATAGTTAAAATGGCGCACCTCTTCTAACCTCAGCGACAAGGGCTCCAGATAGCTGGAGAAGAGCCCCAGAGCTGCCGCTTCGCACGCCCATGACTCCGTGAAGCAGTCCACCCACAGATGCCCGCTGATCACAATGGGTCCGATGCCATCTCTCAGCATTGAAAGGATATAACCCGCAGTTCTAGACTGTTGATGTCATTGTGGCGACACATCATTATTATCTTCGCCATCAAAAGAACATACGAGAAACATCTCCTAATATTTGCGCCCATCGGCAAACCTACTTGCCTAGGTACCTTCGTACCTATACTGGCCGCGATGTACTTTCTCGCCTCCCGTGCCAGCCCGACGATAATAATATCGCCCCGCCTAGAAAGGTCTCGAGACAGCACCGTACAATATCTGTACGGCGCCGAATATTCTCGTCAGCTGCCGAAGTGGCTCGTATTACCTACCGCGAGGTAGTTACTCTACCGCGGCTATATAAGCAGCCGATCGCTCGCCCGCTGCAGTTCAGTCTCACATTAATCTTCGGTCAACATCTCAACATGTAATAAGTGCTCCTGCATGGCACCGCTACGCATCCAGGGCAGCTTCCTCGAGGTCCATCACCACGTCTCAGCCACAAGGCCCATCGTGCCTTCAGCCCCGCAGAACAGCAACATCCCGCGACTTACAAGGCTTGCGTCACCTTCAGTCCGGGGATCAGCTCACCACTTCATGGCACCCCGAAGCCCACCGTGCTTCGCTGCCATGGAACGCGCTCCGCCTCGCCAGGACTACCTGCTGGTGGCTCAGCTCACCGAGCCACACACCGTTTACCTCCGCGACTTAAAGCGTCGAGCAACGGCCTGGAATATAGGTCATCTCCACCGCCATGGTGTCGAGCAACTCGCTGACCTTCACCACACCATCTCCACCTCCGTGCGCCTGCAGCATCATCTACGGCACTCCGCATTACATCATGTTACCGACCACCGACCATCTGCTACGTAGCCAATAAACGACTGACTCATCACTTCGACTTGACGACTTTCATTTCTGTCTCCCGCTCCCTCATCATTTAAAAAAAAACGCCTGTAATCTACATCAAAGTTGTCCTCGGTGATATTGGATTGTACGTGGCACAAGAATCTCAGTTCTAAGCACAAGAACACCAACCTTAGGTACCAGGCACACAGACATCATAAACACTTCCATTAGATTGTAATATTACATAGGTAACTCGATATCTCGTGATCATCACAATAAAAGTTTTCCTCGCCTCGAAAAAACAATCAACATCCTGCGTGTACCGCGACCCGGTACTATTTAACAGTCTCGTAAAGGCATCACGTCTGTTACACGCATAATATTGCAAATTTACACAATCATTTAGGAGTATCAAAACTCCTTACAAATCAAAACTTCAGACAAATTCCTTGTTCTGTCATGACGCGGCCCTTCTAACAGTTTTTTCTATTTTTTCAAAAACAATCGAACAACGTTCCGGCAATTTGAATTTGTTATCAATCGTTCCAACTGCACCCGAAATTAATAATACTCCTTCTGAGCAAGTAGGTACCGATTGAATAACTACCATGAAAATAATTACGTTACATTATGTTTGAGTGTATTGTTTTATTGCCTTTGTGTGTATGCCTATAAGTATGTTGCCTATATATATTATGTATATCTGTATGTATTTTATTTGTATAGTATTCACTTGCAATTTTATTATTCTATATCTATGGTATCTCGTTATGTTTTTATAATGAAATTGAGCTGCTGACAATCTGCTTTGGCAGTTTAGCGGGTGTTTATAATGAATAATAAAAAAAATAAACGTATTCAAGTTCTGTGAAGCTCCTATTCAAGTTATTTTCTGCAACAATATGCAGTCTGGTGATATTTTGAATACAACAAATTTGTAGACGATAATATGGCAAGTGACATTTCTATCACGAGAAGCATTTAAGGGTTTAAAAACGTATACAGGCGATACGTGTCTAGTGACGGTGACACAAAAAATAAGGGTGTTTTTTACGTGTCTAGTGGTTACACAAAAAATGTTGGGGTTTTTCGCTAAATCCTGCTGTAAAGACGCACCATAGAAATTCAGCAAGAAATTGATCCTTCTACTTGGCAAGTATCAGTTTCGGTATCAGCATCAAGAGCCTTAGCGACTTAAGCCGATCATCCCGCAAGATGTTTCATCCTGCCAATATTTGCATCGTCTTTGAAAAGCAGCCGAGTGAAGCTTTGCCGGCTAATATCAAGTTTCTCACTGGATCGTGGGTGGTGGGCGGATTCAAAACCGCCTCAACCAGGGCCGGGGCAATGAATCCAGTCGGCCTCTTATTTATTATAAGACTAGCGAGTAGTGTCCGACCGAAACCGGATTTTCTACCGAAACCGAAATCGAATCTTAAGTAGCTGTCTCAGTTTCGGCCGAAACTGAAACCGAAACTTTTTTAGACATGTTAAAAATCTATTGTTTACTGAAATTTGGCTTATTTTTTACACTTTTATAAACAGTTTACAAGTGTTAGATGAAATAAAAAAAAATAATTGAAGTATGCGAAAAATATATATTTTTTGATATTACTAAAAATTAACAAACATGTTCTACTCTTTCGAACCAAAATTAATCAATAATCAACACTTATGAACATTATAAAGGAAGGACCTCATTAATTGAGTATTTTAATTTAAATTGCGTTTACAATCACAAGATCTTTTGCAGAAAATCTGCTGAAACCGAAACTGATGCCGAAACTAGATTTTTTTGCCGAAACTTGCCGAAACCGAAACCGAACCTTCGGTCGGTCACTACTAGCGAGTACCCGAAAATCGTTGCAATGCCATTTACATAAAGAAATTGTTTCTCTCTGCGTGTCCTTTCCCATTCATCCCCATTCCACTTTCACGTCCCTTCATCTCCTCCCGCGTTCCCCCTTCACCTTCCTCGCCTTCCTCTCTCCCCTCTACCGTACGTACGCCTGCAAAACATCGCAGGCGTACACACACCAAATCACCAAGGTTTCAACGCAGTCAGATGAATGGTTTGGACATAAAGGACAAACAAAAAAAAAAAATTGTCACTGGAATTAAATACGTTGGGACCTCCTCTTTGACTGAATAATAATAACTAAAAACGAATGAAATTCATATTTTTAAAAACATTATCTTTTTGGCTCGCCATAATTTACAATAAAAAAACATATACATTTATTTTACACCACTTTTATTTTATAAATACTCTACCGGTTTCGGAAGCACCCCTCCTTCGTCAGGAGAATTTTATAAGTATTAAATATAATATTCTCCTGACGAAGGCGGGGTGTTTCCGAAACCGGTAGTGTTTATAAAACAAAAGTGGTCTAAAACAAATTTATTTGTTTTTTTTATCGTGAATGAAATTCAATTTAAAATATTTTCTCTAACGGAGATGCGGTTTGACGAAAAAGAAATAATATGTTTGGTTATAGTATCGTGAAATAAAGAAAATTATGCTCTGGAATTTCTAATGTATTTATACTGTTGAATGTAATGGCAAGAAAAAAAACTTGAGTCGGACCATTTCAAAAGTCAGAAAAAGAAAAGAAGATGCACTAGACGGTGTACGAAGCAAACAATCTTATAAAAAGGATCTTACGTAAAAAAGAGGCCGACATGATTGAGTGTTCTGGCCTGCGTTTAGGTGGTTTTGGTGGATCCCGCTGGTGGATATCCTCTCCTGCCATTACTCGGCGCTATTTGAACTGAGGTATGACTAACTTGTGTGGGACAAGTGCAGATGTTGCTGACTGGGAGCCGAACAAACCTCCCCCAAAACGTCAAGTGACAAAATATTACAATATCGACTGCGGTTATTACTTAGGTATTAATTCTTTGTCAACGTTTTATTTTATGCTTCCAATGACTAAACAGAACAATGACAAAACAGAAGACTTTTGAAAACTGATGAAAAAAAAATCAAGTAAACTTACTTTTTTAATCACTGAAGATGACAATATTTGCGATAGATGTGACCGTCGAGAGGGTCGCTTATAGTGTCTTCAGTGATTAAATATTACAATTTGAGGTTTTACTCATCAAGTTAAAATGAAAATCACTAATTTTTTCGTCACCCTTCATGACAGTATATTACTTTCCAAAAGTGTTCCGTTTTGCAATTGTTCTATCTGGTCCGGTTATCTTATTTTACATACAAGTTGTTTTCCGATGATAAGGGTCCGCAACCCGAATTTCTAATGATTTCTTACATACCTCCCTTAAACACGTTAAGTTTTAAAACTCTTAAAAAAATGTTATAATGTTATTCTTGAAGATAATATCTAGAAATTGCCCGCCCCGAAACGCAAATTATATAAAATTCCCTCGATAGAAAAAAATCGCAAAGTATGCTCAAAAAATTATTATGAACACGCTTGTTTCAGTTATTTTACAAATCATATGTATGAAAAAATTCACAGTGTTTCTTTAATTGCTGTTTAAGACAATGTCCGCGAGATTTTTGCTCTATTTTAAACGAGTCGTGTTTTATTAAACATTTTCGCGATTTCCGCATCGAATTTGTCGCTGTAAATATTAGCGCTCTCCTCTAACATTCGTAATTCCGTATCTCTCCATTTTCTTCTTTTCGAGCCCGGTTGCGGAGCCTTAAGGCCCGGTTGCAAAACTTAAGCGGGCTGTAATACTTAAGATATTGAACATTTGATTGCGTTTTTTTCTATCACAAGACAAGAGAATGACGGGAAAAGCTTTACCTTTTAATGTGGCGATCTGCTGGTCCATCCATGGTTCACAATCACACAGGTTGGCGTAAAGGATCCGTAAAGGATCATACAAAAGTTTCGAGAGAGAATCAATAATTTACTGTTATCACAATCGCGGCAATATTTTGACTGACAATGTGGGTAGTTTAAAATTGATTGTACAATAATATTTCGAACTGGCAAAGTAGGTAGGAATGTAGTCATCTTCTTTTTTTTCTCCCAAGTTGGGCTTTTAAGAAAGGGGAAGGACAACGGGAGATTAATGCATTGAACAGGACTTTGGGAAATGGATTAGTCCCAAAGCTTTTTCAACACTAAACACTAACGGTATTTTCGTTTCTTTACCCTATATCTTATGACACAAGGTTAGGATAAAGCTTTTGTACTGGGTTCATATTCACGAAATAACTTACCATTTGGTTTGAGGTTAGAAACTGCTTTATTAATTTTTAACATTAAAATGAAAATCTTTAGAAAGGGAAATTATTAAGCACACTTTTAAGAGGAATATAAACGCTAGAAATATTTCGAATCTCAAGCCTGCAAAATTTTAAAATCGAGCGTCTTATTTGCACGAGGATAGTAAGTGAAAAAGTGGTTTTGATTTATTTTGTGCGTAATTTTATAAGAACGAAAAAAAGTTAGAACATGGAAAACCTCAAAAATAGTCTTAGCCATAAACGGGTATTTAAAAAAAATAGTTTCTTGTATTACTTCATAGTTAAGTCATGAAAAACATTTTTTTTGTGGTTTACGCTTATATTTTTTGTTACGTAAATAATAATTTTATTGCAATTCCAATGCATAGAAAAGCTAGTAAAAACTTCGATTTATCCGTAGCATATTTTTTGATGTTCATACTGTTCATTCGTCGTAAAAATTAATCAAAATAGTATTTAAATAGGATTTCACGTATAACGTCATCTTAAATTGATTGTATCACAAAACGCCGCAATATACATAAAACCATTGACCATTTATATATAGGATTGTTGAGAATCTACTATTAAATAAAACCAATTTGATCGTCAAACACAGCGGAACAGAAAGGAAATTGCTGATGATAATGTTTTTATGAAACTGTATTAAAAAAAATGAACGGAATTGATCCAGGGTTGCTTGCCGTGCAGTTTTCTAAGGAAAAAGAGTACTTTTGTAAGGAAAATCCCTTTTAATCTAATAAACTGACGAACAGATACCCAGGGGAAATTCGCAGAGTACAGCCTACGAGCATCCCGCATATACCCGCACATACTCGAGTACCCGCATATACCCCAATATACCCGAATAGGTATACCCACACGCCGGGGGAAAGAGAAGAAGAAATCATTTGACTCACAACACGCAAACGGATAGAATAACTTTTTAATGCAAATTAAATTATCAAATCGTATCAATTGTTACCTAACCTATCAACAAATAATTTAAAATTAGGAAATAACGTAGAAAAATAAATTTTTAATTTCGAACTCCCGCAAGAAAAGTGTCACAATTCAAAGAAGCAAGTAAAAAAACTTCTTAATTAACTAGAATTCATTCCGAATTGAAACGTTACTTGAAATGGCTTTAGCCGTGTTTGATGACTATATCTGAATAGCCAGGTACATTTTTCACATCTCCTTCCCCTCCCCACTACCTTCAGCATCACACCATACCAAAATTGGGGATGCCATAGTCTCACTGGCTCGAGACGGTTGGGAGCAGTTGGGACTCTTGATATATATTTAGATATAAAAGTTATATTATATGCAAGTAAGAATCTTTAGCATTTTTTTGCTAAGCCGACTGCACGTATAAGTATGTAGTATTTTGTGATTGCCGCATGCTACTTCGGAGAGTCGAAATTATTAGTAAAAATAATTTTACAACGGATTTTCACTCAATATGCCTTCAGATATAAGTATATCGACTTTGGTTGTACGGCCGTATTTCCTCTTTGCATACTTACTTGAAGAAAACATCTTCTAAACTTTCCGCCGGACCAATTGTCGCCGGACCAATTGTCGTCGGACCAAATGTCCGCCGGACGAACTGTCGGCCGGACCAACTGTCGCCGGACCAACTGTCGCCGGACCAAATGTCGCCGGACCAATTATCGGGTCACCATTTCTTCCAGCCAACCACATACATGTTTTATTATAATGTTTATACAAATAAGAAAAATATAAATAAAATACAAAAATAGGTGTTTCATTTACGTGAGGTTATTCACTTAAGGTGTAATGACATTTGTTTATAAGGAAGTGTAGTGAAGATTTGAATTTGTATGTATCTTGTATTGGTTTAATGTTACGTGGAAGTTTGTTGTATACTTTAACGGCCATGTAATATGGTCCTTTTTGGAATATTGTTTTGTTTGATTTTGATATTAATAAGTTTCCTGTGAACCTTGTAGCGTATTTATGTGTTGAGTTTTTCTGTGAGAATTTGACTGTAGATAATCGCCCAAACATGAACAACTCCAAATTAACTTTCGAATTAAAAAGTTTCAAATGAGACGGTTTTTTTTTTAATATACTTGATTACGATATCGGTTTCAAATAAAAACTTACAACAACGTCACAATGAATAATGGAACTATTTTAACTTACGTCCAGTAATAGTTTCACGTGATCCGAGATCACTATCACAATACAACATATTAAGCGCTGAATACACATGTTGGTTTGATTTACGGATTTGCTCGGCTGATCCGTCCGGCAACACACGCGGACATCCGGACATTCGGACATTTGGAAGTTCGATCGGCGAACATCTCAAAATACAGTGATTGAATGTCCAGGGAAATTTTCCTAGGTCTACGTTTAGTAGAAGTTCCCGCCTTCGTGGGGTGAGGTTTGTCTAGGTCAGGCCGAATCGGGAGAGACTTCTTGAGGGAGACCTTACCTGTACTCTCCTCCAACCTCCATACAGCATCCCCAGAGATGATGTAGACCCTGAGGGATTTATTTTTCCTCAGGGCCACCTGTGTGGTGCTAATCAATATATATTATAAAAGAAAGTGTACAACGTGCGTGCCGCTAAAACTCAGAAACGATCCCCGGTACGATTAAAGGGAGTTATATGGTGTGGTGGCCCTCTATCCCCCATCCATGAAGAAGGTTAACGTTATTACCTGAAGGGCGTGCTTTTGAAGATATAAGGGCTGGAAGTTTCGCCCTCTAGAAATTTCTAGAATAGTCCAGAACATTCGAGAGTGTTCAAGAGCATTACACAACATTCAAGAACATCCTGAAACATTCTGAAATGTTGTGGAATGTTCGAAAGTAGTCTGGAACCTTCGGGATCATCCCGGAACATCCCAGATCCATGTGGAACATTCCAGAACACTCTCGAATGTTGTGGAATGTTTTGGAATATTGTGGACCGTTCGAAGCCTTTTTCGTATGGGTAGGGTTACCCGTTGGTAGGGGTATATAAAGAAAGATCCGTCGTGGATTCGAACGTCAGTTCAATCTCATATTAACTCCCTGAGTGAAACCGGGTACCCCAGCTAGTATAAAAGTAAAATAAAAAAATATTGTGCAACAGATCGAGATAGAAACACGTATTGAATTTATGTAAGGTTGACGGAATGTAGAAAAATTCAAATAGCCAATGCTAGCTTAACTCAAAGTCGAGTTGTTAAGTCAAACTCTAAACAATGGTCGTTTGTTTGTACTGCGGATAAGGTTATGAAAATAAAGTCCTTGCCGGGAGTTTACAGCGCAGTTTAGCCAGGTTACCTGGTTACCCCGAAAACCTGTTTGCCCGGAATTGGTTGGCAAATTCACGTAACACCGGGGAACAAGTAACGGTACAAGTGACAGTATGGAAATTACAAAGCGGAAAAACTACGGAGGATGTCGTAACGTAGTCGCAACCCACGAAGTTTCAAGGCCGTTAATTTCGGGGCAGGCATTATGCATAGTTCCCATAAGTACTCAGGCTGTAAATGTACCTAAAAGTTACAATGCCTAAATATATATTTACCCGAACTAGGCATGCGCAGAGACATGATATCTTATTGAACAAAATTTTTGTAATTCATTTTATTGTAGAAAGCAATCACTTTGTGGTTTGATTTATTTAATACAAACTAAACGCTTATTTTACGTAAAACCACGAGTTTTAATTAATTTATTTACCGACCGGTTTCGCTTTACCAAGCACCATCAGGGTAAAAATTAATACTATTAATTTCAGTATTAATTTGTACCCTGATGTTGCTTGAGCAAAGCGAATCCGATCGGTAAATAAATTAATTAAAACTAGTGGTTTTACGTAAAATAAGTGTTTTATTTGTATTTATAATTCACTTTAGAAGTCTTTAGAAATTAAGTGAAAAAACGTATCGACGTAGAACATATCAAAAACTGCTGTAAAAACTTGGATCATAACCAATGATACAAATATTTACCTGCCGTAACTTATGTAAAAATTATTAATATTTAATTTAAAAAAAATTGAAACGTAATTCTGTAAATACGGATATAATTTTTTACAAACACAATGTTTAAGTATACAAGTAAATGTTAACTGATTTAATCAAATCACAAGTGTACCCCCGAATTCCATCGTTTTATTTTTCTTTGAAAAATTGAGTGCGCAATTCACAAACGACAGAAGTGAAACCTTCAGAAAACTAAAGGAGAGAAGTACCGCACAAAGAGGAGACCGATAGACTACGAAGCGCCGCACAAAGAGGAGACCGATTATACTATCTCATTATCTCGCAGGCTAAATCCTTTAGTTTTTATTTTATAATTTAAATTTTATTAAAATAAAATTTGATAATGTTAGCATCAAGTTCTGCAAGTATTTTTGTCACAGCTATTTCGGTTTACAAGACCATTATAAACTGTGGTTAATCTCTTGTAAATACTTGCAGAACTCGATAATAACATTATCAAATGTAATTTTAATTAAATTTAAAAAAATTTAAATGGAGTTCCACGAATTAAACACAAAAAAATTAATAAACTCCTGTAGATATATGTGATTGTCACTTTTTAGTGTCGCTATTTTCCGTTTCATCACATATAAAACCACAACCGAGTTAGAGAAGATTTCACTTCAAAAACTTGTTTTGTAAAATTTATCTACGTACGTAACAAAAAAAATTAAAAATTTTCATCTTCCAGCTGCATCATTACGTGCATTTAATCAAGTGCAAGTATGGAAATTGTGAAATTGTGCAGGATTGCACAAGTGCATAAACTGCATATAGGTTGCAGTAGTAGTTAGTGGGCTAGGGGTACTGCAAATTATGGTCCCGGTTGACCTATTTGGCGAGGGTCGCTCGCTGTGATCACCTATAATATATATGTAAACTGCACATTGCACATATTACACTGTTACACGATGCACATAAGTCCGGACATGGGGTTGAAGGTGAGAACGTGTAGGAGGTGTGGAATCATGACTGTTTATTATACCTACACACATGTGTCGGAATATGCTGCTTACATATCCAATACACACTTGCTCCTGGTGGTATCAGGTTGGCATGTTGTGAAAGGGTATCAGTGCAAAATAAAAATGCATTTTGCACTATGTCCGCATATAATGTAGGTTAACGCGAACATGCTGTACATTATACATGTAAATTTAGCGTACCTGATGGTAATGTGGGCAATGTTACAAGGGGGTAACTTGACTGCGACAATACAGCTTTAACGCCGTGTTGCAACAAAATACACGCTGTAAAGTAGGATATGCTTTGTGCATTACATTTTTCATAACTTTTAACTGAATTTTTCTGCGTTATTTGAAAGAGAGTCATACAACGGCGTTAGCTCCGCTTATCTTATCATATATTTATGTATTTCTAAATTCCCTACAGAAATCAAAGCTGCATTTTATACTAATAATAACCTAGGTAAACTATTATTGAATTCTAAAGATTAAGAAAATAACTTAAGCCATCTGGCGTCTATAAACTTAAATGTAATGATTGTCCAGCCTTTTACATAGGTAAAACGGTTAGAAAAATTCAAACAAGAGTGGTCGAACACTATTTGGCTCATTATTACAAGTCCCTTCATAATAAATAAAATCAGAGTGTGCAATTCACATGCGTTAGAAGTGAAAACTTTAGAAAATTAAAGTAGACAAGAATGGGGAGGCTACGAAGAACCGCACAAAGGGGATAACGCAGATTAAATCCTCCTTTTAGTGTCGCTATTTTTCGTTTCAGCAAGTTTCAAATCAAATCGGTGCTAAAGAAGTTTTCACTTCAATAAGCTTGCAGGACGAAGTATCGGGAGATCAATAAAGGCGGTTGGATAAGGGCCCAACGTTCATGGGGTGTGGTTTATCTGAGTCTTGGAGGCGGATGACCAGGACACACTGAACCCTGGATTCCTACCCACCCCTTAACCCTTTTCCTTTCCAAAATTCTCCTCTCCCTCCTTTCCTTAAAAAAACCCTCCACACAACATTCCCAAAGATAAAATAGGCCCTGAGGGAAATTATTTTCCTTAGGGCCTCTTGTGTGGAGCTCGTGTAACCAAAAAAGGAGGCAAATGTGTTAATGGCAGAAAAGATTAAGCGGATTAAAAAAATCCTTTACTATAAATCCCGGTCTAATATATTGGCGTATTGCGGAAATTGAATGTCATATTTTGCAAAAAGAGATTATTGATAATTAATTGGTTTTGATTTTGCAGTCATAGTTCATTTAAAAAAAAACGTAAGCTAGAATCTTGTCCAACTGGGGTAACGAAGCGTAAATTGAATTCTTGCGATAATTTCATAATTATGTACTTAATGTAGCTATAACTTTGTGGTTATCCATCATAAATAAATGAAACAATGTTACTTTGTTAGAACCACTTATATATTTGAGTAAAGCCGACCGGTTTCGGAACGACCGTTCCTTCGTCAGGTATACGTTTGCCCTGCCCCTTTTTTTGTTTCATTTAATTTTATAATTATATATATTTTTATGCGAGTAAGGGAGGGAAGGCTGTCCTTTTGTGCCTATACGGATGTAATGCCCCTGGGTGTATGGTGTAACGGTGTAAGGTGTATTGCACGGGGACGCGAGGGTGGTAAGGGGATGTACCAGGCTCTACACTCTACATGTATCGGCATAAACAGTTAGCAGATAATTCAGCACGAAACGCAATATGGATAAACATCACAGTAATGGCGAGAGAGTGCTCAATGGACATTATTATTAATTATGTACACCTATAAATATCCAGTAATGTGTTTGCCATCGATAGGGTAACAGTATAAGGTTATTATGTTGGGCTGTTGATTTTGGATGGTGAGTGTATTATTATTGCTGGTGGGTGGGTTGCAAATTAACTTGGGGCAGTTAAAGTGGGGCGTAATTGCTCATTTGGATATGTAGAGCGGATTGACGGAGAAAGAAGATAATATGTCGAAGTAATAACCTAGGTAAACTATTAATGAATTCTAAAGATTAAGAAAAAAACTAGAGCCATTCTGGCGTCTATAAACTTAAATGTAATGATTGTCCAGCCTTTTACATAGGTAAAACGGCTAGAAACATTCAAACAAGGGTGGTCGAACACTATTTGGCTCATTATTACAAGTCCCCTCATAATAAATAAAATCAGAGTGTGCAATTCAGTGTGCAGTTAGAAGTGAAACATTCAGAAAACTAAAGTAGACAAGAGTGGGGAGACTACGAAGCACTTTTTTTATCAATGTGAAGGATGATTTTTACCATAATATTTTTATCGTCGAATTCCAATGCACCTTTTTTCTTCACTTTTGGTACCTGTATTTTCATCAACGTATTAAATAAGCTATTTTTAGTACGTATTACATATTAAATACATCATATATTAATGACAACTTTTTGGATGCTGTGTGGAGGTCTTTTTTTTAAGGAAATAAACGAAGAGGTTCTGGGAAGGAAAAAGCTATGAGGGGTGGTTAGGAATCTGGAGTTCAATGTGTCTAGGAAAGTTGAATTTATTTTTTTTATTTATTTCATTATTTTCATATTACATTTGGTTATAATAGTGACGTATTGCCCATCTCACTAGGTGTGAAACGCCTGTGTTGAGATGGCAATTTACAGGGTGGTTATCTATGATTTGTTTTAAGTAATATTTTGAAAAATATTATGGAAGTGACGAAGTGACAGGTTGATATAAAATCTTTTTTTTTCTTTAAATATACAATTCAAGTATGTTACATATATATAGAAGATTACAGTAGCTACATGGTTACATATATATACACAGTAGGTATAAAGGTAAGTATGTTATTAAATACTCGTGATGGAAAGGTTTATTTGAGGTGATCAATGATTTTACTTTTAAATGCATTTTTGGATTGCTAGATACATCCCTTCCACTGCTGTGCAAGACGACATTGGAGGTTATCCACCACTTACCCGCTCTGGTATAGATGGTTACTTCTTCAAGGCTCTCGCAAGGACTCTAATTTTTTTGAATGAACGAATCTACATTTAATTTTGAACGAATCTAGACCTCCAGTGTCCCTGCATACGTTGTTAGTAAGCAGTATGCAAGTGATTAGCGAGAAATCAAGATACAATAAGTGTTAGACGACAGGTCGGCTAGAGAGGTCAAAAGGTCTTCCTTAACCACTCTCTTCTGATCGTTGGTGGACAGAAGCATCCGCCGCCAAAACTAGGATAAACCTCACCCCATTAACCCGGGCACCACTGGTAAGTCACCAAACGTAGCGAACCACTTGGGATGACCTATGTCAGAGGCGTTGAATATCCAGTAATTGGTTCCTGGGGCGGCGTTACCCATAACCGTCTCCCGAATTGCTCTTGCCAACAAAATACCGTTTTGTTCAAATAAGACAATTAGGGGGGGGGGGGGGGGGGGGGGTTCTACCGAATCTCGCTTAATCTTACTCGATGGGGTCGAAATTGAAAAAAAAAACTGCTCACGTAATTAATGTGTGGCCTCTTTCGACTGTAACAAATTCCAGAGACATCAGATACGTCTGATGGAACAAGAAGTGCTGGAGGAAAACCACAAGAGACAGTCAGGAGTGAATGTGTTTTTTAGGGGTGCCAGAACTTCCTAAGCCTGGCCGCACACATCAGGTTTTTCCATCCGATTGTCTGATCAGACAAAAATCGATTCGAAAACCGGATTGGTTATAATACCGGGGCCACGCCCGTTATCGGCGCGTCGCCTCCGCGCCGGCCGTCTAATCCAATCATCAGATTTTGTCTGATCAGACAATCGGATGGAAAAACCTGATGTGTGCGGCCAGGATAGGAGTTGATACGCTGATCATACATGATACGTTTAAAAGGTCCGAAAAGAACAAAAGTGCACGAAAAAATGGTCCAGTTTTTTTTTTTTTTTTTTTTTACGTGAGCTCCACACAGGAGGCCCTGAGGAAAATAATTTCCCTCAGGGCCTATGTCATCTTTGGGGATGCTGTGTGGAGGGTATTTTTAAGGAAAGGAAGGAGGGGAGAGTTCTGGGAAGGAAGAGGGTTTAAGGGGTGGGTAGGAATCTGGGGTTCAGTGTGTCCTGGTCATCCGCCTCCAAGACCTAGACAAACCTCACCCCATGAACCCGGGCACCCTTGCTAAATCACCAAACGTAGCGAACCACTTGGGGTGACCTATGGCAGAGGTGTTGGTTATCCAATAAAGGTTCCCGGGGCGGCGGTACCCATTCCCGCCTCCCAAATTGTAGTTTATTTTGTGTGAGCCGTGAGCGACTCAATTTCCAATTTCGGTTCTTCGCTTTAGGTACTTCATTAAGGTCGCCACCTACCTTATTCCATCTTCAATTGTTTCATTATTGGTGTTGAAGTATTTACCTGTAACAAAAGAAAATAAAATCAGAAAAGAAAGAAACACAAAAATAGATTTGGGTAAAAACACAACAATACTTGAAAACCGAGTACACCAAACACAAAAAAGCTGTTTATGGCTAAAATTAACTTTTGTTTTCATCGTAATATATTTATTTGGTATCAATTAGAATTTTACCAATAGACATTCATAAAAACGAACTTAAAATAGAAAATATTATTTCCAAGACAAAATGTGGCTAAAATTATCTTAAAAAGGTTTAGGTTAAAATATAAATAATATACCAAGAAACAATTGTTCCTATTTGGTTATATTGGAAAGTACGTGACGTTTGTGAATGAACGAAAAACTCCTTGGATTTATATCCAGGGTTCAAAACAAAGCTGGGATCATGTAATCAATAGGTAAAAACTTTAAGTAACCCCCGACACAAAAAAATTGTGATGACCTTGAAACGCCTGAACAGATTTTCATGAATTTGTAGCTAAGAAGCATTTCAATTACGTCAGGTTTCAAACAAACAAAAAAACGCATCATAATCGGACCATTCGTTTAGGAGCTACGATGCCAGATACACACACCACTTCAAACTAACAATACCCCTCTATTGCGTCGGGGGTTAAAAAATAATTCATAATATTAAAAAAAAATTAATGACATATTGAAGGCACCAGTCGTACATTTTAAAAAGTATTATTTAACATTCTTAACATTTGGGAAGATAGATCCAAAAATGTTTTGAGGTTATAAAAAGTAGTTAAATATGTCTACTATTTTAAAATGTTAATTTAATAGCATCATTCCTCTTGAAGTCGTGCCAGAACATCTGTTCTGTCGTGTGTTTTTTTTCTGTGAATTTTCTCACAAGAGTTCCAGCTATTCCCGTCTGGAGCCAGTGAAATTATTGCATCCCCAATTGTGGTATGTTGTGAGGCTGAAGGTAGTGGAGAGGGGAAGGAGATGGGGAAGAAGAAGGTGGGTAAGTACCTGGCTAGTCACCACACACGCAACGCCATTAACCAACGCCAAAGCTAAAGCCATTTTAAGTAACAGAGCGATACTGAGAGTATCTTCCACTCTGAAATGTACCGCAAATATACTCCCTACGTATTATTTTTAATTAATTAATTGTGAAATAACACAAATTAATCAAATAAAATTCATTTGCGCACGCCGGAATTCGATCCCGCGACCTTCAATAATGCCTTACTCCTCGACCACGGAACAAGTCGTACTCTTAAGTTCATAATTTTTCAACTCATCCAATTTGATTCAGTATCACCACAGCGCTCTTGAGGCGATTTTTTGCAAAAACAGCGCTATATAAGTTATCCAAATTTATTATTAACAGGCTCCTAACGGGGAGTTGGAATTGTCCTCTATTGAAAATGATATATTTTTAAAATTCTTAATTTTAGAACGGCATTGTGATTTTCGACTAAGATTTTTATTGTAAAATATTTTTCATCAGAATAGCGAGGGGTCTGTAAATACGTATAACTCATAATTTACGGTGGTTACCGAGTTGTAAGCCTACTTAGAGTTATTTCAGAAAAAAATCGGAATCTGGGAAGACGCTGTGACAAAGGACGGTCCTGATTATGAAATAGCCCTGGGGGAAAATTCCGGGACATAAAATGGAAAGAAAAGAAAAGATCCCACTTCCCGTGCCCACAAAATATCTTTGGCGGTTACTTACTTCCTCACTTACTTCCTTGCTTACTTCCTTGCTTACTTGCTTGCTTTAGCTCGGTTTTTAACAGAAATGGCTCGTGGAGCAGAATGATAAAATGTGCCGGGAAATAATGGGTACCGAGAATTTATCTTTTTGAAAATATGTGGGTAATTGCAGATATTATTTTTATAATGCCTGAAAGGTCAGCGGTTGTTCTACAGTCCTTAAAGTAGGTACGGTGTTTGACCAAATAATTACGATGATTTTTAAAAACAAAATTATTGGAAATGGTAAGATAATTTTTAAAAAGTTAAATATGTACACAAAATTAATGCGTTTGCTTGCTTGTATGTATTTATGTTGGTTCCTTATGCGTTACTAAACTTTTCATCCGATTGCGATGAAACTTTGGGGATTTGATGTGCGCACGCCCGCGTTGTTTTCTATATGTAATAGTGAGCTCTGGCGTCACGAAATTATGCGTCGCTAAACCATTCATCTGATTGCGATGTGTTTTCAATATTTTCGGTATATTTTTAAGATGAAACTTAAAATCTTTATTGCTATTTAAATTTTTGATACTTTTTGGTAATATATTAAAACACTTCAAGATATTTATAGTTGAATTGGTCCATTTTTTAAAACTTTTTGTAGTTAAGAGAACTGATGCTTGTCTGATATTTTTATAATTTTATTTAAAATATTATCTAATCTTCGTAAATTTCTTTTCTGACCTTAACACCTTTAAACAGAAGTTATGATGAATCCTACTAATATTATAAAGGCGAAAGTCTGTATGGATGTATGTTTGTTACTCTTTCACGCAAAAACTACCGAATGGATTTTAAAAATTCTTTCACTAATAGAAAGCCACATTATTTGCGAGATCTATAGGCTATATATATTGGTAAGCTCTGGCGTTGTTAATAATCGCTGGTATGGATGAGTGGAGTGAGGAGAGGGAAGGTGGAGGGGGCAGGAGTGGGGGGAGGGGTTAGCGGAGGGGGAGGGGCGGGGAGGGGGGAGAGGGGTTGATGGGGGGAGAGGAGTGGGGAGAGGGAAGGTGGAGGAGGAGGAGTGGGAATCCCTTAATACCATGCGCGCGAAGCGGCGGGAAAAAGCTAGTATGTATATAGTTTAAGTAAAATTGTTTTTATTATTAATTTTCATGCTATTAAGTAAAGCGGTTAAGTGTATTTTTTTTTCACCCCATCCTATGATTGCCATGATGGTAGAAGGAAAACTATGTCATTCTGAGTAAATATTTATTTAAGATTTGACTTAGAAAACTAAAGGTGTAGTATGTTAATTTCTTCAATCTGTCATCAACGTGTTTCAAGATTTTCAATTTCGTTATTATCTTCTACCTACACTGTGTACTGAACTGTCTCAAAACATTTTTCGCTTCGGTCGTTTTCCAATAAAAAAACTCTTTCGACGATAAAAAAGGAAAAATTTCTAAGGGCGAATTAAAATCTATTTACGGTGATTAAAACCGCCTTATTAAGCCCGAATTCTTGATAAATATGGCGAAGCATTATATAGTAGTTATGGAATAGTCGAGCTTCTGGCAGAACGTCAATTTCAATCAATTAATAGTGCAGAAAACGATGTGCTGGCTGACTATTTATCTCATAAAATAAAGTGTCATATAAAATTATACTCGCGTGACCTCAAAACAACAACAAAAATACCTTGAATAAATATATATAGTTTTGCAAATAGATTTCCAGATACTATTACACCTCAGCGGTTTTCTTCAGTATTTATACTGGACACTAATCGTCTGTTCTTATTAATTATGAATTATCGAAACAATTTTAATAATATTAAAACATCATCTTCTAGAAAAACGCACAGAAAATAAATTTAGGTTCTCGAAGGATATCAAATTAAGTGAAATTAAAAACTTTATACAGCGGTACGTAATCAATATCTGAATTAACATTAAATATTTCAATAGAGTCCAGCATAAATAATTTTTTTGTACAGTGCAGCAGAACCGCAACAATGAATCTAATTATTGCAGTTTTGTAGAGATACAATTTTCATGTAGTAATTTCATGAAGTACCCGAGTAATTTTGTACACCACGAATCGTGACATGAATACTCAATCCATATTTAATGTTGTATTGTGTTCTGTCGTCCACAACAGCGATCATATTCACGGAAAAGTATAGCAAAATCTACGAAATAATCAAAAATTTTACTTGTACATAAACATACCTTATTCCACAAAAAAAATCAAGAAACCTTCACGATGTGATACGAATGAACCTTAGCCAAGAAAATTCTTGTCAAGGTACGAGAAAGGGGAACATAAAATCATTCCGCTATCGATTTCCATGTTCTAATCTGTGTTCGCTAATAATATTAGAAATATAGACATTATCTTTCTTTCTAAATATCTTCTAAATGATCTAAAGGAAAGTGTCTGTGGCGGCCGGGTGGTGCACACTTGACTGAGAAAACAAGAGGAAGGTCACTGTCTAGATGAGATTTGTAAAAACCACCCCATACCATTTTACCACCCCTTAAAGCAAAATGAAGAATTCTTAAGGGAATTTTGTCATTCAAAATTTTGAAATCAGAGGAAAAATTCTACATACCCATGACTTTTTGCATGACTCCGGGTAATACCGGGGATTTCAGCTCATACCTTATAAAGGTATAAAATAAGGTCAGAAATTACGAGAAATAATTTGAAACACAGTTTATGCCCGACCAAGTTTTATCTAGACAGGGCGTGTGAACCATAAAATCAACACCGAAAACCAAAATATTGGTATATATGGCAATATTTTAGGTAGGGGCTCTCCTGGTCTTTATCGTTAATAATTTAATCATTTGTACCAATATTAAAAAAAATATATACATCACAGATAGCTTCAAGGCGACGTTGCGATTAAATTAATAATTGATAAAAAAATCTTAAATTTATTTCTAGCAAAACTACCACGCCAAGCAACAACAAATATTGTTGAAAAGTTTACGTCTCTATCTGTAAATTGTTTCAAACTCTAGTACCTACCTAAAATGCGAATTGTATATTTATGAAGCGACACCTCATTGTCTAAGGCTCTGCATAATTCCAGATCCAAAGCATTCCAGAACAACTATCGTGCTTAAGATGTTTCGGCAACAATTCCAAACTGAACATCGAGTTGACACCTCGTCACCTCGCTTGAGTCTGGTGGGATTTTGTGTCAGAGAAGTCAATGTGAAACCGTCTCAAGAACTTACAGAAAGATGAGAAGACAGTTCATAAATTATTATGCAAAGATGTGAAAATGCATGCATTATAATATAATAATAATAATAAATTTGGACAACTTATATAGCGCTGTTTTTGCGAAAAATCGCCTCAAGAGCGCTGTACAAATTAACAAGGATTTTACATTAGAATTTACTTAACTTAGGAGGCTAGATAACAACTCGTCTTGCAGCTATCAAGCGCATGGATTATTGAAATTCTAGCCCCCCGATAAATTAAATAAAATATCCTTTTATACGTACGTATTTCAATTTACTTAACTATGTAGGGGGCTAGATAACTACTCGTCTTGCAGCTATCAAGCGCATGGACTGTTGGAATTCTAGCCCCTAATATAGGTATATATATACGAATCAAGCAAACAAATTTCGGTTGTGTGACGTCGTGCGTGAAAAAATTTTGAAATTTTCAAAATGGTAAATGATGATTTTTTTTTACAAATTTACGAAAATAATTTCCCTCGGGGAATATATCATCTTTGATGATGCTGTGTAGAAGGTATTTTTTGGGGAGAGAAAGGAGTACACGTGGGTCTTAAAGAGACCTTAATTAATTTTCCACTGGGCCTATAACATCTTCGTTAGTTAATTCATTAAAAATAATATACAATATATTTTTTGAACGTTCTAGAGTGAAAGATATTCTTAGTATCGCTGTGGTGTTACTCAGAATGGAAGTGTTACTTAAAATGGCTTTAGCCGTGTTTGGTGACCAGATTTGAATAGCCAGGTACTTCTCAATTTTCCTTTTCCCCATCTCTTTCCCTTCCTCACTACATTCAGCCTCACAACATACTCCAATTGGGGATGTCATAGTCTCACTGGCTCCAGACGGGAGCAGTTGGGACTCTTGAGCGGTATTCATATTAAAAAATATATAACTATTTAAAAAAATCTTTGAAGGTGCTGTGAAGAGGGAAAGGAGTGATCATGGGTCTTGTAGGAAGGAGGAAACACAGAGATCGGCAAATCGTTCCGCAGCCGAGCTGTTCAACTCAAGAACAAGTCGTATAAGCGATCCGTTCTTATGTAATAAATGTCAACCATGTACATATGTTGAGCATGCGTTTGGCCTGTTTTCCGACTATGTACCGGTGCCGAGGGGATCAATGACGCTAGAACCTAGAAGCATCTTCCACTGAAACACCGGTAGAACAAGGACAGTATTCTCACCCGAAGCTTGCGCTCTAAAGATTGCAATCCGTTCGTTAAGTGGGGAGAATCAAATAGATTATAAAATAATGTAATTAATTGTAAAATTTTCTACATTAATTATTTCTTAACTAGGGCGTTAAGAAATAATAAATAAAATAAGTGGTGACAAAGAAACAAGGGCAAGAAAGGCGACATCATAAGTGAAAATATTGTCAAAACAATCCAATTTCATTGTGTTTCCTTTTCAGTCTTTGAATCATAAAGCCGTGTTTTTTCTCCAAATGGAGAAATATAGTTTGCGGAGGATAAATTTTCTGCCCGAAGTTATGGCGAAGACACTAAATAACAATAAGCTGACAAAGCACTACAATAATAATTGCACGCCTTTGTCAAATCGGATTATCACACCATTGAAAATAATAAAAAAAAGTTCTATATTTTCATTCCGCATTTAATCGGAATTTACTACCATAGATGGTGCCTTTGTACAGATAGAATCTATTTTCAAAACGGCTTAGGTACTTGGTGCGCAATTTAAAAAAAAATCATAAACGGAATTGAATCATTTATTAGGATAAATATATTAAATTTATTAGTAAGGGTGTTTAAATTTTAACCCCAGATAGCTAACATTATTACTGTACGTCAATAAGCTAACCATTCGACTTTTTGACGAATATTTTTAAAAATTCTATTTTTTTAATAGATTTTTATTTCACAAAGTAAAATATAGAACGATGAGCTCGTAAATTAAAAACATGACAATAAAAACACATCTTTATTCAAGTTTTAAATACTAAATCACATATCACCTTTCAATACTAAATACTTTTAGGAAAAATCCCTTTCATCTTTGACACAGTGAATAGGAAAGATACAAATCAACGGTGATAATCGAATTAATTGAGAGGGAATATAACAAGATACAATCGGAAATAATATGTAATTTTTAAGCAAATTCTAGATCGACTCTTTTCACCAAAAAAATTATGAATTGATTTCCAAATATTGTTATTTTATCTAGTAAAGTTATGTACAAGTTTTTAAAAAATATGTGAAATGACAGACATGTTAAATTTTCAAACAAAAAATTGTATTTTATAACGCAAATTTCAAATCTTATAATCATACGGTAAAACAAATCAATAAATTATCTAGTAAAGTTACATCAATTTTAGTTCAAATAAAATCATTACAAAAAAATACGCGCACATGTTTTGGACTTAAATACTTTTGTTTGTCTTACAAATTAATGCATTTCAGACTTTTACACACTTATTTTACTTAGACATTATTGAAAAAAAATATAAATATTCACGATCATAAAATAATTTCAAAGAGTACATAATTTTGACATTTTAATCATTACGCTTTTGAGTATTTTATTGCTAACTTGAATGTAGGTATTATAGCAAATTTTTAAAGAAATAAAATCGATATTGAGTTTTACATATAATATATGAGAGTATTCAATCTTTCTCATCGGAACCACCTTGTACAGTTGCCAGGGAATGATCGACGAAATTTCAATTCTCGGCCGCTGATTAATGGGCCTTAAGGTTTTTGCACAAGTTGGACAAAACCATCAAAACCATTGAACCAAGCAATTGACAAAATGATAAGTAGTCAGTATGTATCTAAAAAACAATAGAAATTACCGACTAAACCCAACTGCCATGCGCACGAGTCAAACGGCCACTAAGTCACGTGACAGCTTTGCTCGGAGGAAGTATTCCAAAGTAACGGCTAGATTTGCACGTGATGTTTGACGAAATGACGAACGTTAGCTGTTTAGGGTTAAAACTCACTGTAATATTTAATCTACGAAAATAATATTAACAACTTTCAATGAAAACACGAAAATAAAAAAAGACACCGAAAAAAAAACAGATCTTTTAATGACCGAATTCTATAAGGTCTCAGTAGCTCAATTGTAGTGTTAATACCGGTCAGACGAAAATTAACGTATTGAAAGTATGTCAGAACGTATTGAAAGTATGTATACCCATCTATTAAATATATTGTTCAGTGGAGTAGACTTTATTAAAAGCAGCAGTAATGATTCCCTCACTCGTTCTCAAGTTGTAAGTTTATATGCCCACGGATCCCCATTATTTCAGATATGGATACTGCGTTTACTTGGAACTTTACCCTCCCCCTTCCCCCCCACAGGGGACTTGAGTACTACACAATTGTAAACGGATATAACGCCATTACTGGCCCACGGATAGAATATAACCTACATGGTGTATCTTTGCGAGAGGCAAGTTAAATTATTTGAATCTTTAGTAACCCTTTAGTTTATTGCCTCTTGAGTGCGGTGCGGGATTCCAATATTACATTATAGGATATATCCAATTCATTCCCCGATATAAAGCACAAAAATCTATTTGACGGACACACTTTATAAGTGTTCTGCTAAAGAATCGGCTATTAACCAGTACGAAAAGTGACTGATATTTTGTATTGCAAGGTTGTGCTACGTTAGGCTAGTTTAGTTTAGGTTATGTTACGTGTCAAACTGTCAAATGAGCGCATGCGACGGAGCAACTGTAAAAGCTGATTCATAGACAAAGCGCTTATACAGCTATAAAACTTCTCGCAAACTAGTCAAAGCATGGCCCATTTCCATAGTAAGTAGTTAAAATGAAAAGAATTGCATTACACTCGCACTGGAATTTTATAAAAATAAATAAAATGCAGGAACTACCCGTAATTTAACTATAAAATATTTGCAATTTTCAATCAGTTGCCACACTGAAACGCATGCGCGTTGGACCGCGCTTTTGAATGACGGGGCGTTTTTGAAACCAACGTTATTCTGTTTCGAGTGTCAATCATAATAACATCGAAGTTAATAGATCTATAACCTACGTGTTTCTAACCTTTTCTGATAACATTGTTTTGTAAATTTGAGGACTTAATAAAAGCTAATCTGTTCGAATATAAAATCTCTTTATTTAAATGCAACCTAATACAGAAACCGCATACCACACCAATTAGCAAGACAGCCGCGATAAAGAAAATCGTTAACAGTACATTTTTAAGCATTGACGTCACTATTAGAGTGGAAGATACTCTCAGTGTCGCCCTTGTGTAAGACCACCATTCAGAATTGAAACATTGCTTGAAATGGCTTTAACCGAATTTGGTGACCAGATCTGAATAGCCAAGTACTTCCCCACCTTCCTCTTCCTCTTCTCCTTCCCATCCCCACTACCTTCAGCCTCACAACATACCTCAATTGGGGATTCCATAGTCTCACTTGCTGGTGAGCAACTGGGCCTAACAATCAACGTCAATAAAACTAAATGGATGACGTTTGGACGACTAGATCACTCTGAATCAGTGGTACAGTTAAATAGTTGCAATGTCGAAAAGGTGGAAAGATATAGATACCTCGGCAGTATTCTCACGGAGACTCTTGACCCAGACATAGAGGTTAGGTGCAGAATTGAAGCAGCAAGAACTGCGTTCATTGAAATGAAATCCCTCTTCTGCAATGACAATATCAGTTTAAAACTGAGGCAGAGAATGCTAAAATGTTATGTGTGGTCGGTCTTGCTGTATGGATGTGAAACATGGATCTTGAAAGTAAATACCATGAACAGGTTAGAGACTTTTGAAATGTCGCTTCACCGGAGAATGCTCAAGGTCCCATGGACCGACATAATCACCAACACAGAAATTCTCATGCGGGCTAGAGTAGATAGAGAACTGCTCACATTAATAAAAATCAGGAAATTTCATATCTGGGTCATATACTTGAGTGGAGGGGGGAAGTATCACTTGCTCCATTTAATATTGAAAGGCAAGATAGAGGGTCACCGATGGCCTGGTAGGAGACAAATGTCTTGGCTGCGAAACGTACGAGAGTGGACCGGCATTAGAAGTGTGGAGGAGCTATTCCGGGCAGTGCAAGACAGAGAGACATTTTCAAGAGTGATCGCCAACGTCGGGGGGACCTGATAGGGCACACAAAGAAGAAGACGATAGTCTCACTGGCTCCAGAAGGGAGCAGCTGAGACTCTTGTGAGGTATTATTATAATTTTTTTTTTTAAATCTAATTTATTTTAACATTTTCTTAATCTGAGTAGTAACATCAATCCACACGATTTTTCCAAAGTCATTATAAAATTCGTACTAGTGGCCTGTTTTGCAAAGAATGCCGTGGGGTGAAGTTGGATGACGAATACCAAATAGAAATAAAATCACTACGTGAAGGCGTCTATTTTTTTAAAGACTTCATCGGTAATGAAGGAAATATGTGAGGTTTTCTTTAATGCCAAATCGGCCCCCAGGATATAATGTACAAATTCCCATTGCTACACCCCTTGTATGTGTTCGAGTCTGGGCGAGGCCACGCTCATTACGCTATAATGCTGATTTACGTGCGTTTGACAAGTCTCGCGCGTTCCGCATGTTAAACATGGCCGGCGCAGTGTTGCCAACTCGGGGATTATTCAAATGTACATTTGTTTGGCAACTGGCAACACCACAGCCATAGACAGAGGGATTCTTTATTTTCCCGCCTTTCGGATTTGCCGCCAATTTGGGTCGGAGGAGCTAAGAAATAAACGACGGCATTATTTGCCCATATTTGGTCGTCAAATTCAGGATCAGCGCTGAGTGTATGCGGGCTTACTTATACGAGTTTTATTTTTATTGGATTTATTGTTGAAGTTTCCCAAATTGTATCTTTATGCTGCCCCATAAAGAAATTTTATCAAATGCCGCGTATAATACGGTTTTATTGAGCAACATAAACGAAATTTACGGTTTGAAAGCATTTATGACATTCAAATACAAGCCTATGTTACATTTTTAGAAAATTCAACAGTCTTAGTCGTAAGTACTTATTATATTTTTAAATAAACTTTGTAACGTTTTTAACAAAGGAACCTTAAAAAAATTGTCATTATTTTTCGGCAAAATTTAAAATTCATGTTGTTTTAGGGAATTTTTTGGGAAAAGCGGCGGTACTTATAAGTGATTTTATTTTAATTTATTGGTTATTTAGTAGAAAAAAAGTGGCGGACCTTAATTTATTAAGCTTTGATATAAAATTAAAAAGAGAGTGCAAGCTACGTTCCATTTTATGGTTTCAATGTATTAAGAGTGTCGAAACCATAGACAAAGACGTATTTAGAAAGTGTGAATTAATTTCTTGTACTAAAATACGCATATTCATATTCTTACTAGCAGTTCACTCGCTCCGCAGGTTTTTAGTTAGTGTTGGTGATCATTTTGTAAATCCAATAGGAACTGGTTCCAAAATTAGCCCGTTCCTCATATCCACTGTCAACGTGTCAACCAGTGATGGCTAGTCACCGCGAAAAAGTAACCGGGACGGGCGATGACGACATATGTAATATACAGACGCTTGATACAACTGAGTAGTACTGTCAATATTTCGAAATCCGGGAGATACTCCAGGTTCACAAATTCGTAGAATTTATACCTAGAAAGGGCACGCCCCTTTGCATCTTGCCGATGAAAGTGGCGTCATCTTATGTGACAAATTCTTGAATTAGAAACCGAATTACAACGGTAGCTTTGTCTGAAAATCCACGTACACGGATGTTTATATGGTGCGACGGGTAAGGCGCGGCGGCAGACATGCGCTGGAAGCAGTTTCTTAAATTCAACCACGCAGACGCAAGGCCATTAATAACGTTCGATAAGTAGGTACTATAAATTCGTTCGATATCCACAACAATTTATTATAGGTATTTTTGAAGTCGATTTTAGATTTGAAATTGTTAAACAATCCACAAAAAATATAATTTAATCACAATTATAAATATATATATATATATATATTTTTTTAAATATATATTATCGAGACTTCTGACTCACACAATGTTGTCATTTTTTGCCTCATCTGTTTTTAAATTATAATATTATCATTATAATCTCTAATGATCTTTAAAAGGTACTTGTCCTTTTATATTCATTTCGTATAAAAAATCACTTTCAAATATTTTCCAGTTTACATGATCTAATAAATTTCATTATTCTCGATATGGCATGAAACTCAGTTGAGGCTATTAAATTCTGAACTTCCGATGAGTTCGAGGTCATTAATATTGTAACTCTCTGTCGTTCATATTTGATGCACTTCGATAATGTGTGCTCGACATCTTCAATTTGTTCACATATCGAGCACATTGGAGAATCAGAGAGGCATATCAAACATAATATTCTTCCCATTAGTGCATGTCCGCACAATTATAAATATAATTTAATCAATTATACTTCGGGGGCCAAATGTCGGAGGATCAAATGTCGAGTCACCGGTTCCGATGTAAAGGAGGTCTAAACGTCTAAACCCTAGCACACAGATATTATATAAAAAATAATAAATTTTTCTATAAAACCCTTTTTAACTGAGATTTTGTTATTTGTTCCTAGTTTATCATATTATCAATATTGTTTGATATTTGAAATTTATTTGATTTTGATTTTGTTTGTTCCTAGTTTATTATATTATCAATATTGTTTAGTTGAGATTTATTTGCATCAATGGAGCGTTTATCTTAAAATAAAATAAAAAAACAGAATGTATTATTTTTTCGACGAATATTCCGCCTCAATTTAATAAATTGGTAAACGTAACTATATACTCCCAACCTTCGGCAGCGGGAAATTATTACCGAAGACCGAAAAATAATAATTCCGCTTTTATTATTCGCTTGCGCAAAAAAGCAGCGGAAAAAGGCGAAACGCCTTCTGTATATTGTTCGCTCCAATCAATTTAATGATGAAAATATTTTCATCTGATTACGTATTCAATTAGTTCGTAAACAAACCGTTGAGAAATGGTTGGGAACTTTCTGGAGCGCATACGAAAGGCATCTGCAGTAATTAAAAAATATATAACTTAAAACGTGTTCAAATTTACTTTCCTCTTAAGTTGCTACTAATATCTGTTCATACAGGTATAGTATTTTGAAAGCAATTAAAGTGGCACTTAATTAAACAATTATCAAAATTTTATTACTTATATAATAGTAATAATAAAAAAATTAGATTAAAAGAATTTGGCATTCTCAGACTATAAAAATATTACCATTTGTTATTTCGGCAACTGGCATTATACCTGGCTCTCACATTCAAAATTTAGGCATATAAGATTTGTCAAAGAATTTATATATAAAAATGCAAAAATCAATCATTTTAAATACATGTAGGATTATGAAAGATTTTTAAAATATTTATATTCAGGGAAGGAGTGTAAGAAGAATATATGACGCAAATGTGAATGGTAGAAGAAGTCGAGGACGCCCAAGAAAGACATGGCACGACCAAGTGAATCAGATACTTGAGTCGGGCCATGTCAAGAGTCAGAATAATAGAAGAGAATGTATGAGACGTTGTTTGAATGTAAACGAGGCAAGGAATGTGTGCCAAGACCGGGATGTTTGGCGGTCCGTCCTCTCTGCCTACCCCTGCGGGGAAACGGCGTGATGGTTAGTTTAGTTTATATTCAGGGATCAGTAGGATTTATCGGTCCAGCTAGGAGTTCTGTCGAGCCGAACCCTCTGATATGAAAATATCTGGAGTCGCGTGAATTATTTTCCCATTTGGTCTCTGGTAGGTTGACATGTTGTTCTTGTATTGTTTTGTATTTATTGTACTTATACAGGGTGTTAAGGGACGTACTTGACTTACTTTAACCAGTGATTCCTGACATTATTTGGAGTAAAAAATGTAAATGAAATTTTGGTCTCCGGTGACTTTTTTGGATGACTTTTTTTTTTTCAAAAATTTTTTCTTCAAAATCAAACAAAAAAAAAATTCTTGCGCATGTGGTCACTATCGGTATCACGGTATCCGACCAACCCCTTAACCCGCCTCCAACTGTCCAACAATTACCATTTTTTATGTTTATGTAGAAAAAAAAAAAACATCAAAAATGTCACCGGAGACCAAAATTTCATTAACATTTTTTACTCCAAATAATGTCAGGAATCACTGGTTAAATAAAGTAAGTCAAGTACGTCCCTTAACACACTGTATAAAAGAAAAGTGTGTGGATGGGTTTAGTTTTTCCTGTGGGGAAGATTTAATCCTGACATAAAGTCATAATATAATAATAATAATAAAAACTTTTATTCATCAATAGATTTTTTACAAAATTAGACATTTTATTCTTTCATCATTGATTCTATTGACGAAAAGGTCCACTGCTCAGGATTTCTCCTGGAATGTAGCTGGTTTTTCAGCAGTGCCTCGAGTATTTATAAAAAAAATATTTGAACGTTGCTTTTTAAAAGAGGAAATTTACCTTTCAAATGTTAGTAAATTTGCAAAAGTACGACATCTATCCAATGGCATTATAAAAATACTAGACCCTTTACATACAGGGTTTTATGGGACGCACTTGACACTTAAATGAAATTTTGGTCTCCGTTGATATTTTGATGTTTTTTTTGTTTTTTACAAAAACGTAATAGTAGGATTTGAACACTGGAGGTTTCCAACCGCATACCCACCCCGGTATAAGTAACTTATGGTTACTCCTTCAGGGCTCTCACAAGGAAGCTAATTTTTTTTATTTGAACGTCTCTACATTTAATTTGAACAAAGCTAGACCCCCAATGTCCCCGCATACGGTGTTAACGAGCAGTATGCAAGTGCTTTATATGTACAGGTTAGTAACTAATAAATATAAATATATACATTACCTCTTTCATTGGGGAAAATCAGAGGGGAAAATAAAATAATTATATGTAGGCGATATGCCTACTCAAACTGTTTAATGTACATAAATAATAACTCAATTTTAACGTTGTTGCTGGTAGGGAGCGAGTGTGTCACAGGTACGCCCGGCAGTCCTGTTGAGAGGTGCATGTTTTCAGGAAAGCCAAGCGCGAGGGTCGGTTTCCGCGCCCCTTAGCCAACTTCTCGGTGATGCATCGACGACACTGCTAACGGATGCGGGTGGCAGAACGCCCAAAGACTCTAAGAAGGATCAGCGCCGGGTTGTCGGAGGCAGGGCGGAGGGTCCCCTTACTCGCGCGAGACATCCTTACGACCCACACCTCCCCCCAGGGGAGGCGCGGGCCATCCATGAGACATCGCTCCGGGTCGTCCTCACTCCGGTGTCCACATGCAGGGACGGGGTCACAAGCCACCCCCAATGGAGGGGATAAGGACGAGACACATTATATGGCTCAGTTCTCGTCTCTGTGACATTGCTATAAAGAAGTGTTCCGCTGCCATGTTACAGGGTATCCAACACCTTGCAGTTACGCAACGATTAGAAAAGAAAAACGATAAAAAAAAACAAAAATAATAACTAATAAACCTAAAGAATAACGGAGATAATTTGGGTGCATTCCATACATGAAACCGGTTTTTCAAATTTTGATAAGCCAGGTGGGACCAATAACACGTGTTTACTGCCTCACGAACCCGGAAGCGTTGGAAATGCTCCTCCTCCCATTATAGGAAGTAACAAATAATAACTAATAAACCTAAAGAATAACGAAGGAAATTTGTGTGCATTCCATACATGAAACCGGTTTTTCAAATTTTGATAAGCCAGGTGGGACCAATAACATGTGTTTACTGCCTCACGAACCCGGAAGCGTTGGAAATGCTCCTCCTCCCATTATAGGAAGTAACAAATAATAACTAATAAACCTAAAGAATAACGAAGGAAATTTGGGTGCATTCCATACATGAAACCGGTTTTTCAAATTTTGATAAGCCAGGTGGGACCAATAACATGTGTTTACTGCCTCACGATCCCGGAAGCGTTGGAAATGCTCCTCTTCCCATTATAGGAAGTAACAACAAACATATTTAATAATAATAAGAAAAAAGTGGTTGCATACCACACCTGAAATTGGCTTTGGATTTTTGGGGAGATAAGTGAAGGATCCGAGGTAACGATTTTTACGGCACGCCAATAACGGAATGCTTAAGTGTCAATGAAAACCGATTTCAAGTGTGGTATATCTAAAGTGTACGAAAGAATTTTACATAGTGCATCAGAGGTCATTGAACTTTATGCTAGTGCGAGACAAAATACTGAGGATTTGAACAGTTGGGCGCGGGGAAAGAGGTTGGGTGGTTAGACGGCCGAGTCACTATTTACTACAAGAGGAAGATTTTTTCTTGTTTGATGAAGGCCTTTGAAAAAGTCACCGGGGACCAAAATTTCATTTCCATTTTTTACTACAAATTATGTCAGGAATCACTGATTAAAGTAAGTCAAGTACGTCATACGTAAAGGATAGCTATTCAAAGAATATGTGTATAGGTAGGTACTGTGCACGAATGAAATATCTAGATGAACGGGCCGCTAAATTATGTACACTGGAGATCCTCTGCGCAGACTCAGTGACGCTGTTCATTTATATAAATATCTGTCAAAAATTTAAACAAAAGAAATACACATTTCAGTAATTAATAAAATTATTTTTGGTACCTATTTTATCGTTTGTCTGATATGATTTATACTTACCAGTTTCAGTTTTAAAAATTAAGAATTGAATGACATTAATAATTTTACGCATTACGCAGGAATACAATTTTAAATCACGAACCGACAACCAATATTGGTAAGGCGAGACCAAAGATATTCAAATACAGAAGAGATATGCTATGGTGTCCGCGAAACTGTCGCCGGACTACGCGCTAATTAGCGTATTTTTCATACAAAAAGAATTTGTTCATTTCGTTGATTTTTTTAAAAATGTGCATTAATATTGGTTAACAATATATTTTGAATAAGGAAAGAATTCGTTCATTTAGTTTAACGTTCGTTTGGTTTATTCGTTAATTATTTGTTCTTTTAGTTTATTTGTTAATTGGTAAACAATATCGGCGACATCCGGAAGCGCAGACCCACATAGTAAAAACAGCAGATAGCACATCTACTTATATTTCAATATCTTTGGGCGAGACTGACTTAATAGATAAAACAAGGTAAGACTGACGGAGTACAAAGTATTCGAAAAGACGTCACCTCATGACAACGAAATCTACGCTGCTTTTTCGAGAGTAGTTAGGCGGTTATTGACCAAAATACGAAATCAAAAAACACGTTTGAAGTATGCTGTACGCAAGTAATGCATCCGTATCAGTAAAAAAGTGTTCTCATAAACTATAGTTTAGCTTTACTTACTTGGACGAACTGAATCTAGGCTTAAAAGTTCACATTATAACGATTAAATGAATACCACGAAGCTATTAGCCAAAACACGGTAATTCTGGGTTTAAACTCTCGTCAAATGTCAAACAAAGGTCTCAGCGCCTGAGGGAAAAAAACATGGAAGATTTAAGCCGCGGCATTCCGAATTTCTACCGTTTTGTAATATACTAGCCGGTATCCGGCATGCGTTACAATATCTTTCTTTAAAGCGCTGTATCCGCGCTCAAAAATAAGAAAATAATATTTCTAATATTTAAAGCGATAAAATCTATGCGAAAATTGTGAAAATGCTTAATAAAACACGACTTGTGTAAAATAGAGCTAAAATCTTGTGAAAGGTATCTTAAGTATCATTTAAAGAAACATTGTGAATTTTTTCACAACTATACCTTTTAAAATAACTGAAACAAACGTGTTTATAATAATTTTCGGAGCCTACTTTGCGATTTTTTTCTATCGAGGGAATTTTATATAATTTGCGATTCGGCGTGGAACGCGTTAAAAACTTCAAATGTAAGGGAGATATGTAAGAAATCGGTAGAAATTCGGGTAGCGGCGGCTTAACACTTAAGCCGCGGCATTCCAAATTTCAACCGCTTTATAACATATTTCTCTCGAACACATTAAGTTTTTAAGTTTCTAAAAAAATATGTCTCATTATTGAAGATAATGTATATAAGTACATTTCCTACGCCGAAACTTAACTTAATTGTATGAAATTCCCTCCATAGAAAAAGATCGCAAACTTTACGCTCCGAAAATTACTACAAACACGTTTTATTTCAGTTATTTAACAATATGTTATTTAACAGTATGTATGAAAATATTCACAGTGTTTCTTCAAATACTATTTAAGACATTTCCAACCAGTTTTTGCTCTATTTTAAACGTGTTTCATTAAACACTTTCACAATTTTCGCTGAAATACTAAGTTTGATCATATTTAATGCAGTATAATAATACCAACATGATTATTTTTGATAATATATAAACGACTTACCTAATTTTATCAATTATTTACTGTTTCCTTATTTTGTTAACTCTTGTGCATTTGGTTTTTTATAAAATTTAAAAATGATTTCTCCAAAAAGATGTAAAAGTAATCTAATCTAGGCATAATAATTATAATAAAAAAATGATTGCTCACGAATTTCACAAACCTTTAATCGTTTTAACGACTTTAAAAGCCAATATCTAAAGAAGCACCCCAAAAGATATTAACATTGTGTTTGTCTAAGATAACTCCACCAAATCGCAAAAACAACTGCATAACTTCGGCAGAAATGCAGCAGTCGAAATAAAATTCAATTTTCAAAACTTGGAAAAGAATCAACGAGACGTTAATAATAATAATATTTAGCAAAACTCTGAAATAATCGAGGCGCTTGTGAAGAAACAATAGAGAATATGGTATTCACCACATTTATTTTAAAATATTCTTCGCATTTAACTTTGCAGAACTACAAATGAACTCTTTAAATTCATCGATGTTTTTTTAACCACAAAATCTACACTGGCTACGCCACCGACTGTAAAGTTGTATTAATATTAATACAAATCAAATGGCATAATATGAATAAAATAATTTCAAAATATTAAAGAATTACTCTCAGCAGATTTAACATTTAAGTATTCTTGAAAAATAACGATAGTTGGTTGTCCTAACTTTAAGAACTTCTAATGGTAATTATGGAAGAAGCATAAAGCCTTAACCGGTAAACTTCTCGAAAAAGTTCACCATAACAGGTACAATAGGCAGAAATAAAATTGAGGCCATCGCGAAGAGTTGTCCCAAAAATGCAGAGACTAGACAAATCTTTTATTCTTGCTGTAACTCCGGGTTTGTCTCAATAACCCTTAAATAATAACTCCAAGGTCAACTAAACCCTGACCTGGACTTTATCTGTGATGGATTACAATTAGGTCGGATGGCTTTACTTAGCAGGCGGTAGGATAATTCTTGGCCTTGACCTTGTGGTTGCAATCGTATTAGTAGTCTTTATATTGCATTATCGACAACTACATGCCATCTATGGTACTCTTTTAAACTATTATCTAGTGTCATCTACGAGAAAGCTCTTAAACTACTATCTAGGAACACTTATTCAAATTCGCTGAACATCCCTTAGAATAATCACGTTGCACTTAAATACAACAAGCCAAAACCATTAAACATAGAAAGAAAGGGTCTTAGATTAAAGTTGTTTGAACAATTAGAAATCATGAAACGAACGAATGACCCCAACGTAACGCTAATTAATAAAGTAAGTCATAGCAATAACGTTATTATAAAACAATTAGGTGCAGGGGAAACATATTCCGAACCCCACATAATAAACTCTGAATTGGTGTCCAGAAAATTGGATAACCGGCAATAAATCAATTTAGACACCTTCTAAAATTGACTTTTTAAATCATATAAATAGGTCATCTCAAAGTGGATCAACCACAGTTTGAAAATGGTCTTGTAAACCGAAATAGCTGTAACAAAAACACATGTAAAAATACTTGCATGATAACAAAATTATCAAATTTATTTTTAATTAAATTTAAAAAAAACTACCTAGGATTTCAAAATACCCAATAGAGCAAAAGGTAAAGCAGTTCCGACGCTAGGTTATATATACGTGCTCGCAGGATACTGTTGTGACGTCCAAGGTGACGTTGTGAAGTCCGTGCGAGGCAAACCAACGGCCATTGGCAAACAAACTGACGTCCGCATACAACGGGTTAATCTTAATAACGTTAATTAATATTTTGCAAGACGCAACATATTCGAAGGTCCATTGTGATTCATAAAGGGTTTCTACATTCTTTATACTTATACAATCTTGGGTTTAAAGAAAGCCAGAGATTTTCTTTGTACAGAAAGCTTAAAAGTTTTGTGGCACCAGCCACCGCTACAAGCCCAAGTCTAGCCCGGAAAGCCAGACCCCAACTAAAAGAACACAAGTAAAACTGATTTAGTTAGGCATTTGGCTTCGAACTCGTTTCGTTGATTTAGTATCCGAAACTTGAAACTTTTGATACGAAATAGTAAGATTATTGTTTTGTAAGTGATGGCTTTTTTCTTTTTGTAAATGTTTTAATTTTTTGCCAAAGTCATAAAGCCATTTGAAGTAATACAAAAATAGACTTTAGTTAGGTATGTGTAATGATTATTGCACTTTGGAAGAACGCTTACAATTTGGCAATGATTGTCAACCCACCACACTTTTTTCAACTCTTTTTAATGATGAACAACTAAGACAAACATCGGAAAAACTGAACAGGTGGAATTGTCCAGAAACCAAATGGGTCTAAGAAGAGGAATATAGTAGATGGTTTGAAAGGGAGATATATAAATACGAATGGTAGAGAGAGCACGCTAATATGAATAACAATCGAACAGTTTTAATAAACCAGAGACTATACGGTTGAAATTTAAGAATCCGGCTAAGCATGCAACTCTGATCACGCGCCGTACGCAAAACCATCTTCGTACCTAAAGCTAGTTAAAAAGCTACTTTTATAATAGAACCGAATTCAAGTAAGTAGCTAATGATGCCAAAGGATGGATGGCGCTACATACGTTACCAGATCGCGCCAAGGATGTGCCACTGGCACAAGTATAAGTACGACGAATTTCTAATTTTGATTATCCCTCCGGATATGGAGAGATTTACGGTAATATGATTATTATTGTAGCTGGCAGTTTTGAATAATAGTACCACGCTGCTATATATTACATATGACGTCATCACCTGTCGCGGTTACTTTGTCCCGGTGACTAGCTGTCACTGGATTACAATGGATCCGAAAAATCGGCTATTTTTGGAATCAGTTCCTACCGGATTTATAAAATGGTCACCACTGGGCAAAGCCGAACCAGAAGCCGCCCGCAGGGCCTAGCAGCAAAAATCTGCGGAGCGGGTTTTTAAATGGTTGTAAAATAATTGATTGGTGTAAGCGACGGTTGTGAAAATCATCATTATAATTACATAGTATAAAATGAAGTCGCTCAAAATGTATGTGCGCGTTAATCTTTTAAACTAGGCAACGGATTTTCATACGGTTTTCACCACTAGATAGAGTGATTGAAGAGGAATGTTTATATGTATAATACATGTAAATTATATTAGAGAAAAGCTGAGAAATTTAAAGAAAACATATTTTTGTGTGATTTAAAACGGCTGGCGGGCCGTACTATAGTCACTTTTGAAATTCGTTCTACGGAAGAAATTGGAAAATAGATGTCGTAGAGTAAGTAGGTATTTGATTTGAATTATTTTATTTGATGAAGTTTTAAACTACGCAACGGATATTCATGCGGTTTTCATCAATAGATAGAGTGATTCAAGAGGAAGGTTTATATGTATTAAAAATGCTTATTATAGTAGAGAAAAGTCGAGAATATCAAATATTCAATTCAGGCAGCAGGCAGCGGGCAGCTGGCAAGCGGGTGGTGTGGATTTTATAAAGGTTGGGTAATGGCGTTGTGTTTCGTTAGCCACAGCAACGTGTGGCCGGGTCTGCTAGTATTTAATAAAACACGACTTATTAAAAATAAATATTTTTTAACAAGGGAATTTGGTGTAATTACGAGCTACTGAACAGATATCGTCTTAAATAATAATATACAGAATGTTAAGGGACGCGCTTCACTTACCTTTAACCATAGTGATTTCTGACAAAATGTAATTGAAATTTGGTCTCCGGCGACTTTTTTGATTTTTTTTCTTCCACGTGTCATCTATAAGTTACCTATATTTTTAAATCATAATATATTTCGATGGAGTTACTTAAAGCACCGTAATACAACTAAACCTTTAAAAATATATGTATCTATCTAAGTATCTAAGAAAAAACTTGTCTTATATGATTCTTATCACTGTTTTAAAGCATGTAAAAGGCTGGGCCACTACCGATGAACGAGCTGGGTGACTAGGTTATATTTCTGCATCCCCGTATTACCGGTAGACAATTAAAACCACGAGAAAATATGTACCCACCTACGGTTTAACTTGCTGAATTGTAAGTGCACTGTTGAAAATAAACACGACATCTTGAAAACGTTATTGGTACTTATCAAATTAAAAACTGTTGACTGAACGAACTCTAGCCGTTCAACCAACCCATGCATCATTTTTTATGTGACAGAAAAATTTCAGCTACGATAAAAATAAATCTGCGGAGACAATTTTGTATTACCCGCACAACTTGATATAATATATGACACAGGAGTGGGGTAGTTTGAATTGGTAAGGAGAGAAAAATTGACTGGATGCAATCCCACAATGCTTTTTTGTAATGCTGGTATTCGAGTAACAAGCTCTCCCGTGGGAGCATTTCTTTTAATATAAAAAAGTTTTACTTTTTTCCGCTAGGGGAAGGTTTGCGTCTGCACTAATGGTGGAAGGAGGGAGCCTAAAAGTTAACTGACAATCGATTAAACGTTTGGGAATAGTTTTATTATAATGATACATTATTTTATAATATTACACTGTGTGTGAGAGTAATTAGTTTTTCATTGGGAGTGAAATATACTAGTTTCAGCGAGATATCGTACGAGACCTCATCGTTGTAGTAACTATTTTTTTCCTCGTTTCAGTATGTATGTTTATACGAAGCGTGAGAAGGAAGAAGACTCACGTCGATGACGTCCTAGCGAGCTCTCTCTGGGAATAGTTTCTCGGTTTTAATGTCACGTCTTTACTTAAAATGAATTTTTGATTAAAAAAAACAAATCTAATAATGGCATTAATTATGTTCTGTAAGTATTTTTCATTTTCTTATGACAGCTGTTTATATTCAGGTGGTTATGTCACTTTAAGACGACCTATTTACGTGGTTTTGAACTACTTAATAATAACATTATTAAATTTGATTTACTTTAAATTTAAAAAAAATGCCCACAATAATAACGTATGTTATTGATGTGAAAACTTCTTCAGAACAGTTGTGATTTGAAACTCGCTAAAACGAATAATAGCGACACTAAAAAGAGACAAACACATACATCTATAGGATTTAGCCTACGAAAGAATGAGATAGACTAATCGGTCTTCTTTTTGTGCGGTGCTTCGTAGTCTCCCCACTCTTGTCTACTTTAGTTTTCTGGAGGTTTCGCTTCTACAGCGTGTGAACTGCACACTCTGATTTTTTTAAAAATATTTAATATTTTAATTTCTTAAACATTTCACCCATTAAATAACGTAGAAATTTGAATTTGAAATTAAAACACTTTTGTACTTTCTTCCACTAATTTATATTTCACCAGGACCGGTTTCATCCTATTACGGACATTTTCAGACTGGTAGTTGAAATTCTTATGCTACGGTATTTATACACACTTAGGCAGGGGTACACTACACAACATTGTCTCTATATAATGAATTTTTAATTTTAAGGTATTATAAGTTATTTTGTTAATTTTAGGTACATACAGGTAATTATAAAGTTTATTATTAAAATTATGAATGTATATTCATTTGAAGTAAAAATATCTATTTAATACGTAACATCATTCATATTTTTACTTCAAATGAATATGCAAAATATATTTTATATAATATATTTTACTGGTGGGACTATTAACAGGACACCACCTCAGAAGACACAGGCAGCTGTTGGGAAGACACCAATAGATGCAGGAAATGTGAAGAGGACTGAGGGATTTCAACTCACCTCTAGTGCCAATGTCCCGCCCTTATTGAAATAAGCCACAGATACCTGGATTCTGGAAACCAGGGGATAAAGCCAAATCTCCAATGACAACACTGGGGAACTTTATCAAAGGGACCGGGTTACTGTTAAAGGAATGAGAGCTCATGGGAACTACGAACCGTAAACTACGGTTATTCTACAAATAATTAATTTAAAAATAATACGTAGTATATTTGCGGTATGTTCCAGAGAGGAAGTAGTTCTCAGTATCGACCTGTTTGTAAGACCACCATACAAAATTGAAAGGTTGTTTGAAATGGCTTTAGCCGTGTTTGGTGACCAGATCTGAATAGCTAGGTACTTCCCCAGCTTCCCCCTTCATATCTCCTTCCCCTACGCACCACCTTCAGCCCGACAACTTACCCCAATTGGGGATACCATAGTCTCACTGGCGCCAGACGGGAGCTGCTGGGATTCTTGCGAGATATTCACATAATAAAGTATATATGTGTATATGTATATATACACGGTGTCGGAAATTCGTATTTGGTAGGTGCCGATTTTATGGGAAAAGATTTTTGATTTGAGTGAGTATTCCAAAAGTTGTAATTTTAGGATTAAATTTCTTTTAAATCGGTCATCAGTGGTTAACTAACTAATTAACTAACCACCACGCTGTTTCTCCGCAGGGGCAGGCAGAGAGGACGGGTCCGCCAAACAACTCGGTCTTGGCACACACTCTTTGCGTCACTCATATTCATACATCGTCTCATACGTACTCTTCTATTATTCTGACTTGACATGGCTCGACTTAAGTATCTGATTCACTTGATCGCGCCCCCGGCTTCTTCTTCCATTCACATTTGCGTCATATATTCTTCTCACACCATTTTCTTCTTTCATTCGCTCTACATGCCCAAACCATCTGATGGTCCCTTTCTTAATCTTACCCATTATGCTTACATCAGCCTTACATTCTTTGCATTCGTACATCGTCGCATACATACTGTTCTACTATACTGACTTCTGACTCCCGTTATACACGTGGTTTTCTTAAATTCGTCGGAGCGTAGATCTGGCTTCAAATGTTTTTTAATCACTTTATTTGCCAAAAAATAGAAAAACGTGAAAAAAACCAAATGCAAACGGGTTTTTTTTTGGATTGTCCATTTGGTGTAGATTTTCCAGTTTCCCGCTTGTACAGGCATCGTGAATAGGTCCATAAACTCACCACACAAACTTGTAGCAATCGAATTTTACACCGCATTGAAAACATTTGTATTTGGAAATTTTAGTTTGAAATTGCCTGAAAATTTAATTCCCGCAATGTGTAAAAAACGTATTTTTCATACAGGAAAAATTGTTAGTAATATTGCCAACAGGACCGGCACGTGCACATGGCATAACGCTGTCATCGCACTAAAAAACATGCAAATAAAACGCGAAACAGACATCGTTCGGGGTTTTCAATCTCGTCTGTCAGGCTAAACCAATATGGCCACGGTATTCTGGAATATTCCGGAAAAGTGGCAAAAAGAAGGAATTAAACCGCGTGCGCTAAAGAGAATATAATGGCGGCGGCGGGACATTTGCTAGGCGGGCGTGAAAATATCAAGGGCAAAAAAGGCGGAAATGTGTCTATGGGAAAAAACTGCCAAATTGCGCCAAATGCGCCATAGTAAGGCACACTTTACTTTGGGTAAAAGAATTATGTATTTTTGATATATTTTTAAAGATTTAAAACTAATAGGTACGCACTGCAAAAGAAAAACATTTTTACGTGACTGCCGCACTAGAGTTCAATTGAAAGGAAGTGGGGAGGGGAAGGATATAAAGAAAAACTGTCATTTCTGTCACTAAATACGGATTACGCCATTCCAAGCAACTGAAGTAACCAAGATTTTTCTTTTTTATAGTCAGTGGTCGTTCACCAGGCGATTCTGAGAGTGTCTTAAAATACAACAGTGTAAAATAGTAGTTCTGTGACCAGTATCTAGACCTCGCGTCCAAAAAAGTGTATTTCTACTTTTCCCTTTTTTAATACATCTCAAATCACAAGTTTTGTAAGTAGGTACCATAACATTTTTTAAATTTTCAAATAAGGAATTATAAAATTTGTCTAAAGTAATATCACTATAAATATATTTTCCGTAAAATGTCTCTAAATTTTTTTGTCAAACTTTCTTCAGGCCGGTTGGTACTAAAATTAATTATTTCGATTGGACAGCAAATTCTGAAGGGATAAGAAGGTAGTAATCAAAAAAACTCACCATCTTAAATCGGAAACGGAATTTAACTAACAAATTTACACAAAAGACAATACGCCAACGGTCGAGTTAAAACGCTCGTTAAACGCGGTATTGTGCAAACCGGGTTTTGAACGTAAATACCTCCGGGTTCGTAGTTAAGAGCTTACCGCTCTGACACGTTTGTCGTATGGTATGGCGTGTTGTAACGTGTTATGGCGTGAGAAATTATAACTAATTTCAAATTATTTCAAAGGAATTTTTTATTTTTCAGAATATTGTTTGCATAAAAATATCCGTCTAAACGTCTAAACCATTCCTGGAACATTAAACAAATCATCCACACGTTTTCTGCATTCGGAACCAATTATCATTAAAAATGCAGCAAGCCGGGGTACTTGGGAGCACGCGGGGATCGTATATAGGTCATAAATATACAGAAAAAGTGCTAGAAAACCAGAAGCACCGTAGGAAACACTCACTCAGCTCGTGATAAACGCGCTGGAAACGGCGGCCAGCGGAGAAGGAATGCATAGTTTATGGAAATGCCTGAAAAAACGCAAACAATAAACATGCCAGAAAATAAATAATGCAAGGTGGAATCAAGGAGCGCCGTAGGAATGATTTCCTCACAGCTGCAGCATACAGTATAACTGTACAGAGGCGGGGGCAAGCCAGGGTGCAGTCTATAGCTTGCGAACTATTCCCAGGAAGTTGGTTGTTTTGTGCCGTGGAGTGATAACAACCAGAGCGATTGCTCTTTTTTATTTCTCAACGACTCAAATATAGGGTACCTAAAGGTACCATTCTGGGCCCACCACTATTCTATAATATTAAATTACATACCTAGCTGTGCATATCTAAACAACTAATTAAAACTTATGCAAAAGACTTAAATAAAGGGATTTAAATAAATTGAAAAACCTATGTAAAATAATATCTTCCTCGATAATTTCACCATGGATCTTCCACAACGGTAGAGATATTTGTTTTATTAACCTTCAAAAGAATATCATCTGTAAGGCTTTGTAATATGGATTTTAAATTATACAAATATTATGATTCTGAATTCTTTCCCTCGAAACACACATTTATTAACACATGTATAAATAGAATAATATACAATATCAATATGAAAGTAGCTCACTTCTTCTCGTTGAATTTAAAACTTAAAAGTTTTAATGGTTAGAACCCGGAATCAGATCGCGTGAAACTCAACGGCCAAAGCAAATGGAGAGAAATAATTCAACCAAGCTCACGCTAGTAAGAAAGCTCTGTACGTTGATGTCCATTGAATTCCTCAATAATTCCTCCTTGATGTGTTAAATCGACAATAAATAGAACAATAATTTAAACAACTTTTGGAAGTTTTAATAAAATGTATTGAGAAAATTACTTTATTTCTTTTTTATTTATTAATTTTTGGGAAATCGACAGTTTATATTTTATCAGTTTGTACATAAGTATTATATAGCCAAAATAAAACTAATTATGGATTTCCTCCTTGTGACTTTCCTCTACTGAGACAGCATTATAAGTAATAAGTAAATAAAATGTATAAGAAAGGAATACGAAGCCAAAAATTATATAAAACAAAAAAATTATCAATACATTGGTAGCCGTGGAGAGAGGTTGTCCATACAAATCAAATCACGAAAGAAATATAAATACAAGAAACATAATATTATTCACGAAACATCAGAGAAATACTCTTTTATGGACCTCTTATATTTGGTAAGTTCGCAACTGAAAATGTCCACATTGGATAATATGTTATTATACCTATTGCATAGTCTGTTCAGGCAAGAATTCCGCATAGAGTTCGTCTTGCATTGATCCACCCTGAACAGGACAGAAGAGCGTGTTGAACGCGCAGGTACATTGAATTGAATTTCCAATTAAAGTAAATAAAACACAGATTAACAAACTCAAATGCGCACGAGGAACTAAATGCCGTTTTTTCAGTCAAATTCGGGAGTCTATCATAATCTCACAAATAAACGTACCAAATCTAATTGTTCTAAATTGGTATTGCCATAATCTAATGAAAATATTTTATTGTCAGTATGTAGGTACCTACATGTATATTTTCTCCGTATGTATACAGAACCCAAATATTTAAAAGAATAGAGTAGTTAGCAGTAAAAACACAATAAATAAAACACTAAAGGCAATACGAGCAATACATTCGCACAGTGACTTCCAGTGCAATCAAAAATCTCATTAGAATTTTAGTGTTAGCAGTAAAAACTGGCTCAGTATCGTAGTAATAAAGGTCTTAACTTTAATTCCGGACATGGAAAGTTTTAATGACCCATTTTCCTCCCAACCTATTATTTTGTCCCAGTTAAACGGGGATTGTTTTGGAAAGCAAATAAAGCTTTTTAAAATAGAACTCAGAGAAAAACTATCACAACATACGACAAAATAAAACTATAACATATCTTAAAGAGAGAAAAACTATAACATATTTTTCAGGCTGAAATTGTTAGCGGTACAAGCCTTGTCCATCATGGAAGTTGGAGAATTATGGAGTTGGAGTTGGTGATCACGATCCTAAGCAATGAAGAGCCGAAACGAATACATTCCAGACGCACTAAATTACGCGTGATCAAAGTGGTGCAAAATTTACGTGCTTTAAGAGCGTTTAACCAGCCGCGGACGAAAATCCACATTTCGTCGAAAGTTACAATGAGAAAGATTAATTATTCTCCGTACCATCTTTTTAAAATTATAACTCAATATCGAATTTATTTCAATCCAAATTAGCTTTAATTTATACCTTCATCCAAAAATGCTGAAAGGCGTGATGATAAAACTATTAAAATAATGTACTTTTTGTAACTATTTTTTGATTATAAGTATTTATCATTTTTCAATAATGTCTAAATTTAATAAGAATGTTAAAAAAATCTGAAATATATTAGTTTGTAAGTGCGCAAATAAATACACAAATGGAGCAATTTTCGTGAAGAAACACATGAACGTACATATTTTTTAATGATTTTATTGAAACTAAAATTAAAATTCTAAAACATGCGTTTGCTAGATAATGAATTGATTTATTTTACTGCATGATTATATTATTTGAAATGGGTGTGGTATAATACAAAATCTTTTTTGAAAATTTAACAAATCTGCCAACGACCTATGGAATAACCTTATTATACTAAAAATTAAAAAAAATCTCAGAATTTATTACATGCGAATGCTAGATAAAAGAACAATCTTTGGAAATCCATTTATAATTTTGTTGTGGAAAAGAGTCAATACGTCTAAAATCTGATTTGAAAATGACATATTTCTGGTTTTCTCTGGTAATGCCCTCTTAAGGACGCTAGAGATATATATCTACACTGCTCCAACACGTGATTTGACGTTATGAGTGAAATCTATCTCGCTCATGACACATTTTCGACCTGCCAAGCTGGTCCCCGTAGTCTGATAAAACAAAGTTTTGTGCATATCTGAGTATGCACGACTCGTTCGAGCATGCTCGGGAGTCTTGTTCTAAAAGATAGCTCAAATAATGTTCTGGCGGGAATTATGATTGGAGCTTACGTCCGTATATCAATGACTGGGGCAGAAATAATGTCTTTATAAGTTACTAGCTGGTATCCGGCATGCCTTGCTATGACATTTAATAAAGAAATTGTTTCTCCCTCTGTGTCCTTTCTCATTCGTCCCGTTCCCCTTTAACCTCCCCTTCCTCTCCCGCGTCCACTTCCCTTCTCGCATTCCCACTCCGCCTCCTCCACCTTCCCTCTCCCCACTCCATTCCCTCCCTTCCCCCGTCCCGCGAACCCCCCCTCCCGAGTCCCCCTCCCCCTTCTTCTTCCCCCCTCCAGCATTCCATGCTTTCATTCCCGGTACATTCAGTTTTCAAACAGCACACGTGCCATCTATTACATTTTTTTAATCCAAATTTAATAATGCCATAGCTCACCAGTAGTTTTATATAAACCTTGTCCTGACAATAACGAACACAAAAAAAAAGAATTATCTAATTTGGTGCAGTCGTTCGGAAGTTATGCGCGTACATACATTTCGGCGATTAATTTTTATTTATATAGAAGAAGAAGAAGATAGAAGAAGACGATATAAGATAGATAGGTAGATAGATAGATGTAAAGGTGAAGGTGAAGGCTGAAGGTAAGCAGTGCAGTGCACAAACGCGTATACCAAGGAACCACGTCCGATTATAGCTACCCCTTTAGCACCTCTGATGTTTTCCACCATACTTCGAAAAATTATGAAAAGAAAAATGAAACATTTGTAAGAGAGGAGAAAGACGAAATTTTAAAAGTGTGGAAAAATTTACGTTAGAATAAAAGATTAGTTAGCAATAAATGAAAATGCCGATGGAACAGATAACCGAAAATAGCAAACAGCGAGACTTTCTAAATGTGAATACCGTACAAGAGCTTCAACTGCTCATGAAGTCGTGTAGTGGGAATGGGAAGAATGTGGGGAGAGAGGAGGTTACCTGGCTATTCACATGTGGTTACAAAATAAGGATAAAGCCATTTCAAGCAACGTTTTGACTCTGATTGGCGGACCTTTGCAAAATTACATAACACGGGCATGAGCCTAGCATGGTGGTTGAAAAATCCACAAATGATGTAACCATTGCAATGAACAAAGAAAAATTAAAAATACAAAAATGATTTCCATAAATAACTTGTCCAGAAATTCATGAGAAAACTGACACATTCTATGGCCAATATTTTATGATAAATTAAGTAAAATGTCCTTTAAATTGTTTCCGTGGTAAACCTCTTACAACAACGTTAAGAATTTTTCCTCATAAAGCACAATAATGTGTAGTAAACTCAGTCAATTAAATACAACCATCAGATGGTAATAGTTAGAAGGCCAAATGAGCCGCAGTACTAGTAAGCTAGAAACATGAAGGGTATTGTTATAAGCCCTAGCTAGTTAGAGGATTACGAAAGAATCCATAAAATAAAAAAAAAACCAAACTATGATATTATTATGCAGTTAAAGTTGACTTATATAATATTATAATAAATTATCGAAGAATACACGAAATCTGAAGATCGTAGGAATATAATGCACTGCAGAAATAGTATCAAAGCCTCCCTTACCCTCGCAGAGGAATCGGAGATTTTTGCGCACGTTTGGGAATAATAATTTGCTTCATTAACCAAAGTGGATCGAAGTTGATTATGGTAAGAAATATTCTGTACAGCAGAGTACATAACTGTTGAAGCACGTCTGAACTAAATACAGAGTTATCATGAAATCATTGAAAATATATTAATAACTCTCAATGAAAGTATGAAAAGAATCAGACATCAAAAATAAAAAGAGAATGGTCGCGATTGAAACCCAGACCAACAATAACCTAATTGAGACCTATTTAAATTCAGTAATTTTTATCCCACTTATACAGGGTTTTCCAATAAGAGGTGTTATTTTGATATTCAAAGGAAAATGCCATTTTTTAATATAAATGATCGAATGTTTATTTCATTATAAAGAGGAAGGTATGCCGTTAATAGTGGAAAATAACATAAGGCAAATGACCACCACGACCACGCTTACAGGACCATATCCTTTTCATGAAATTTTCCATAACCAAAGTGGCTGCCCTATGTCCTCGATAGCCTCATGAATTCCATCTTTGAGGTCTTGAATCGACGCTGGGCTGTTGGCGTAGACCGTAAATTTTCCATCGCAAAGTGGCTGCCCTATGTCCTCGATAGCCTCATGAATTCCATCTTTGAGGTTTCGAATTGACTGGGCTGTTGGCGTAGACCTTTTCTTTCACGTGGCCTCAAAGGAAGAAGTCGCAAGGTGTTAAATCACAAGATTTCGGTGGCCAATTGTGATCACCTCTTCGAGAGATAACACGGTCCGGAAACTTTTCCCGTAAAAGATCAATTGTTTCGTTGCTTGTGTGGCACGTAGCGCCGTCTTGTTGAAATTAAACGTTGTCCAGATCAATACCAACCAATTCCGGCCATAAAAAATCATTAATCATCTCTCGATAGCGCAATATTCCATTCACCGTAACTGTTGCTCCAGCCTCATTTTCATAGTGAATTTTAATAATTTCAATGCGTTGTTGAAACGTGTATCGTTCCATTTTTATTAATGGCGTAGTTTCTACTTATCATAAGTCAAAAAATGACAGCTTCAAAAGTGACATCTACCGAAATAGCGGGCTATTCAAAATAACACCTCTTATTGGAAAACCCTATATATTAATAATATAAAATTATTATTTAAGCGCCACTCATGGGTGAGCGCTGGGACGGGCTCACAGAAAACCACGCCCTACATTACTTACTTACATACGTATCAATTTTCGAAATCCTTAAAAAATATCGTTACAAATAAAGCAATTTTAATGCAGGAATTTTCACTACCAATATTGTCAAACGACCACCTCTTTATAAATCAATTTATGAATTGTATCTACTATAATCAAATAGTTACATTTTATGACAAAAATATTTAATTACTAGCGCAGTATCGTGAAAAATCCCAGAGTCTCTCGACAAATCAGTTCCTAATTTTAAAAAAAGAAATAAAATAATTTCTGTTACAAATGTATTATTACATCATCGCTTGTCTAAATTCTCCCAACAAACACCGCCAATTTTGAAAATAAGGTTTCAATTTAAAGAAAATACGAGTTCTAGAATTTGATATAACCGACATCAGTATTTTTAATTAGTTGTGGCCACCTAGAGGTATCTTAAACTAATTAAAAATAGATTTTTATGGTTCAATAATACCTTTCAGTACGAATATATACAAAACAAGTCGCGACAAAATTTCATGACTCTCGGCAACAAAAAGGTTCAGTGTGGCAATATAACTAGAAATGAAATCAATGCTATCAAATCCATTCATTGCTTCACTAGGGCTTACCGAGCGGCCACCATTGAAACATAGCGAGCTTTCGGCCAAATTAAGCTCGGTTTAGCTTTGTACATGAAGTGGTCAGATTGTGCGTTGAGTTTCGATTAGTATTTTTTTTACATGAGCTTCACGCAGGAGGCCCTGAGGAAAATAATTTCATTCAAGGCCTATGTCATCTTTGTGGATGCTGTGTGGATGGTTTTTTTAAGGAAAGGAATGAGAGGAGAGTTCTGGGAAGGAAAAAGGTTTCTGGGTTCAGTGTGTCCTGGTCATCCGCCTCCAAGACCTTGATTTGAGTGGGGTTTAAATTCAACCAGTTCCTGTGATAATCATAACTTCTTTAAGTAGGTAAACCTTTCGATTATTTAGCAAGGTGTCTTATGAAGAGCCATGAAATTTTGTATGATGCAGAATTTGATATCCAAAACCGTCCTCTTAGAGCTTTGTGTAAAAAGTTTTTAACATTTTGGTCAATACAGTAAACCACAGTGGTATTATTTGCAAGGTGTCTTCTGAAGAGCCATTATATGTTGTATGGTGCAGAAATAGAAGTATTCAACCATTTTCACAGAGTTTTGTGTAAAAAGTTTTTAACATTTTGGTCATTATAGTAAACCACAGTGGTGTTATTTGCAAGGTGTCTTCTGAAGGGCCATTAAATATTGCATGGTGCAGAAATAGATGTATTCAACCATCTTTCACAGAGTTTTGTGTAAAAAGTTTATTACATTTTGGTCATTACAGTAAACCAGAGTGGTGTATTTAAAAAGTCATGATTTTTTATAATAAAAATATTTGGATGACTTGTATGGCGCCGCTTTTGTAAAAAATCACCTCAAGGGCACTGTGCCGAGTTTGACACCACTATATAATCAATACTATCACAATATTGTTAAAGTTTTTCATTTAATTAACAAAGACATCGTTTCACATTAAAAACTTTGAAGCAAGAAAAGAAATGCTCGAAGAGAAATGCAATCAATGTTTTAAAATATAAACCATTCTTAAGTATCTAGGTTCCATATTTTCTCGGAGATTGACTCACATCCAATGGTCACGTAGGTATAAAATTAATTAATTAATAGGTATATTCAACTTCATTTGTTTGTTCCACAAATGGTAAATATAAATTAAACAGGTCACTGTGGACTGTACCCCACTAGCAGAAGATTGAGTTGTGTCCATATATTTTAGGTGCAATTCCGTGTATGGGCCGCTCTGTAGAGTTCTGCCATAAAGGCGCCTATTCACGCAGCCTACTTTTTTTAAACACTCCCATTCACTGTACAGCCTTAGGAATTGGTTCATTCAGCGAGCGCGGTACTTCCGGATTCCCTCGAGTTGAGCCACGAGGAAGAGGCATTAGGGATTCAGCCATTTTAAATTTCACCATGTATAAAATATATATAACCTGAAAGTGGCAATGGTAGCACGCAGCGCACAGGGACGGATTCCCATCTACATAATTTTTTAATCTATCAATCTATTTCAGCGCTTAGATATATAAGAAATTAATTTATTTTTCATATTTCTAAAAAGCATAACTTTGTAGCTCGCCACAATTTACAATAAAAAACACACACATTTGTTGTAGACCACTTTTATTTTATTAACATCACCGGTTTCGGAAACCCCCTTCCTTCGTCAGGAGAATATCATAACTAAACTATGATATTGACAGATATACAAATTTTAGGTGTCTGAGTGGGAGGTAAGCAAAGGGGTAGGGGTAATTGCGTTGTAGCAGAGCGGTTAATTGCAAACATATTTAGAATGGGACTAAAAGATAAATTAATTTGATTATTTAAAATACTAGAATTATTGCTTCTAAGTTATCTAATTTTTGCTTTTATTGTTACGGTGAAGAATTTAAACCCCTGTGTCCTTATTAAAAATGTGATCTGTGGAAATGAGATGATGGGCAAACACTGAAAAATTATTATTATTTAAGCATCTAAAATGTTCTGTGATTCAAATATTTACATTTTTAGTACAAATGTATGTTCCGGTTTATCTGGACACTGAGTATTGATATTAAATTTAAACGGATTTTGTATTTTTTTAAATTTAATTTCCCTTGTTTTTTTAACGCCTTTTCCGAGATGCACGTCCCGATTTTATCATCGAATAAAGTCAATTCAATTGGATATAGTTCGTTCACTAGTGCAGTGTGAAGAAACATGATTTTAAGACGACAATGTACCCTAAAATATATTCAGAATCTTAACGACGTAAGTGAAGAAGCCGTGTATACAAATTGCGACCCGAGCATTGGACGGACCTACTGTCGAATTTGCTCTATGAAAGAAAAGAAGAAGAAGACAATAGAGATAGCACAAAGCTAAACTATCCATAAACCGTCTCCGCTGTTATAAAGCTATCAGTGCGTTTATCACAATTTGGTTCATAATCACATGATTTCCGTATGGAAACCGTCATTGACGGTGGATTCCTAACGACTCTGGTAAACGAGCATTTTCTTGCAGGCAATATATTGTCGTCTTCTTTCCGGTGAAAAGAAAAGAGGGAGGAAATAAAGAAGAAGGCTGCAATAAGTTGCCAGCAAGATATTGCCGTAAAATTTACCAAAGTCTTTAGGCAAGTTCGGCACTGCTTCTACCGATCCGACGGAAGCCACTTACCGTCCGTGCCCGACGTGCATGATTAATGACGTCAGAGCGCGCTTTAGACTCAGATGTGTTTATCGTACAAGCGAAATTAAATTCCATATCTTGGATTACGGGAAGATCGGGCCGTCGCGATAATTATTACCTCTAAAACACACCCCCACGCCAAACGGCGCTTACCGTCAAAACCTTTTAGAGAATATGACATTTAACGGATTCTCTCTTATTTTGAGATCCTCAAGTTCCGATAGTTATAGGTCTACAATTTAAAGTAATAACAATATTATGTGGATATAATGGTTCCATGACAGTTGATCCGCCGACAGTTGGCCCCCCTATACACAATGCGCAGTCGGTTTAGGGAAAATACGGTATAGCTAATCACACAAAATATAACTAAATGACCCCGGAGGGATGTGCAGAGAGGATGTACCACCAAATAACAAAAGTTAAAACATATTTTCATTCAAATGCATCAAGGCGAAAAATTTACTTGTCTATATACTATGCATACTAGCGCACAAGCACAAAAAATCGACACTGTATATAAATTCGTTTTATATTCATACCAACTTATTATTAAGGGTATTTTTGAAGTCGAATTTACGTTTGAAACTGGTACAAAAAATTATAATATTATAGTAAATAACATTTCGGGGACCAATTGTCAGCGTATCAACTGTCGGGTGAGTGTAAATAAACCTATATTTTGAATGAATTCTGTGAAACAGAAACCATAATATATAGAGGCAAATGTTTTATGGAGGTTATCAGTTATAGGGTGATTTATTGTGTTTTAAAGTGTGTAAAGGTTGTGGTAAAGCAAACAAGTAAGTTTCGGTGCATTACTTACAGGTTTTTTTTAACAATTTACAACTTACACATAACTCCTCTATATTTAAATATTAATAATAATGCGAAGAGCGAAAAAACACGACATGCAAGTGAGTCTTGACCGGGAGTTTAAGGTGGCTTTTGATGCGGCGCGAAGTGAGTTCTTGTGACTTTTTTTATTTTTACATTAACTCCACACAGGAGACCCTGAGGAAAATAATTTCCCTCAGGGCCTATGTCATCTTGGATGCTGTGTGGAGGGTCTTTTTGAGGAGAGGAAGGAATGAACATTGGTCTTAAACAGACCCATGTTGTAGGAAGGAGGAAACACAGAGGCCGGCAAATCATTCCACAGCCGAGCTGTTGAACACAAGAACGAGACGAAGAAACGACCCGTTCTCATGTGACAAATGTCAACCGTGTACAAATATTGGGCACGCGTTTGGCGTGTTTCCCGACTATGCACCGGTGCCGAAGGGATCAATGATGCTAGTTTCTCGGAGCATCTTCCATTGTAATACCATTAGAACAAGGATAGCATTCCCACCCGACGCCTGTGCTCTAAAGATTTCAATCCATCTGTTAAGATGTGAGAATTTATTAAACGGACCGTTCGTTTCTGCACAGAGTCGAGGGTATTTTTCAGGTATTTTGGGGCTCCAGACCAGAGTGGCTGCCAAATTCAACCGTGGGGCGCACTTGTGATTTGTACAGGGTTAGCAGTTGTGTACTATTAAAGTATCTGCGGGCCCTGTACAGTACGCCCAGTTTTTGGGAGGCTAACTTTACTCTGGCTTCGATGGAGCCCCCATACCTGAGCTGGTCACTTAGGGTTACACCAAGCATATAAATGGAGGGCCTGTTCGGAAGATTCGGAAGATGTGCCAAAATGCAGCCGAAAAGTTCAGAAATCGCCTCCATCAATATATTGCTGCTGGGGGCCATCATCTTTCTGATGTCATCTTCAGGACGTGATGCATAAAACGGCATGATGTATCGAATAAAATAAAATAAATCCCATCTCTGTAAGTTGCGCCGTTTTTCATATAGCTTTTCAAAACTGCACTGTCGGTTCTGCCGCATCTCGCATCTAGCCATTTTAATCTGGTCAATAAACACGATAAAAGCCATTTCAAGCAACGTTTCTATTCTCAAAGCTGGTCATTCACCAGGGCGATACTTACAGAACATCTAACACTTATTGATGAATACTAAACTTGTGAACAATGTTCCGATGGTACGCAAGTGCGGGAATCTATTAATATAAACAGATTTTCAGTTAATTTTATTTAAAATTGAAATAATCAATAAAATTCGAGGAATTTCTGAAATCAATTGGTTCAGCGATGAAATTCATTGTTTGAATTCCATCCGCGAAATTAAAATACGGTTTTCACGAACATACTTCGCGAATAATTTTCCTGTTGCGTGACACCCGGGCATTTAGGAGTCTATGATATTTTGGCGGAAAATAAAGCGGTGTTTGTTCTGTTATAGAGGATTTATATGAAAATAAGCTTCATAACTTTGCCAAATGAAATACGGGGAGCGTTTAAAATAAAATGACAAAAAAGACTTTGATAATAGGTACACGTTTTGAGTTTTGAAAATGACTTGATAAAAGAATTGTAAATTTATTACGATGGCTTTTATTATTTCATGTTGCAAAGTATTTTTATTTAACCGCGTAATAAAAGAGTCTGTTTTTAATTTGACCTCGCGTCCAAAAAAAGCGTGTTTCTAACTTTCTGTCGTTTATTAAACCAAAACCCACATTTACTACAAGTAGGTAAACTATTCCAATTAATATAATTTGTCCAATGAAACGTCACTATCTCAATGACAATTCATTTTTCCAGATTTCTTTAACCAGTTAGGTACGAGTATAATAGGATTGATTACTCCGACTTGACAGCTTGTAGAAGGGACTTTTCTGCGCAGGGTCTAACAGCACTCGGTTTTAGTCGATTCCTTACCGACCTATGTGACGACGGCATATGCCGAGGTTCCTGCATACGGGCTTAGTTTCTTTGTTTTATGAAGTGTGAGGTTTGATGATTAGGTACTTTGAAATTTTGAAAATAGCATATTGTTAACGAACTCCTGATATTCTTTTTTCTCGTTATTATCTCAAAAAACATTTCTTTTAAATGTATGGTGAAAATAAATGTAGGGTCCATCTCAAACAGACGCAAAGATCGCACTGAAGCAGCTACCATGCCGGATCACAGCTCGCTTTTTAGGGGAAAGTCTGAGCAACCATATGTTGAGAAATATTGTACGCGTCGCCGAAAATGAGTAAATTCTTTAATTAAAAAGTAAAAGTCTTTAATTCTTTGATAACCCTCGTAGTTCGGAAACTTGTCATTTTACATTGTAAATTCTGTAACTATAATCATTGAGTTAAATGTATAACAGATTTGATTAGCATTCTGCGTAAAAACCACTACCTCAAAATATGTACTTTCGTTTTAAAAAAAAATAGGGTAATTGAAATAAAACGATAACTTCGTATACCTATGTAATAACTTTACCACGATAATCGTGGTTAAAAACAAAGTTATTGCTTTATTCCATGTCAAACCACAAAGCGTTAAAAATATTTTTTAAAAAATACGGCGTTAATGAAGATCATGTAGATTCATCGGTTTCCCGTTTGAACTACGAGTTTCCGGACACCGTGTGTAAGAATGACTTGTTTGTGTACTAAAGAACCTACTTATCCTTTATTGTTTTTTCAAAATTCAAATCCAACAGTATGACTTAATAATTGAGAATATTCTTGACGAAAGAATTATAAAATCAACAAAAATACTATCAATATCAAATGAGAAGATGGAGTCGTACAAATCATACAAACCGACCGACTTGATATTGCATTGACACAAGTTTATTAATTATTTTTTTGTTGTTTTTAAATCATTAGGTACAAAAACCATTTTTAATTTATTGTGTGGTACTTACGGGATTGTACGTCAAACAATCCTCTCGTAGATCTGGAATAAATATTTTTTAAAATACAACCATTAACGCCAACTGTGACGTCACACATGACCAATTTCATGCAGTTAAAGCAGTTGAAGAAGACAGAAAGAAGCTGTCAGGGGAGGGGAAGGAGACTGGGGTAGAGTGGGGGACCGGACGGGGGGCAGTTTGCATGTAGGGATCGTTTCCGGCTTCGGCGACGGGGGAGCCTGGGGGCGTTTGGCGGGAAACAGATTAATGGCGGCAACTAAAAGACTGGGAAAAGTGAAAAGACATAATGGAATACGAAAATATTTAAGAATGCAGACAATAAAGGGTTGGCGTGTTTAGAAATAATCGATAACTGTTTCAAAAATATATGCGTCCACACTTTCAAAACGACTCCACACTCCAATACTGTTCAAACACAGTGCGAAATCCGTAAATTATTCAGTCATAGTCTGAAGAAGAATGATGTGGTATCCTGCCTGTGCAAGAAGCACGTTGCATGGGGCGATTCCACCAATCTGCCTACTCCGGAAGGACGTGACGTGCAGGGAATATTTGGAGAACAGTTTCCGGTGCGTGGGAGCTGTGGGATTCCCCTTCGCGGACATTTTGGCGGCTGGCGGATTAATGGCGGCATTCGGCCGCCGTAATGGTCCCTGCAAGTTTAATGGCCGCTCCATGTGGAGATACGTATTAATAAACAGATTATTAGAAGGGATGGTTGGGATCAGGGTTGGATTCGAATGGTCAGACTCTGTAGAAAGTCATTATAAACTACCATAAAATCAGAAAGTCAACGCTGTAAGGAGTTCTTGCCAAGACACAGTTGTGTGATGGTCCATACTTTCTGCCTACTCCTGCGCACAATTGGTGCAATGGCTGGTTAGTACCTAATAAGCTGACATTGAATAAATATGAATGCCGTCTAACATGAAATATTCGACGCCATTCCATGTTTATAAATTATAAAATTTACCTAAGGCAAATCAGTCTCAATTAGAGCCATACACAATTTTTAAAATAGATTTCACGTTTGCTCTTCGAATGCTTATGTTAAAAAATAGTGTTGTATTTTGAACATTTATTACAATGTACTAACATCCTATTCTTACAAAACTTACAAATACAATAATAACAGTGCAGACTGTTATTATGCTGTAGTTTTTAAATGCATTTATTCAGTAACTTTTTTTTAATTCCCTAATTTATGTATATTTAAAATATTCACTATAATCATAGAAATAAAAATAAAAGTAAAAAATCAATATTATACCCACGCACAGGCATTGCCTTTGTGGGATTTTTGTTCATACATTTATTATATTAAGCTTTTTTAAATTCTTTTCATTATTTCATGTATCTATTATATGCATTGTATCAAAAATTTTCAATTAAAAAAAAAAAAAATGTCTTTCCGTCTTCGTTAACAGTTCGGTCCATCATCAGGTCGTTACTAATTTGCGTTAATTATACTGATATTGTTGGTACTGATTGACACAGTATACTAGCATACGTAGATGAGCATGGAATGTTCGTTATTGAAACTAATTGAAGGATTCAGACACTCAATAAAGACGAGTAGTCGTAATACATGGCCCACACAAATCTTCATGTTCTGAAGGCGTACAATTTCACGGGGTATCCATTAAACTAGATGTATAGCCGTATGATAAAATGATAAATACGTTATTAACGGCTAGCAGCCGAATAGACGTATGCTTAGATTTTCCAACCTGGCGTCACAGTTTCAAACCTTTGCCAGCCAGGTCCTCCGTCATTGCAATAATAACATTTTCCATTCATATTGATAAAAGTAGATGGATTTCAAATACTGCTATGTTATTCAATCACTAGAATGTTTATTGCTCGATGAATTAAATGAGAAAAGGCGAAGCTTTTCATCTCCACATAAAAGACACAAGCTACAGAAATGGCGTATTTTTAAAAATTTTATATGAAAACCGCACAAGAATTCCAACTGCTCCGAACCGCCTGGAGGCAGTGAAATTGTGGCATCCCCACTTGGGGTATGTTGTAAGACTAAAGGTAGTAGGGAAGAAAAGGACATGGGATAGAAGAAGGTGGAGAAGTTCCTGGCTATTCAAATCTGGTCACCAAACACTGCAAAAGCCATTTCAAGCAACGTTTTAATTCTTAAAGATGATCTTACACCAGTGCTATACTGAGAGTATCTTCCACTCTGAAACGTGCCGCGAATATGCCTTACATTATTTTAAACGATTAAATTGCGAAATAACACAAATCATTCAAATAAAACTTACTTACACGCCGGTATATTAATCCAAGGCTTTCAAATTGCAAGTCGAGAGCTTCACCCCTCGACAACAGAGGCCGCAAAACGATACTAAGTGGCAGAAATCCAAGCTAAAATATTCATAAAAATCTACAGATTTATTTTTAAGTACCGTTTTTTGCACCCCCCAATTAAAATAAATTTAGAGATAATTGAAAAGGGCATCGATACACGATTAAAAAAAACACTTTATTTTTTATTGTATTTTGAGGATCAACTTAAGCTCTCAATCACTTTAGGAAATCTACTTCAAAATTCTCTAGCAAATCTATTTTACTGCACTTATTCATGAGGGGCTGAGGGGATGAGGGGGTGCAGCCAGATTGCACCCCCAAGTAACCAACAACTATTACATTTACATAAAAGGAACATTATTTTAGATTTGCGAATTCTCTGAGCGTGTGCAAAGAATAGAAAGCAATAGATAATGTGAAATTGTGTACATACTCGCTAATGTACTCTCCACATGTGCATTGGTACAACAACTTATAAACTAATCGAATGGGGTATTTCACATTATTTTCTTACTTAAAAAAATAAGCAAAAAATTACGATGATTACAGAATTTTTATTTTATTTTTACGTTGACGAATAAATTTTCTACAGCGAGTCAAAGTTTCCCATTTTATTTTGGGCGGAGGGCTATCGTAGCGTGGACGCTCACTGACAGTGTTTATTTATGCTGGCCAAGCTGAACGACGCTTGTGACGTCACAATCCGATTTGCCAACCACGGGCCGTTTTGATTTTGTCAGTTTTAGATCGTTTTTATTTTTAATAGAATGATTAAAATCAGAAAAATGGTCTTTAAATATTCCGTACATTTTCAACAGAATCCTTCGTTTGTGGAAATACTCCATTTCGAAAACCTTAGATAATATTTTTAATGTTTTTTTAAGTGAAAACTTCTTAAGCACCGTTGTTATTTGAAACTCGATGAAACGAAAAATAGTGACACTAAAAACAGACAAACCCATAGGTACATCCATAGGATTAAGCCTGCGAAAGAGTGAGATAATATAATAGGTCTTCTCTTTGTGCGGTACTTCGTGGCCTATCGGTCTCCTCTTTGTGCGGTGCTTCGTAGCCTCCCCATTCTTGAATTTTTTTCTGAAGTTTTCTGAAGGTTTCACTTCTACCGTGTTTAAATTGCAATCTATACAACAGCTCCACATAGGAGGGCCCTGAAGAAAATAATTCCCCTCAGGGCCTACGTTATCTTGGGGATGCTGGGTGGAGGGTCTTTTTAGAAAAGGAAGGAGAGGATGTTCTGGGAAAGAAAAAGGTAAGAGGTGTAGGTAGGACTCTCGGGATCAGTTCAGTCGGTTTAGGAAAAGTACGGCTTAACCACTTGGAAAAAAAATGTAATTCTTTAAATTGTTATTTTCAAAATTGGAAATGACTTATCAAGAATTCAGAATATCCTGTGATTTTTCAGCTAATTAATAAAACATAATAACTATTGCAATTTTAGACCCAACAAAGAAAGACCTATGAAGTATTTCCCGAAACTAGAATTTCTATATAATCTTCATATATAAATTAGGTACTATTTTATTATTATTCATAGTTTATATTTCTATCTATATTTATAGTTATTGTTTTTATATTTTAGCAGGAGTACCTAGCTCAAGACATGAGCGCGGTGTATATTCATATTGTCGTACTATCATGTGTATTCACGTATATTGTATCACGTATATGCATATTGTCGTAAAATCACATAGATTATTACATTCATAAATTATAGCTAAAATTTTAAATTTTACTGTTCCTCCTATAAGTGTACTATGTATTAATATTTCAAACTACTAAACACATAACCTAACGTAATTTCATATATTTATGATGTAAATCTTTTGTAATTCCTCCATCATGTTATCAGGTATATGTTACACTTTTCAATACTATCAACTTACTTATCTCATACTCTGTAAATCTGAATGTATGAAATATTACCAGGTTAATTCGGTAAATCCGATTATAATATAGGTATGCTACCAGATTACCTTTTCTACTTTGTCACAAAAAATGTATGCGTACTTATATTTATATATATTATATACATTTTCTTTATTACACAGCTTAGTTTCAGAGAAAAGTGATTTTTTTTTTGTATTTGTTATGTAATTATGTATCTACATTTCAGGAATAATATTAATATGAACTAAACATGTCAATTTGTCTGTCCTGGAACGGGAAACTTTCCTAGTTGGACAGGCAAAGCTTTTCAAATTATAATTTGTACTTTCTTTTGTATCGATAATAAATAAATAAATAAATAAATAAAAATGAATGTGTCTTTGTTTATCCCTTATGCGGTACCTAAAGCATACACCCGACTGCAATGAAACTTTAGTGATGCCCGCAAAGGTTTCTGTATATATTGGTGAGCTCTAGGGTTATGAAAATATTTCCTCTACCATTCACCGGATTGCAATGAAATTTTGGTGAGTTGTTATGCGTTAGTGAGTAGTGAGCTCTGGCGTTATGAAATTTGCATAAAAAGTTTACGTTTTTATGATGTGTTTTGTACAGTTTAGCTGCATTGCGGGAAGGAGGGAGGGGAGAGGAATTCGGGAGGGGGAAGGGGAACGGAGGAGGGGGTTAACGGGAGGGGTGATGAGGGTGGAGGGAACGGGAACGCATGACGGGGACGGAACGCCGACAGCTGTATGTGGCCTGCTCACCCCTGCTGGGTCGAAAAATCATCTGATTTATTCGTGTACGCACCAGACGGAAAAATAAAAAAAAATATATTGTGTTTCCAAAAGGACATCTGCAACGCATGCCGGGTATTCGCTAGTGATTTATAAAATGATTGAATATTAGAATAAACATTGCGAGAAATGATTGAGGTCAGAAACAAAGCTATTTCAAAGGGAAAAGAGAAAACACTCAACCAGACTTTAATATCGAAGCAAATATTTTAATGTCTAAGAAAATATGCGTGCGGATTAGTGCAAAGATAACAATGAATTATTATTACTGTATATTTGAATAGGTATGAAAACGTTTATTATGTTGCGAGCTTCAGTATCAGGCTTAGCCCGAGATCCAAAAATCTAAATTATTCCATACATAAATCTAAAGTATGGGATCCAATGCAATTTTTTTTTTTTTTTTTTTTTTTAATGCCGGCAACCCGGGCGTTTATTGTAACAATAATCATATACAAACAAGTTAGTAGCCCGCCTCACTAGACTAAGTCTGTTCCGAGGCGGGTACATATATATATACATTAACTTATACACATATACATTTACATATATTATGTACACACATAAACACAGTTATGTTCATACACACATACACGCATATGCGCACATACATTCACACAGGCAATCGCATACGTGTACATAATCGAGCACATAGATACATATTAAAACATAAATACATATAATCAAATAAGAATTATTGGGATTTGAAATTTACAAATTAAAACAGAAAATTCATCAGATACACATAGTAATGCTAGCTTCTAAATCTAGAACTATTAAATATCAACAAAATGATTACACATAGATAGTAATACTAGCGTCTAAATCTAGATCTATAAGATTTCAACAAAATAATATACATATGAGGTAATAATAATATAAGCATTCGTAAAACAAAAGCAGTATTAATAATTAAGATAAAATTTCTATAAGTAACCAACACATATATGTAAATAAAGAGTGAGGATTAGAGACTAAGATGAGATTACTAATAACATGGTGATGCATGCCCTTTTTTGTGTAGTAACCATGTATTGAAATGTTTGTATAACCAGTTTAGGTTGTTTTTTGTGGCACAATAGGTGGTTTCTTTTAGGAAGGTGTTGAAAATGTGAGGTGCGAGGTAAGATTCGTGCTTTTGGGCAAAAGTTGATTTAGTTTTAGGTACTATGACATCATGACTTAATGACATCAGGTCTTCGATAGTTTTTGATGTTTTACACAAGATTATTTTTTGGCAGTTAAATTGAAATTCGAGAGTGGTAGGTACTGACCTGATAGGGGTCACCATTCAGAATGGTGTACTGTAATCTGCCGTAATGGGTAGAACCGCAGCATCCTTCTTGAGAATCGCAATGAAGATGCTATGTTTTTACTTATGACGACAAAATAACCTTTTATCTAAAACATGCGAACTCCTCAGCACAGGATCTCCTAGTGAGGTTTTCACAAAAAAATACCACCAAAGCAACCCATACAATTACTGATTATTAATCTTGTTTTGTACAATTCGTACTTATTGTGTAAACTGTATGCACGAGAAAAGTAATAAATATATAAATTAAAATAAATGGTGTGTATTTGGTGATAAGATCTGATTAAAGGAGAAAACACCACGCTTTATAGTAAAATCTAAAAGTTAATCAAAAATAATCAACAAGCACACCTTTATGAAACCAAAGGTCCCGATCGGATCCCTGCGTGTCCTTTCCCATTCGTCCCGTTCCCCTTCCGCTTCCTCTTCCTCTCCCGCATCCCCTTCCCCTCGCGCGTTCCCACTCCGTCTTCTCCACCATCCCTCTCCCCACTCCCCCTCCCCTAACCATCGCGGTCATTCAAACATCAAATCCCCAAAGTTTCAACGCAATCAGGAACGGTTAGCAATGCATAATTTCATGATGCCAGAACTCACTATTGTATATAGAAACTATCGCGGGCACGCGCACTTCGAATCCCCAAAGTTTCATCGCAATCGGATGGATGGTTTAGCAACGTATCTTAGGCATCTCATTTAATATATATATGAACCAGAAAAACACTATTTTGATTTTGATATATACATATATACTATGTATAGATATGAAAAAATTATATATCAATAATTATGTGTTTATGTCGAATTATAAAACAGAAAAAAGGCGTATTTTATCACATCTCAAAAGCAGTTTTTAGTTTTCAGACGCGTTCAGAAATATTCCATTTATTTAGATTTGATTTGAGCGGAAATATTTTGATCATCCGACCTGTTAATAACTTCGTTTCATGATCGGGGTGTAATGGACTTTTTAATATCGTAAACACTTTTGAATCTTGAGTAGTTTTTATTTACAATTAACTTTTTATAACAACATTAGATCAGAATTTTTGCCCGGCCCCCATTTGTAGTTTAAACGAACTTTCCACTAGGGCGTGTTTAATGCAAGAGAAAGTGTTTTTAGGGAACCAGACTTTTTATACCAATAAAACATGAAAATTAACCTGCAAAGAAACAACAACACAAGGTGTCAGTAAGCAGGGTCGGTACTTTGGAGACCTCTAACGGCAGCGCTGAACATTAAGATGCCAATAGGTAATTAAAATCAATGACATAAATCAATTAACTACAGTGGCCATACCATAGATGTCTCTAATAGTATTACCAATTTTAAAGCAGGGTACAGATTGCTGTAACGTAACATGCAATGTAACATGAAAGGAATATTTCATATAAGTATAAGTGTGGACGCAGCGCGCGCACGAACCGAGCATGTCCATGCGCGCGGTGGACATAGCTCAATCTGCTGAGAACAAGTCCTCCATTGTTCGCGCACGTTCTGACGTATAGACACGAACAAGCCGTCCACACTGACGTTCCGTGCACGCTGCGTGCCCCTTTGCCTTCAGCGAAAAAACCGACACTTTGTGTTGAAATGCTCTGTTGGGCGCGTAGTGTGCACGGTTCGGGCGCGCAAGGCGTCCACACTATGGGAATTGCATGATACATTGCGACAATGTGGACGGCAAATTCTTTCATTGCGTGTTACATTGCATGTTACGTTACGGCAATCTGTACCCGGCTTAAGCGATTAAAAAAAGTTTTCAAAGCTACATCACTCATGATAGAGTGACAAATGAAAATTGTTGCACTTCCTAAAATATTCTGTGGAAAAGTGGGCAAATAATAATAATAATAATAATACCTGCCGAGCGATTCTATATCTTTTGTGTAATGTTATCGACATAACGGACGTGATCTCCTGCCTGATTTTCTGCAATATTGCTAAATATTGATAAATAATTCTTAAGAAACAAGATGAGCTTACGTTAACAGGGCAACAAGAGGGATACGGGTGAACTACATAATTCGCGAGGTTTCCTTTCCGAAAGACGCACAAAAGAATAAACAGTTTGCATAATAAAATGAGCCTTAAATTCTAGAAGTATTACATTCAGAATTGAAGTATAGCCGTAGAGCTATGGAGAGCGGCACGAAACTCGGGGGGTGAGTCGCATAGGTACACAACAAATAATGTAGCCAATTTACATTCAGCAAGAGATGGGGTAGGGGAGGGTTAGGAGGGGGGATTTAGCCACGGGGCGGGCGTAATTCAGATATAATTTATACAAATTATTTTCGTTCAAGATTTCCAGGCGATTTTAAAACTCAAGTAGAGGACTTTGACGTGCTTGTTAATAATTTGTTTATTTATAATTGAAAATTTTTACTTTAATTTTTTAAGTCCGGATTCGGAACTTCGTTTTAAGACCTCGGTATTAAAATTTTATTAGCTTTCCGTAAAATTAAAAATTAAGGTCGTATCTTATATAAAATCATTAAACGTGAATACGCTTGTTGAATTATTTAAAAAAAGATTTGTACGAGTATGTATGAAGTAGAAACGTTGATGTATGTATGTCGTTACCAAACGATACGAATGTACCACACCAGCCAGTAGCACTCCTGTCCCGGTGATACCGATATACCAGGGGGCACTATTTGTTAGGAATCACGTACTCTAAAGATGTGTAGGAGGTCTGTCTGGAGCCAGTGAGAATAAGGCATCGCCAATTGGGGAATGTTGTTAGGCTGAAGGTAGTCGGGAGTGGAAGTAAATGAGGAAGAGAAAGGGGGGAAATACCTGGCTATTCAGATCTGGTCACCAAACACGGCTAAAGCCATTTCGAGCAACGTTTCAATTCTGAATGGTGGTCTTACATCAGGACAACACTGAGAGTATCCACCCTGGAACGTGCTACAAATACACTATATGTATTATTTTTAATGAATTAATTGTGAAATAACACAAATTAAACAAATAAAATTTATTGCCCAAGCCGGGATTCGATCCCACCACCTCCGGATAGCGAGTCAAGAGTCTTATAGTCGCCGAGTAATGGTTTAATCGACCGGTGTACATGGCAACCTAATTAGCCAATATTGGAATATAAGATGCCAGAAATACAGGAATTGATTGATCATTATTTTACTTCTTCGAACTTTGCAAAATAACTTTGTGGTATCATTTTTCATATAATGAATAAAAAATCACTTTGTTTAAGAGGGCATTACCAGAGAAAGCCGGAAATACGTCATTTTCAAAAAAGTTTTTAGACGTATTGACTCTTTTCCACAAAAAATTATAATTGGATTTCGAAAGATTGTTCTTTTATCTAGCATAGTTATGTAATAAATTTTTAGAATTTTTTTTTAATTTTTAGTATAATAAGGTTATTCCATAGGTCGTTGGCAGATTTGTTAAATTTTCAAAAAAGTTTTTGCATTATACCACACCCATTTCAAATAATGTAATCATGCAGTAAAATAAATCAATACATTATCTAGCAAAGTTATGTATTAGAATTTTAATTTTAGTTTCAATAAAATCATTAAAAAATATGTACGTACATGTGTTTCTTGACGAAAATTGGTCCATTTGTGTATTTATTTGCGCACTTACAAACTAATATATTTCAGATTTTTTTAACATTCTTATTAAATTTAGACATTATTGAAAAATGATAAATACTTATAATCAAAAAATAACTACAAAAAGTACACTATTTTGATAGTTTTATCATCACGCCTTTCAGCATTTTTGGATGAAGGTATAAATTAAAGCTTATTTGGATTGAAATACATTCGATATTGAGTTATAATTTAAAAAAGCTGGTACGGAGAATAATCAATCTTTCTCATTGTAACCGCCCTGCACGATCGGAAGAACAACTTTCGACGAAATGTGGATTTTCGTCCGCTGGCTGGTTAAACGCTCTTAAACCACTATTTTTAAAACAAATCAACATGTTTCGACAACAATGTTGTCTTCATCAGGATATGTTACTATAATAAATGACAAACAAGTATAGACAAATTAGAATAAATTATAACATAGACAAAATATTAAAAAGTAGAGGTGATTAATTACTTACTAATCATAAAAATAGTTATACAAAATTAAATATAAAAATTATTTAAGGAAAAAATTGCATTTAGATAATAATTTTTTTTTTAAGAATAATTAATTAAAATAATTAGTCTAAATCAAAAAATAATTATAATTAATTGTAACTATTAATAAGAAAATAAATTTAAAAGATGGCTATTTTAAAAAAATGTTTGGTTATTTATAATATTTAATTTACTATTAATGCTTTTTCTAATTTCTAAAATTTCTAAATTATCCAATTGTATGCCCGTAGTGTTAGTATGTAAAATTTTAAGAACTGTATTGATATCAAAAGAATGACTTGTTTCCAAAATATGGTTGGCAAATTCAGAATAATTATTATTATTTAAACATCTTATATGTTCCTTAACTCGAATGTTAATATCAATAATGCTATGTTAATATCATTCGATGTTGTTAACTTATTTCCTAGTGTTCCTCTTTTTGAAACATATATATTTATAATATTTAATTTACTATTAATGCTTTTTCTAATTTCAAAAATTTCTAAATTATCCAATTGTATGCCCGTAGTGTTAGTATGTAAAATTTTAAGACCTGTATTAATATCAAAAGAATGACTTGTTTCCAAAATATGGTTGGCAAATTCAGAATAATTATTATTATTTAAACATCTTATATGTTCCTTAACTCGAATGTTAAAATTTCTAGAAGTTTTTCCAATATAAAAAAAGTTACAATCATTACAAATTAATTTATAAACCCCAGATTTGTTTAAAAAATCACATTTATCCTTATTATTTAATATATAATTTTTTAATTTGTTATTTGTATAAAAAGCTGGTTGTACATTATTTGGCATGTTTTTAATTATTAAATTTGAAATGTTATTATTTAAAAATAAAATTTTTCTCCAATTATTATCATTTTCAAAAACTTGTGGATAAACAAAAGATCTAAAAAACTTTTTCTTATATTTTTTGTTTAACATATTGTCTATTAATTTTGAATTATAACCGTTATTAATTGCAATTTGTTTAATAGTATTTAATTCTGTTTTAAAATTACTCAAAGATAAGGGAACATTAATTAATCTACTTAGCAAGGTATGAAAAGTTGCTAATTTTTGTGAATATGGATGATTAGATGTTTCATGTATAATAATATCTGTATACGTATCATTACGAAAAATGTTAAATTCGAATTTATTTTTAATGATAGAAATATTTAAATCCAAAAAATTTAAGCTGCAATTATTTCCAATTTCTAGGGTAAATTTAATTTTTTTGTTGAGTTTATTAATGAAATTTAAAAATATATTTAATTGTCTATTAGTGCCAGTCCATATACAAAAAATATCATCTACATATCTTTTCCAAAAGTAAACATATTTTAATAATAACGCACGACTTTTAAAAAGTTTATCTTCAAAATTGTTTAAAAAAATATCTGCTACTAGGGGACTGGTGCTTGAACCCATTGCTAATCCATCTTTTTGTTTGTAAATAATATTATCAAATTGAAAATAATTTTGTTTTAGAATAACATTAAAAATTTTATATAAATCCTGTGAAAAGTTTTTGGAAATGTTTGAAGAATCTAGTAATTCTTTAATAATATATTTAGTTTCAAAAAGAGGAACACTAGGAAATAAGTTAACAACATCGAATGATATTAACATAGCATTATTGATATTAACATTCGAGTTAAGGAACATATAAGATGTTTAAATAATAATAATTATTCTGAATTTGCCAACCATATTTTGGAAACAAGTCATTCTTTTGATATCAATACAGTTCTTAAAATTTTACATACTAACACTACGGGCATACAATTGGATAATTTAGAAATTTTAGAAATTAGAAAAAGCATTAATAGTAAATTAAATATTATAAATAACCAAACATTTTTTAAAAATAGCCATCTTTTAAATTTATTTTCTTATTAATAGTTATAATTAATTATAATTATTTTTTGATTTAGACTAATTATTTTAATTAATTATTCTTAAAAAAAAAATTATTATCTAAATGCAATTTTTTCCTTAAATAATTTTTATATTTAATTTTGTATAACTATTTTTATGATTAGTAAGTAATTAATCACCTCTACTTTTTAATATTTTGTCTATGTTATAATTTATTCTAATTTGTCTATACTTGTTTGTCATTTATTATAGTAACATATCCTGATGAAGACAACATTGTTGTCGAAACATGTTGATTTTTTAACAAAGTGATTTTTTATTCATTATATTATTAGATCATTATTTTGATTGTTTGTTGTTTTCCCCTATCTGCGTGTCTTCCTTCTTGGCTTATCTCGTCTCCTCTTGTATTTTCTTGCTTTATCTCGGTTCTTCTTGCTACTTGTGGGTTCCTCTTGCTACTTAATGCTTTTTTCTTGAGTCTACTGGTCCCTTCCTATAATTTTTTACTTCATCTTTTATTCAAAGGATAACGAAGACCGAGTTACGGATAGCCAAACACTATTTGAAAATCTCCTACTACCACCATAGTAAGCGGAAATGCTGCTTGTTTCCTGGTGGTGGACTTAGCTAGCCGAAGAATTGAACTCACGACGACTAGGTGGAAACGATCGCAATGCTAACTCATAGTAATTCATGTTTTCAAGCAGGTAATTATAACATTAACATGTGCCAGGCATAGACAAGCCATTGAAAGCCATAGAAAAACACCGATGTCCGACCGATTATGTCTTTTACCTCAATTGTTTTTTTATCGATGACTCAATCCAACAGATAACACAAAAGATACAGAATCATTTCTCAGATATAATGTGAGTTGACGTAAAAAATATCAAAACGCCATTTACTTACTTGACTTAATGACTTTTTGATAATATTTTAGAGCACGACTTAATTGAATGGCCAGGTACTTAGCCGACTTCCTCTTCCCCATCTCCCTCCCTCCACCCTTCCTACCTCCAGCCTCCAGCCTGACAACATTCTCCTACAAGGTCGTAACCTAAAACGTAATTTTATGTTTTTTTTTTAAATTATCACATTAATTAGAGCGTGGTAGGGTAGAACATTTTCAATTTCGGAATAAACCGATAGTACCAAAAATACTAGTATAAGTAGTCAAAATGTTGATTTCCGCGGCCGGTCGAAAATGACAATGGGACATCACAAAATGACAATGCGTTACACGGTACAAAAACACTAGCAATGAAAAACACTTATGTCAGTAAATAAGTGCTGCTTGTTAATATTTGATGATATTTATGTATAACTAGCAGACCCGGCCATATGTTGCTGTGGCTAACGAAACACAACGCCATTACCCAACCTTTATAAAATCCACACCACCCGCTTGCCAGCTGCCCACTGCCTGAATTGAATATTTGAATTTATCGGCTTTTCTCTACTATAATAAGAATGTATTATACATATAAACCTTCCTCTTGAATCACTGTATTGGTGAAAACCGCATGAAAATCCGTTGCGTAGTTTAAAAGATCTATGCGCACATACATTTAGAGCGACTTCATTTTATACTATGTAATGATGATGTAATGATAATTCACAGTAAACAATTTAATTGTTTATTTTTGACGGGAGTAGATCTAAAGATATTTACACTGCCAAAAAGAGTAATTTTGTTACTTTTGGCACACACTCCTTGCCTCATTCACACACATATATTTGAAATATGATTAAATGTATTGCGTGTGACTAAACTGAAGATTTTACCAATATCTTTATCTTTATCTTTACTAGTCTTTATAACCTATTACTATTTTATATTACGGATTCACGAGGAAGATTTCTAGGCATATAATTTATCAAGGTTTTGTGTAAATTGGTTGAAGTATATAATATATCTGGCCAAGCGGCAACGTGCAGCTTGATGTGGATTTGTTTTATCAGATGGCGTTGCTTGTAAAGGTTTCGTTAGCCACAGCAACGTGTGTCCGGGTCATCTAGTTTAAAATATAATACATTTTTATCAAAATAAACGACCTCCTTGGGGATGTAACAGTCTCACTGATCCCTGACGTTTGGGAGAAGTGTGTTATTCACATTTTTTTAAGCCTACAATTTCACGTTAAAACGTTAGCAAGGTAAATGTATATTTTTATAAACATCAAAGCTGCTTCGTCTTTGAATTTGATCGACATTAAAAAAAATCAATAAATATATTCATAATATCGATCAAAAATAATGTTCAGAATAACATGGTTCGATTCAGCGCACAACCGGCTAGGGATCCGCCCTGATGCGTCCTCCCCTACGGCGTTGGGGGTAAAATAGGGAGGATATTTCGGCATAATAGCGCGGGACCCATAACAGCACGAGACATCTCTGTTTGCTATTGAACCCAGCGGGTAGGGGCTGATAAGGGTGATAACACGAACGTTGAAACGGGGTGGCAGCTAGTAGGGGGTGGCACCATCAACTCATATTATTTAGGAATACGTACCGAGTAGTAACACGATCCTGTGCTAAGATAGAAGTTGTGTCATCGGCACCATTTGATTGAGAATTATATTGCCATGATGACCTCCACGGAGTGCTAAGGTATTGGTTCTGAACTCAGCATCCCGGAATCATAATATTTACGAGCTTACAACCCATAAAAAACAATAACATAACTTATGATGCTTATGCAAAATTATGATGAACATAAGAGTGGGCCTAAGATTGACCCTTGGGGAACTCCAGAAAAAATGGTTTGAAATTCAATTTGGAAGCGTGTGAGGTTATCGGTTTTCTGGTGATTGGTTTTTGTGTTACGTTCTTTATAAAATTATTGTGGACAATGGGGTGTATATCTACTATAGATAATATCTATTTAAAGATTCCGTGTAAGACAAATTACATTCTGATCGCAACTTCCAAAAAAAGCAGGCTTGGACTGTAAAGATTAATTTTTCGAGATTTTTAATACTTTCGAACAATTGTGCCAACAACTTACAAAATGGTCTCTCAACGAGGAACGGGTTTTCTTTTAACATTGATAGTTAGGTAGGTACCCTGCAAAGTTATTTTGCAATTCGCGCAATTTTTAGCTAACTTAAGTTAAATACTTTAACAAATGCTTCTACGACTTTGTAGGAAGGCAATACCGAAGTTTCAGCGCAAAGTAATGTTAGTACAAAATAAATTATTTCGAAAGATTGCAAACTCGATAACACTTCGAACTTTTAAAAGCGCGATTGATTGTTCTCTATTCAAAGGCTCCGTTCGAAAAGTTTTCCAGCCAGATGAAAAAAATAGAATATTTTCACACCGGGCTTCGAAACAAAGAAAAATAAAAATAAGCTGTATTCCAACAAAGAATTTATCTTGATAGAGGGCTGAAGAAAATAACAAGGAATTTTTATATACCTAGAATTTCAGAATTCATTAAAAAAATTATTTTGCATTATTAAAAACTTTTACTCTCTTTTTTTTTGTTAGTTTTTGAGTTAAATTGTTGTCAATCAAAGCTTCACAGCTCCACACATTTTTTTTGACCTATACTATCGTACAATAAATAAATTAAACAAAATCTCAAAACTCTTCAAAAATCTGAGGTATTTTGTCGGTAGGTAAAAATATTTTCGCTGCGCATTAAAATCCAAATAAATGTAATATTTGTGAACGTATCCGAAAACTAAAAAAAAACTGTTTTCGAAAGGGTTTTCACTGTTTTTGAAGGTGACCAGACAACTCAGAATGAAACCAACTCAGAAGCACCTCAGAAAGGTGATTAGGAATGATGATAAAAATATATTTAAAAAATGGTTAAATAGGTTCAGTTAGGTTAGGGTTACCGGATATTTTAAAATTATTTTTCCATAGCTTTTAATGACCTTTCTGAGGTGTTTCTAAGTTGGTTTCATTCTGAGTTGGCATGGAACCGTTTTTGAAATACCTTATCAAATTTTATTATTAGAAATCAATACGTAATTTTTAAAAATATAAACATTTTGATTTCAAATTTTAAAACGTTTTAAAAATGGCTCCCCTTACATTTTTCTTGGTAAAATTATTAATAAGGAAAAAATAAATAAAAACACATAGATATTTTTTATTAGACAAATGAATTATAAACGTTACAGTCTATCAATAACTACACTATTTTGTCGTTTCATGTAAAAAAATCTTAAAAAATTCACAATTGCGGGCGGAAACTTGGGTCTCATAAAGGTGTGCATTTTAATTATTTTATAATGCTTCTTGTTTTCTCCTTTCAATGCCGTTTAGATCATACTTCTCACTATGATATTAAGAGAGACACGACGATTTCTATGAGACCTACGTGAGCTGGGACAAACATGGTCTCTCCTGTGATTAAATGGGCTAGCAGAGTTTTTATTACTGAAAAAATATGTATACCGATGTTTTTAAAGAAATTAGTGATGTTATATTATTTTGAAGATGTCCTCAACTAAAAATGTAATTTTCATGTTTTCGGGGACATTACTATACCAGGCAGAATATCAAACGTTCATCGCAGAGTAATGAAGAAATCTATGGAGTGGAACGACGGATCAACAAACGTCCGATGAGAGATTTTTCCCATTAGATTTTTTCAATCGAGTGCACGCCCATTTGCAACCATTAAAGGATGTGATTGATGACGTTAGCTTTGATCAATTCGCTTTGAATGGTACTCAAAGAGATACGATGAGAGAAACTGCAATAAAACTGTATTAAATTTATCTGATATTCTCTGTATATATGTAATGATTATACCCATCGGTTGGGTGGTTTGTCAGTGACCATACAATAGTATGTTTAAAATAAGGGAATTTTTTTTTACAATACGATAGCAAAGGCGTCGCTTTATAAAAGGATTTATAATGAAGTTTTGTGATTTTGTAAGATTATATATAGTACAATATAAATATAGCTTGTATCGACCGTGATGAAAAATATCCAATTAGTCGAGTGTTTGGTTGAGGAAAAGCAGTTAATTATTTCTGAGTCTACGGGATGGTACATTGAAAGGAATGAGTTGCAGTAATGTAGGTGAATCGTGAATCAATAATACAATTGATAATTTTGAAGAAACAAATGAGATCAAATTTTTTCCGACGGTCTTCTAAAGGAGAAAAGTTTAGAGTTAGTACAATTTCACCATATCATACAATAATGCGTTGAATATTCGTTAAAATTTCAAAAAATAGGATTTATGACTCATTACTTATCTTTTTTTTTTAAATTTTATATCTTTTATGTATTCATCATCATCATCTTCTTCCCCTTGTCCTATTCGGGTCGGGGACCCATTGCATCGACAAGGTTCCTCCATACGTCCCTGTCTTGCGCTGTATGTGACCCATCCTCTCCTCGCACAGTTTCTGTAGTTGCCTCTGAAGGCGTTATCAAACTTTAATGCCTTCAGAAGGCGAAACAGCTGTCACGTGTAATAAAAATTACACAGCAGAAGTTGTTTATAAATAAACTGTTTTAATTAATTTTATATATATTTTTTACACGAGCTCCACACGGAAGGGTTTGAAGAAAATAATTTCTCTCAGGGCTTATGTCATCTTTGGGGATGGTGTGGGGAGGGTTTTTTTAAAGGAAAGGAAGGAGAGGATAGTTCTGAGAAGGAAAAGGGTTTAAGGGGTGGGTAGGAGTCTGGGGTTCAGTGTGTCCTGGTCATCCGCCTCCAAGATCTAGACAAACCTCACCCCATGGACCAGGGCACCCCTACTAAATCACAAAACGTAGCGAACCACTTGGGGTGACCTCTGGCAAAGGTGTTGGTTATCCAATAAAGGTTCCCGGGGCGGCGGTACCCATTCCCGCCTCCCAAATTGAGAACACTGAGAGACTTGATAACAATGTACTTACATTACTTGTTCATTTCTACTGTCGAACTAAGCTGGATACTGAAGCTGTAGTATAATGGAAAAAATAAATATTTGGATTTCTAAAACATCGCGTTAGTACTGAGCAATTTCTAAGCAATGGAAATGCTTTTGACAAGTGTTGCGTAAGTTACCTAACCTTGCTACTAGATGCTACAGTAAACTGTGGCTTAACTGCCCCGTCCCTACCACACACCCACACCCAACTTGTCAGACATTTAGGGGCAAACGTGGACAAAGACGTCCTATTTACTCTCCGGTGAGTTGATGGTGGCCTCACAATATCTATTCTGCAATTTCAGCACGTTCCATTAATACTGGGCTCAAAGTTATGTAACTAAGCCTGGGTACCCTTGTGAATATCACGATACGGTTCTAGTATTCTAGAAAAATTAATTTCAGTGTTCACATAATTAAATAAATTATTATTTTTAATTGTTAAACTAATGTTTAAGGCAAGATTTTTATGCATAGCACAAAGGGTAACAATTATTATAAGCAATAATTATCAGCCTGAAACACTCATCCACATTGAAAAATCTTCCGAGAAAAGATATATGACGCCAACGGGACATGAACCCATGCCCTTCTGATTGCCGGTCAGCTGCTCTCCCAATTGAGCTATGGCGGCTTATCTTATACCCACCAAATGATTCAATATATACTAGTGTTTCATTCAACAATTACTGCTTCTTATATTTTTTCCACCTGAAAACAACCAACTTTATTTTTGCGAGAGAGACACTGTTAGTGTTAAATCACTCGCTAGGTGGCGTCGAGACAAATTATGTCTTCATTTATTGGGGAAATACTTAAACTTGTCAAATATTAATTATTATTTTTAATTGTTAAACTAACGTTTAAGACAAGATTTTTATGCATAGCACAAAGGGTAACAATTATTATAAGCAATAATTATCAGCCTGAAACACTCATCCACATTGAAAAATCTTCCGAGAAAAGATACACGACGCCAACGGGACATGAACCAATATAATAAGCAGTAATTGTTGAATGAAACACTAGTATATATTGAATCATTTGGCGGGTATAAGATAAGCCGCCATAGCTCAATTGGGAGAGCAGCTGACCGGCAATCAGAAGGGCACGGGTTCATGTCCCGTTGGCGTCATGTATCTTTTCTCGGAAGATTTTTCAATGTGGATGAGTGTTTCAGGCTGATAATTATTGCTTATAATAATTAAATAAATCTTTTTATGCGAAATGATACAATCAATGAACAGTATAATTTACAACCGGTTTAGATTACTAGTTTTTTCTTGTAGGTAACCAAACGACTCAAGTTTACCAAATTGAACATATGATGTAATTTGGAATTTTGCTGTGACTGACGCTGATAATTGCGTTAACCTACAAATTCGAGAAGTAAATCGGTTCACAAATTTCACGATCTGTAATTTGACTATTTACATGAAAGATTTATTTTGAATTTAAAAAGTCAAATATCATTTTCTTTGTTCAATCCAGTTGATTAGTTTTAATTATTTCTAAGGATGGGTTGTGTCATAGAATTTGAACAATTCATTAAATTTCATGGTAAATTTCTGTAAAGGTCATTTTCAAATTTTATTATTATAATAATTATTGGCCAGTTTCTTCACAAAACTGAAATAATATCGGAATGTGAATAGAACTTTCACAGAACTTGGGAATTGACTTTGAAATTTGATGAATTGATAAAATCCTGTGAAACAACTTTTCTCATATCAAAAAGCAATATTCGAATGCCCACCATAAATCAAATGGTAATTACACGTGTATGTGTTTTAAATATTAAATACTAGCAGACCCGGCCACACGTTGCTGTGGCTAACGAAACACAACGCCATTACCCAACCTTTATAAAATCCACGCCTTTGAATAAAATTTAAATTAATTTATATTTAAATGCCTGAATTGAATATTTGAATTTCTCGGCTTTTCTCTACTATAATAAGCATGTATTGTATACATAAACCTTCCTCTTGAATCACTCTATCTATTGGTGAAAACCGCATGAAAATCCGTTGCGTAGTTTAAAATACCTATGCGCACATACATTTTGAGCGACTTCATTTTATACTATGTAATGATGATGCTATAAATTAACACCGGGTGGTGTAACAATATTTTGAAATATCCTTACCCGGAAAACATTAACATTTTGCGTAATTCACTACAAATTTATGCATCATAATCGATTTGGTTATGTTTATGCGTAATCTGAGTATTGTGCCCGATACAGGGTATATTTTTACATATAACTGCATATTCGACTAAAAATTTGAGTTTTCCGAGATGTCTGAATAATCAACTGTACTAGCGATACGTATATGAAATATGATGAATTGTTTAAATTTTTTTAAACGATCCGTCCAATTGTTAAAACTAAATATCTTGATTTCGTGCAATCTGTTGTGTGTTGTGATTGTCCTATTTTAAATATTTAAAATCATTCGCACTCAGCACTCCTCATTTTCTCTTTACCTAATCTCGATGTGTAGAACCTTTTACCTTAAACTTTCGCATTTGTGCCACCTTTTACAAAAATATTGCAATGAATTTTGTATCTATTATCTCTTTTGTCTGTGGCCGCGTTAACTATCACTTTTTGTCTATAAATCAGCTGCTTTCTGCAATGTCTCATTCTATTCTCGATTTCCGTTCTCAATTCTTACCTACAAAACGCTTCTAAGTGTTCAAAATCGACTGATCGAAAATCGCAACCATCAGCAGATGGTTGTGAAAAATCGACAAGAAAAATAGAATAAAAATAATTTTCTCTTAAAATTCGATATTGAACAAAGAATTCGTTGAACCGGAGTTATAGACATACAACTGAAATGAGTATTCCAATGAACTTTTACTTACGTGATTTTAGTCGACAAGCAAATATTTTTGAGAATGATATTATAAGACGCTTTCTACCAAATGACTTTCCGATATTAATTAACGAGTCAGCACACTCCAGGGATAACTTAAGTGCCACAAGTGGTACGCCAACCACACTTAACGACCCCTGATAACAATACAACTGTATGGCTGTTTCGTATCTCGTATGCCGGTGGTGAATGGTCGGACAATATTAGCACCATTTATCCCACGAAGGGTGAAACAGCCCAGTCCGCCAGTAAACAGTTGTTTAATTGCTTCCCTTATGTCAAATAGGGAATAAGGGTAGTAAATATATGGAGATTTCGGAGCAGTTGACCGTAAATTAGGGAAAGAGGCGCGTTGAGAAATGCTGCAGTTAGGACCAGAAGCGGTTCTGAAGGGGTCAGTCTTAATAAATAATTACCTTATTTGGACAGAAACCAAAACTACTATTTTCTGGCAAAATTTTATTTTTTAATTAGTTGACTGACCGCCTCCGTCGTCGAGGGGGGATGGCTCTCGATTACGGATCCCGAGGTCAGGAGTTCAAATCCCAGCTTAGTAAATTTTATTTAAATAGTTTGTGTTGTTTCACAATTAAAGCATTAAAAATAATAATAAAACTTATATTTGCGCAACGTTATCAAGTGGTAGATACTCTCAGTATCTCTCTGGTGAAAACCACTATTCAGAATTGAAACATAGCTTTAAGGCTAAACGTCACGCAGGTTGTAATTTACGCATTCACAGATGGCGCAAAATAAATTATTTTAGGTTTTTAATACTTTTTGCACGTTACGCTTTAAAATATTAAGGTAAATTAATTGTTTGCGCCCATACATGTAATATGAATAAAAATAAATAGTTTTGTTCATAAACAAACCCAAATCTTTCAAGAGAGGCTGAAAAATTCAATTTTGTATCGGTGACTCAATCCAATATTGTATTTTTCAGCCTTTCTTGAAAGATTTGGGTATGATAAGGACAAAACTATTTATTTATATTCATATTAAATATGTACGGGCGCAAACAATTAATTCACCTCAATATTTTAAAGTAAAACGTGCAAAAGTATTAAAAACCTAAAATAATTTTATTGGCGCCATCTGTGAATGCGTAGATTATAACGTACGTGACGTTTAACCTTAAATGGCTTAAAACGGGTTTGATATATTATTTTAAAAACATTTCCCTCGAGGGAATAATCATATTATTCATCTTTGGGGATGCTGTGTGGAGGGTAAAGGTGTGAATGGTTAGAAATCTGGGATCTGGTGACGGGTCCTGGAGTGATGGACGTATGAATCCATTTCTCCCACTGAGTTGCAGAGCAGTAAATTGGGAGAGTCCGGCTGAAGAGGTCAAAAGGACTCCCTCAATCTGCCTCCCTCGATCCGGCCCACGCAGTAGGTGAGCAAACGCATCCCCCACCAAGACCTAGACAAACCTCACCGCATGAACCCGTGCTCCCCTGTCAAGTCCCCAAACGTATCGAACCACTTGGGGTAAACTATGTAACTGAACAGCAGTTTCTCCTCCCTTTTCAGCCCCAACAACACACCCCAATAAGAGACTTCAATATTACTACTTTCAAGGTAATTGCGACTCAATAAGTTTCTTATTGCCACATTAATTAAAAATAATTACATACCTACCCCTTGTGAATCAACAGAGAAGAGACCTTGTGTCGGTGCCTCGAAAAGTTGCGCTTACCTGGAAAAGAAAGAAAAGGCATTGTTAAACATATATAGACAATTATTTTTACATTCATTTTTCGAATAACGACAACACATAATTCAAAGAACATACTGGCAATTGAGCACAATAGATAGATAGATATTAAATTGAAAATGATCGATATACCAATAATAACCGCTAATTAAAAAAAATAATACCGATATTTGAGTCCTATAATTTCAATACCCTCTATATCCTTTTTTTGACAAAATGATCTGAGTATGACATCTTGTTCACATTTTAGCGAGGAACAAGACTAACCGAAAATTGTGTTTCAAAACCTCCCTTATCACGACCAAAAACCATGTTAAAGTGCGAGTGAGAAACAAAACCCGCTATATCATCCAAGAAGTTACTATCAAAACCCACTACATCGGAATTCAACCAATCACAAGCAGTTATTTTGGCAAGATGGCGGGTGTAGAAACAGGCCCCTCAGGTCAGTTGACTTTCAAAAGCCTCTATATTCCATATAAATCACGAAGTGAGTATCAAAATCCGCTATATCGATTTTATTTATCCAAATTACTTAAATATTTCTAGACATGCATTGAAAAATGAACACTTTTTGAATGTATAATACTTAAATTCATTATATAAAAATAAAAAATGCAACTTTTTATTTACGCTAGAGATGTGACAGTTTTTTGCGGTTTTCTCCGAATCAGTGAAAGTAGATATAGCAGATATAGAAATTGAACGATTCAATTTGTATGGACATCGCAATAAGAAAATAAATCTAAAACGATGTTTCCTTAATTAACAATATTTCTTTAAAAAAAAAACGTATTTCTCTTCAACAACACGCTTTCCCTCCACCGACAATGTTTATTTTACTTAACAATATTTCTCTTCATCAACAAAGTTTCCCTACGACACAATTTTCCTCTTTTTAAGTTTTTTTTTGTCAGCATCCTCTACACAAAGAATATTTTTCTGTAAAAAAAATTCTCTTCATCAACAATGTTTCTCAACGAAAAGTATGATACAGTTAGAAATGATAGAATCGGATAGGGTCACTTTAGCTCAGTTGATAGATTTGCGGCCCGGAAAGCTGAGGGTCCTGGGTTCGAGTCCCAGAAGTGCCCCTATCTCTTTCTAATTTTTCTGTTTCCAGATTTTCGATTAAGTTTCGCCAATATTGTCATCATTTAATTAAATATTACAATTTGAAGTTTTACTCATAAAGTTAAAAATAAAAATAAATATTCATCCTAGACTTCCAGAAAAGTCAATCGATCGCATATTAAAAATGAAAATTTATTCAAACACTATCTAGATAGCATTTAGTTCGGGTTTGAATCTTGCAATCATACATAAAGATAGCAGACAATAAAATATGCGTTTAGAAAATAAAGACAATTTTGGCAGTTCTTAGTCGAAGTATGATTCAGTTAAAAATAACCGAATCGGATAGGGTCACATTAGCTCTGTTGGTAGAGTTGTGTATTATAACTCTGTTAGAAAGCCGAAGGTCCTGGGTTCGAGTACCAGATGTGCCCATATCTTTTTCTGATTTTTTGCAGAGTTTCGATTAAGTTTCGCTATTATTGTCTTCATGTAATTAAATATTACAATTTAATAATATTAAACACGTAAAAAATATTAAAAAGTCTAATTTAAATCCAAGTTTTAATCGGGTCGTAGAAACACGACCTTAAGTTGGCATTATTGAAATGTTTAGTGGTGACGTCACTGTTCATCGTGTCGTGACGTCACCGTAAAGTCATTGTATGGGAATGTAGGTATGACACAAGCCATCGTATTAATTTATTCGTTTATTTACATAGTGTTAATAGAGATTTAGTTGTTGTGTTTATTGAAACATTATTTAGGCTTAAATAATTCCTATTATTGAAAATATTCAAAAACTACTGCACAAAAAAAATAGTAATGCTACTCTAGGGAGAATACTTCGAACTCTGAATTTCAAAATGGCGCCAGTTGAACAGCTGATTGCTAATAGTGACTTTTCGTGAGTAATGACGTCACACGATTCACTACACATACGTTGGTTTTCGGGAAACTTAAAAAGTAAAAAACTTTGACAATTATTTTAACTATTAAAACTAACTCTAAAAATATAAATAAACATGCAGTTATTTAAGTTAGAAGGTCATTATTTATTAAAAAAATAAAACAATTGAACTGGAGTTCTTTATTCTGCCAGTTAAGAAGATACCTTTTCATTAATAAAATTTCCCTTCATTGCGATTTATCTCCACCAACAATGTTTCCCTTCGTTAACAACGTTTTCCCCCATAAAAAAATGTTTCTTTCCATTAACAAGTTTCTCCTTTCCCTCGAGCGGTCAAGTGTATGTCAACTAGCAATCCTACCCAACTTAAAATGCATATTCGCTACCCCTTTATGGAGCAAGCCCGTTCGCAGAAGTACCGAGCCCTTCGAAGCGGGGAACTTTTATGAACAGATGGCCAAATTAAATTGGCAATAAATGTCGCAGGGATTAAAAGCCAGTGACCAAGGCATGAACTTATTTATGACATTTGTGTGGGTGCATAAGTGATACGAAATAAATTATTTGGGGTACTGCGCAGTATTATTTGGGGACAATTTATGAACAGTAGCGAATGTAGAAACTTTGACTTTGAGGTAATATTAAGTAGAGTTATGCATCGTGTACATTATATGAACATCAACTCACTAGGTGCTGAAATATTATTTTTGAATGTTTTTAAAAAGTGTTTTGAATAGTTTTGAGTGGTAGAAACCATTATTTTAGTAAATCTTTATTAATTATACCGAACAAATAATAAATGAAGATGAGGATCGGCGAAGGATAGCGACCCATGCTTATATTTAAAATTGTAAAGTCGGAGCTCGACTTTTGCGAATTCCTGAGTGTAGTCAATTTAAGAGTATCTTCTCGACTCGCTGGACACAAGGACCTATTTTAATGTCACCAATCACAAACAAATTATATAGTCAATTCCCCACACTGACAAACTCAGGAGTCAAACCGCTAGCGAAATTTTCAGATACATAATTTTGAAATAGCCGCAATGCCCCAGAAATACCAGCTTTACGTTTATAGAGGATTGACGCGTCAGGGGGATTATTTATTAAATTTATCTACGAGAAAACAACACATACCTACCATTAATTTGACAACGCGTTTTACATAAATAAATGATGTCGTTTACAAGTTAAACATTATATCTACAATTAGATCTCGCTCGAAGCGGGTAACACCGTCGTTGAAGCCAAGGGTTGGATCCAAATTAAGACGGGGAACATGTCAAATGATAAATTTAATTTCCAGCGACAGCCAAGGTGATAAATAACAATCAAAATATCACGTGACACTGACAATATTTGCGGTAAAGCGAAATAAACATTAAGGTATCGTATTATTGTACTCGTTTGCATGATTTGTCGAGGCTTTTGCGATTTATTATAAGGATTCTGGATGTGGAAGCTTTTAAGGGCAATTTATCGATTCAACCCAGGGTGATATCTGGCGACGATTATATGGAATGGTAATAGTGTAAAACTATATAATATTTTCGTTAGTTTTCTTCCACTACCTACTGCAAAAGAAATATTACTTGTACTGAATTAACTTTATTGTTTTCAATCCGAATTTAAATTGCGTATTTAAGATAAACAGTGTCCAATTTCTTATTACGTTGTTCACAAACTTTCTTAATTTTATTGTTTCATTGGAAATGACGTTTATTTCTTCTAATCCTCTCATCTTGAAATATATTTTACTTATTATTATCCACCATTAAACTACTTCAAGGTGTTTCATCTTTATGTTAAGTTCTTGCTGTTGAACAAGCTCATTAGAGCTGTCTTTTTAATATTCTAGTTATTATACATGATATTATGCTATATTGTGTAAAAGCCGAAAGGTGTTAATATCACAAATAAATAAATAAATAAAGTCTTTATATTATTTTTTCAAGTATGCGTGCAATCACTGCATGACACACAGTTTGCTTTTGACTTTGATGACATCTAGCGACGTAATCGGAACTTAAGAGAATTGATAATTTGCTCTCCCACACATGGCGCGAGTTTAATTATTTTAGGATAAAACACTTTATGAAAGTAATAGGTACTTTAAAATATTAAGATGAATTAATAGTTTTGTCAATAAACAAATCAAAATCTTTCAAGAAAGGCATACAAATTGAATATTGGATTGAATCAAATCCGCTAACATTTTCTCTTCTGGCTGCTGTTTGAAAACTTCAACGGTTCTTTTTGAAAACAATAGAGGGCGCCACTTCCGTGCGCAACAATCTGAAACTGTACAGACGTACATAATATAATAATACCATCAGATTGATGATTATGATATAAAGAATGTCCACTAAAGCGCCGTTATTGATTGCACAGATAAGTTTGAACATATGCACGTAAGTTGGTCTAGCGGTTAGCGCAAACGTGCAAACATTAAATATATTTAATGTGGGTATTTTACATAAAAGTAGGTACCTACTTTACATAAGCAGCATTGTTATTGTACCAACAATATGCCTGTCTCCACTACCCACTAGAGCTACTTTAGAGATATAACTTATTCACGGAATTGTTACGGGTGTTATACGAAGTTCCTTTACGTGCTCGCACACCTCCCTGGGGACGGAGGCTGTTTCTGTATGAGAATATGACGTTGGGCGCCAACATTATCTGATAGGAGGATGGTGGAATTGAAATTGTTCAACTTATTTAGGAGTAATTTTATTATGTGAAGTGGATTGAACGTCAAAGAAATGTGCGTTGTTTTAAGAAGAAAATGAGTTAGGAAATATTGAACAAAGATCAATGATGACAGTGTGATGGAAATATGTCAACTACTCCCACGTCCCAGCGGAAATATTATGGAATCATATACGAACTACAGCTTCTCGTTCCAAAATTCTGTTTAAATGCAACAATACAAGGACTGAGCATTAGAAACATTCGCTTATATCTATATTACATGGAGTTCGTAATAGATATGTACATAGATGTGGCGAATCTATTTAACTACACAGAAGGTAAGCACATAACTACAATACACAAGTAAGTACAATAAGTAAGTAAAGTGAGTAAGTACAAAAAGTAAGTGAGTACAATAAGTAAGTAAGTACAATAAGGCTATACTATCGTATCTTTTCATCAATGTAAATTTAACCTAACACTTCTTATGTACGCAAATCTCTTACTTTTATATCCTCCAAGAGCTTGTATTCTTCATATACTTTCTGACGTCATTGTACGATCTAACGCCATCTTTTATTGTTGCTTTTAAATTTTTAATGCTTGGATTTATCCGTGACATGAAATTCTTAAGAGTTGTTAATATATAAGAATGTGAAGATATTCACTACGTTCATCTCGCTAAATAAATAAATTTACAAGATAGTGACCAAATAGATAAGCACTATAAATTTCAACAATTTTAAATGCATTTAACTTTGCCTTCGTTAGAAATCAACTTGAGTACAATTCTCCTGTCTGGCACCCATATTATAATATTCATGTAAAAACTATTGAAAGAATAAATTCTTACATCTAAGTTATAAAATGGGTATTTCAGCAATTTTGTACTACAACGAATATGCTTAAATTGGAGGAAAAGATGAATTTTCACATCTAAAATATCAAATCAGTCCACAATTGTTGCTTTAATAAGCTTTGAGATTGCACTACGTAATACAAGAAGACGGGATTTATTTCAGTGCAGAAATTCTGAGACTAACTACCATGAGTATTCATCATGGCCCAGAATACTAATGGAGGAAAATAATCACACCAAATCAGCAGATTTCTCCAATTTATCACTTTATCGCATGATTTTTAATAAAACTCAAGCCCCAAGTAATTTTAACAAAGGAGACCTTTTTGGCTGGACTTAATTTAACTTTGTATATATGTATCTCTATATTTTATGTATAAGCTGTTTGTCTCATACAAATAATTAAATAAATAAACAAATACAAAATGTCGTTACTGAGATAGTTCAGTTATGTACAATCAAAACTGTATAATTTTTACTATTCATATGTAAAAGTCCCTAAAAAGGGAGTTAGTAAATAAATTCGTAAAGGCTTCTGAATCAAAATATGAGCATGGGGTGTATAAATAACGCCAGCGACATCTATGGCCAAGTAATTGACAAGCACAATACAAATTAGTGTCTCCACTTGCCCACGGAGATTGCCATAATACCATTTTTGCGATATAAACTAGTTTTTGTTTTATAATCGACGTCAAAAAAAAAAAAAAAACATTTCATGATGCACTTTATGATGTCTTTACTGTAAAGTTACAGTATTGCTGAAGTTTTCAGTTTTGACGCGTCAGTGCATTAAGGATCCTTATTTACCTGAAAAGCCTGAAACAGACATAGTAGCTATATACCTGAGCGCAGGTTGTCGCAATCTCTGACAACTATGCCATCACATGTCGCGTGTACTTACCAGTAGCCGTATATTATTCACGAACATACACAACACTGTAGTCATGTTTTAGCATCGTGCAACGAGAGGATGTTTAACTAGCAAAGCACAAAACAAGAAGGGCACTTTTATTTATTATAAAAGATTCCAGTTTTCTCGGATGACAACGAAAAAGTCCTTAATTATAAGGATAAGGACAATTCCATACCTTAAAGTATAAGGGAAATCGCCTCTCTGGCTCCAAAAGTTTTTTAACCCGAAAAAATGGAAGAAAAATAAAAAAAAGGAATCCTGAGATCGAAATCAAAAAAGACGCCATAGTGTTTAAATGGTTCAATCAGAAAAACCATTAAAAAAGTATTTTATGGTTATTTCCTTTTGGGGTATTATGCCGTGTTGCCCTACCTCCTCCTTTATCATAATATCATGTCCACCACATCTGCCCTGATGATGGACACTGTAACGCTGTCCGAAACGTTGGCTAAAGGAGGAGGTAGCGCAACACGGCATAATACCCCAAAAGGAAATAACCATAAAATTTTTGGCCGTGAAAATCTAAAATCATAACCATTACAAAAGTAAGTTGAAACTAGGGTTTTACAAAGAGAAGCATAAAAATAAATTTGAACAAAATCAAAGAAAAAATTCACATACCATCTAGGTTTTAGATACCTAACCGATAAGTGGGTACAAAGATTGTCCTCGGGGCAAATAATATTTAAATTCTAAAACGCAAATTGTTTTTAAAATTGTTATTTAAAAGAGAGGGTTTGTAGACCAAAAATAAACAAGTGGCTGTTTTATAACATTATTATGTTGGTTGGATGACTACTCCTCTTTATCATTAACAAATTAGTAACAGAAATGAGGTCACAAACGAGCTCCTAGCGGCAGATCATTTGCTTGAAACTAATGCTGTATATATGCAAGCAATATCATACTGCAAACCCCTAGAAAACAAAAAGATATTGTATCGTATTACTATATAAAACGACTTCATCAAAGAGTTGCACATCAATAAATGCAGTCGAATCAGAGAAGCTTTTAAAGTGTTATACCTTTTTACGAAGAGCAGCTTTGGACTGATGCTGGTGATATGCGAATCCAAATCGAGTGCCATATTAAAACAACTTCATCAAAAGGTAAAATGTTATTCCATGCATTAGAAACATGGAGGCTTTAAGCTGTTGATTCCCTTTTGCACCGATAGTTCCGTTTAAAGCTCTAAGCTCAAGTTGCCGGCAACAAGGGGCTTAAGCATGTAACAATAACTGAACACGAGCTCTGTGCTTAATTAATTAGCAGCTGGTAGATGGTAGGTACCTGGTACCTGGGACCTGGTGCCAAGGATGTGTCTTATTACGAAATTTCTTTGATAAAGCGACGACACGGCCGGGCGAGGTGATATGAATATAAGATTCACAAGAGAGAGCTAATTCGCCATGCGTGATGTATAATGAATTCCTTTCAAAAGCAAAAAGTCAAAAGCTCTCGAGAGAGGCTCGTGATATTGAGGTTTTATTGTATCACGAATAGTCCTGACTTCTTTCCGAATTTTCGCTATTTTCAATCAAAATTTGATTGGATATTTGTTTTAACCCTTTTACAACGAAACACTTTTGTTCTTCGTTCGAATTATTGCCGTGTGTCGTGATTTGAAAGTAGTTTTTCAAATGTTAAAAATAGATACTGTATAAACGTAGTACGAACAACATGCTATTTACTGGATAAAAAGTCGGATAGTTTAGCCGATAAGATTACATAAATTTAGATAACACGCTGAACGTTATATTGCATTATATTTTAAATAATTTATTGGCTGGCCAACAGACTTTAATTTAATTTATATGACTCACTAACATCACATAATAATTATTACATTTATTTAAATTTTCATTATGGTTATAGCTGAGCAATATAGGTGAGCACACTATTCATGTCAACATTCTTATTGTGATTATACGTTATACTACGTAATAATAAATTAAATTAAAAAGTAGATATATAAAACAAGGAGGATCAAAATCAAATATTATTAAATTCATATATACACGTTTACGTATGTATATACACACATATATATGCGCATGCATACGTGCGCACATTTACTATCTACATTTACTCGTATATGCAATTGTACATACACACACATATTTTTATAAAATTTTAGCAAAATAGTTTTCCCGTTCATGATTTCTCTAAAATTCTTTTTGATAGAGTACCGCCGCCCCGGGAACCTTTATTGGATAACCAACACCTCTGCCATAGGCCACCCCAAGTGGTTCGCTACGTTTGGTGATTTAGCAAGGGTGCCCGGGTTCATGGGGTGAGGTTTGTCTAGGTCTTGGAGGCGGATGACCAGGACATACTGAACCCCAGATTCCTACCCACCCCTTAAACCCTTTTCCTTCCCAGAACTCTCCTCTCTTTTCTTTCCTTTAAAAAAATCTCCACACAGCATCCCCAAAGATTACATAGGTTCTTAGGGAAATTATTTTCCTCATGGCCTCCTTTGTGGAGCTCATGTAAAAAAAAAAAAAAAACAATTATACTTTGTCATTTATGCTTCTGATTTCTACTGGTAGGTTATTAAAGAAGTATTTTCCTTGGTGTGTATAATGGTGTTGGGCAAAATAGGTGTTTAGCTTGGGGCATACAAATACATGTTTAAGTCTATACATAAATACACTTATTATAGAGCCAGTGCCTAAGAAGGTGAATGATTCAATAATCACAAAGTGGCTCTAAGTGAGGAGATCGTCAGGTATATGCAAGTACAAGTTCCTTCTGAAGGTAGTGAGTGAATTATGATGATACCTTGATAATTATTAAATTAATAATTAAAGTGTTCAAAGTCTTTCAAAGTGACAGAAATCTTCGGAAAAGTGCACAAATTCAAGTGATTTCAAGTTATTTCGATCTAGTGACAGTTGTTGCGAACTCCAGTGGTTATTTGTGTATAGAGCTGTCACGGTCATTTACTCGAAAATGAATTCAAATGATAATGCTCTCTCGTCAATAAATATGGCAAAAGAGCTATTGGAAGGCATCCATAATGCCATAGCGGATCCATCTCTAAAACTAACAAAAGATCAGATGGCAAGACTTCTGGGTAAATTATCCAAACTTTCTGGGGTTATGGTTGACGTTGGAACAAAAGTTGGAATCCTTGAAGGTAAATTAATGACTTACGAAAAGATAGCACAACAATCACCCCAGATAACTCCTCTTTGTGATATGTTAGCTGAAATGGAGGAACGTAAGGTCCGTTCCAAGAATGTGATACTACTAAATGTCCCGGAATGCAACTCAAATTCGACCGCAGAATGCATTACTGAAGATAAAAAACAAGTCATGTCTACATTAAGTTTGATGAATGCAGAGATTAACTTTGATGAAATGAAGATCTATAGAATTGGCAGAAAAATATTGGATAACGTGAGACCTATAAAAATTGAACTAAAAGACACCATGCAAGCTAAACAGTTTATATTTAATAAAACCAGATTACCAAATGGCATTCGACTTAAACCTGATAGGACGCTCCAGCAAAGACAGCAATTAACAGATTTGTGGAACAAAATGGAGGAGCGAAAGAAAAAGGGAGAAACAGATATACTAATCAAACATATTAATGGTATACCCAAAATCGTTAAGGCTCATTCAAAAAACTCCCCACAAAACTAACACTCTACTACCAAAATGTTAGAGGTTTACGCACCAAGCTCAACACCCTAAGATGTAATATTCCAACGTTAAACAACGATGTGTACTGCCTAACAGAAACCTGGCTTCATGAAAAAATATCTTCCCCTGAATTAGGCTTCACCAACTACGATATTTACCGGCTGGATCGTGAAAATATTATTGGCGGAGGGGTTTTAATATCGATCAGAAAGTTGTTTCATTCAAAACTATTAAAACTAAAAAATAAAAACATTGAACAAATAGCTATATTAGCGAAACTAAAAACGACAAAAATAATTATTGTGTGTGCATACATCCCCCCCCAAGCTAGTGTTGATGTGTATTGTAAACATTGTGATGAAATTGAATCATTGAAAATGAAATATCCTGATGCAAAATTGATAATTTTTGGGGATTTTAATCTTCCAAATGTAAACTGGGCACAACCCACTGAATCTTCAAATCCCATTTCTGCCAAAGCCCAATTAATCATTGATACCATTAACTTTATCAATCTTAAACAATTAAATCATGTTAAAAATATAAATGATAGAATTCTTGATCTTGTCATATCAAACATTAATAATAGTAATATCAGCGAATCGCAAGAATCAATAGTATCCATTGACTCTCATCATCCCCCATTACAAGCGATCATTTATTTGGCCCCCATTGAACTTACCCCCCAATCTCCTATTCACGCACGAAACTACAAGAAAGCTGATTATAAACAAGTGCGATTATATCTGTCTTCACTCAATTGGTCCCCCATTTTTATGTCAACAAACGTAGAAGAAGCAACAAATGTGTTTAATTCAATCCTTTATAATACCATTGAAAATTGCATACCAACATCTATTGTAAAACGAAACGATTGTTACCCAAAATGGGTTAGTACTGAACTAAAAAAACTCATTCAATGTAAAAAAATTGCTCACATTAACTATAAATCCAATAACTCTATTGACTGCTATAAAATTTTTTCTGATTTACGAAATAAATGTAAAAGTCTATCTAAAAAATGCTATTCAGATTATATTACAGATGTAGAGCAGACTATCAAGTCAAATCCAAAACATTTTTGGAATTATGTGAAGTCTCTTAAAGACAATAACGGCTGTCCTAGATCAATGTATTCAGGGCGCAAACATGCTGACAATGATCAAGAAATAGTTGATCTCTTTGCTGATTATTTCTCAAGTGTTTATGAACACAATAATGATAATGTGTCTTTACCTGAATTTAAATACACCAATGTCACTGATATATCAACATGCCACATTTCCCTGGATGATGTTAATAAAAAGATCAGATCTCTAGATTGTAAGAAGGGGTCAGGTTCTGACAAAATTCCTCCGGTATTCATAAAGGAATGCGCTCAGTTTATAGCAGCTCCTCTTCAACACATATTTAATCTCTCACTCCGAACTGGAATATTTCCTGGTCCTTGGAAACTTAATCACTTGACACCTGTATTTAAATCAGGTGATAAAAATTGTGTTTTAAATTATAGACCAATTTGCATACTGTCTACCATCCCGAAAATGTTTGAAAGTATTGTCTTAGATAAGATTGCTGATAAGTTTAGGCATATTATTACTCCAGAACAGCATGGTTTTGTTACCGGACGGTCAACCACAACCAATCTTCTATTATATGAACACTATATCTGTGAAGCTTTCACGTCTCATGCACAAGTAGATTCAATATATACTGACTTTTCAAAAGCCTTTGATAAAGTAAATATTAATATCCTTCTCGCGAAACTGCAAGCCCTTGGTATACATGGATCATTCCTAAAATGGTTGAATAGTTACCTCTGTAACCGTGAACTCATGGTAAAATTAAATAATAAATTTTCGTATAAATTTAAAGTAACTTCGGGAGTTCCTCAAGGCTCTCATCTGGGCCCACTTCTCTTCATTTTATTTATAAATGATCTATCTTTATGTTTCGATAATGTCAAATTCATTCTATTCGCAGATGACCTAAAGCTTTTTAAGATTATAAAATGTTTAAATGATGCACTTATCCTTCAGCAAAATTTAGATAGACTTGCTAGCTGGTGTGAAATAAATAAATTATTCCTAAACGTAAAAAAATGTTTCCACATGTGTTTTTACCGTTCACGGATTCCAATATCTACATCGTATTTAATTAACAATAATGAAATTGCATTAGTACCATTTATCAAAGACCTTGGTGTTATCTTTGACCGGAAACTTGCATTTGATCGTCACTGTGAAACAATTTCCAATAAGGCCATGCAAATTCTAGGTTTTGTAATACGTAACACAAGGACTTTTCAAAACATTGAGTCAATTAAGCTACTTTACTGCTCTCTTGTAAGATCGCAGCTGGACTATGCATCTCCTGTATGGTCTCCGATTTATACCTATAACTTACACCGTTTGGAGAGAGTTCAAAGAAAATTTCTTCGATACGTTCAATTCAAATTGAGACAGCCTGTAATTGAAATCCGCTACAATGCATTAATGTCTGATCTAAACCTACCACTACTTTCTACCCGGCGTACTATTAATGACATTCTTATACTTTTTAAATTACTGAACAATCTCATAGACTGCCCTCAAATGTTAAGTGTTATAAATATTCGTGTCCCTGTTAAACCAACTCGACTCCACCACCTTTTCCACAGTGACAATCATAGCACTAACTATTCCTATCATTCACCGCTAGTGCGTTTTCACCGAACTGCCAATACGTATACAGACCTTTTCGATATTTTCAAAACCTCGCCGTCTTGCATCAAAGCAAAAATAACTAGTTATTTATGTAACTGATATGTTTGAAAAATGATAAATATTTGTTGTACTAATATGCATCGTATGTATGTATGTACTGTATGTTATTCTATATATATATATGTATAATGTTTGTAAATGTTCAATACACCTGTATTATGTATGTAATAGCCCTATGTACGGGCGTTTAAATAATAAATAAATAAATAAATAAATAAATTTACAGAAAAATATGTATTACTGACATCAGGCAGCGTAGGGAATGTGGCGAATCCATCGCTAAGGAAGTGAACATACGACCTGCAATAGCCATCCCAAACTAAAGTGTGAGTTACCGTGCTAAGGCTGAATGACCTGGGGAACAGTGTCACGAACCTGGGCCTCCGAGAAGCAGGATTGCATCTCGGAGTGTATAGATCTCACCCCAGCACTCGGGGCTCTGCTGGAGTTGACCTTCTATTTCCATAGATACTCGTGGAACGAAAATTGGACCATCCAAAAACAAGGGGTCTTTGAGTAACTTCATGGTCTTGGGGAAAAAAGACAATCTTGCATTACAACATTATTAGCTCGTAACGAACAGTGCACCATTAAAAATCGCTTTTAAAATCCACGCGACCGAAAATACGATCAAAGAGCAAATCCAATATTCGCATATTGTGCGTTATAGAATCCGCACAAAAAACAAAACATCGCGATCCCTCCGATGGTGAAATCCAATAACCTATGCCAAAATAAGACAATATTTGTGTGCCAAAATAGCAGAATGTTTCTGCATTTCTTCAACCGTTGCATTTGTAAATCTACCGAGAACAGGATGTTGTCGTCATTCGTTATTCAATATTACGTTGCACTTTCTCTAGTCTCGTCTCTTTCTCTCTTGGTCTCGGTTTTCATCTAGGAAGCTGTTGCTTTTATGGAGTTTTCCAAGTTATTCTTGTCGATAGAGCTAACATTGCGAAAAAAACAATAAAAATTGCGAACTTACAGACGTACTTTACAGGAAGTCCTGAAAAAACAATTTCCCTCGGGGCCTAAGTCATCTTTGGGGATGCTGTGTAGAGTATATTTTTAAGGAAAGGAAGGAGAGGAAGTTCTGGGAAGGAAAAAGGTATGAGGTATGGGTAGGAACCTGGGGGTTAGTGTATCCAGGAGTGACGAACGTGTGAATTCATCCCCGAAAGGTCCTTCCCCGCAGCAGGTAGGCAAAAGCATCCATCATCAAGACCCGGACAAACCTCTCCCCATGAACCCGGGCATCTTTGCCAGGTCACCAAACGAAGCGAACCACTTGGGATGACCTATATCGGGGGTGTTGGTATCCAATAAATGATTCAGGGGCGGCGGTACCCATACTAACTGTCCAAATTGTATATAATAATATATAGTGTAAAATATTATTATTATCGTAGTTAGTTATTGTTAATATTGATTTATTTTTGACTGAATTTATTGGCTACCGTAATTTAACACAATTACAAAGAAAAGAAGGTATTTTTGTAACAAATATTTATAAACAAAAAACCGATAACCAATTTAACTCCCGAAAACACCAATTTCCTTACAAAAATTTAGGTAATGGCGACTCGTGAATCAATTTAACGACACAAAAGTTTAAAGAGAAATTTATAATAATTTTCGCGGAATTAATAGCCATTAATTTATGAAAACCGACGATTTTGAGGTCAATTGAAAAGCCGCATTCTGTCAAAAGCCAATATTAATTTTAACGTTTTGTAGACACTCTCGACAATAAAGGCGAAATGAAAAGCAATCGAAACTTTATTGTATGTTTGACAATATTAATCAGAAACAAGGTTGGCCATAGATTGTATATAATAATCAAGCGTTGGGACAAATTATTAATATTGGAAACACCTGCATTTATAATTTGAGAACTGTATACAGAATGTATAATTACAAAGAAATATATGAGCATCCCTCTTTGTTTAATGCTGCGGGACAGTGCATAACTTACAAGCATGCTAGAATTAGGTTCTTGTCAGAGGACACATGTAAAAGAAGTTGATATTTTGTTTATTGAAAAAAATGTCACCCGAGTCCAAAAATTTCGTCAACATTTTTCACGCCAAATAAGCTTAGGAAATCTACATCCTGTTACACGCTATGTAAAGAAGCAAGAGCTGTGGAAATCAGAATGAACTTCAGGAAAAAATAATAGCCCATCTATTAATAATACTGGTCCAATAAATACTGGTCCGAGGCAATTAACCTTTAGATCAGCAACTTCATCGGCTATAAGCAGACTAATAGAACCTAAACGAAAGCAAAATACTAAGTTTGGAGATCGTGCTTTCGGAATATCTGGGCCTAAGGCTTGGAATAGATTCCCTCCGGAATTAAGAGGCCAAACAAGCCCAACAGAATTTAGGTCCAAACTAAAAACCTACCTTTTTGGGCTCTCGTACCGTTGATTTAAATATACCTATCATACTTGTATTGCCTATGATATGTCCTAATCACACTTTTCTAACTGAATTAAAATTACTCGAATCCTTACACATCAATCTGTCTCTTGACGAAACACATTTAGGAAGATCAACTCCTTGTACCGCCCATCATTAAATGTTGCTTTTACTTTCCAAAATACACTCATTAAAGAATATATTACATATACATATTAAAATATTTTTCAGGATTAGATAACACGTGTTCACAATTATGTCCTTTGCGTGCGAATTCTATCTAAATTTCTTTAAATAGATAAAACAGAGTTAATTTCAGTCGACCTCCCAGGTAAGTATGGTTCTGCATTCATTCATTTTAGGCAGCATCGCGTTCATTGGTCAAAACATTGTAGGTACATATATTTTCGTATCGGTGAAATTAACCGGTGGATGCAATTTTTAGCCGTAAGTTGTTTTTAATTGTTTGACTAGCTTGTAGTGATTATAATAAGTTTGTACAGCGCCCTTGAGGTAATTTTTCACAAAAACGGCGCTATATAAATCATCCAAATATGATTTTTTGATATAATATTAAAAAGATGCTAGGTCCAGTTAATTAATATTAACGTAACAAAAAAAACTCGAATTCGAACCATAGAATTGCTGAATTGTGGTCCTAGCAAAGCCATAAGTATAGTTTTCAAAGATTGACGATTACGGATACACTCGCCCAAAGATATTCAAATACAGAGAGATATGCTATGGTGTCCGCGCAACTGTCGCCGGACTACGCGCTAATTAGCGTAGTTTTCATACAAAAAGAATTTGTTCATTTCGTTGATTTTTTGAAAATGTGCATTAATATTGGTTTTAACAAAGGTGGCTAAACCACTTTGAGACGACTTGATTATAAATTTCAATTTTTGAAGGTGTCTAAATTTATTTATTACCGGATAAACAAATTTTCTGAGAAAAATATTAAGACGGTAGATACTCTATTATGTGGGGTATTTTGAAATCTGTTTTGCCCACACTAAATGTAATGTTTTCTTAATGGCTTAATAATGAAGTTACTTCTGTGACTTGTTCAAGTGCGTTACAATGTTTAGGTTTCTTAGTACGTTTACAATGGGAAAGGTTTTTCCTGAGGGCCTTCTGTGTGGAGCGCAAAACACAAGTTACCACGTTAAAAATACATATAAATATTGATATAGATGATGATTTGTTCAATTAAAAAACTATTTCCATAAATATTTATTTTCAAGCATTGTGCAAAACAAATTTAATCACATTTATGTCAGTCAGAAACTGTATAAAAATGGAACGAGCAAACGTTACATTCCCGGAGACTGTCAGTTTTAAGATTTCATAAGATATGAGCTTTCTATTGGCTTTTCTCGATGCACAGTACAAACTGAATATATGAAATACGTCTTGGGAAATAATATCGGAAAGGAAAGCACACACGGAACGACGTTTTCATTTGATAGATGATGAAATACGAATTGCGATACTAGAAATATCGAATATGAAAATTTCAAAATATTTTCTAAAATGAACATTCTGAAATGCATTGAAATGAATTCTGGAATGTTTTTTCGGCATGAATTCAGATTGCACGTAAAAGGGAACGGCTGCGTGGCCCTTTTCGTACAAAACTTCAATTGGGTTTGAGACCAAAATACAAAACCAAACTGAAAAATCATTTTTGTAAACAAATGTCTAGTAGGTACATACATTCTAGTCGAGTGTGCCTTATACATAGGTAAAAAAATAACAGAATTTAGCTGCATAATTTGTCCAAACAATATTTTTTGGTATTTTTATTTTTCATTTTAATTTCTTTACTAATCGTAATAGGGTAAAATAACGTATACAAAATATATTTTTTTAATATTAGCTCCACACAGGAGGCCCTGAGTAAAATTATTCCCCTCAGGGCATATATCATATTTGGGGATACCGTTTGGAGGGCCTTTTTAGGAAAGGAAGGAGAGGAAGTTCTGAGAAAGAAAAATGTGTGAGGAGTGGGTAAAAATCTAGGGGCCAGTGCATCCAGGAGTGACGGACGAATCTATCCCTCCCACTGCAGTGAAAAGCGATGTTCCGGGAGAGTCCTACTGGAGAGTCAGAAGGTCTCCTTTCACAAACCTCTCTTGAGGGGTACCCGGGTTCGTGGTGTAAGGTTTGTCAAGGTCTTGGTGGCCGATGTGTCAGCCCACCTGATGCGTGGCGGGCCGGATCGAGAGAGACTGGTTGAGGAAGTCTTTTGATTTCTCCAGCCAGAATCCCTCTACCCATCGTCTTGCACCGCAGTTGAAGGGATGGATTCATACGTCCGTCACTCCAGGATACACAGACCCTCCAGGTTCCTACCTATTTTCTTCCCAAAATTTCCTCTTCTTCCTGTCCTTAAAAAACCCTTGACACAGTATCTAATGCAAAAAAAAGAGTGTGCTTCAGACCACACGACTGAAGTAAAACTTCTTTAGCTCCAACTATATGATAGGAAGAGAGAAAGAAAATGTGCGCGCGCACTGCTCTCTCTTGCTCCTACAGTGTGATACAGTCAATAGGCCTGCACTGTATCTTAGATATATACGAAACGTAACTGGCTATGAGAGAAAGAGAGAAATAAAATGTGTGCTCGCATCTCTCTCTTTTGCCCCTACAGTAATATACGAAACGTAACTCTCTCTCTCTTTCTACCTTCACTAACTTATATCTCCCTCTCAACTACCGTTCGCCTCGCTTTTCGTAACGCTCTCGTCACGCATTCACCAGCTTACTCCCCAAGTCAAGAGTGAGTAAAGAAGTTTTACTTCAAAAATTGTATCAATGTACAAAAGTAGGTATTCACTGTAACAAACATGAAAGTGCTTGCGACAAAGCTCAGTAATCAAACGCGAAACAAAAACAAAAAATAAATGCTCAGCAAATTAGCGCTATCCTCGGTCCCCAGTAATCCTGTTTATAAGCCTTTGCCTGATCACATGACGCACCCGGTACAAGGCAATAGGCAATAGTGGACTGCGGGACTGCGGTGCAGGGAGCCCCGGGCAGACAGACACTTTGCACTGATGACTGAGGATTATTTTTCATTATGCACCCTGCCTATTTTGACACAAAGCCGAGCGGTGGGAAGGGATGGTGCACCCCAAATGACGGAACACGCTCGGAGACAAAAATAAAAAGCCCGCTGCCTGCGGAAATGATGTAGCATTTTGGTATATGACAGGCAAAAGGGAATCTGTCCAATAAATACATTATCGAAAAACTTCCATTAAGTGTATTTCTCATCGTCACAAAAGGAATATAAAATTTTGCGTTGACTGTTTTATGAAATACACCTACATTATGGATTTAAATATAATCAATACATACATTTTTGCTCTTAAGGGCTATTTCATAACCTCTAAGTAAGCTGCTCAATAGTGTTACTCGTGGAATAATTTGTACTAAAATATACGTAGGTATCGTAAACACTAAGAGCCCATTAATCAATATATACTACTTCAATGTGCGTGCCGTTAAAACACAGAAACGAGTCCCAAGAGGTATGATCAAGGGAATTATATGGTGTGGCAGTACTCTATCCCCCATCTATGAGGAAGGTTCTCGTTTTTACCCGAAGGGCGTAATTTTGAAGATATACGCGCTGGAAGTTTCGCCCTCTAGAAATTTCTAGAACAATCCAGAAGATTCAAGAGTATTTCACGACATTCCAGAACATCCCGGAATAGTCTGGAATGTTTGGGAACATCCCGACATTCCACAACATTCCAGAACATCCCGGAACGTTCTGGAATGTTGTGGAATGTTCGGGAATAGTCAGGAACGTTTGGGAATATCCCAACATCCTGACATTCCACAACATTCCAGATCATCCCAGAACATTCTGGAATGTTGTTGAATGTTCGGGAGTAGAATGGAACGTTCTGGAATATCTCGGAACATCCCAGATCATTGTGGACCATTCCAGAACACTCTCGAATGCTGTGGAATGTTCTGAAACATTGTGGACCATTCGAAGCCTTTTTTGTATGGGTGGGGCTACCCGATGGTAGGGATATTGTAAAGCAAAATCCGTCGTGGGTTAGAACATCAGTTCAATCTCATATCAACTCTGTGAACGAAGCTGGGTATTCCAGCTAGTCACAGAATAAGAACACAAGAAATGTCTTGTGGTCAAGTTTCTTGATCCAAATATTTGCAAATTTGGAGTTTAAATTACCAATTCAAAACTATGTTTACGAATTTCAAATGGGATGGAGATCTACGATGTCAGGCGAGAGTAAGTGAAACAAATCTCTGGGCCATTGGACTAAATGAACATTTATTGCATCATTCTTTTCTTTGCCCATCAACTAATTAAAGCTAAGTTCTCTATAGCGACGTGGTTAACGCGTTTGATTTTTGATTCGGGACTGCAGGTGTTACCATGGCAATTTTAACCCCACAGGCCTCGAGCATATTCCGTCAGAAGATCAGATTATTTCCGCTGTGCAATAAAATCCTAAAAAGAATATTTCTGAAGATATCTGAAAACCAAAAACTGTTTCGTAATAGAAACACAGATATTTTTTTTAGGAAAATACATTATAATTTGTACATATTGCACTCTATTATCATCACTTTTCAAAAATAATTAATAAAAACTTTTCAAAGTTTCATAATTTTTTTTCAAATTGCGGTCGGAAACTTTGGTTTCATATATGTGCAAATTTTAATTCTTCTATGGTTCACTTTTAGATTTGAATACAAAACATCGTTAATATATCATATTTCTCAAAATGGTAGTAAAAGAAACAATATTTTCTATGATACCTGTATGAACTGTTCCCAAAAGCGAACAATTTAGCTTGAGGGGTTAAACTGTGTCAGTTAATTCGTAGTGAAATAACGTGATAAAATTATTAAAATGACGTCTTACAAGCGGAAGATACTCTCAGTATCGCCCTGGTTTAAGACCAACATTAAGGAATAAAACGTTCCTTGAAAAGGCTGAAGCCGTGTTTGGTGACCAGACCTGAATAGCCAGGTACATCCCCACCCTCTTCCCTATCTCCTTCCCCTCCCTGCTACCTTCAGCCTCACAACTTATCCCAATTGGGCATGGCTCCAGACGGGAGCAGCTGGAACTCTTATGAGTTACTCACATTAAAAAAAACATGAACGGATCAGTTAGTTTAATTAAAACATCAATAATTTTAGCAACTTGTTTGCGTTTATTGTATATATTAATTTAATTAAAAACAAAAAACCGAGACTTAAAAATTAACAAAAAGAATCTTACCAAATTTATATAAATTTCGAGTACGACTTGTGTTTCCTGCAAACTAAAATCTGTTATCCACTTTCCTCCACCACATAAAAAATGTGATGAATCATCAACTTTACTTCTACTGGTGTTAACCGCATCAAGGGGTCAGTGGAAATTCATCTCGAAAACTCGGTAGGGGCTACCACCTTCCCCTCCCTCTCCCCCACCCCACAACCATCCCGGCTATCATCGCCACCCCCCACTCGGCCACAACCCTCCCCGGAGCTGTCAGACGATACTGAATGATTGATGATGATATTGCACTTCAGATCCTTACACTCTGTCAGCAGAGATATTCTGTGGCAGAACATGCATCTATCCATCTATTCTATCTCCCATATTATATTAATTTCTTCATCCGTAAAATGGAGATTTTAAGGGTTAGGGGATAAAGGATGGTCGAACATAATTATGTAAATTATTTTACTAATAGCATCATCGATATAATAGAGCCCTCCCATACCTAAAATCAATCCAAAAATAACACCACCAATGATTAATTTCATAATACCATTCGAATTCTGCCGCACTTCTTGCGTGACGGAGTAGTTACTTTGCTAGGAAGAAATTAAACATTTTTCATCAAATGTTATTTGTCTCGATAATCTATTTGTTGCGTATAAGGAAAATAATTTTAAGCATCATATAACTGAATAAATTGTTAATAATAGAGTCCATGATAACCCACACCTAAAATATTTCTAACTGCCTCAATTTTGTGTTTTAAAAATATACCAAGCTAGTGTTTCCGTTGCCGCGAACTTGCTGAAAAACAAATTTGCTTCACGTAGCGTAGATCAATAAAAGGTAAAAACCAATGTTTCTTGCGATTTTTTTGTATTTAATTTTTATAAATGTTTTTTTAAACCAATATTTTTGGTTCCGTTGTCATTTTGAAGACCCACATGCCTTGACTAGATATTTGGTCCAAGAATAGCATGCGTGATATTACACAGGCCTGAATTTTAAGTATCGTCCACGAACCACTGTCAGAAATACACACAGTGGACATTATATACTTGAATTATACATAGGTTTTGCAGGTTTAAATTTGAGAGTATTTCTTCTTCTTTAGCCGGATCTTCGTTGCTGAGTATCATCCCCTGCTCCAATATCCATGGTGGACACGGCTCCTACACTCCTCGCGGTTCTGCGCTGCTTGGAGAACTGCGGACAAGACGCTAGTGGTACTTAATCACTCCAGTGCATTGGTAACCATCCCCAGCTTCTTCTATCTTCCACTTTGCCAGTTTATCTAAGTTAGAGTCCTCAGTTTGGCGATCAACGCATCCAAATTGTCTTAAAATATGTTGTAGGCAGATAGTTGAAAGCCTATTGTGATGCTCTTCCAGAATGAATGCATTTGTGCGTCTGGCTGTCCATGGAATCCTGAGCATCACCAATCCAGCACCACATTTCTAGAGGGAGTCCATCCGCTTTCTTTCGATGGCTTTAAGTGTCCATTTTTCCATACCGTGTAGAAAAGTGGGTAAAATCAACGCTAGGGCGAGTCCAATCTTGGTAGTCTTCGTTATGCCTCTGTCACTCCATATCTTTTACATTTTATTCAAACAACTTTTGTGAAGCAAATTCTTCATTTCACTTCTGTATCACAACCTCCTTCATCACTTATAGACGATCCTAGGTCTAGATACATAAAGTCTTTCACCGGTCCTAAATCTGTGAGAGCATTATTATTATTTTTTTTACATTAAATCCACTAAGATGACATCTAGGCCTATCATTTGCTATGCTGTGTGGAGGGTCTTTTTGAGGAGAGGAAGGAATGAACATTGGTCTTGAAGAGACCCGTGTTGTAGAGAGGAAGAAACACAAGGGCCGGCAAATCGTTCCATAGCCGAGCTGTTCCCATTCTCAAGTGACAAATGTCAACCATGTACATATGTTGGGCGTGTTTCCCGACTATGCGCCGGTGCCGAAGGGATCAATGACGCTAGTTCCTCGGAGCATCTTCCATTGTAATACAGTTAGAACAAGGATAGCATTCCCACCCACGCCTATGCTTTAAAGATTGCAACCTGTCTGTTAAGATGGGAGAATCCATCAAACGGACCACCCGTTTCTGCAGAGTCGAGGGTATTTTGTTTGATTCTTACAAAAGTGTTATTATAAACGACCATTAGCTAGAAAAGGCTACATCTCAACATTCTCAACCCTATCTTATTGGTCATCTGTTTGAATATTAATATAAAAGTACATTGAAACAACATTGTAAAATCGGAAAATGAAATAACAACTGACAAAATTGCCACCATCAGGAGGATTTGCAATCAACATTTTGGGATGGTACCCAGAAATCAGATGAAAATGATATTTATAATAAGGTTTTTTGTCATCATTAACATTTAATGTAAACGACCCATGGGAGTACATTAAATGAAAATTATAACGAAAAAGCTCTATGAACGCACACCAGAAGAATTAAGTCAATAGAATAATTGAGGAATTAAAAATATAACATTTTACCGACTATTGCAATCAAAATGCAATGCAAATAAGCAAAGCATTTATTACTATTTTAATTATAGCAAACAATGATAATAAAGAGCATAAAAGCCAAAGGTAAAAGCCCATAGACATGAAAAATAAACCGCTATAATAACGTCACTAATTAATACAATAATCCCCCATTCCCAAAAGCTCCGAATGTAATGCCTAATGATTTAAATATCCAACCACCACAATTTTCCACATCGATTATTTGATTTCATTTTCAATTAGTAGCGATGCCAAAAATATTAAATTTGATTAATTAAATACTAAATACCCTAATTATTCCCGACTAAATAGCAAAAAGCTCCATGTTTTTTCGATCGGAAATTAATAAAACCTTAATTACGCATTTTAGAATGGTCAAATATATGAAACATTTTTTAGAAATTCGCATTTGAATTTAAATGTTTTCATACACTTTTTATACTTTTGACAAGTTATCAATATAAATACAATACATTTAACCGATTGAATTTGGTTATTATTTTTATGTTCATTATTTTTTTTTACAATAACTCCACGCAGGAGGCCCTCATCTAAGATGCTGTGTGGTCTTTTTAAGGAGTGAACATATTGTAGGAAGGAGGAAATACAGAGGTCGGCAAAGTACAGCTGAGCTGTTGAACTTAAGAACGAGTCGTTCTCATGTGACAAATGTCAACCGAATACATATTATGGCGTTATGTTGAAAATGGTTCCATGACAACTAACCGAAGTGACAGTTCAACACCCCTTTGAAAAGTCATTAAATCTCATACGATACGATACGATTGTACCACCCCAGCCAGGACCACTCCTGTCCCGGTGAGACCGGTACACCAGGGGGCACTGATTTGTTAGGACTGGAACACGTGCTCTGAGGATAGGAAGGAGGTTGGAGTTTAATCGACCGGTATACATGGCAACCTAATAAGCCAATTTTGGAAATTAGGATGGGCAGGAATAAAGGAATGGATTGAGCGTTAATGTTTTCTCCTTCTTTACGCCTTCCTTCTTCTTGCCTCTTTTCGGCTTTTTTTGTATCTTTTCGTCTCCTCTCAACTCTTCTTGTCTCTCCTTGGCTCTTCCTGCTTCTTCTTGGATCTTCTCGTCTCTTCTTGCCTCTTCTCGTCACTTCTTGTCTATCCTTGGCTGATCCTGCTTCTTTTTGAATCTTCTCGTCTCTTCTTGCTTCTTCTTGGATCTTCTCATCTCTTCTTGTCTCTTCGTGGCTTTTCTTGCCTCTTCTCGGGTCTTATCGTCTCTTTTAGCCTCTTCTTGATTCTCCTCCTCTCATCTCATCTATTCTTGCTTTGAAAAGTCTTAAAGTCATTTAATCTCATGAAAAAAAATAATTACATAGCCCATAATGTAGGTGACGATTAACCAATTATTTTTTTCATCATTTTTAATGACTTTTAAAAGGAGGTGATGACGTTGGTTATTGCGGGGTTGTCCGGTCACTATTGAAAACACTGCTATAGGTCTCACAGAAATCGTTGTCTCCCTTACTGTCACGGCGAGAAATATGATCCAAACAGTGTTAGAAAGAGAAAACTAAAGTCACTTCTAAAATTTAATCACTTAGAAATTAAAACATACACCTTTATGAAACCAAAGCTTCGGATCGCAATTTGAAAAAAAAATAAGAAATTTTGTGATTTTTGTAATTTTACATGATGCCAGAGTAAAGTTAGCCTCCCAACAACTGGGCGTACTGTACAGGGCCTGCAGGTACTTTAATAGTACACAACTGATAACCCTATACAAATCACAAGTGCGCCCCACGGTTGAATGTGGCAGCCACCTCTGGTCTGGAGCTCCAAAATACCTGAAAAATACCCTAGACTTTGTGCAGTAACGGGCGGTCCGTTTGATAGATTTTTCCATCTTAACAGACGGATTGCAATCTTTAGAGCACAGGCGTCGGGTGGGATTGCTATCCTTGCTCTACCGGTATTACAATGAAGATGCTCCGAGGAACTAGCGTCATTGATCCCTTCAGCTTCGGTGCATAGTCGTGAAACACGCCAAACGCGTGCCCAACATACACGGTTGACATTTGTCACATGAGAACGGGCCGCTTCTTCGACTCGTTCTTGTGTTTAACAGTTCGGCTGTGGAACGATTTGCCGGCCTCTGTGTTTCCCCCTTCCTACAACATGGGTCTCTTCAAGACCAATGTTCATTCCCTCCTCTCCTCAAAAAGACCCTCCACACAGCATCTCAGATGACATAGCCTCTGAGTTAAATTATTTTCCGCAGGGCCACCTGTGTGGAAAAAAAAAACATGAAACAAGGTAACAAACAATAACGTGTTAAACACGTTTGTCTAATAAAACGATTTTTGTGTTACTTTTTTTTCTAAAATTATACGTTTATTTCTAATTATAAAAACGTATTTTATCACCTTTCGAAATCAGTTTTAGCTTTCGGGGATGCCTTTAAGAATATTCTCAAATGTATTTTATTGTAAAGTGAAAATAATCTCACCATATACGAAGCCTGTGGAACTAAAAAATTTAAAAAAAATAGAAAAATTTGAACCCAATTCACGGTTAGGTTTTATCGGAGCGCTACGAATTGATAATTTACGTAGAATTAATCAAACACCATTTCTTGCACTGTCGGGAATCAATAAGAACAGCGGTTGTGATCGGTGGGAAGTGTGGATAATGAATCTATTGATAATAATTAGTGACATTTGATTGAAACGGGTTGGGCCGCAGACAATGGCGTCGCACAAAAGCGCATAGAATAATAATAATTAATTTGGCCAGGGTGGCAACACTGGTAACACAAGCAACGTTCAAAAGTTACATTGTGCCGGAATCTGCCGGCATTCAAAATGTGGCAGATGGAAGTGTGGAATTCCAAATTTCAAAATTGCAAATTTAAACGTTGGACGTAATTTACGGTGACAACAATCAGCGATAATTCTACATATTGACGTTGATTGTTGTGGAATAAAACATCACGTCTATGATTTTTATCAATGATAATTTATTATTTTTTTATTATATTTGTGTTCAGCCTGCTAAACTTACAACTCACGTTTTCAAACAGTAGAATCCATAAGTAAATAAATAAGAGTGTGCAGTTCACACGCGGTAGAAGTGAAACCTTCAGAAAACTAAAGTAAATAAGAGTGGAGAGTGACTAAGAAGCACTTTTTTGTCAATGTGAAATATAATTTTTTTAGATATTTTTGTAGTATTGCAGTGCACCTTTTCCTATGCATTTGTTCATCGGAGTCGCTAGCTGTCGCTTTGTTTTGTGATTTGCCTGTTCATTTTGAAATAGTTTGAAGATAGGATATTATTTTTTTTGTTCGTCACGTGCTTCATAACACTAGACCAAAGGAAATTGCGTGGGACCGTAGATTTATCGTATTATATTGGAACCGAGTACCCGTGAAATAAATAAATATTTTATTGCTATCTCGTTCTCTCGCAGCTGAATCCTATTATTTATTTTATTTATTTATTGCTTCTTCACAATTTAGAAACATTTTTTTAGCATGTAATTATTAACCCCACTAGGGTTCGCCTGTCCGCATGTATGTGTTTGTCTCTTTTTAGTGTCGCTCGATTCCGTTTCATCGAGTTTCAAATCACAACGGTGCTTAAGAAGTTTTAATTTCAAAAACCTTCCACCTTCGCCTTCACTGACCGCGACATTGTAAATAACCAACTGTGTAAAAACATAAGCAAATTCTTAATTGTAAGCTTTAATAAAGGTCAATACGTGGAAATTCTCCAGAACTAAATAGTCCTAAATTCTCCAGTCTTTCAAAATAAATATTAACTCAACTTTGGCATTAATCTTCCCATAAATATTAACTCAACTTTGGCATTAATCTTCCCATAAATATTAACTCAACTTTGGCATTAATCTTCCCATAAATGTTTCTCCATGAGCCATCCGCTCGGATGTCTCCATACAAGATGGGAAAATTTTCTAATCTACTTGAATTTTGTTGTTAAAAACCAGTTGGCGACGCAATCGCAATTAACCTCATGAACAAAATCGATATTTTTCTGATCTGATATATCGCAGATTTATTACTCGAAAACTTGACAAGTCGTGAGCCGTTACCATGGCAACATGTCAACAAGGCAACTGAAACGCGACTGCCGCGGCGACCAACAGTGCAGGACACAGGTACATCATCTTATTAATTAGCCTCCCAACAACTGGGCGTACTGTACAGGGCCTGCAGGTACTTTAATAGTACACAACTGATAACCCTGTACAAATCACAAGTGCGCCCCACGGTTGAATGTGGCAGCCACCTCTGGTCTGGAGCTCCAAAATACCTGAAGAATACCCTAGACTTTGTGCAGTAACGGGCGGTCCGTTTGATAGATTCTTCCATCTTAACAGACGGACTGCAATCTTTAGAGCACAGGCGTCAGGTGGGAATGCTGTCCTTGTTCTACCGGTATTACAATGGAAGATGCTCCGAGGAACTAGCGTCATTAATCCCCTCGGCACCGGTGCATAGTCGGGAAACATGCCAAACACGCGCCCAACATTTGTACACGGTTGACATTAGTCACATGAGAACGGGTCGTTTCTAAGACTCGTTCTTGAGTTTGGCCTCTGTGTTTCCTCCCTCCTACAACATGGGTCTCTTCAAGACCCGTGTTCACTCCTTCCTTTCCTCAAATAGACCCTCCACACAGCATCTTCAAAGATGACATAGGCCCCGAGGAAAGTCATTTTCCTCAGGGCCTCCTGTGTGGAGTTAATGTAAAAAAAAAATATATCATACTGAGAAAGACACCGAAAAACCCAATTTAAACATACTTTACATAGATAAGTAAATAAATAAAAAAATTCGTACCAAAGTTCAATTCTGTCAATGGATGACGGTGATTCAAAAGATTCAAAACTATTATTGATGATCTTGTTAATGCCCAGGCGCAAATAGACAACTCATCTTAATATTTTAAAGCATAACTAAAACAGAATGTTGCAAAGTATTTTTCATAGATTTTTTTTAACCGAATCTTCGACTAAACATTTTTTTTAATAATACCTGGAAATTACATTGTACAACAGAGGTAAATAAAAATATTCGTAGAAGGGATGTTTATTTATTTATTTTTTCATGTTCTCCGTCAAACGGTTATATACCAATATTTCAAGTAGAAGATTACTAATTAAAATTGCATGGGGGCAGTTTCACTATTTTGTGACGTGTGTCAAAAGACAGTTGCTGAATTGTCTTTAAGAGAATTTTTATCCATTTTAATTTTTAATACTCGACATCTGTTGACTTTTCTGCAAGAGTAAAACCTCAAAACCAAGACACTGTCTAGATAGCATTTAGAAATAGTAGACTCAGAAATAAAGACCTGCTTTTCCTCAATCAGCACTCGACTAACTATGGTTATAACTCCCACTGTCCAGAATGTGTAGACTGGTCAACTCACGTCAAGACCTTGATTTTTTTGGTATTAGCTTAAATGATTTCTGTCGCTCTTTAAACAAATGAAGATATTTCCTATTCACCCTAATTTTTGCAAGGCAAGACGTGACCTGACACTTATTTTTTCTTCTATTTTCACTGTTTGTCTTTGCTATCATGTACCATCCGAATCCTTACATTGTTCATTTCTATACTTCGTGATACTTTGTTTTAAATTGGACGTAAGTCCGTAAATAAATAAATAAATAAATAAATAAATAAATTTAGTTAGGGTTTGAATCTTGCACGCATGCATAAAGATAGCAGCCAATAAAATATGCGTTACGAAAATGAAGATAATGTTAATGGTTCTTAGTCGAAGTATACAGTTAAAAATGACCGAATAGGGACACCTTAACTTAGTTGGTAGCGTCACGGCACGGAAAGCCGAAGGTTCTGGGTTCGAGTTCTAGATCTTTTCCAGATTTTCGATTGAGTTTCGCAAATATTGTCTTCATTTAATTAAATATTACAATTTGAGGTTTTACTCATTAAGTTAAAAATAAAAATAATTTAAAGTTTATTTATTTAAAAATAATTTTAAAGTTTATTGAAGTGAAATAACGTAAACCTGCGCTATCCAAATACTATGTTGTAATTATTATGTTCACCGTATTGCGATTCCATCAGTAAGTATGTACAAACATACATAATTATTATCTGTGTATGCGGCCAAATACTATGTTGTAATTATTATGTTCACCGTATTGCGATTCCATCAGTAAGTATGTACAAACATACATAATTATTATCTGTGTATGCGGCCAAAATAACGAACGATTTCTCTATAACTATCATTCCTAAAATGGTTGAATAGTTACCTCTGTAACCGTGAACTCATGGTAAAATTAAATAATAAATTTTCGTATAAATTTAAAGTAACTTCGGGAGTTCCTCAAGGCTCTCATCTGGGCCCACTTCTCTTCATTTTATTTATAAATGATCTATCTTTATGTTTCGATAATGTCAAATTCATTCTATTCGCAGATGACCTAAAGCTTTTTAAGATTATAAAATGTTTAAATGATGCACTTATGAAATAAATAAATTATTCCTAAACGTAAAAAAATGTTTCCACATGTGTTTTTACCGTTCACGGATTCCAATATCTACATCGTATTTAATTAACAATAATGAAATTGCATTAGTACCATTTATCAAAGACCTTGGTGTTATTTTTGACCGGAAACTTACATTTGATCGTCACTGTGAAACAATTTCCAATAAGGCCATGCAAATTCTAGGTTTTGTAATACGTAACACAAGGACTTTTCAAAACATTGAGTCAATTAAGCTACTTTACTGCTCTCTTGTAAGATCGCAGCTGGAATATGCATCTCCTGTATGGTCTCCGATTTATACCTGTAACTTACACCGTTTGGAGAGAGCACAAAGAAAATTTCTTCGATACATTCAATTCAAATTGAGACAGCCTGTAATTGAAATCCGCTACAATGCATTAATGTCTGATCTAAACCTATCACTACTTTCTACCAGGCGTACTATTAATGACATTCTTATACTTTTTAAATTACTGAACAATCTCATAGACTGCCCTCAAATGTTAAGTGTTATAAATATTCGTGTCCCTGTTAAATCAACTCGACTCCACCACCTTTTCCAGAGTGACAATCATAGCACTAACTATTCCTATCATTCACAGCTAGTGCGTTTTCACCGAACTGCCAATACGTATACAGACTTTTTCGATATTTTCAATACCTCACCGTCTTGCATCAAAGCAAAAATAATTAGTTATTTATGTAACTGATATGTTTGTAAAATGATAAATATTTGTTGTACTAATATGCATCGTATGTATGTACTGTATGTTATTCTATATATATAATGTTTGTAAATGTTCGATACACTTGTATTATGTATGTAATAGCCCTATGTACGGGCGTTTAAATAATAAATAAATAAATAATATATAAAACTTATCAAACAATCAAAATTACTCAGTATCCTACTTTTTATCTACAGTTGTGACCACTGATTGCAATTACAAGTGTGAAGATTTGATCAAAAGATACACATTATATACGAGGTATATTACGATCAATGGAACGTGGTTATTGGTTATCCAATCTGAGCTAATAGAGGGAACCGGCCAATTCAGTGCAGTGCAGGTTGGCTGCTTGTTATGCCAATTGGATATTGAACGTAATGCAATAAGGCATGATTGTGCGGGGGTGGACGGATGTCCAGTGTCCTGTTAACTCGCTAAGGGATGACCTAAGGCCAAGTTGCTTAATGTGCCAGTCAAAACATAAAAAGGAGCAAATTTCATTATTGCAAATTGTTTTAACAAAGAAAATTCTATACATCTTTGGCTCTCGTGCAGTTTTTATTTTATTTACATTAACTCCACACAGCAGGCCGTAAGAAAAACAATTTCCGTTGTATTGGGACCTATGTCATCTTTATGGAAGATTTTTAAGGGAAAGGAAGGAGAGGAAGTTCTGGGGACGAAAAAGGGGTCCAGGTGCGATTGACGTATGAATCCATTCCTCCCACCGCGGTGCAAGGCAATGAATCGAGAGAGGAGATGCCAAAAGTTCTCCCTCAACCAGTCTCTACCAATGCGGCCTGCCACGTAAGTGGCAGAGGCATCCGCAACCAAGGCCTAGACAAACCTCAACACATGATCACGGGCACCCCTGCTAACCGGGAGATCTGTGGCAGGGTATCCAATAAATGGTTCTCGGGGCGGCAGTACCCATACCCGCCTCCCAAATTAAATTTGTGGCAGTCACCCAAAGTTAATAAAAATTATTTACCAACAAAACTAAATATCTTATATAAGTCTACGCACATACCTGAAATTGTAATTGCATACTTCATTACTTTCTACTGTATGCAATAAAATTTTCTTATTTTTTCTTCAAACGCAGCATACTTATAGTATGGCACCATTTAAATTAAAATTTAAAATGATGGACACTACAATGCTGTAAGAAAAGTTGGCTAAAGAATAAGTAAGCGCAACACGGCGTAATACCCCAAAAACCTATGTAAAATTTCTTTTCGCAAAATCAATCTTATTGTCCCAAGGTCTAGCCTTGGTAGAGGTTGAAAAGAACTATTAAATAGGAAAACTAAACATAAGTTTATATTATTTATTACGTAACTTTTGAGACCCTTGAGAAAACGATACCTTAAAAAAAATCTTCATACAAGCACACACTATTATTCTACACCGATGTTATAATATAAATATTTTAGACGGTATTATTTCTTAGAAAGAAAACTTTTCTTTTAACTGAAGGTGTCGTTTGACATCTTTTAAACTTGCGTTGAGATATAGTGTTCCATAGAGAATACAAAAGTTCATCCGTCAATATCTCAAAACTTCAGGCCTTACTAATATATATTTTTTTAAATTTACACAACTGATAAACAACCGATTACCACACATAAATAGTCTTGCATCAGTTGTGTAAATTTTAAAACACGTTTATTAGTAAGGGAGTTTGTGGCAAAATTCCTGTACTAGTTTCTGGATGAATATTTGAACTCTTCAGGTGTGGTACGCCGATATATTGGCATGAATCTTTATGCCTCCTTGTCACGTGTCGCTGTTTACTCATTAGACATTGGAAATATTGGCAATAACGTTTTGTATTTATTTAGCAAATGAAAAAAGTAATTTTAATTATATTATTACTACGCCCGTATAATATTATGATGTATTTTAATTGCTAACCGGTTATGGGTACTGCCGCCTCGGGAAGCGTATTTACAATCCCTAACGCGTTTGAGTCGCTTTAAATTTTCAATATCAAAATTTAAATATTTAGAAATAAAATTATTAATTTCTAATGTACACATTGGAAAGATTATTTTATCTAGATTTTAGAACATTTTTTTTTTTTGCAAAGTGATAAAAATTATCAATATATAAGTGTATTTACAATATATGGGAATAATATTCAAATTTAAATATTTAGAAATAAAATTATTAATTTCTAATATACACATCAGAAAGATTATTTTATCTAGATTTTAGAATATTTTTTGTTTTTGCAATGTGATAAAAAATAACCAATATAGAGGTATATTTAAAATGTAAATTGTCGTTACCGCGACTGAATCGGTATAGGTTTTGTAAATACGCCCCCGGGAACCAACATTTATTTATTTATTTATTTATTGCTTCTTCACAATTTATGTAGGTACATATATTTTTAGCATGTAATTATTAACCCCACTAGGGTTCGCCTGTATCGGGGTTAATAATTTCACAATTTAATAAAAATAACACACGCAAATATTGGTCATGCAAAACAGTTAAGTAAAAGCAAAATCATAAAATTTAAAAATAAAATGATAAACAGAGAAAATAATAAGTGACAAAAATATATGAATTAATAACAAAGTGTTGAGAGATCAGACAAAATGTTCTCATTCACTATATCATTAGTTATATAAAACTTATATAAACATTAATTGGGAAACCTCTGCCGTAGGCCACCACAATTGATTCGCTACGTTTGGTGGCTTAGCAGGTTTGCCCAGGTTCATAGGGTGATGTTTTTCTAGGCCTTGGCCGCGGTGCGTCTGCTTACTTACAATCGGTAGAGACCGGTTAAGGGAGACCATTTGGCCACTTCAGCAGGACTTTCTCGACCCATCGCCTTGCACCGTGGGGGAGGGATGGATTCATAAGTACATCACTCCTGGATCCATTGACCCCCAGATTTCTACCCATCCCTCTGATCTTAACCTTCCCAGAACTTTCTATCCTTTATTTTCTTCAAAATATCTTCCACACAGCATCTCCAAAGATGAAATAGGCCCTGACGAAAATTATTTTCCTCAGGGCCTTCTGTGTGGAGCTATTGTAAAAATACCTAATAGATAATAACAGTTTTATCTAAAACATGCGAGCACCTCAGCAGCACAGGTTCCCCTAGTGAGTGAGGTGTTAAAAAAACATTATTATTTTTATTTATTTATGAAGTACAAGTTACGTAGTTTTTTTTTTTTTTACATGAGCTCCACACAGGAGGCCCTGAGGAAAATAATTTCCCTCAGGGCCTATGTCATCTTTCAGGATGCTGTGTGGAGGTTTTTTTTTAAGGAAAGGAAGGAGAGGAGAGTTCTGGGAAGGAAAAGGGTTTAAGGGGTGGGTAGGAATCTGGGGTTCAGTATGTCCTGGTCATCCGCCTCCAAGACCTAGACAAACCTCACCCCATGAACCCGGGCACCCCTGCTAAATCACCAAACGTAGCGAACCACTTGGGGTGACCGATGGCAGAGGTGTTGGTTATCCAATAAAGGTTCCCGGGGCGGCGGTACCCATTCCCACCTCCCAAATTGAAAAGTTAAGACTTTTACATAGATTAGATACATTAAATCACCATACTAGGCGGCTGCCTCTTTCATGGTGACCAATGGAGGATAGTTACTTTGAATGAAGTCTAGTGTTAACATATGGTACTAGTATGTAATGATGTTGAAAATTGGTAAAATATAATAAAAAGTAGAAATAGAAAATAGAAAGGAGAAGTGCGTATGAATAAGATTATGAAAATGTAAAAAAACCTTATTTTAAATTAAATATTATCATCAACGATTAATTTATTATCCCATTTCACACAAAACTTTAAATTTTTGATGTAAATTCGCTATGAAAAATATAGTTATTTTCTGCATTTCACATTCGCTATTTTTCTTATTCATTTGTATGGTGGAGGCGGCGTGGTCAGAGGGAGACATCTAGGTCTACGAGCCTCAGTTGCCTCAGGAGTCGCCCTGTAACCTCGTCAATCCCGCCGGGGAATAAATGGAGCGGGCCTTCGTTGACCACATATTCGGTGGTCTGGTACCGCACAGTTTTCACACATCATCGAACCTTTGAGGCTCCACTTATGCATCGTGTGAGCACAACGCCATTTGTCCTATTCTTTTGCTATTGATGGAGGACCAGAGTTTAAGAGGCAGTGAGAACGCAGGTTCTCTTTCTCTGAGGACATGGATGAGATGTGAGATTTACATTTCTTAGGGTAGCTGATTGCCTGTCCTCTGGAGTGAGAGCTAATCGGAGGAGCCTATCTCTTTCTATCCAGAAAGTGTTGTTTTCCCGTACTTTTCCAAATTTAAGTTTTCGTATCGGGTACCTAACCCTGATAAGCTGACGATACAACAAATAGTTCTCTAAAATTCTCAGATCGTCAGATTCGGACCCACATAGCGAGTAGGGCGAGTTCTTGCCACCGCCCTGGAACGTCGGGCCTAATTCGCATCCGCCCTTGACGCTAATCTGTCATGCGATGCCGGCCGAATATTTATAGCCTCCCACCACCCCCCACAACCCCTTGTCCAGCCCTAAGGACTGACCGCCCAACCATCCCCTAGAACTGGAGATGACTGACTGTTCCAGCATGTCTTCTACCATCTATTCATAAGTGGAAGTTCATATAATATGTTCAATGTCCCAGCAAATTGTTGAAGACAATTAAAAGTACACATCTTTTGGTACAGTAAAAATGTTTCTGAAAAATATAACACAAATTTAAAATGCATTACAACCAACTTTAGATAAAATAATAATAGAACATTACTACGCAACCCTTTTGGTCCTAGTATGTTATTAATTTAAATATCCTTAGAGTTCACTTTAGTCTTTCCAAAGGAATGGGAAAATTTAAAAAAAAATTACGTCTTCTTCTGATTTACAAAAAATTGCTGCACCTTCGTGAACCCTAGGACTGTGTTATATTGCATATGTTTTGTCCTGAACGCTTGATATGGTATTAAAAAACATGAATATATAACCAACACACATAATTTACAACACAGTAAACTGAATATTTAATAAGTTACAGAAGTATTTTCATATTTAATAAGTTACAGAAGTAGAAAAAAATGTTAATAATCATTAAATGCATGTAAATAAGTTAGTTGCAGTGATTTGTGAACACCTCACTAGGCAAACCAGTGCTGAGGTGTTCGCAATTTTTAGATAAAGTGCTATTCTGCCATTATAAGTTTTTTTTTATTTTTATTTTTTTAATTTTTTTATTTTGGTGACTATATAAAAAAAATTTACATACAAAATGTAAAGGTGAAATTAAGTATAAATTATTGTATTTCTTAGTCCTCCTCACTAGGGGGTCCTGTGCCGAGGCGGACTAATGTTATTTAAATATAGTTCATTTGTCTTCTATGTCGTTTTTAGCGTCTTTGCTAGGGTTTTCTCATTGACCTCTTTAAGCCATATTTTTATTCTTGATTTGTATATAATTGGATTTTTTATTAGTTTTATGTCTTGGGGAAGGATGTTATGGAGTTTTGTTGCAAAGTATGTATAGTTTCTTTGTCCAAATGTGGTTTTATATCTTAAAAGTAAAGTAAAGGCACAATATCCTCCTTGAGACTCACATGTGATTTCCTCAATGCGGCACCTGCCATGCGGCATACATAATAAATATTATGGTTCAACGACAACTCAGAATCAACTTAACTTAACACCTCTTTGAAAATTCATTAAAAGATTTGAAAAAAATAATTACAAAATAGCCCAAACCAAACCTGACGTAACCTACAATTTGATTTTTCAGAGGAGGTTGTTGAGTTAAGTTTATTCTGCATTGTCCGGTCACGAAATATTATATAGACACAACGCAGTGAGAAGAAAATAAAAGGGTATGAAGTGAACTTAATGAAGCCTTTAAGAAAAAAGAATAATTTAAAACATAATATTGGTATGTATTTATAATTATTAAAATTTATCAAGGCTTATCAAAACCGTGTATAATTCAACGAACAAGTGTACATGTAAATTGAATGTGCGCCTACAATGGGCACTCATACATATTATTTTGCAGAAGACCCGTAATCGAATAACCAAAGCTTATTGTGTTTAATGGAATTTCAAAACAATTGCTCGCACACTCCAAGTAAGCAAAATAGATTGTTGTATAGTTACCAGTTACCACCCTACTTGTGCCGACTATCCTTTGCTAGAATAACACGTTGTCCTAACAAAGGGAGGAATAGAATGGCGACGATCAGTTTTGATTTTAGGGGAAGCTTTCAAAAGAACAACAGGACAATGAACATATGAATATGAATCCGGAGATAAGAGATTTTGTTCATTGAGCTTTTCGTGGGATGAAAGATTGGACGTAATCAGTAAAAGTATTGTGGGACCAAACGAATAAAGCCGATTTAAACTTCGCCATCATATTTACATAATAACTTGGATTAGTTAAAAGCCGGTTTATCTCGACTTGGAACTTGAATAATTATAGATATTTTTTAAGTGCGAATATTCGACAATAGTCCCAATAGCGGGTTAGACTGTGGCATCCCTAATTGCGCTACTTCGTGAGGCTGAATGTTGTGAAATAGGAAAGGAGACAGGGAAAAAGAAGCGGGGAAGTACCTGGATATTCAGATATGGTCACCAAAAACGGCAAAAGCCATTTGAAGCAAGGTTTCACTTCTGAATGATGGCCTTTCACCAAGAGAACGCTTGTAGTATCTAACACAGGCTATTTATACACGGTGTCCGGAAAATAAAGTGGTGCAAGCGGGAAACTGGTGAATGAATATACATGACAGAACCAAAAAAGAATCTTTTTTTCGGTCTGAGTAATATTTTTTTTTTATCAGAAACTAAAGTGTTAAAAAACTGTTAAGGAGCCGGGCCTAGGCGACGACACTTTTTAAAAGACATTACATTAGCTGGTTTTAACGCTCTAGTACCCTATTTTATTTAATTTGACAAAAAAATCCAACTTCAGACTCAATTTACTTCAAAACCAAAGCTGAAATCAGTCATAAAAAAAATTAGATAAATACTTGAAAAGTGATGTAGAGACACCAGCTTGCTGTTTGCACTAAGAGAATCCAGATACTATGTACTCTTAGTAGATATTGATAAATTATAATTTGGGTACGTAGGTACCATAGTCACAGTTTACGATCGTGAAATCTCATATTCAGCGGACCCCTAATATCGGACACTGTATTAGAGGACTTAGTTTCACGTGAGCAAGGGTTCGATGGCCGGCGGAGTCCATCCCATTATCGACACAAAGGATTATTATGATTCCAATTACGTATAAAGTTACGAGTGAGTGATTCTCTGCATTTCGATTTAGAAAGGGTTCGTTTGCTATGCATAAACAATGAAAGCTGTCAGTCGGTGTAATGCAGGGGCCGGAGCGGGGGTCACTCTTGTATTGTAACCGGGAAAGGGTTACAGAGAGAGCGAGCTTTGCGAACGCATAACAGATTAAAGGCAGAATTGAAAATTGGGTAAAGGAGACGAAAGGCTTGGAGAGATACGTAGTATTATTTATGGTTGTTGAAGGGATCAATATTATATTAAATCTATGGGCTCAAAGTTAGTCTTGGTATACACTGGTAACTACCACAAATTTGATCGTAATAAATATTATATTTCTTAGGACTTTGTCAGCATACCTAATTTTTATTTTTGCTTTTTGTTTTGAGTTTTGGAGGTGCGGGGTTGATTCTTATCATAGAGTAAGGTAATTGTCATAAATTTTTGTATTATTTTCATTACTGTACGCACGACTTCGTGCTCTATTCAATATATAAATAATATTTAAATCATTTATATAAAGAAGTATTCTGTTTCCTCTGGAGGGCGGGCGGCGTGGATATGATTTTTATATAAATCTACAGTTTTATTTCGAAGTTTGAAAATTTGACCTTCAAAACAAGTCCTAGGTCACTGTTCACGTTAGATTTCGAAAAATTCTGCGTAAAGGCCGGGCTAGATAAATATTTGTACCTGCATTATTCATACTCTAATTTTTATCTTTCCTTGAAAGAAAGACAAACATTCCCGGGCTACGAATAACCTGACAACATTCGTAAATCTCCTGCTATCACCACGCTAAGCGGAAAATGAAGCTTGTGGCATGATTGAGGACTCAGCCAGCCGAGGGACTGAACACACGACTCCTGAGTAGGACCTAAACGCGATGCCAACTCAACCACTTACCGGTCTTTCCATTTTAACGTTGTTATTGCCTTCACGATATAATCAAAAAATTAGTCCGGAACTCATAAAAGTATACAAAAAATAAGTGATAAAGAAAATGACGTTTTAATTTTTTTGTAGCCTACAAATTAACAAATTAAAATTACAAACAGTTTTGGTTCTATTCTAATTTTATGCTGCTGTTTTCAGGTATATACAGACACATATTATAATGTACTGCTTACTTTTGTTATGTATCTACTTCTTCTAATTTAGAACATTACGTTTTTTATTGTATTATAATTTAATTTATTGTTTACTAGCTGACCCGGCCACGCGTTGCTGTGGCTAACGAAATACAACGCCATCTACTGGATGGTTACCCAACTTTGAATCTTACACTGCCATCTGTTAATTTGCATGCAAATCAAATCCACACCGCCCGTTGCCAGCCCGCTCGTCCACCACATACAGATATTCTCCTTATTTTATATATTTCAATCAATTTACTCAAAACCTTAACAAATTATATACCTAAACCTACCTCATGAATCACTCTATCTATCGGTGAAACCGCATGAAAATCCGTTCAGAAGTTTTTGAGTTTATCGCGAACAGACAGACAGACGCAACGAAGGACTTTAATTTATAATTTGTAGAGATAATAGACATCATAAAGTTAGATTTTTTTAAATAAACTCACAACTTCGTACAACATTGCGGAGGTCATTTTGAAGATCAAAACTCGACCATGAAGGCATACTTTGATAATAGCAGAGTTATTTTTTTATAAAAGAGGGACAAACATTTCAACAAAGAGCGACGCCAAAATCCAAAATGCTTTCTCGTTTAATCACGTGGCTAAAAGCTTCAGCAAGAAATGAGTGAAATACGGTCGGAATCGACGAGGGAATTGTGAAAATTACTCAAACTCAAAGCTTGAACAGGTGGTGCGCAAGTTTGGGCGTGAGGTAAAGTATGATGGCAAATAATAGTTGGACGTGAGTGCAGGTTTTGTAGAGCGAACGAACCAACCAACGGGAATATGTTTGAGCTATTTTCAGCTTTGCTCGGGTGAGTGATACGAATATAATATTACATACATTGTAGGTAGGGACATATCCGCATGTAGATTAGGGTGGATAAATTATGTATGGAAATTTTTAGCTTTGAATAAAGGTTATATTTAGAATTGTGGTATTATAGACAACCCTGATTTACTAAACCTAATTACCTTGCATTCGATCTGAAAGTATTTTCAATTGAAACAATAACTTCAGGACTGCGTCGTTTAGATACTCGCTTGTACCTAGATTGCATGCATTTGGCGATACTTTCTCAGTTAAGAAGGCTATAATAACATACCTCAATAATAATAATTAACTTTAACATGGTACCTACTATTCTTTTGCATGGATTCTATACAAGGTGCACAAACTTCGGGAGGTACATGTAAAGGCAATTAAAGCAATTGGGGCTTCAATTGGGGTATACTGGTATGGGTGAGGCTGAAGGTAGTGGGGAAGGGAAGAAGATGGGGAAGTACCTGCCTATTCAGATCTTTATTTATTTGTTGGCTCACCAACAGAATATATCACATATAATTATTACATCAGTTAACAATTTTAATATGGTTACAGTGATAATTCCAATGAGAGGTGATCACACCATTCATCACATCATTCTTAATCAGTTGTAATATATAATAATAAATTAAAGTACATACATAAAACAAGAAGAATCAATAATTACAAAATATATTCACACATGAACATATACATACATTTATACACATTTTATAGGTTTAGACTTAGATAAGAGAAACAAAGGGGTTTAGATGAGGAGATCATCAGGGATATGTAAGTATAATTTTCTTTTGAAGGTATCAATTGAGTTTGAAAATACATCTAAGTCTTCATGTTTGCAATATTTATTGTTTAACCGAGTCATTCTCGAGATTGGTTTAAAGAAACTTGTATTAATACGGTAAGTATCGATCCAAAAGGTTTCAAGGTTTTTCGTGAATTTCGGCCTTATATTAAGATTAATTTGATTAATTAAATATGAATCATACATGTTGTTTATGATTTTAAACAGGGAGATCAAATCTGAAATGTGCCTTCTTTTGACGAGTGAGACTTCTCTTAAGTGAGTGAGTCTTTCAGCATAGTTCTGGTCACCAAACACGGATAAAACCATTTCCAGCAACGTTTCAATTCTGAATGGTGGTCTTATACCAGGGCGATGGTGAGAGTACCTTCGACTCTGGAACGTGCCGCAAATATACTATACATAATTATTAAACAAATTAATTGTAATTAATTTGTGTGAAATATGACAAATTTATTTGCGTACGCCGGGATTCGATGCCGCGTCCACGGAGGCCGTCATTCCTGACGCAATTCAGTTATGTACAATAAAAACTGCCTACATTTTTTCCATATGTTAAAGACCCTAAAAAGAGGATTAATAAATAAATAAATACCATTTCCAGCACTTTTACTTTCTTATTATTAGGCCTCATAATAATATTGCAATCAATATTTGCTGGAATCAGGATTTTGATTTTATTTAAATTATTTAACAGGATTTCTACGAATCAGCAAAGATAACAAGATGAGGCTTCAAAGAGTGAAGCCTCCAAAAGATGGGTCTGACGAAAAGCCCATTTCTACACCCCCGAAATAATTTAATTATCTGCCCACTGAGTAGGTAGATACCTAGTACACAATTAAACCGCTAATTGAAAAAGTTTTTCAGCGGCCGTTTTCAGGATGTTGTGGACAGGCTGAAATTGACTGTTTTTCAAACTGAATTGTATATCACAATAATAAAGCTAGAAACAAAAGCTTTCGGAGCTTTTCACGTCAGTACTTCATTTTATTAGCGCTTAAAACAATAACATCTGAATGACAGCTTTGGGAAATGGAAAAATTTACATTTCTATACATAGATCCGCTACAGATAGATGCAAACTATTACTATTTTTTATCAACTGTTATAGATCCTTTAAAAATCACAGGATATTATGTTAGTAAATCTAGTTAATTAGTAAATAACGCTTTCTTGATAATTAAAACGGAAAATATTAAATATATTGGTGTATACTTCGACCATTATATAAAATGGGATAGACAAATAGATTCGGTGATAGAAAAACTAGAAAAGTTGATTTACTTTTTTAAAAACTTGAGAAATATTTTAAACATTGTGCTATAAAAAATATATACCTCGCACTATCACAATCCACAATGGAATACGGCATTATTGCCTGGGGCTGTGCCAGTAAAAAATATATTAATACACCGTTTTAAGCTCAGAAAACCCTAATAAAAGTAATACTTAAATTAACACCCACTTCAGTCATATTCGAAAAATTCCCAGTGCTGAAAATTCAAAAATTATATTCAAATCAAATACTAACTTTCCTTTATAAGAACTTATCCACATTTAACACTTCACAAAATTCTCGCAATACTAGAACAAGACATGCTCGTCAACTACAAATACCAAAAACAACACACCCTTTGGACAAAAACACTACAGATACCAGGCTATAAAACTATACAATTCTCTTCCTACACAACATAAAACAACTAATATCATTGAATATAAAAAAACACATAAGAACTGGCTACAATCCTTTTAACTTTTAATTTATAATTTTGTCGAATTGAAGTCGATTTTATATTTTGATTTTTATTGTTTCTCTTTATTTATATTAACTATTAATACTCTTTTGTTTTACTATTCACAATTTATAATTTACAACTGAAAAATGTCCTCCACAACACAGGTGAACTCCTAGTGTGGAGGACAATATATCATACCTTTGTAATGTAAATGTACTAAGAATAAATAAATAAATAAATGAAAATAAATAAATATATAAAAATAAAAATAAGCGCAGAATCTATGAAATTTAAACGAAAATAGTACATTTCTGGTTAAAAATAAGTTATGCAAAAGCTTGTATAATACATTGTATTTTAAATTTTGGTGGGTGCGTATGGGTACCGTTGCCCCGGGAACCATCTAATGGATAACCACACCTCTGCCATAGGTCACCCCGAGTCCTTCGCTATGTTTGATTTTTCAGGTTTTGGTTCATGGGGTGAGGTTTGTCTAGGTTTTAGCCGCGGATGTATCTGCCTAATTATTGCATGACAGACCGAATCGGAAGAGACTGGTTGAGGGAGATCAGCAGGACTCTCACGACCCGCCGCCTCGCAACGCAGTGGGAATGGATTCATATGTTCTCTTGGAACCACTGACCCTCAGATTCAGACCATCTTCCAAGCATGTACCAATTAAAATCAATTTAACAAAACTTTAGTACCTACTGTAATATTTTATAAGTCGTGTATTTAAGGGTACTTACAGATGATTTATTTATTTATTTATTGTAAGAAACAAACAGCAATTTATATACAGGTGAGTTATACAAGAGGTTAAACATGAGGTAAGCCAAAACAGTTTCTTATGCTAATGTTGGTTATTATGATATAATATACAATTGTAATTGGTAATAACCGTTAAATGAAAATGAAAATAACAACAAAAAAAATAAATAATATATATATGAGTATATGAGAAGGAAGAAGGAAGAGGAAAGGGCAAGAGGCAGAGGAAGGTGGGATGGGGACAGGAGATGCTCATGCTGTACCTTTTCTATAGTTGTGCATTAATTTAATTAACATTTGTGGTCGTACGTTTGACTTCGTTTCGGTATTTCACAAGAATGTTATTAAGAATATCGATATTGTTAAATTGCGTGTTATATTGCGCGCATATACGGGGGATTGGAGAATTTTTTTCTAAGGTTGGTTCTGCACGCTGGCAAATGAAAAAAAATGGTTTAGTCTGGTTGGCCTTGTAGGTATGTGAATTTTAAAATAATTTACGAGTTCAGGAGAGTCCAGGCCGTTATTCAGAATTTTGTATAAAAATATTTGATCAGATATTAATCTTCGTGTTTGAAGTGGAGTAAAGTTGTTAAATTTTAAGGATTCGGTGTTATTTGCAAAGAGTAATTTGAATTTATAATCGCGTTTAGAAACTTAGTGCAATAGTTCACATCAGGTTAATGTATAAATACTTCTAGATAAAGTGTAAGATTTCTTCCCATAATCTTTTAGGTATCCTAAAGCATAGGTATCCTTTACGTAAAAAAATTGGAATTTGTTTTATTTATATTTCGAGTAGAATGGAGTCCTTAAACTATGGTTCAAAAGAAAAGAAAAAATACGGTTCAAAGTTCATAGCGCGTCGATAAGGCATACCTGTCAACTTTATAACGTGACTGAAATTGTTTCTTTGAAGTAATTCATACCAGAGATGTAAAACTATGAAATCAGAATTTTCGCTTTCATCCCCTAAGACTGAAAGAATATTAATAGAAAATTTTAAGCACCCCTTAATGTTACCTGTGTTTTCCCTCTTTGTAAAACTTTTCCGAGCTAGACAAAAATCCCTAATATATTTAATAAAAACAAAGGGAGAGAGGAAAAATGGTTATTATTAAGCGTCTGATGCAGCGTTTAAACGGACCCATTATTACTGTTTACGTTTCATTTTGTTTTCTTTAACGAATAGAATTGTGAAATATAAAAAAGTCGGATTAGTTTTAGAATTTGAGAATATTAGTGATGTCCGCAGGTGGTAAAAATATGATATTCTTTGTGACTTATAATATAATTAACAAATGATTCAAATTAATCACCGTTAGAAAGTGATTTCGACAACGATAAATTTATCGTAATATAAAATGCTATAAGATAACTAACTAACTAACCACCACGCCGTTTCTCCGCAGGGGTAGGCAGAGAGGACGGACCACCAAACAACTCGGTCTTGGGACACACTCTTTGCCTCACTCACATTCATTCATCGACTCATACATACTCTTCTATTATTCTGACATTTGACATGACCCGACTCAAGTATCCGATTCACTTGATCGTGCTATGTCTTCCACGGGCGTCCCCGACTTCTTCTTCCATTCACATTTGCGTCATATATTCTCCTCACACTATTTTCTTCTTTCATTCGCTCTACATGCCCAAACCATCTGAGGGTCCCTTTCTTAATCTTACTCATTATGGTTACATCAGCCTTACATTCTTTGCGGATATCCACATTTCTTGCACGATCATACATGGTTTTACCATACATTCGCCTCAGGGATCTCATTTGAACAGCATTCAGTTTACTTTCATCCTTCCTCTGCCAGTTCGATACCTCACTGCCATACATCAGGACTCCATTGCGGACTGCTAGCTTCGCTCCTTTTGACAGTTTTTTATTAGCGCCATCGGCATTCAGTCTTCCATTAATGGAGTTACCTGAATTTACCCTTCTTTCAATATCTCCTAAACATACTAAGCCTTCCCATCTCTCGTAAACTTACTACCCAGGTGCACAAACTTATCCACCTGCTCCAAGTATTCATAATTCACAAATATATTGCACACCGTTATAAGATAATATGTGATATAAGATAACCTTTAGGAACTCCCAAATAATGTAACATTCGTAATGCGAGTAAAGAATGACTATAATAAATGATTTAAGATATGTGTATAAGGTAACCTTTAGGAACTCTAAAATAATGTAACACTCGTAATAAGAGTAAAGAATAAAATAAGAAAATATATGATATGAGATAACCTTTAGGAACTCCCAAATAATGTAACACTCGTAATGAGAGTAAAAAATGACTTAAGATAATAAATTATATAAGATATATGTATAAGATAACCTTTAGGAATTCTAAAATAATGTAACACTCGTAATGAGAGTAAATAATAAAATAAGGTAATATATGATATAAGATAACCTTTAGGAACTCCCAAATAATGCAACACTCGTAATGAGAGTAAAGAATGACATAAGATAATAAATGATATAAGATAACCTTTAGGAACACCCAAATAATGGTCTCCTCCTCCATTCTCTATCCTCCACACTCCCAGCACTCGTAATGAGAGTGAAGAATGATATAAGATGATGAATCACATGAGACATATAAGATAACCATCAGGAACTTCCAAATTATGTAACACTCGTAATGAGAGAAAAGAATGTGCGTTTGAACCAGTATCGTCATTTATCCTCAGTATCCTCATTTATCCCCCGCCCTTTTTTCTGGACAAGCTTCCGTTTCCAAGGGGAAGGAATTAAAATGAAGGGAAGGGAGTTGCACTCAACTAGGGGAAGAAAATTACGAAAAGGTACTTCCTTGGTGTATAGCAAACCACGAGGAATTTCATATAGATGTCAACTTAGAAAAAAATTGGAATATTTGAAACACTTAAACACGTACTGCAATATACATATTTTCGAAATGTATCTACTAACATTTACTATTGCGTCAACATACTCTAATATATTTAGCACACCCAGTAAAAACTATACACTGTATGGACATTTTCTATTGTCTGCTGCTGTATCTATGTCTACGTAAAATCTGTAATGTAATCTCTAAGCTAAAATCAGATACCTCCCAAATTTCGGATAGCACTTTGCTTGTTTTACGAAATACAAATTCATAAGTCGTTAATATAATTACAGTAGTGAAGTGGTTTTAGTTTAACGCGTACATATTTTATTCCCTCGATGGTTAGGTATATCTTGCTAAACTACATTCTTAAAACAGACTTATGACCGGATAGTAAGTACAGCTGGTTCTTACTAGGCAATCACAGATTCTGTCGTCAGTATTGGTCAACAATCAAACATGCCATCATCTGAACATCAATTTGTAGGATGGTAACACAAGCAATACTATTACTGTAAATTGTATACGGATGGTTAAAAACTGTATGAGGTTTCAGTTAACCAACATTTTTAAACCGTAATCTTTAAATTCTATGAAATACATTAAAAAATATCTGTTAAAGGTTCAGTTTGAAAACAAGTTAAGGCATTTTTGTTACCTAAAATTCCAATATGTATTTCATATGGAACTTGAGCTTTCAGACTAAGAACTTTTTTTGCTTAGAACCTTAAACACTTTCCTAACTACCTGTGCATCATAATATGAGATTGGTGTGTGTAAATAACCCCAAAATCTCTATGCTTAATACCCCAAAAATCAATTCATGATATCGCAGTCAAATATTAACAAAAATAGCATTTAGCAAATCTAATGGTGTAGGTACATAAAAAAAACTCCAACCCTGTAAAGTAGCTTCTGCTGCATAAGCGACCTTTTAGAGGTTTCCAGTCTAAGTTCGATTCAACACGCACAATAAAATAATATTTATGACGGAAACCGATTAGGTTTTGTTGCTCATCCGGAGAAAGTAAAATTTACAATGAGGCAGATCACAATGCTTAGGCAGATTGAATTTTACACCATGTTTCAAAAACAAATTTAATTCAATTGATTAAATTTTCGGTATTGGCGGTATCTATAGCCCAGTTGACGTCATTAAGCAGTTCACAAGCACAATACAAATTAGTGCCTCCACTAGTCCACAGAGATCGCCATAATACCATTTTTGTTTCTTAAACAAACTTCTTTTTTATTTTATAATCGAGGTTGAAGAAAAAAAAACTAAAACATACTATATGATGCCTTACCACTACCCGTATTAAATTTACAGGCAAAGCATTCGTAGTATTTTGTGCGTTAGCAGACTACAAAGTATATATTTTTCAGTGCTGCTACTTAGGTAACTTTATTTATAGCCTGGTAAATTGGTTTTTACTTACACAAATTACTTCGCTAAGTGTGTAAGATAACACCACATAAAAAATGAAGTATTCTGTTGAATCAGTTTTATCATTCACGAAGATATTAAAAAAATGTTATCATAAAATACGGTGTCCGATCCTTGGTATACAGCATTCCGTCTCCTTTGTCCCGTTCACCCCAAGTTACGTGAAAAATGCACGAGTAAAACGTGTAATCGCATCAAAGTCACCCCACCGTGGCAAAGCTCGTCATGCGATGTTATCCAATCAGGAGCTTTGCAAATCTCCTTAGGAAAAAATGTAAAATGGAATAAATATCCATTTCATGTGTGTAGTGACTTCGCACAATTCCAAAGAGGAATTTGGTGTTTTTGTTGAAATCTCGTCATTGTAAATACCTACCTACAGACCGTGCGTTGTTAAAAATTGATTGCATAAAAGTGTAGACAGTGACTACGCACAACACGCAACAGCCAAAAAAACATTATTCTTAGTATGACAACACTGAGACTCAAGAACTTTCTACCGGCTGCTGACAGAAACACAGGAAATCGAATATTCTTGATTGTTACTGTCCACACGCTTGACCCTTCGGGGACATTTATTAGCGTGTATTGCTGTACAACAATGTGAAATTTAAATATATAAATTCAGTGAAACTCTAATACCTCTTCTTATTTTCAACACTCGCGACATCCTTAAATAGCATGGCGGATTGATTAAGTAAGGATCAATCGGTCGTGTTATAAAAGTAGCGCACGAGATAAACAAGTTGTTGAAATTAAATTTTTCTCTGCGTTCTTTGCGTTTTTCCGCAAAGATAAGCTATTTAGTCATATTAAATAACTAGCAGATCCGGCTACAAGTTGCTGTCGCTAATGACACACAACGCCATCTACTGACAACGCTATTACCCAATCTTTATAACCAACGCCCTCTGTTAATTTGCATACATATGAAATCCACACCGCCCGCATGCCAGCCCGCTGCCCGCTGCCCGCTTGCCAGCCCGCTCCCTTTATTTATATATTTCAACCAATTTACACAAAACCTTGAACTAGTTTTTTTTTCATTATTCTTCATTCATAAACATATCTTAGGTATACAGTTTTTACAAGTTTTTTATATACCCAAAAACCTTCCTCATAAATCACTCTATCTATTGGTGAAAACCGTATGAAAATCCATTGCGTAGTTTAAAAGATCTAAGCGCAGAGACAGCGGGAGCGACATCATTTTATACTATGTAAAGAGCTGTCTTACCAGGACAAAGGAGAGAGAGAGGCAAGAGGTTTTGGTTCGAATCCCAGTTGCGACCGTTATCTTTTGAAGTGAAAACGTCTTTACAACCGTTGTGATTTAAAACTCGATGAAACGAAAAAGCGACACCAAAAAGAGACAAACACGTACATCTATAAGTTTACCCTGTGAGAGAATGAGATAGACTAATGGGTGTCCTCTTTGCGCGGTGCTTCGTAGCCTATCGGCCTCCTGTTTGTAGAATAAAATGTAAAATAATTTTCAAACTTGGAAACAACATTATAATAACCAAAACCTACACTTATCCTACTCCTGATAATCCGCAGTCGTCTCATTCTCTCAAAGTACGAACGTATGTGAACAGCACACATGATTTTTAATTTTTCTGTGTCTTATTCTCTTTCACAGTTTCGATTAGATTATTAATGTTATCTTCTTCTTCGATGAAATAGAATGTACCAATATCTCTGAACTTTCGGTTTATTTTGTACAATAAATGTAAACTAGCCGTTAAAAACCCACTAAGCAGGTTTTTGTTGCTAGGCCCTGCGGGCGACTTTTAGTTTTGTGACCATTTTATAAATCTGATAGGAACTGATTCCTAAAATAGCCAGTCCCTCGGATTCACTGTGATCCAGTGACAGCTAGTCACCGTCGGTGACTCACCGAGACAAAGTAACAGTGACAAAGTAACAGTGACAAAGTAACAGTGCCAAAGTAACCGTGTCAAAGTAACCGAGACACGAAATGACGTTATGTGTAATTTATAACAACTTCGTCAAGTATTTTTGTAATCTACGTAAGTTTGAATATCTACGATATTCTTTAAAATTAACAAAAATATATAGCTGACAAAATGCAAACGAACTAAGGTTTTAGCTAAAGCTAATCCCTCACTGTTGTGTCGTAAAAATGGGGTTTTAATGTGCCGTTATAAACTGCAGCTATTTATAAAGTTGGCCGGTATTTTATTCTTATTAATGGCCATTATAAGGGTTTATTTCTTCAAGCATTCCCTAAAGAAAAGCTGTTAATGTCAGCAATTATTTTCACCGGGGGAAATTAAAAAATATAACTCATTTGGCACATAAAGCACCTCAAATTTAACACGGCTAATATCAAAAGTTCATTATTTAATTACAGCTGAAAAAATAAAATTAAACTTTATTTTAAAGAAAGCATTGCGATATTTCAAATGTCCCACACATCAAATTATTAAGAGCGTTTAACCAGCCAGCGGCCGAAAATCCACATTTCGTCCAAAGTTGTTCTTACGATCGTGCAGGGCGGTTACAATGAGAAAGATTAATTATTCTCCGTACCAGCTTTTTCAAATTATAACTGAATATCGATTTTATTTCATTTCAAATTTGCTTTAATTTATACCTACATCCAAAAATGCTGAAAGGCGTGACGATAAAACTATTAAAATGATGTACTTTTTGTAATTATTTTTTTGATTATAAGTATTTATCACTTTTCAATAATGTCTAAGTTAAATAAGAATGTAAAAAAAATCCGAAATATATTAGTTTGTAAGTGCGCAAATAAATACACAAACGGACCAATTTTCGTCAAGAAACACATGAGCGTATATATTTTTTAATGATTTTATTTAAACTAAAATTAAAATTCTAAAACATGCAATACCCAGTATTGATTTATTTTACTGCATGATTATATGATTTGGAATGGGTGTGGTATAATACAAAATCTTTTTTGAAAATTTAACAAATCTGCCAACGACCTATACTAAAAAAAAACATGTTTCCTCAAAATTTAAAACACGCGAATGCTAGATAAAAGAACAATCTTTTGAAATTCATTTACAATTTTTTGTGGAATACGTTTAAATCAATACGTCTAAAATCTTATTTAAAAATGATATATTTCTGGTTTTCTCTGGTAATACCCTCTTAACTTGAATTGGAAGTGCTTAATTCGGTTTATTTTATAATATAAAGCTCTAAAAATAATAAAGACTTCACTTTAAGCTTAACGATTAAATGTCACCTCAAGGACACATAATAGAAAATAACTTAAAAATGAATCATTATTATTGTGTAAAACAAATTAAGCGGATTTTTTACAGGTGAAAACTTCTTGTGATTTGATCGATGAAACGAAAAAGCGACACTAAAAAGATATAAAACATACATCTATAGGATTTAGGCGGCGAGAGAATTAGATAGTATAATCGGTCTCCTCTTTGTGAGGTGCTTCGTAGCATATCAGTCTGCTCTTTGTGCGGTGCTTCGTAGTCTCCACACTCTTGTCTACTTTAATTTTCTCAAGGTTTCACTTCTACCGCGTATGAATTGCACACTCTGATTTTTTTTAAATTTTGACTTTAGGCATCACCTGCGTTATTTCATAACTTATTAATTAAAATAAATGTATTGTATATTTGCGGCACAATTCGGAATGGAAGATTCTCTCGGTGACGCCATGGTGTAAGACCACCATTCAGAATTAAAGCGTTGCTTAGTGGCTTTAGCTGTGTTTGGTGACCAGATCTGACTCAGGTAATCCTCACCTTCCTCTTCCCTATCTCATTTATCTCCCCACTACCTCACAACGTACCCAATTGGGGATGTTACAGTCTCACTGGCTCCAGACGGTTGAGGTCCAGACACATAAAAAATCACCTCTCTCTGAATTTTTTTAATTACTTAATCGTGTCACGTCAACCTGGGGTTTCCCGACTTCTTTAACTATGAAATGTAAGCATAATAAACTCATCGAAAAAAAATAATAAAATTACTTACTCACTAAAGGACATAAATGTCAGATGTTGACATTTAAGAAAATAGCGAAGTTGGAACAAACCTGGAACAAAGAAAAAATACTTATTATAAGAGCATTCTAAGATAGACAACAGATAATTAACCCCTCAGGATAATTTGTTCGGTTTTCGGAACAACTCATATAGGTCTCATAGAAATCGTTGTGCCTCCCTTACTATCATTGTTAGAAATATGATTTAAACAGTGTTATAAAGAGAAAATAGCTCACTTTATATTCAAATATAAAAATGAACCGCAAAAAATTAAAGTACATTTTTATGAACCCAAAGTTGCCGACCGCAATTTAAAAAAAAAACGAGTGTGCTTTAGACCACACGACTGAAGTAAAACTTCTTAACATTTAACTCTATCTATATGACATTTAATTAAACATTTAACTTTATCTATATGACAGGAAGAGAGAAAGAAAACATGCGCGCGCACTGCTCTCTCTTGCTCCTACATGTGTGATACAGACAAAAGGCCTGCACTGTGTCTTAGATAAAAAAAAAACTTATATCTAATATATTACGCTTTGGTTCAATCAACTTTACAATATGCTATCATTAGCTGGGGATCCGCATACAAAACTAATCTTTCCCCAATTGAAGTTGTGCAGAGGCTAATAATTAAAATCATATTAAAAAAACCTTCTGACTACCCAACGGATCAATTATTTAAGGAATTCCAAGTACCATCTTTCAAAGATCTATACAATAGAAATGCATTGATTCAAACTATAAAAGAAAAAGAAAAATATCAATTTATAACTGAAAACCGTACTAGACATAAATATATTTTCTCATGCCCAAAATTAAACACTTCCTTTGCACAAAATTATTATACTTATCAAGGAAGACTTATTTTCAACCGATTACCGGATGAAATTAGAAAAATTAATGATAAAATCCAATTAATAAACACTGTTAAAAAATATTTTAAAGATAATATAAAAAAAAAACAAAAAAAAAAGTTTCCGACTAATCTAATCTCAAGAACAACTACTTATAACTCAGTTTCCAAGTGATACTCTGTTCTTCAAATAAGTTAAATTTTGTATTGTTTTTAGCAACTATTTACATATCACCGAACTTACAACTTATTGTTTTTTACATTCACATTGTAATTTAAGAACTTAAATATAGCATTGAAAATGTACACTACTCTTCCAGACACAAGCTAATGCTTCCATGGAAGAGTGGTATTAACGTATTTTAAAATGAACATGTACGCAAATTACTACATTATCTAAATGTATATTATATTTTATATGCTAAAATAAATAAATAAAAAAAGAAAAAAAAAATATACGAAACGTAACTGGCTATGAGAGAAAGAGAGAAAGAAAATGTGTGCTCGCACCTCTCTCTCTTACACCTACAGTAATATACGAAACGTAACTCTCTCTCTTTCTATCTTCACTAACTTATATCTCCCTCTCAACTACCGTTCACCAGCTTACTCCCCAAGTCAAGCGTGCGTAAAGAAGTATTACTTTAAAAAAAAATTATGTAACTATGTCAATTTTTTATTCATTATTTTACATAAGGCCACAAAGAAGTTAGTTGACGATAACGTTTATTATATACTAGCAGACCCGGCCACACGTTGCTGTGGCTAATGAAAAACAACGCCATTACCCAATCTTTATAAAATCCACACCTCCCGCTTGCCAGCTGCCCGCTGCCCGCTGCCTGAATTGAATATTTGAATTTTTCGACTTTTCTTTACTATAATATATACATATAAACTAATTAACTAATTATACAATGCTTGCAATGCAACACTGGATATTTAAAAAGGGAAAATCAAATACCTACTTACTCTAGGAAATCTATTTTCCAATTTCTTGCGTAGAACGAATTTCAAAAGTGACTATGGTACAGCCCGCCAGCCGTTTTAAATCGCACAAAAATATGTTTTCTTTGAATTTTTCGGCTTTTCTCTAATATAATTTACATGTATTATACATATAAACATTCCTCTTCAATCACTCTATCTATTAGTGAAAACTGTATGAAAATCCGTTGCGTAGTTTAAAAGATTAACGCGCACATCCCTTTTGAGCGACTTCATTTTATACTATGTAATATATATAATACATATAAACATTCCTCTTCAATCACTCTATCTATTAGTGAAAACTGTATGAAAATCCGTTGCGTAGTTTAAAAGATTAACGCGCACATCCCTTTTGAGCGACTTCATTTTATACTATGTAATATAATATAATATATAATATATATATATATATATATATGTAATATAATAATAATAATAATAATGTAATGATAATGATGATGATTCTTGCCTAATAAATAGTTTTTATTTTTATTTCGTGACCAATATTTTTAGTTAGAAAAAACGTAAAGTGAGCCATTTTTTATACTTTTTCATATTTGCATTCAAAATTTTTTATCTTCAAAAAAATTATAAAATTTTAAAGCGTGTTTCATCACCATTCAAAAAGTTATGAGTTTTCGAATGCGTTGAGAAATATTCCATTTATTTGGATTTTATTGCAGAGCGGAAATTTCCGAAAAATAGGCCCGAGGCCTGAGAGGTTGAAGAAAAACTTAATATTTATGTTTAATTAAATGAAGACAATATTAGCGAAACTCATTCGAAAATCTGAGACAGAAAAATCAGAAAAGATATTGGCTCCGCTGGGACCCAGGACCCTTTGCTTACATGGCAAGAGCTCTACCGATTGAGCTACGGAACCCGTATGAAATTCGGTCACTTTTAACCGTATCATACTTCGACTAAGAACTACCAACATTATCTTCATTTTCTTAACGCACATATTATTGGCTGCTATCTTTATATATTAATATTAATATTAATAATAATCTTTATTCAATGAAATAACAACAATATAACTAAAAAAAATACATGCTCAAAGTAGTTTACAAATAGATTACATCAATCAGTACAGAAAAATTAACAAATAGGAAGTAACGTAAGAAAGGTTACACAGGGGTAGTATAGTTATACACTATTTTTAGTTGTGCATAGCCTGCCTCACTAGGTGAACCTGTATTGAGGCAGAATTTTTGTTAATTGTTTCTCGCAATTTTATGTATGGTTTTTTATAAATGTGTAAAGTAGGTTTCCATACAGCAAAAACTATATTTTAGTTAACATTATTGTTTGCATATACCTACACAATTCATAAACTGCAAGGTTATTACTACAATAACAACTGTCAATGACTGGGCGTTTGGGTGAGGGCACCAGTATAGGCTCGATCATTAGAATGTATCCATATTTTAACATATTTTTTAAACTCTCTCTGTGTTTGACTCAGTTTGATGTTTTCTGGGAGAATGTTGAATGTTTTTGTGGCAAAGTATCTAAAGCTACGTTGACCAAAGGTGGAAGAGAGTGCTGGAACTTGCAATGTCTTTGTTGGAGTTACGGAGCGGAGCCATATGAACGGAGCCAGTGGGAGCAGAGCGGTCCCAGCGGAGCCAATATCTTTTCTGATTTTTCTGTCTCAGATTTTCGAATGAGTTTCGCTAATATTGTCTTCATTTAATTAAATATTATGATTTGAGATTTAACTCATAAAGTTTAAAAAAAAATAAAAATAAAAATTAATATTTATGTTTTGATTATCAATTCAGGATGATTGTAAAATGCTGTTAATACAATGTGACTCGGTAATGATTGTAGTTAGTGTCATTGCGTAGTTAGTGTACCTGCGATAACGACTTCTGAAATCGTTATTTGTTAGAGTAGTTTTACGAGGCATGATTTAATTCCGATTTATAATAAATAAATAACTGAAGGGCAACATTCCGTGATTAGGAACATAACCCACTAAAACAAAACAAAAAAACTCGTTATTCATGCACGAAATATTGAATTTTGAAAATACTCACACAGTAATGACTTTTTGGTACGTGATTTGATGGTTTTCTGATCTACAAATAGTTAGGATAAATCAGGTTTTTATTTATGAAGTCGGTACATCTTTCTTGGATATGGAAAAAAGACTAAAGAAGCCTTTTTTTACACCACCAAATGTTGTGATCAGAGGATACCTCCATATTTAAAAAGCAATACTTTAAGGCTCTGCAGTAAGCGTTCAAAAATAAGAAGAAGATGGTTTGATGGGGAGATGTGTAAATACGAATATTAGAGAGAATGCCTAAGTTGCATTTAAAGAAACAGTACTAAAATGTTCATACCTATAAAATTTAAAATAAACAAAAAAATTAACAAAACAAAAAAACGACTTCAAAAAATGCACTAAAAATTAAAAAAATAATTTCGTATTCTTCTACAACTTTATAATCAACTTACCTTTTCTACTCATCAATATGTACGAACGATTGTTATTTTTGGAGTCGGTGTAGGCGGGAGAGGAGCTGTCAAGTGAACACGCCGGGCCGCGGGTACCTTAGTTGACACCGACTCCAAAAATAACAATCCTACCTACATATTGATGAGTAGAAAAGGTAAGTTGATTATAAAGTTGTAGAAGAATACGAAATTATTTTTTTACATTTTAGTGCATTTTTTGAAGTCGTTTTTTTGTTTTGTTAAAATTTTTGTTTATTTTTTGATTTTTAGTGAATCTGAAGTACACTAACTAATTCGATTAAGATTCGGCCGAGTATCGTAAATTTGTTCTTCAGAATTGGAGAGTTCCGTTACTTTGTCATGGATCCCATAATCAGAACCTAACTAAACTCTCATCAAACTACCCTTGAAGTACATCCTTTCCAATAAAAAAAGAATCATCGAAATCGGTTGGCGTGATATTGAGTTATTCGTCCATTTGTCGCGCACATACCTGATGCAAATTTAAGACTTATATGATTTTCTCATGGATGCCATTGTCAGAACTGGACCAAATTAAAATGGGACCACACGGGAAGCACCAGCTTTCAAATAAAAAAAGAATCATCAATATCGGTTCACCCAGTCGAGGTAACAAACATAAAAATAAAAAAAATACAGTCGAATTGAGAACCTCCTCCTTTTCGAAGTCGTTTAAAAATAGTATGACATGTGTTTTTTATAATTTTCGGAGCGTACTTTGTGATTTTTTATATCAAGGGAATTTTATATAATTACCGATTCGGCTCTATACGTGTATAGATAATATTATCCAAAATAAAATATTTTTTTTTAGGAACTCGATATCTTAAAGTGTTGAAAAGAAAATATATTATAAGTAAGGTAAAAAAATCGAAATGCGAAGGCTTAAAAAATACCAGCACTTAGATAATGTTATAATTATAATAAGATTAGGTACTTTGCTAATCTAGTACAATTGCATTACCTTGTTGGCGTCTCTCAGAGGAGTCAGGCTTCAGGCTGGAATGGCCACGGTCGGTACAGCCCCCAAATGAATAATTGCACAGCAATTAAGCAAGGTAAAGTGCCTTAACAAAGACAGAGGATACTAACATTGGTCAGTTGTTGAAATAAGCTCCTAGTTTGGATATTTTTTTAATGTCCATACCGCACAATGGCCCTGTCTGCTCCCAACCGTCTATAGCAAAGATATTCAAATGCAGAATAGATATGCTATGGTGTCCGCGCAACTGTCGCCGGACTACGCGCTAATTAGCGTAGTTTTCATACATAAACAACATTGAACAAGGAAAGAATTCGTTCATTTAGTTTAACGTTCGTTTGGTTTATTCGTTAATTATTTGTTCTTTTAGTTTATTTGTTAATTGGTAAACAATATCGGCGACACCCGGGAGCGCAGACCCACATAGTAAAAACAGCAGATAGCACATCTAGCCAATGGGACGTAAATTACACCGACTAGAATTGTAAACTTCAAAAAATCTGTTTGATTGGCGTAAATTTAAAAGTACGCGCAAAATAAATTTCAGAAACAGATTGGTTTTAAAGGTAGGTTAGGTTAAGCTGAATTAAGTTTTTTTGACGTGTGTAATTCTGGCAGTGTAGTGCTGGCATGTGAAATTAATGCCTATGTAATTTCGTCGTGTAACCATAAATTCTATCTAATTCGACAGCCATAATTCGATGATAGATTCTATTATCTGGGGATGGTAAGATAATAAAAGTCTATACCTAAATTCGTCACGGATGATAAAAGAAAATAATTGAAAGTTAACGTAATCGGCCCATTAAAAAATATTAAGAAGTCTAAACCGGGATCGGAATTTAAAAAAAACGTTTTTTATATTTCTCATTTGATACAAATTTGCTGGAAATTCAGACAAAGGAAAAGAGAGCTCGCCACGTCCGCTTAAAGAGGTTCTAGTGAAGGCGCAAAAAGCTTAAAAAAGCTCTAAAAAAGGTTTTTAAAAAGCTCAAGGATAGACTGCGGGTTTTAATACATTACTGTCCTTATCGCACGATCCTTCTTTAGAGTGTAATTTGATTAATAGTTAAGCTCTTCGCTGGGTCTGGAGTTAGATCTTCTTTAGGGGTTTAAGTTCTAGGGATGGACTCTACGCTCTAGGTTCTGGGCGGTGTAGTCATGTAGAATATAAAGTCTACAATTATATTTAGAGGATTGAACCAGTCACAGAGAAAACATGTGTGACTGGCAGATAAGCCATATTACCGAAAATAGTTAGTACTCGTACCTGCCAATTTTTAACTCGGAAGTTATGAACTTAACTGGTTACAGCATCTTGTTATATATTTACATGCACAAATGAATATTTCCTTGCGTGTACTGCATGCGTTCCTACACCATTCATCCGATTGGTGATTTTGGTGATTTGTTAGGCGCACTCCGGCAAAGGTTTCAACAGATAACTGTGAGCTCTGGCATTATGAAATCGATATACTAATTTAATAATAGCCGGCGTGCGATTTGTTTGAAAAAATGTGTGCATTTCATACAGTTTAGTGGCAGAGACGGAGAATGCGGGAGGAAAAGGAGACGCAGGAGTGGGAACGGTGAGGAATGGGAAAGGACATGCAGGGAAGGGGTGGGTACGAGGAAGGGACAGAGTGAGGGATTGCAAATGAGACGTAGTAGTGGTAGGGGATAGCAGGTGGTAAATTTTGAAAATCAGTGCTTCTCACAAATTTTGGTAAATTAAATTGGTTTCTTTAAAGTAGAAATCTGATTATCTGATGCAGAAAAAACTGTTCAACGGTTAATTCTGGCATCGTGCAATTTGAACGGATGTTTTTTCAGGAATTTTTAAGTCAACATCACTTCTTCTAGTCCTTAACGGTATTAGCTTTCGAACATCGATATGGGTACTCATTTAACTGAAAAAAAAGCAGTAATTTATATAATGTAACACTATAATTTTTTCAAAGAAAGGAAGAATATCAAATCAAGAAATCAAGAATAATCTGCATTCCATAATATATAGCCTTGTAGTAGATAAGTACCTTCACCACAAAAAATAATACAAGGATCCCATATAAACCAAACTTGTCGAACAATTTAAATGAGTGTGCTTTAGACCGCACAACTGAAGTAAAACTTCTTTAGCTCCATCTATATGATAGGAAGAGAGAAAAAAATGTGCGCGCGCACTGCTACAGTGTGATACAAACAATAGGCCTACACTGTGTCTTAAATACACGAAATGTAACTGGCTATAATAGAAAGAGAGAAAGAAAATCTGTGCTCGCACCTCTCTCTTTTGTCCCTACAGTAATACGAAACGTAACCCTCTCTCTTTCTATATTCACTAATTTATATCTCCCTCTCAACTACCGTTCGCCTCGCTTTTCGTAACACTCTCTTCAAGTATTCATCAGCTTACTCCCCAAGTCAAGCGTGTGTAAAGAAGTTTTGCTTCAAAAAACAATATTGTTAACGTGAAAATAACAGTAGGAACAAAGATTCAAGAAAAGCTTTTTTAAGCAATCCTTAGCTTCTTAAGAGCGTTTAACCAGCCAGCGGACGAAAATCCACATTTCGTCGAAAGTTGTTCTTACGATCGTGCAGGGCGGTTACAATAAAAAAGATTAATTATTCTCCGTACCAGCTTTTTTTAAATTATAACTCAATATCGAATTTATTTCAATCCAAATTAGCTTTAATTTATAAAATTAAAATTCTTACGATCGTGCAGGGCGGTTACAATAAAAAAGATTCATTATTTTCCGTACCAGCTTTTTTTAAAATTATAACTCAATATCGAATTTATTTCAATCCAAATTAGCTTTAATTTATACTTATTATTTTTAATTTTAAATAACTTATTATTATTATTATACCTTCATCCAAAAATGCTGAAAGGCGTGATGATAAAACTATTAAAATAATGTAAATTTTTGTAATTATTTTTTGATTATAAGTATTTATCATTTTTCAATAATGTCTAAATTTAATAAGAATGTTAAAAAAATCTGAAATATATTAGTTTGTAAGTGCGCAAATAAATGCACAAATGGACCAATTTTCGTCAAGAAACACATGTACGTACATATATTTTAATGATTTTATTGACCCTAAAATTAAAATTCTAAAACATGCGTTTGCTAGATAATGTATTGATTTTTTTTACTGCATGATTATATTATTTGAAATGGGTGTGGTATAATACAAAATCTTTTTTGAAAATTTAACAAATCTGCCAACGACCTATGGAATAACCTTATTATACTAAAAATTTAAAAAAATTCTCAAAATTTATTACACGCGAATGCTAGATAAAAGAACAATCTTTCGAAATCCATTTATAATTTTTTGTGGAAAAGAGTCAATACGTCTAAAATCTGATTTGAAAATGACATATTTCTGGTTTTCTCTGGCAATGCCCTCTTAACGTGAAAATAACAGTAGGAACAAAGATTCTAGAAAAGCTTTTTTAAGCAATCTTTATAGTTTCTTAATGTTAATTAATACCTCCATAATTGAGAAGTTCTTGTGAGAAAATTAGACCTCTACCTTTTTTGTATAAAATTTTAGAAAAGTTAAATTTTAACCATATTCTTATCCCGAAAGAAAGAATTAATTCGGTAGAAGTACTTCCCTGCAGCCTGCATCGTGAGAGGTGGCAAGAGGCCAAAGGAGCGAGGCGGACGTGGCCGGAATAAAGTCCTTTTAGGAATTAAATCAATAATTAAGGAGGAAATCTGAGATGATTCCAGATCTGCTCCCCGTAATACTGTCATTAAATAGAGAGGGTTGCAATCTGTAATACTAGAACTGGGAGGGTGGGATGTCTCAGAAATGCAAATCATCCCGAATGACACCGAATCAATAAAATTTTATATACGAGTAAATTCAAAAGACACGGTTTCAAAACTTGGCGTGCGTAAAAAAGTTTTACCATTTTTTTAGTGAAATTTCTTTAGCCCCTTTAGTGATTTGGAATTCGGGTGAAACGGAAATGACGCATTACCGCACCCGCATGAAACTGCGCTCCCGCGAAGCATGAAACTGCGCTCAATGTCCGCTTTGATTATGATATCACTTTATTGGTTGAGATATGAAACGAAAATGACGCTAGGTCTGCGCTCATTGGCCGCTAGATTATGATCTCACTTTTCAAGTATTGGTTGAGATTGTTTTGGCAAAGTATTTTTTTTTTACATGATCTCCACACAGGAGGCCCTGAGGAAAATAATTTCCCTCAGGGCCTATGTCATCTTTGGGGATGCTGTGTGGAGGGTTTTTTTTAAGGAAAGGAAGGAGAGGAGAGTTCTGGGAAGGAAAGGGGTTTAAGGGGTGGGTAGGAATCTGGGGTTCAGTATGTCCTGGTCATCCACCTCCAAGACCTAGACAAACCTCACCGCATGAACCCGGGCACCCCTGCTAAATCACCAAACGTAGCGAACCACTTGGGGTGACCTATGGCAGAGTTGTTAGTTATCCAATAAAGATTCCCGGGGCTTATTGCTTCTACCGCGTGTAAACTGCACTCGATTTCTTTTTTACATTAGCTCCATACAGGAGATCCCGAGGAAAATAATTCCTTTCCCTTGGGGATGTTGTATAAAGGGTCTTTTTAGGAAAGGAAGGAGAGGAAGTTCTGGGAAGGAAAAGCGTATTAAGGGTGTGTAGGAATCTGTGGCTCAGTGTGTCCAAGAGTGATGGACGGGTGAATCCATCCCTCCCACTGCGGTGAAAGGCGATGCTCCGGGAGAGTACGGCTGGGGAAGTCAACCATTTTCTCCAGATCTGGCCTGCCATGCAACTGGTAGGCTGACTTCTGCCAAGACCCCGACAAACCTCACCCCATGAACCCGGGCATCCCTGACTAGCCACCAAACGTAGCGAATCGCACTTTCGGTGACCTGTGGCTTATTCAATGATTGGTTCCAGGAGCGGCGGTACCCATTCCCGCCTCCCAAATTATATTTGCGGCACGTTCTATACGGTAGATAACCTTGGCTACGGTAGATAAAAATGACTTCGCCGTGTTTGGTTGACAGATCTGAATAGCCAAAAATCTTGCCAGAATCGGGGGTGCGATGTTCCACCGGCTCCGGGTAGATGGGAAATTGGGACTTTTGCGATATTTGCGTTAAGTAAAAAAAAACAGAGTGTGCAATTCATACGTGGTAGAAGTGAAACCTTCAGAAAACTAATGTAGAGAAAGGGGAGACCGATATTCTACGAAGCACCGCACAAAGAGGAGACCAATTATACTATCTCATTCTCTCGCAGGCTAAATCCTATAGATGTATGTGTTTGTCTTTTTTCAGTATCGCTATTTTTTGTTTCATCGAGTTTCAATTCACAACGATGCTAAAGAAGATTTCACTTCAAAAATGCCATATACATACATATTATATACTCTTACATACCGCTGGTGAATAAGACACATGATTTAAAGCCTCAATTACATTGAGCGAGTTTACAAGCTACTATCTGGGAAATTCACCGTCTGTTAGTAAAGTCACTCAGTGTAATCGTGTTACTTGCTAACTAGCAGATTGTTGATCTACGAAAAAAGTTGAAAACTTGTCAACTTTACTTGCTTGTGATTGGTTTATTTGTGTTTTCAATATGGCGGCCAATAAACAGCTGATTTCGACCGCCAAACATCTGACAGAATTAGTTCACGCAGGCGTCGTTAGGTAGTTCGCTACTGAGCGAGTGGACAGGTTTGTGTGTCATTATGACAATCTCACTCGCCGATTCACCCGCTTTTAAACTAAGTAGATAGTAGCTTGTAAGCTCACTCAATGTAATTGAGGCTTTAGACACCTTTTTGCCCGGTTGCAAATAAATCAAAAATGTTTTGAAAATCTCCTACTACCAACACCCCAAGCAGAAATGTTACTTGCGTCGTGTTGGAGGACGAACTCGCTTTGCCAACTCCGCCACTAACCGGCAATTGATTAATTAATTGATATTAATTTATTCACTAATTCTAGCTAACGAAAAGAATACAAAAGAATACTAATGAAAAAACCTACACTATATATCATTTATGTAACCATAATGAAAAAACTTTTCTCTTTTGTGAAACATTTTGTATTCGCAGATGATACGGCATTGGTCATATCACATAAAGATCTAAAAATTGCAATTGAACTCATGCAAATTGACTTTAATCAACTCTGTAAATGGTCACATGATGCAGGACTATTAATAAATGCTAAAAAACCAAAGTAATGCATATAAGTAGATTGTTTTTTTAAATGGGACAAACATATAAAAAAAAACCTGTAAAAGACTCAGATCGATTGCGGGCAGAATGTACACATTAAATTTTTTCCTATCAATTGAAACACTTAAAATAATTTATATGTCACTGGCAGAATCTATTATAAGATATGGATTAACAATATGGGGAAATACTACTATAACCAATCTGAAACTAGTCCGAGTTGTACAAAACGCAATTGTAAAATTATTGGTCGTCCCCAAAGATATTCTAATACAGAAGAGATATGCTATGGTGTCCGCGCAACTGTCGCCGAACTACGCGCTAATTAGCGTAGTTTTCATACAAAAAGAATTTGTTCATTTCATTGATTTTTTGAAAATGTGCATTAATATTGGTTAACAATATATTTTGAATAAGGAAAGAATTCGTTCATTTAGTTTAACGTTCGTTCGGTTTATTCGTTAATTATTTGTTCTTTTAGTTTATTTGTTAATTGGTAAACAATATCGGCGACACCTGGAAGCGCAGACCCACATAGTAAAAACAGCAGATAGCACATCTACTTATATTCCAATATCTTTGGTCGTCCCTAATATTTTCAAACAGAGACAAAATAAACCGTTGCTGTTTCAGAGTGCCAAAATTTTACCTGTTAAGGCAATACTTTGGCACAAAATTATAATTCAGCATATATTTACCCCGCAGCATAAAGAGAAATTGGAACATAAATACAGCACCAGATTCACGCGCAACGACGGGTTAATAGTTCCGAAATTTAACAATAAGTACGGACAGAGAACGTTTGAATACATCATACCGAAGATATTTAATTTATTACCTGACACTATAAAGCAATGTAATTCTATGAATAAGGTTAAATATAAGGTGAAAAATTGGCTATCGGAAAAAAAAAATTATATTGATTTTGATGTGTATGAAAAAATGTTGAATCTGTAGATATAAGATGTAAATTTTAAATTTTAAAAATGTATAAATATGTAACTAAAATATAAGCACCTGTTGACAAGCCGATTCAATTGGCTTAGCAGGACTTGTTTGTTGATTATATAATGTATTATCTATTATTTCAAAAAAAAAAATTTAAAAAAAATTCCACAAAACCATCAACAATACTGTCTCCAACAAAATTTTGTTACTGAAATTCCAACCAAAACAGAATTAACCAATCACAATTCTTATGCAAATTTGATCAAATATTATTGGACTATTTAACGTAATACTATTGTGGTGTTTGAATCAATGTGGATTTAATGCTGCAGGCTTTTGTTAGACCCGTTCATAGTTGATGTTGGCTTCACGAAAACGGGTCGTATCATCGACTCGTTTTTTAGTTAAGTGTGTGGAACGAGCTTCGAAATCTGTTTTTCTCCTTAATATAATCCGGGACTCTTCAAGACCTGCATTTATAAATCCCTCCCAACAGCCACTCACTTAACCCGCCTAATAACGCTTCCGAACCGGGTGGCGACATACCTTCCCTGTCTTTAGACACGAACAAACTGGGGCGCTCATGAGGTGACACATACTTTTTTTTTAAATCTTGTCAACACATATAAAAAAGTTATCATCAATATCACCAAAAATAACAATATTTTTTTCGTGAGTAATCATTGCAATATTATTAAAAATAAACATGAAAAATATTTTTTTTATCAATTAGTAGTAAATCTAACTTACAGACAACATTTTTTATTGTTGAATATGCAGTAGATACCGATAACAACCACAAATAAAGATGGTATCGTAAACAATCGTTATCGGTGAGTAAGCCAACCACTCCAAAAATATAATACTCGTATCAACCGACTGATTATTTCGATTTCACGAGTCGCAGCGTTTAATAACATCGGTAATGCGCGTTTTCATCCCGCGATAACACAAAATATCCTACGGACAAAACATTCTACAAACAAAATATCTACTAAAACTTAACTTAACCTAACCTGACAAAAAAATGAGACGAAAATAATACAGACATCCTGTAAAGACAATAAATTATTGCTCAAAAATATAAAATGGGTCAAAAATAAGTATGAACAAGTTCGGATATATTTATCCGAGACTCTATCCAGGTTAAAAACAAATTCTTAGAATGATTGTTTCCAATAAAAGGGGAAGTTGCCCATAATATGGAAAAAAGAATTAGTTGAAGATGACATTGTTAATTCCAAAAAATATAAAATAATATGAGATTAATAAATATGACGGTTTGACAGAAGGTGGCAATAGTGAAATTGGTTAACGGGCACGTCCCGGTTAGACGAGAGGTCTGGGTTCGAGTCCCAGTCGCGACCATTATCTTTTTCTATTTTTCTGTGTCTTGTTCTCTTCCATATTTTCGTTTAGATTATTATTGTTATCTTCTTCTTCAATGATATATTTCACTGATGGGAATAACCTTCAAAAGTTATACAAAGAGAGTTTTTCTTATAAAAATTGAACAAACCAATATAATTATAGGATCATTTTGGGAGGTATATCATCATCATCAATTTGGGAGGCGGGAATGGGTACCGCCGCCCCGGGAACCTTTATTGGATAACCAACACCTCTGCCATAGGTCACTCCAAGTGGTTCGCTACGTTTGGTGATTTAGCAGGGGTGCCCGGGTTCATGGGGTGAGGTTTGTCTAGGTCTTGGAGGTGGATGACCAAGACACACTGAACCCCAGATTCCTACCCACCCCTTAAACCCTTTTCCTTCCCAGAACTCTCCTCTTCTTCCTTTCTTTAAAAAAACCCTCCACACAGCATCCCCAAAGATGACATAGGCCCTGAGGGAAATTATTTTCCTCAGGGCCTCCTGTGTGGAGCTCATGTAAAAAAAAAGGATCGAATTCACACAAGAAAAACCCGTATTATCGCTTATCGAGAAGGTTTATCTGATAAATTTGGAAAGCATAATGACAGAATTATACTGACAGCCAGACGTAAATTTTCTGATTTATTGTTTCTACACAATACCTTAAATTTAAAAAAAATCGTGGGCGTATTTAAAATTTGAAAATCATTTAGTTTCCACCGGAAGTGGGGGGTGGCTCTCAAAACGGATGTGAAGTTGCATTACAAAATGGCCGCAAGAAACGGATATGGAAATGAACGCTCGATTTAAGCCAATAAGCTCCGAGTTAATTTGCTGGTAACGATTATAGGGGTGGAGGCTAAAGTTCTCTCGGGAGGTTGTGGAGTGTGGAGTGGAGAAGGTATGATACAGAGTTGTAGTGATACTGTTAGTATATATTATTAGCAGACAAACTCAAACTATTAAATGCTTGATGTATAAAATACAAAGTGGAATATATGTAACAACCAGCTGTGGGCTACCAAAACGTTTTCAAGGGGCTCGCTTAGCTTCGGAGCTATTCGCGGAGTTTGGAGGAAAAGAACAATTTTTATGATGTACCGAAATTTATATTTAAATTTTTGTGTTTTCATTATTTTTTCTTGTCCAGCGTTTGTGTTCAGGAAAGACGTATGAATCCATTCATCTCACTGCTGCGCAAAACGAAGGGTCGAGAGAGTTCAGCTGGAGAGATCAAAATGTCTCCCTCAACCAGTCTCTCCCGATCCGACTTGCCACACAGTTGGTGGACAGACATCCGCCGCCAAGACCCGGACAAACCTCACCCCTTGAACCCGGGCAACCCTGCAAACGTAGCGAATCATAAACGAGTATAAACAAAACAGTCACTGAAAATAAAAACAGTTGTTAGTATTAGTGATAATTTGTAGGTTAGATAAATTTTGTTGTAAAGCAACCGTTGAAAAGGGCAGTACAAAAGTCGTTAAAATACTATTATTATTATTATATTATAAACCTTGGAAACACTCGCCTTAACTATAATATATTACAGTCTTATTACATAATAAATATAGTTGTAGCTAATCCCATGCGCCATGAAACCCTCCTCATTTCTGACAGTTATCCCCTTAAATTCCCTCATATCTCGGATTAAACACGCCAACACATACACATATACACAGGTACACAGATTAAATCCTATTCCATGAAGCTTAAGTACATAAAAAAAAAACAAATCACAAATAAAAATGAATACACTACATGAACTTAATCAGAAAAAAATATTTTTTTAAAATTATTATTGTCAATACCTACTAACCATTAAGAAGATTAATTTTTGCCAAAAGGTCAAATAATGGCGTCATACAAATTTTTATTATTGAATTTCGTAATTTTGATCAATCTTATACTTCTGTAAAACTATTGTTTTTCATATTTCCGACAATCCCACATGGGAGGCCCTGAAGAAAATAATTTCTCTCAGGGCTTATGTCATCTTTGAAGATACTGGGTAATGTAAAAGGGGTGGGTAGGAACCTAGGGGTCAGTGTGTCCAGGAGTGATTGACGTATGAATGTATGCCTCCCGCTGCGGTGCAAGACGGCATGTCGAGTGAGACTGGCTTGAGAGGTCAAAGGACTCCCAAATCAGTCTCTTCCGATCCGGCTCGCCAAGTAGTTGGTGGTGCATCTGCTGCCAAGTCCCGGGCAAACCCCATCCCGTGAACCCGGGCATTACTGCTGTCACTAAACGTAGCGAACCACTTGGGGTGACTTATGGCGGATGTGTTGGTTATCCAATAAATAGTACCCCCCTCCCAAATTGCACGAATAGCGGGATGAGCTCTAACCGAACACAATTTCACTCGTAGTGTCAAGGGTAAAAACAACAATGTTTAAACGAACAGAAAAACAAGCTTAGTGTCAAAGAAAAATTCAAAAATATTTAAACGAACAGAAAAACACACGTAGTGTCGAGGATAAAACCAACAATGTTTAAACGGACAGAAAAACACGCGTAGTGTCAAGGATAGAACCACCAATAAAACAAATAATGTTTAAACGAACAGAAAAACACACGTATTGTCAAAGATAAAACCAACAATGTTTAAATGAACAGAAAAAACAAACGCAGTGTCAAGGATAAAACCAACAATGCTTTAACAAACAGAAAAACACGTGCAGTATCATGGATAATAATAATAATAATCTTTATTCAATGAAATAACAACAATATAACTAAAAAAAATTACATGCTCAAAGTAGTTTACAAATAGATTACATCAATCAGTACAGAAAAATTAACAAATAGGAAGTAACGTAAGAAAGGTTACACAGGAGTAGTATAGTTATACAGTATTTTTAGTTGTGCATAGCCTGCCTCACTAGGTGAACCTGTATTGAGGCAGAATTTTTGTTAATTGTTTCTCGCAATTTTATGTATGGTTTTTTTATAAATGTGTAAAATAGGTTTCCATACAGCAAAAACTTTATTTTAGTTAACATTATTGTTTGCACATACCTACACAATATAAAACCAACAATGTTTAATTAAACAGAAAAACAGTTGTAATAGCAAAGGGTATTATTTAATATGCACACTTTTTTATCTCGAATTAGAGTTCAAAACATAATTTCAAAAATGTGCTGCAAAAACTAATAAATGACCGTATTCTTGTCACAAAATGCACAAAAACTGATATTCTTGGTTCCGCATGTAATAATAAAAAAAGCGTTGTGATGAATTTCTAACTACTAGCACGTTTCAAATTCAGGTAGGTACTTATCTGTACTCTGAATGGTCTATACTATGTTTTTTATTGAAGTTGCAGAAAAATAATAATGAATAAATAAAATAATACATCGCAACGTATATGTTTATTTTCCAAAAAATAATTCTTCGTAAACATTTACATAATGTACCAGGTAAGTTACACGTAAAATGTTTTTAACAGACTGGAATGAACCAGAGATTTTTCCAGGAAAATGGCGGCACTGTGGAAAATCCCAAACAACACGGCAAACACAAGACCAAAGGAAATTAAACGAAATCAGACCGAAAAGAACGGAGCCACAGACCGGAGCAAAGCAAAGTTGTACGAAACAAAATACTGAGAACTTGAACGGGGCGAAACAAAAGCCGTCAGGAAAGTTCCGAATTTCAGTTCGGTTTTTCGGCTTTTGGTCAGCGCACAATAAGGCTTCTGAAAGAGGTTTCGCCCCGGGCGAGCTTTCATACCGTTACTACACGATTTGAACGAAATGTTAAATAATTTTAAATTATGTAATTAATGATAAAAATAAAGAATTTCGCTCGGTAAGACATTACTTTATTTAGAGTGTTTTTCCGACAGTTTTCGAAACCACTCTTTTTTCATCAGAGTTAAATATATATTAACTTTATATTATTTAAAAATAATGATCAATACATTAAGTTTTGAAGTGGTGGTGGAGGTATGACTACGGGAGGGGGAGGGATAAGTATAGATGGACGGTGGGAGAGGGAAATACGTTCATTCCAATGAATATCAACAAAAATAGACGTTACAACATGAAGTCAATAAAAATATATTTGAGTGCAATAGCGTTAAATTTTCCAAGGATTACTTAAATCTTTGATTGGAGTTTAGTTTCGCAATACTTTGAGAATATATTTATTTACGGTAAAAAAACATTTCTAACAAAAAAGGATTTAAATGATAACGGCTTCTCCGAATTTGCTAACCATCTCATCCAAACAGAGCACATGGGATTTAATAAAAATGCAAGCGTCACTTTACTGCATAAATCGGAATAGGTTTCAGATTAAATAGATAACTTAGAAGCATTAGAGTTACGGAAAGTCAAAAACATTAATAGCAAAGTAATAAACAACCAAATAAATCTAAATAAAAGACCGATATTTAGGTCCTTCCCTTTTGACAAAGAGAACTCTCTTCCGAATCCTTCACCCAACTCTACTTCCTTCAATGGAGCTCAGCCCATTTTTTTCAACCCACAGTGAAAGCTTTATATTTATTATTTTATTATTTACAACACATTAGTAAACTTGTAGATTTTCGATTTTAGTAGAGTATTGCACTGCCATGAAGAAGCTACGATTGTAGCGAAACCCGGTCGGCATTAAGGGTGTCGTGTTTACTAAGGTTTCAAAAGTCGTGTTTACTAATATATTGCTTTATTTTAAATTATAATGTCACATCAAAAAGTGTCTGATTCATATGAACAAAAGAATATTACGAAATAATTATGTTGCAACATGACAAACAAAATTCACCATCAGAATATTGGAAAAAAATGTAAACTATTAACTGTTTTAAAAAATAGATGAAATTTTTTGTAAATTCTTTCGGTACTGTTACAAAAATCTGATAGTTCTGTATATTAAGCTGTATCTGTATCTGGTATCAGTGAGTTTATAAATTAATTGGTATTAATATTGTTGCAGTAAAAGACATTTTAGTTCGTGTAAATCTATTAGGAATATTGAATGAAATCAAATGCAATAATGTCCTTTAAAATTTTTGGTGTATTTTATCAATAGAATCCGAGTGAACCTTATGATGCGGCGACCAAGTGGGCGAGTTATTGATCATTAGTGTGAAGAGTCATTAGGAGAGTTCTATGCATTTCCAGAGGAGTAAGTTTAGCAAATTAAGTAGTACCTAGGTGTAGCTTTAACTAACAAGACCATAATAATTAACTAAAGTTTGCAGTAATTCTTTGATTCTCCCAACGCCCATGAGCGGAGAACGAACGCAGACCATATGACCGCAAGCTAGTGCCGCCGCGCGCCGCTCGCCCGGTTTCAGTTCGTTAAAGGTAGGATTAGATGTTATTAGATTACAGAAATAGTGGTAGCAGCAGGACGGTATAGTAAAGATAAAATTATGCATTTTTATAAAAATAATCATATTCGTAAAAAAAAGGAGTTGAAAATTTCAGAGCTAACCCCACAGTACCTATTATACAAAATCCATAATAATGTTACATATCAGAACATGAACCCTTCGACCAAGTCGTCAATGCAGGAACCCGATAGACTTTATCCAACGATTTTTGAGTTTATTTGGAATAAAATAATTTGACATTTCTATTTTTGAAACTGACAGGGACAAATTGACTATTTGAAGGGATTTTGCACTTTTTACTTTACACTTATATTGTTACATTACATTTACATTGTTACATTACATCAACATTTTTACTTTACATTTACATTTTTACATTACATTTACAGTGTTACATTACATTTACATTTTTACTTTACATTTACATTTTAACATTACATTTACATTAACATTTTTACCTAACATTTACTTTTTATTTTACATTTACATTTTTATTTTACATTAACATTTTTACTTTACATTTAAATTTTTACTTAAAAATAAACAAAAACATATTTTGGTCACGTGCCATGTCAATTTGACTATTCCCAAGGCCAACTCATATCACGTGGTATACACGGCAATGCATATCAATAGAAAGTATGTATTTGGGCGGAAGATAGTACAGTTGGTTACACGTTTGACTGACATTTAATAAAAATACATATTATATTATTATATTACCTGAAATCCGCGGCGTTGCGTTGGCCGAACTTTACGCAATATTTTTAGAAATCAATATAGACAGTAATCACTTTATATAAAGATGTAGGCAGATATTTCATTATTTTACTGATTTTTTAAAAATCTGAATTAGTCATTTCGTATACCGTAGGGCAGATATTTTAAAAGACTCTAAAATTTTCCTTTTATTTTGAACGTAACTAATAAAATTTCACTAAGAAATATCAAAATTTTGCTTTAAGGTGTGGGAACATGGGATGAGGGTGGTTTTCAAAATCTCATGTAGACAGTCACTTTCCTCCTCCTTTGAAGGTTAAGTGTGCAAAATTTCAGCAATTTCGGAATAAAATCGTAGATTTTAATAAAAAATAAAGCCATGCCGCCTTGTCAGCCGCCACAGACACTATTCTTCAATTATATATATAGTATTTTTTTTTAATAATTTTAAAATGCCTAATATCTACATATAACTAAACCTAACGTATCGTCGGCGTCGTTTGAATAATATAACAATATTTATTTTTTTAAATCGGGATGAAATTAAGAGTTTTATCAAAAATCTACAAATGAAGAGGGTAAATTTAGTAAGTAATTAAATAAACAGGTTTTTTTAAAGTTATATACTGTAATGTATTGAAAAAGCTTCTAAGTAATGCCGCCGTACTCGTGAAGACGGGTGCCGCCGAGACTGGTTCTGGAGCCTATACACCAGATTCAATTAGCAACTAGTATAGACAGGTCGTGTGACTTGCAGCATTATTATTGTAAATACGTAAACTCATGATAAATCAGTTTGTTATCAAAATAATAACAGTTATTAAGAAGTCCCCCACAGAACTAATTTTTTTTTTTTAACTAATAGTGTTTTAATGTAAATTATGCCCAAAATTACAAATACTAACATGAAAACATATTATTGCTTCCTAGAATGCTGCCTATATCATTATTATTCTTGGGTGGTCAGACAGAGGAAGGATGTAAGAGGAAAGAGGAAAGAGGAAAGAGGAAAGAGGAAAGAGGAAAGAGCAGTCGGGTTGATTTAACGGACCAGTGCGCAAGTCGCAACTAGCAACTTGTTTGGACACGGAATCCACTGGACGCCCCAACGAACCACAGGAATAAGGAAAATGCGAGATTTAAACGAATTCGGAATTTGAAAGCGGGAAAGGTTTTATACAGGGTGTAACATAGCACGTACCCAAAATATGTAAACCAACTATTCCTAAGCATTAGTCAGACATCTATGAAAAATCGAAATTTGAGTTGAGCTTGCAGTTATTTGTAAAAGTGTACACTCTATCTGGCACGATACTTTTCTAGGTCCCTAATAGGATATTTCAAAATTTCATACTAATGCACGAGATCTTTATGCATGCTGGTGTTATTTTATAGCGTACTAGTAACTTCCCGGCATGCGTTGCCATGCAAGGCCACTTAAATAAATAAATTGTTTCTCCCTGCGACTCATTTCCCATTTGTCCCCATTCCTCTTTCCGTCCAACGCACTCTCTCCACCCACGTTCCCATCCCTGCGAACCCCCTCCCCTCATATGCTCTCCGCCTTCACCCCTACTTCGACTCCCCTCCCACGAAATCCCCCCTCCATCGTTGCTCCCGAAGATTTCCTTCCCCTCCCGCCTTCCCTCTTTGCTGCTGAACTATATGATAAACACATATTTTAATAATGAAATAGCACGATAATCTTTATTTAAAAAATCAACTGTTTCGAGAATGATGTTCTCTTCATCAGGACATTATATGTACTAAAAACTAAATTATCAAGTATAGAAAGACAGGCGTGGGTAGAAATGGAAGTAGTGGGGGGGAGAGAGGTGGAAAGGGGAGGTGCTTAGAAGATCAACAGGGGGAGGGGGGGGGGGGAGAGGTGGAAAGGGGGTGCTTAGAAGATCAAAGACAAAAAGTTACAATGGAAATATGTTTAAGATGGGGTTATTCACAAAATTAATTTGATTTATGCACCAGATTTAAATGTCCGGGTTAAATTTTCCCCCCAAAAAAAAAAAAGGAAAAAAAGAAGGAAAAACTAAACCCTTTCACACACTTCCCCAAATGATCATCTAGTCAACCCACGCTATGCAATTGCACTATATAAGTATTATAAATACAAAATAATACAAGAACAACATGTCAACCTACTAGAGACCAAATGGGAATATAATTCACCGACTCCAGATATTTTCATATCAGAGGGTTCGGCTCTGTGGCATTTCTAATTGAACCTATAAATCCTACCGATCCCTCAATATAAATATAAATATGATATTAATAATATTTTAATTTCTATTGACATTTTTCCTAATTTCTAATATTTCTAAAAGATCTAAGTCAAAACCTCTAACGTTGGTTAGATTTTTTAAATAAAGATTATCATGGTAAAAACAAAGTGTTTTTAATTATTTCATTAATAAAATGGTGCCACAAAGTGAATTTGCAAAATTTGGAGAACATCTCGTATTTTAATTTTTCATTTCATTCATTTTTATATATTTTTCATTACGTTCATTTTTATACGTTTAAATAATATTTTATTTAAGGAGAGCATTCGAATATTGCCTTCCTCATTATCTCACAACTTAATATTTGGTGATGTCTGACTAATCCACTCGATGATCGATGTTTGGAGTAAGCAATATCGATATCATTTTGCTGTCCGATGATATTTTTTTCAATAAAAAAAGTGTTTTAAAATATATATATATGTGCTATTAGAACGAGACGAAAAGCATATCACGTGATCCGCTAGGCTATATAATACCCAACTACTTAGTTTTGAAGTGAGATGGAGAAAAAATTTGTTTTAAATTGAGAAAAAAAAAATCATGAAAAATATTTAGGAATCGATGGTTTAAAACCTTCGGGTACGTACGTGAGTAAAATTTTCCCCCCAGGGCCTAGGTCATCTTTGGGGATGCTGTATGGAGGGTCTTTTTAGGATAGGGAAGAAGAATAAGTTCTGGAAAGGAAAAGTGTATTAGGGGTGGGTAGGAATCTTGGGGTCCAGGAGTGACGGACGAATCCATCCCTCCTACTGCGCTAGAAGGCGATGTTCCGAGAGAGTACGACTGGAGAAGTCAAAGGGACCCCCTCAACCATTCTCTCCCGATCCAGCCTGCCATGCAACTGGTGGATAGACGCATCCGCCGCCAAGACCCGAACAAACCTCACCCCATGAACCCGTTTGAAACCCAGTTGAAACATTTGTTGTTTTATTTCAGGAATTGGGTGATTGTTTTATGTATAAATTGGATGTCAGTTTTAAGGCGTGTTTAAACCAAACGAGCAAGAACATAGATCATGAGCCAGATCATTCTGTTCCTGCTCGCCTGGTGTGAACGTCTAGAAAATAATATCCACAAAATTGTTGTATAGACTAACCCACCGCAAGCGAATGCTCTGTGTTTTTTTACTACAGCTGGACTCGACTTATGTTTAACTGCTCTAGAGTGTTGAATAACTAGCCTAATTTTGAAATCCTATCCTAAAGCAGGCAAAGGTTTCTAATAGGCCTAAAACTTCGAGATGATATGTATAATGATAGGGCCTTTACCGGTGCACTCTCCCAAATTCTAAATTATTAATGATTTGGTATTATACAATGAAAATATACAAGCAATGTATTGGTTGCTATTATTTAAAATTATTATTAATGTAACCAATCTTAATGTAACCAATCTATTATGTGATTACTTTTTAATAAAAGTGTAGGTTTGTTTATAAGTATTATGAATTGATTTAAAAATTACTACCTCAACACAGGCTAGCCTAGTGAGGCGGATTACTGAAAACCCTACATTATAACTATTTTCCATTCTTCATTTATGTTCATATTTATATTCTTTCCTGTTGATATCCTTTTGTACCTATGTAATTTTAAACCACTGTAAACATTAACACTGAATATATACTTTTTAGTTATAATCTTGCAAATTTCGTTCAATAAATGTATATTATTATTATTATTATAAAAGAAATAAAATAATTGAAGACCTCTTATTCAAATGACATTTATGTCGTATTATTGGCTGCTATTCTTTTCATTGGAAACAAGTGTTAAAAAAGAACTAGATTTTAACGTAGATGGTGTCCCGGATATATATATCCGATTTTTTTTTTGTGTTTTTTTCCGGTACATTCTCCCAAGTACATTTCTTCGAGGCAAAATCGGGGAACCGGCTAAAGGACGCGGACTTCGAGCATCGTCTGCGGTTGGGCCGATAGCTATAAGCATTCTCATTGGGACTGCCCGGTGGTCTATGGAATACTTTCTCTGGCTTTTCTTTTTATATATTTTATTTTCTTTCCGCTATTATAGTAATTACTTACATTATAAAATAATCGTATAACTGTTTACAGAAGGTTTCTTCGACTGGTCATAGCCGTTACATTTATTTTTGTTTTTCTTTTACTAACACTATTATCTCCTTTTGATGTTACCTATTTCAGAAGAACTATTCCACGGGCTGCTACTTCTATTTATCTTTTGTATAATGTTAATGTAAGTACTTGCATACTGCTTACTACCGTATGCATGGAAATTGGAGGGTCTAGAGTCGTTCAAATAAATGTAGCTTCGTTCAAAAAAAAAGTAGAGTCTTGACGTGTGCGGTGAAGGAGGAAACCATATGTTTCCTTATAACGCCGTTGGGAAAGTGGTGGGTCCCCTCCAATGTGTTTTTTCCGGTAAGACGAGAGGTTCTGGGTTGGAGTTCCAGTTGCGACAGTCATATTTTATTTTTTCGTTTCTTGTTCTTTTTCATTTTTAGTTAAGTTATCTTCTTATTTAATGATATATTACATTGTTGGGAATAACCTTCAAACGTTATGAAATGAGATTCCAATAAAAATTGGTATATAAATGCTTGTGTGATTATTTAAATGCTTGTGATTATTTTATTAGAGATACAATTTAGACAACGGATGAACTTTTTAATAAGCTACATACAACGGAAGTAAACAAACTTCAAATATTCACTTTCAGCGGACTAAAACAGAAAAAGGCTTAAATCATGACTCAAAGGCAAAATATGAACAAACGAATCGTTCGATGGAAATGAAAATGTTCATTATATATAAGTTCTCGGTATACGATAACATTTGTATGTGTATTTCTATCTCCTCGCAAAGAAACGGTAATAGAATGCGTTGATAATATATTTCGCAATTATCGTTATCGCATAAAACAGATAAGATCATCAATTTATGCGTACTACCGATAGCTCCAACGTAACCTCTCTTTTTTGTTCATAAACAACGCGTGTAACAAAAAGAGAGGTTATAACACAGCTCATATACTACTTTCACAAGTAAACACACAAAGCAAGTTAGAAAAAGGGTGTTGAAAAAAAATTATTCCTAAAATAATTACAAAACTAGTGCAGTGATTTTAAAATACTAATGATAGTTCATCTAAAAATTATTTCTAAAGTGCGGTCGACAGTTGTTTTTAATCTTACCGTTTCATTAATATCTTATCAACCGATATAGAGGTACAAAGTTAAACCCGTTTATTGCGGCTATCGAAATTGACAAATAGGTAACCATGTTAAAGAACATTGGTAAAAAAAAGAAAAGTGAGAGGCTTAAGAAAAGTGAAATAGGTAGCCCTCTTAATTTTGAACACACGAGTGGCTATTCGAGTCCCGATTTAAGAAATAGTGACAGAACTTTACAGGTTGAAGTTACCACCAGCATCGTCACCGACAAGAAATCTATTTCGAATAATAATGAAGATTTTATACAGCCTAAACCAAAAGTTTTATCTCGACAACAGCGAAAAAATAAATTAAAGGATAAGAGAAATGGTAAACCTCTAAGAAGCAGCGATTTGAGCGCCCCAATCAATTTTTCACGTGTAAATGGCTATTCGAAACCCGATACAAATAGTGGTGAAACTAGTAGTCCAGACTTATGTAATGACATGAACAATGAAAAATCATTCCTTGGCGAGGTACAGGGGATGAATATCGAAGCAATTGCAGGAACATCAAATGAAGCAACAGCAAAAGCACCAGAAAGTTTCGAAACAAAACCAGAAAATGCAGCAAAATCAACAGAATATTTAGCAACAACAAATACAGCAACAGCAAATGCAGTTACAGCTTATACTACCACCGCAACACCAAATTTAACAACAGTAAACGCCGAAACAACAAACGAATCAACAAGTAATGCAGTGTCAGCAAATGTTTTAATAGCAAATGCAGAAATAGCTAAAAAAGCAACAGGAAAAGCAACAGAAAGTTTCGCAACAGCACAAGAAAGTGCAGAAAAAATAACAGAATATTTACCAACAATAAATACAGCAACCGCAAATGCAGCTACAGTCTATGCTACCACCGCAAATACAATAATACCAGATATAACAACATCAAATATAGTAACAGTAAACGCCGAAACAGCAAACGTATCAGCAGGTAGTGCAGTGTCAGCAAATGCCTTAATCGCAAATGCAGTCACAGGAAATGCAGAAACAGTCAATGCAGCAACAGAGAATACCAGAACGGAACATACAGGAAAAGCAAACATAAAAATAAAAAATGCGGAAACAGATGTAAGTTATGCAGAAAGAGTTAATGTAATACCAATAGCAAATGAAGAGACAAAAAATGCAGTAACATCAATAGCAAATGATGAAATAGCCAACGAACTAACTGCAAACGCAGATAGTACTTGCAAAAATTCCGAGAAACTGGAAAAGTTTGAAGGAGGCTTGTGCTTCTCGGTTTTATTTGCAAAAACTGAAGAAAAATATATTGTTAAAACAAAAGAGAATAACCATATTCCTAATGCGATTATATATACACCTATAATTTCCACTCCAACGAAAAAAAAAGAAGAAGATATAACTCAAAACCAACTAAAAACGTCCACCACCAGGAGGAAACGACCATCACGGCCCCCTCCTCCTCCACCACCGTTCCCCCTGCAACAACCAGAAACCGTCAAAGTATTATTTGAACGAAATATAGAAGAGAACCGAATTCTCAACATGGATGAACAAAATAACACAACGTCTGAAGAGAATACAGCTCTTCTCAAAATACCTGAAATAAAATCTCTCTCCCCAGAGCAATGGAATGAAACATCAGAAGGATTTGACAATACAGAAAGCAAGACAGAATATGATATTGATGACCCAAATTTCTCTCCTCGTAAACCTTCATTAATTAAACAAATATCGCCTAACGCAAACCAACATAAAGAAACAATTGAAGAAATTACTATGAATAACGAAAATAAGTCTTCTATTGCAGAAAGCATGAAAGACAATAAAGACGATCAAAATCTAATCCCAAATCAGCCTCTATTAGCTTCAGAAATATCACTCGCCTCCGTACAGTGTAAAGCAGCAGAAGAAGAAATAGCCATTGAGAAAAAATTTGAAAGAAAAAAAACTATCACCGAAAGCCCACTTCATCCACCTCCTACACCGTCATTAGTCTCTCAACACCCTCAAGAACATAAATCTGTAGTATCTGGAATAACAAAATTCGCAGAGATAATAGCTGTGCAACTAAAGTCGCTAAACTGCCAATAGCTTCTTGTTTTTCATTTATCGAATTGTGGGAAGGTAAACATCGAAACTTCGACAAGGATTACTGTCAAAAGCAATTGTCCACGAATCTGTGCCGAAAAATACCAAAACCGAGAAGTCTAGGCCAAAAAAATATTTATTTATTTATTTATTCAACGCCCAGAGGGCTTATACATGTTTGATAGTACAATTAATTCACGACAGATGATTTTTAAGATTGATTTGATTTTTAATTTTTTGATAGAGAAATAATAAAAATAAAAATAGATAAAAAATGCAAACAAGTGACAAAAATACAGCGATTTGATAAGTTTTCAAAAATACAGATATGTTTAGGAATAGTTATGGAATAAGTTTTTTACAAGATCCACAAAATTCGCCAAGTTGATGTTAAATAGGTCAACATCACCTAAGTACTGATTTCCCATAATGTGAAATCGTTGTGGCGGAGAGTGGGCAATGTAGTTCCGCTTATGAATGCTGCAGTAGAATAGTTCATTTTGTCGTGTGGTTACTGTTGCCTGTTGGTATTCGTAAGTTTATGAGTTGCAGGAGTTCGCAACAGTCGAATTTAGAGTTAAGTATTTTAAATAAAAATGTTAAGTCGTTTATTTTACGTCTATTTTCTAGTGCGTGTATTTTTATATGAATAGAATAAACTAATTTCCTCGGAGAATTACTTAAGAGCATAATATAAGAAGGTGTCTGCTAAAGTAACCAATCAAATCAAGACAGCAATCGGTTTAACAATTTGGCGGCGGCTTCGAAAAGGCACTTTCAAAGAACCCCAAAAATAAAATATTTTTCATGGATTTATAACGTGGTGTTAGAAATATTTATGCTAGTTTATAATTTTATATATTTACCGTGAAGATGGCGCGAAAATGACAAAAAAGTGTGAAATAAAAATTAAAAAGTCAACAAAACTAAGTTATTAGTTATTATTAATCATTAATTACAATGAATTTTCAAAGGGGTTATACTAAAGGTTTATATAAAAAACATTAGGAAATTATTGACAAACCATTATCGTTTCTGAATTAAAAATTATATAATATATTTTAAATAGTTAAGACTCCATTATAAAACAATATGGATGAACATTTTCAAATTTTTTATTCTACAAATATATAGAATGTTTAATTTCTTCTTCAATCTTTGAAAATGCACTTTGTGGCGTTATATATAATATTTTAATCTAGAGTTCTTATTTGTCTATACTTGTTTGACTTTTGTTATTTTTACTAACATTAATCTTATCCTACCGAAGAAACATTTGGTTTCGAAACACGTTGATAGTTTTGATTAAATAGTGGTGTTTTACAAAGTTATTTGTAGTGAAATGAAAGAATATTTGAAATTTAATATTAAGGGTATTGTTTTTCATAAAAAAATGTAATTTCAAGTTCCGCTTTATTTAAAATGTACGAAAATTGATTTAAATAATAAAACATAATATGCTGATTGAACTTTTTTTTTTTTTTTAAAGAAAGACAAACATTCCCGGGTTACGAATAACCAACAATTTTTGAAAATCTCCTACTACCACCACAGAAAGCCGAAAATATTGTGCTTGTGTTGTGATGGAGGACTTAGCCAGCCGAGGAATCGAACACGCGACGCTCGGGTGGGACCCAAGCGCTATGCCCACTCAACCACTGACCAGTCAAATACTTTATATATTTGTAATCTCTTAATTAACTAAATACCCATGATGGTGTGGTTTATCTCACCAATACGGGGTACATCGAAACGTAACCGACAAACTTTGATCGGTGATTTTCGAACACGTTTTAAAAAAGTTTTAAAAAATTAATGTATTGTGTATTACGTACATAAATTTGGGATGCGTATTTAGTTACAGCCGCCCCGGGAGCCATTTGTTGGATAAAAAACACCCCTGCCATAGGTCAACTCAAGTGGTTCACTACATTTGGTGACTTAGCAGGGCTCCCCGTGTCATGTGGTGAAGTTTGTCTAGGTCTTGGCGGCAAATGCGTTTGCCATCTATTGCGTGGCGGACCGGTTCGGGAGAGACTGGTTGATGGAGACCTAACCTAGATTCTAGATTTTCTCGATCCATTGCTTTGCACCACGGTGTGAAGGATGTTATCATACGTCCAACACTCATATATTTTTTTTACAGAAATTCCTTTCCCTAATAGGACCCTCCTAATAATAGGTCCTAGAACCCATGTCATCAGAGGAATGGTAACAATTAAATAGAACCAGGTAATACTAGAGCGATTTAAATATAAAATTGTACCAGAAATATCTGGATTAATGGAGAACACCTTAACCACTTAGCTGATGCATTACGTACCTACTTACCTACGCGCAAACAAAAGATACCATTATCTACGATAATATACATTTTGCTGATACGAACAAAAGATAAGATTAATAACACTCCAATGGAGATAAGCACCATCACACCAAAACTGTTTTAGTATGAACGAACAAGTTTCAGCAGTGTTTTCACTGAGTAAAATTCATTGTGCCAATTGTTTAGTTTATTTTAAAGTATGAAACGTTGAATTTGTGTTTGTGAAAACTTTGTTTCGTTATTCTTTTAAGAATCAAAAATTGAAGCCAACGACTGACAAAACGTAACCATCTACCAATAAGAGATAAACCATCATGTTTGGGAGTTTCATAGATGAATTGGATAAGAATCCGAAAACGCGGAGGAAAAAGGTTCTGGAAAGAGTTGAATCAAAACTAGAATCTAAGCCGATAGCCTTTAAAAATACAGTATCAAAAAAAGATCGCGATGGAATAAAAACAATGCGAGATGATATGCATTCAGGGAAAAATACCTTGACATATAAAAATGTACAAGACAGTAATCGATATAGTAAGGATATGGCCAAGCAAATTTATTATCAGGATATTTCAGTAGAAATACCTACAACAAACAGACACAGCTCCTCAAGTTCCATCATTTTACGGCATGAAAATGATGCTCAAGCATCAAAAGTGTCCAAGAAACCTCCCATCGTACCTGTACAAACGAAAACGCGTACGGATTCAAATAAGTTGGACGAAAAAAAGCAAAAAAAAAGCGAAAATCGGGGGAGTGTGGATAAGGCTAAGCAGAGTCGTCAATCAGGTCTTCATGATGAAAAGTCTGTTACAAGTGGAGGTATTGTTTTGCAACCTCTTGTTCCGCTACAACAACAGCACAACATTGCTGAAACATCAAACTCACCTAAGAAATCCACCAAAACTCCTACGCTAATTGATTACGAAAAGGAACCTAGTATGCTGATAAAACACAAGACACAACGCGTCGATAATATACAAGACCGAGTAGAACAAATCGAAAAACAAGATGGAGATGGGAATATAAAAGTTACCACTGAACCACAACAAAAACGAAATAAAACATATTTTGATAATCTAAAACAAAGTGATTTAAGTGACCCGCATAGTTACGAGCATGTGAGTGGATACTCAATACTTGAAAGTGAGTGGAGGTCTGGACACAAACATTCTGAAAGATCGGAAAAAACGCGTGAACCAAATATCGTACCTCAAAGAGTGCAACAACAAGAAGTTGTAGAAAAAATAGCTAGCAAAGTGAAAACGGAGAAGAAGTTTAAGGTAAAAAGAGGTGATATAAGTGACCCGATTACTCCTCAGCATTCCAGTGGCTTTTCAAAACTTGGCGTAAGCCTTGATAAGTTTAATGTCGATGATTTCTTTAATAACAAGGAATTACTGTGGCAATCAGGATTGCAAGATATTCCCGAGGAGCGAAGCTGTTCCGATCGCTCGGAAAACAGCGGCAGAGAGGAACATTTGGAAAAAGTAGTGGAACCTCCGGAACTAAAAACTAAAATCCAGCAAGTTATACCAACGCAACTAAAAATAGATGATGTAATTGAACCAATTGAATTTGAACATAATGCTGAGGGTACATATGTAGCGGGAGCTTACGAGAGAACCCTTAATGATATTGAAGAACAGAAAGAAGGCACTGATCAACTTAAGGAAGAAATTTATGAAGCACGATTAGAAAATGTTACAAAAGTGAAGAAATCGATGAAGAAGAAAACTGGAAAGCTAAAAATATCTGAAATAAGCGATCCGGTCAATTTTGAACATGTAAGTGGATACACCAAAGTTGATGACAATAGTGAAAATGAATTAAGTGACTATACATCGTGGAGTGATGATGGTGGACTTACTGATGATGACACATGTGACCAAAAAGGAAAAAAAAATGGATTGCAAAAATCAAATGAAAAAATTTACACTCCAGAAAAAGAAGTCAACGAGAAACGAGTGGCGGTGAAAAGGGGAGATTTAAGCGGGCCTTTCGCAATTGAACACGTCAGTGGCTTCTCAAAACTTGGGGTGAGCATTGAAAATTTCGATGTCGACAGATGTGCTGAAATTATCACGCAGTCAGTTTCAAAAGAGATTTCTATAAAAACGGCGGAGGAGAAGTCCGTACATCAAAATAAAGAGAATTCGAATGCCCTTTCAACACACAATTCAGACTATTCATTACTACTCACTGAAAAGAACAAACTGCTAACTCCAGATACAAAAGTCAAAAGTTTAAAACACATTGAACCCAACCACGATGTGAAGCGGCCAAAAATAATTGATGTTCAAGTGAACAAACAAAAAGAGAACATGAAACAAATTAAAGTAGATGGCCTAAGTGATTCAGTAAATTATAAAAATTTTGATAATGATACGGAAGAGTGTAGTGAAACAAATGACAATAAATATTGCCTGAGATCCGAGAAACACGAAATATATCTGGATACTGGTAATGCTGTGAACGTCACTCACAATATCAATGTTCAAACAGTAAAGCATAATGAAAATGAATTTAGCAAAGGCGAGGAACAGATTATAAAAAATGATATTGTTAGTGAGCCGGTAGATTTCCAACATATTGATGGCTTTTCAAAACTCGGTGAAGGTATTGAAAGCTTTGACGTTAATAGTTATGTTGAGAAGGAGGTACAATTAATGCATTCAGGCGAATCAGGAGCCATATTAAATAATAATAAACTGACGACAAAAATCCAAAAGGCGAAAAAACATATAGCAGGAAAGCTGAAAAAAGAAGAATTAGGTGAAGCAGTTAATTTTAAACAAGTACTTGGTTATTCAAAAGATCAAGGGAGTGGCAATGGAGAGCGGAGCGATGAAGATATAACGTCATGTAACGAAAGGAATGCTTTAGAGCGTGAGAAACACGAAATGAATTTGGATATTGGCAATGCTACGAATGTCACCCACAGTACTAATGTTCAAATAGTAAAGCCAAATAGAAATGAATTTAGTAAAGGCGAGATAGAGATTATAAAAAATGATAATGTTAGTGACCCGGTAGTCCAACATATCGATGGCTTTTCAAAACTCGGTGAACATATTGAAAGCTTTGACGTTAATAGTTATGTTGAGAAGGAGGTACTATTAATACATTCAGGCGAATCAGAAGCCATATTAAATAATAATAACCTGACGACAAAAACCCAAAAGGCGAAAAAACTTAAAACGGGAAAGCTGAAAAAAGAAGAATTAGGTGAACCAGTTTATTTTAAACACGTACTTGGTTATTCAAAAGATCAAGGGAGTGGCAATGAAGAGTGGAGTGATGAAGATATAACGTCAAGTAACGAAAGGAATGCTTTAGAGCGTGAGAAACACGAAATGAATTTGGATATTGGCAATGCTACGAATGTCACCCACAATACTAATGTTCAAATAGTAAAGCCAAATAGAAATGAATTCAGTAAAGGCGAGATAGAGATTATAAAAAATGATAATGTTAGTGACCCGGTAGATTTTCAACATATCGATGGCTTTTCAAAACTCGGTGTACATATTGAAAGCTTTGATGTTAATAGTTATGTTGAGAAGGAGGTACTATTAATACATTCAGGCGAATCAGAAGCCATATTAAATAATAATAAACTGACAAAATCCCAAAAGGCGAAAAAACTTAAAACGGGAAAGCTGAAAAAAGAAGAATTAGGTGAACCAGTTTACTTTAAACACGTACTTGGTTATTCAAAAGATCAAGGGAGTGGCAATGAAGAGTGGAGTGATGAAGATATAACATCATGTAACGAAAGGAATGCTTTAGAGTGTGATGGTTACACGAAAATTGCAGGCCAGGGATCAAGTTCAAGTTTCGGAGATGTCACAATTGTCACCGCTAAGAGTATTGCGAGCGAGCCGCAAGAAAATGGAAACGAGAAGCAATTGGAATTGCTTCCACTTACTCCTCCTCCACCTTACTTCAAGACACCTTCAACAACATCTGAAAATTCTGATAGGCATTTTGAAGGGTCAACGGACGAAGGATTAGGACAAACGGGGATTCATCAGCTTATACCAGACAAAGCCATATTCAAATCACTACGCAAAAATAAAGGAAGAAAGAAAAAGCTTAAAAAGGAGGATATTGGCAAACCTCAAGACATGCGCCACACTTATGGACATTCAAAATATAATTTTCCTGCAGGTTGTCAAACTTTTGATAAAATCACACTGGAGCAAGAGTATCAGGAATCGTTAGTCGAAGCAATCAATTCCAATACCAAAGGTTTACATAATAAAGTGCGTTTGTTCATTCAACACATGACATTGAAAAGTGAAGATCTGTCTCAAAATGATTCGGAAGATGACATAACTTCAGTACGAGGTGCATATTTTCAACCACGACAATCCATCGATTCCGCTAGCTTATCAGACACTACTAATAAACCAAAATTAAATACTATAGGACCAGAGAATTTCGAAAACGAATCGGAAAATACTGAGAGCATTTGTGATGTTCTACAGATACAAAAAGACGAACCTAGTTTAGATGAAGAACCAAGCCAAGAGATTTTAGATATATTTCAACAAATACGCCAGGACCCAGCACTGAAATCTGTATCCATCAGCAGAAATAAGGAAGTTCATGAAACTGTCAATCACAAAGGGACCATCTCGAATGTCAACACGAATCAAATGGAAAAAGAAAAAGATAAGATAGATTCTCTTCCACATGAAGAGAGCATAGACCCTGCATTGAAGATTACACCCGAGAATAGAAAAGTCACCAAAACTACAAAGGATAGTAGTTCGGCTGGACCAATGGCTATGTTTATGGGAAAACGGTCTCAGGCTTTTCGCCCCGAGTCTGAAGACTCCGAGTCTGAAGACAACCTTAGTGAAGGAGAGACTTCGGTTTAAGAGATTGACAGAATAAATTCTTGGCTGGTTAAATGTATTAATGCTTAATCAGTTCAAAGAAACATTTTTTGATTATTATAATGTTTGAAATATAAACTGGAAAGAACATGTATCAAAAACAGTAGCAAAAATCAGTAGCTTTTCTTTTATTTTAGGAACACTAAATCTTAAATCACCGCATACTATGTATACGCATATTCAATGTTAAGATAAGGATCAGTTTTTTGGGGAAACTCAGTAAACGCCAAAGATGTTTTTATGATCCAAAAGAGATGCCTAAGAAAGATTACAAACTCTGATCAACTAGATACATTATGTACATTTTTAAACCAATATTTAAAAACCTTAAACTTTTGGCAGTGACAGACAAATGTGAAGTTATGCCTGTTAGTTCGATCATCTCCAGAAAAGTTCCCACAAAAAAACTTAACACATAACCACGCTTCAAGTTTCACTGAAAACAAATTAATACCAAAAAAAACAATACTATTTTTCAAAAAGGACCCTACTACATGGCCATTTAAGTATATAAAAATTTTCCACGTAACATTAAACAAACAAAGGATATAATCAAATTTAAATCATCACTAAAAACATTTAATTTTAAACAAATGTCATTACTCTCTAAATGATTACCTTAGTAAAATAATGTATTCTGTTTTATTTTTATTTTTTCATATAATGTAACGTCAAATTGTTGGGTTTTTATTTTATGTATTGTATTATATTTGTATTTTTGTATAATTTTATCCCTGGAGGTTTAAGAACTTATACCACTGTTAGTAAAATTCACTTGAATTTAGTTAAAAAATTGTAAGTGTTGCATTAAAAACAGTGTAGTGAATAAATTATATTATTTATTGCATTATAAAAATTGTTTGAACATATTTATGTTGTAGAGGTTAATATTTTTAGCAATATTATGAATGTACCGCATTGTACTAAACAAATTTGAATATATTATTATTGTTGAAGAGGAAAATATATTTTTAGCAACACTAAACCATGATTGTTATGTTACAATATTCAACGTGTCCGGAAACTCGTAGTACAAGCGGGAAACTGGAGAATCGACATCACGTAGAGAACCCAAAAAACTTATTTTTTTCGATCTGAGCATTTCGATTTTAATATTATATTTTTTCTATTTTTCCATTTTTTCGGCTAAGGGTTAAAAAAATTTTGAGCCCGGTTTACCTTTCGATGCATTTTATAAGACATTACACAGTTGAAATCAACCCACTAGTGAAAATTTATTTCAAATTTAACCAAAAAAATTCCAACTTCGGACCCGATTTACTCGAAAACGAAAGCTCAAATCAAAAAAGTTATATCACAAATCGACTCCAAATGTGATGTAGATTTACCAGTTTCCCGCTTGTACTACGAGTTTCCGGACACCGTGTATATTATGTATGTACCGCATTATTCCAAAAAAGTTTGTACATATTTATATTGAAGAGGTTAATGTATTTTTAGCAACACTGTATCATTAATGCTATAATACTATATTGTGAACGTGTCGCAATATACAAAACAAGTTTGAACATACGAATAGAGGTTAAAATATTTTTAACAACACACATCATGATTGTTACAATATATATTATGAATGCACCGCATTATACAAAAAAAGTTTGAACATATTTATGTTGTAGAGGTTAATATATTTTTAGCAAAACCGTATCGTGAATGTTACAATACTATATTATGAATATACCGGATTGTACAAAACATGTTTGAAAATATTCATGTTTTAGAGGTTAATATATTTTAGCAATATTATAAATGTACCGCATTAGACAAAAAAAGTTTGTACATATTTATGTTAAAGAGGTTAATATATTTTTAGCAACACTGTATCATGAATGTTACAATACTGTGTAATGAATGTATCGCTTTATACAAAACAAGTTTCAATATATTTTTGTTGAAGAGATTAATATATTTTTAGCAGCACTATCATGAATTTTACATACCCATATTATGAATGTACCGCACCATACAAATAAAAGGTGGAACATATTATGTCGTAGAGGTTAATATATTTTTAGCAAAACCGTATCGTGAATGTTACAATACTATATTATGAATATACCGGATTGTACAAAACATGTTTGAAAATATTCATGTTTTAGAGGTTAATATATTTTAGCAATATTATAAATGTACCGCATTATACAAAACAAGTTTGTACATATTTATGTTAAAGAGGTTAATATATTTTTAGCAACACTGTATCATGAATGTTACAATACTGTATCATGAATGTTACAACACTGTATCATGAATGTTACAATACTGTATCATGAATGTTACAATACTGTATCATGAATGTTACAATACTGTATAATGAATGTATCGCTTTATACAAAACAAGTTTCAATATATTTATGTTGAAGAGATTAATATATTTTTAGCAGCACTATCATGAATTTTACATACCCATATTATGAATGTACCGCACCATACAAATAAAAGGTGGAACATATTATGTCGTAGAGGTTAATATATTTTTAGCAAAACCGTATCGTGAATACTATATTATGAATATACCGGATTGTACAAAACATGCTTATAAGATGAATGTAAACGAGGCAAGGAATGTGTGCCAAGACCGGGATGTTTGGCGGTCCGTCCTCTCTGCCTACCCCTGCGGGGAAACGGCGTGATGGTTAGTTAGTTAGTTACAAAACATGTTTGAAAATATTCATGTTTTAGAGGTTAATATATTTAAGCAATATTATAAATGTACCGCATTATACAAAAAAAGTTTGTACATATTTATGTTAAAGAGGTTAATATATTTTTAGCAACACTGTATCATGAATGTTACAATACTGTATCATGAATGTTACAACACTGTATCATGAATGTTACAATACTGTATCATGAATGTTGCAATACTGTATAATGAATGTATCGCTTTATACAAAACAAGTTTCAATATATTTATGTTGAAGAGATTAATATATTTTTAGCAGCACTATCATGAATTTTACATACCCATATTATGAATGTACCGCACCATACAAATAAAAGGTGGAACATATTTATGTTGTAGATGTTTATATATTTTCATCAATACTATATTATTAACATATTAGATAACATTAATAATCTAAACGAAACTATGAAAGAGAATAAGACACAGAAAATAATAAAAAATGTGTGCATTTCACACGCGGTAGAAGTGAAACCTTCAGAAAACTAAACTTCGAGAGAATGAGACGAATGCAGAGCATCAGGAGTAGGATACCAAGTTTAAAAATTATTTTACATTTTATTTTACGAAGCACGGCACAAAGCGGAAGCCGATAGGCTACGAAGTACCGCATAAACAGGACACCGATTAGTCTATCTCATTCTCTAGCAGGCTAAATCCTATAGATGTGTGTGTTTGTCTCTCTTTAGTGTCGCTCGTTTCCGTTTCATCGAGTTTCAAATCACAACGGTGCTAAATAAGTTTTTACTTTGAAAAGTCATTAAGTGTTTAAAAAAGTAAATTAGGTTAGGTTGAGTAATTTTTCAAAAAAAAATTAAGCTTTTAATGACTTCAAAGAGGTGTTGAGTTCTGTTGATTCTGAGTTTTATGGAACCAAGTATAATATATTTATTTATCTTATCTATTGTTTAATGCAATATTTTCACTGATATGTCTTTCTAGAATTGCACTTGAATTGTTATTATATAAAAGATAATAATAATTATTTTTATTTGATTAATAAATACAAAACCTTGTTTCATGTTTTTATTACATTAAAAATATTTTACCTCTGTAAACGATATCTTCTACAAAACTTGTTTATTATATTATAATCTGCAAATTATAATATAATAAACATATTTTATATATCTACATTTAATGAATTTGAACTTTCTTCACAGAGTTTATTAAACAATGCGATAATATGTTATTAAATGCGATTATAATCGCACTAAAGTCCCAACTGCCCGGTGCCAGGAAGGCTATGGCAACGTGTCATAAAGCTCAAGCATATAGACCGAAAGATAAGAACAAATAATATGATTGAAGCACCTGTCTATTCAGATCTAACTAATAAATACATAAGGTTCGCGAATAAATACATTTCAAGCAAAAACGTTTTGTTTCTGAATAGAGAACTCCAGTCCAATTTTTTTTTTTTAAATGAATGATGACCTTCTAACTTAAATAACTGCATATTTTTTGAAGTGTTAGTTTTAATAGTTAAAATAAGAGTCAAAGTTTTAATTTTTCAAGATCCACGAAAACAACCGTATGTCTAGTGAATCGTGTGATGTCATCACTCCTGAAAAGTTACTATAAGATCGGGCAATCAGCTGATCATCTGCCGCCATTTTGAAATTCGGTGTTCGAAGTATTCTCCCTAGAGTAGCATTACAATTTTTTTTGTGCAGTAGTTTTTGAATATTTTCAATAATGTTAAACTAATAAGAGATACCCATATTTTGGAAACTGAATTATTTAGGCCGAAATAATGTTTCAATAAACACAACAATTAAATCTCTATAAACAGTATGGAAATAAACGAATAAATTAATACGATGGCTTGTGTCATACCTACATTCCCATACAATGGACAACTCGACCCTGTGTAGAAATGGGCGATCCGTCTGATAGATTCTCCTAATTTAACAAACGGATTGCAATCTTTAGAGCACAGGCGTCGGGTGGGAATGCTGTCCTTGTTCTACTGGTATTACTATGGAAGATGCTCCGAGGAACTAGCATCATTGATCCCTTCTGCACCGGTGCATAGTCGGGAAACACGCCAAACGCGTGCCCAACATTTGTACACGGTTGACATTTGTTACACGAGAACGGGTCGTCTCTTCGACTCGTTCTTGTGTTCAACAGCTTGGCTGTGGAATGATTTGCCGGCCTCTGTGTTTCCTCCTTCTTACAACATATGTCTCTTGAAGACCAATGTTCATTCCTTCCTCTCCTCAAAAAGACCCTCCACACAGCATCCCAGATGACACAGGAAAATAATTTCCCTCAGGGCCTCCTGTGTGGTTAATGTAAAAAAAAAAACTTTACAGTGACGTCACGACACGACGATCCGTGACGTCACTACTAAACATTTTAATAATACCAACTTGACGGCGTGTTTCTGACTTCAGAAAAATGGACTTTTTAATTTTTTTTTTACAAACTCTGCGTTTAATATTATTTAATAAAACTTATATATATTCAGAATCAGCGTTTATTGGTCTATATGAACATATTTTTAAAAGCCATAATACTTTTCACTAGAGTTCCTTATTGTGGTACTTGGCCAAAGCAATAATAATTGTAGACACCCAGTTGAATCATCGTTTATAGTCGCAAGTGGAAATAGCCGCATTTGGTGAACAGATCTTTACCAGCCTTCCCTCACTTTTTCATGTCTCTTTTCCTTCCCCACTTATTTGAGCCAAAACTCAATAACCCCAATGATATAATGTCACGGGTTACGGACAAATTAATTTATAACTGGGAGAAATTAATTTGAACACGAAAATAATTTACATTTTATGGCTTCTTTTTCTAATTCTTGTGCCCTGTCCGTCCAAAGGACGTTGGCTATCATGTTGGCTATGCGGACTTTGTTTACTGCGGCCCGGAACAGCTCCACGGTAGACTGGCCAAACCACTGTCTCAGGTTTTTCAGCCATGAGGTTCTCCTTCTTCCAAGGCCCCGTCTTCCGGCAATCTTTCCCTGCATTATGAGATGCAGGATCTCATACTTCACTGGATGTATCATCACATGTCCAAGGTATTGAATTTTTCGAATTTTTATAGTTTTAATTACTTCCTTTTCTTTATTCATCCGAACCATAACATCTTCGTTTGTAACCCTGTCCATCCAGCTTATTTTAAGTATTCTTCTGTATGTCAACATCTCGAATGCCTCAAGTCGCCTAATTAGTTCTTCAGTAAGCGTCCATGCTTCCATTCAGTAAAATAATATCAAAAACACGTAGCATCTGACTATTCGCATTCGTAATCTAAGGTTGAGATCATGACTGCAGAACATTTTTTTTCATGCGGATAAAGGTTGCACGAGCTTGCTCAATGCGACATTTGATTTCAACTGAAGGATCCCATATATCATTTACATTGCAGCCCAAGTATACAATACTCTGTACCTTCTCTAGTTTTGTTCCAGTAATATAAAGATTTTCAGCCAATGCGTTATTTTTGCTTATGAGCATGTATTTTGTCTTATTGATATTCAGTTCTATCCCAAAATTCTCACAAGTCTTCACTACTTGATTCAGCAAAAGTTGTAAATCCGCAATGTTACTTGTTAGAAGTACTGCATCATCTGCATAACGCAGGTTGTTCAGAATCTTAATATGGCATATTTCATATTATCCTAGCTGGTACCCGGCACGCGTTGCACTGCCATTCAAATAAGTAACTTCGATTCTCCCTGCATGTCCTTTCCCGTGCGTCCCCATTCGCCTCCCGAGTCTCCTTCCTCTCCCGCGTTCCCCTTCCACCTTCCCCCCTCCCCCGTTCCCCCCCCCCCTCCCTCCTGCCTTTCCTCCCTGCCGCTAAAATATATGAAATACACACATTTTCATTTTACAAACTTCATAACGCCAGAGCTTTCCGTTGTATGTAGACTATAACCTTCGCGGGCATGCGCACAATAAAACGCCAAAGTTTCATCGCATCGGATGAACGGTATGGCAGCGCAAACAATACGAACAAACATACAAATAAACGATACGATACGATACGATACGATTGTACCACCCCAGCCAGGAGTACTCCTGTCCCGGTGAGACCGGTACACCAGGGGGCACTGATTTGGTTAGGACTGGAACACATGCTCTGAGGATGGGAAGGAGGTTGGAATTTAATCGACCGGTATACATGGCAACCTAATAAGCCAATATTGGAATTAAGGATGGGCAGGAATAAAGGAACGGATTGAGCGTTGTCTTTTACCCCCTTTCTATGTATCTTCCTTCTTCTTGCCTCTTCTCTTGCTCTTTTGGATCTTCTTGACTCTTCTTGTCACTTGCATCTTCATGGATCTTCTCTCTTTTTTTTCCTTGCTTCTTCTTGTCTCTTCTTGCCTTTCTTGGCTCTTCTTGCCGCTTTGGCTTTTGTTGTCTCTTCTTGTTTCTTCTTGTGACTTCTGGGATCTTCTGGTCTCTTCTTGCTTCTTGGATCTTCTTGCTTCTTCTTGGCTCTTCTGGTATTCTGTCTCTTCTTACCTCTTCTTGAATCTTCTCGGCTCTTCTTGTCTCTTCTTGCTTCTTCTTGAGTCATCTTGTCTCTCCGGAGATCTTCTCATCTCTTCTTGGTTTTTCTTCGATCTTCTCGCCTCTTCTTGGCTCTTTTGGTATTTTGTCTCTTCTTGCCTCTTCTTGAATCGTCTCGTCTCTTCTCCTCTTTTATCGGCTCTACTTGTCTCTTTATGCTTCTTCTTGTGTCTTCTTGTCTCTTCTGGGATCTTCTCGTCTCTTCTTGGTTCTTCTTGGCTCTTCTTATCTGTACTTGTCTCTTCTAGTGACTCGTAACTCTGCTTACATCTCCCCCCCCGGGACCCTTTCCGCACGCCTTGTTACCATTGGCTCTTCTTTACTCGCATTTTCTCCTCTTGGTTCTTCTTGACTCTTTTTGAGTCTTCTTACTTCTTACCGCCCATACTTAGCTCTTCTGTACTCTTCTTGGATCTAGCTTTGGATTGGAACTAGACACTTTGTTCCACCACGCAACCCCACCCCACTCCCACCCATTCACTTTCTCATTACTTTTACCCAGTGGTAATGGCTTCTGAAATAATCCGATTTCTTCCCCCTGAATCTTCCAGTTTCCGTGAAATATACAAAAAAAAATCTTTATATATACACAAATTCCATGTACGAACAAAATGACACTTCTCTGAAATGTTAATAAGTAAAGACCGACTGGAAAAAAGCATAAACAATTCAGAAAGATATCTTTAAAACAGTGCTCTCTGTTAAAAATGATGTTTTGAGATCGCTATTGCGAGGTCAGTGTATTATGAAAATAAAAAATCTTCACACCATCAACAAAATTAACAAAACTCTTCAATCAATAAATAAGAAAATATACGAGTATACTATCTTATCATTGTTATGCATTCCTTGTTTCCTTAATGGTTGGTTAACACCACTTGAGATGTCGAAAACTGTCTTTTTACAACATCTCACAAAGAACACAGATTAAGTTTCAAAACATGTAAGTAAAATTGAGCGTAACTTCGTTCCTGAAAGACGCAAGATTATTTCGCGAAATTTAGCTGATATTATTGATTATTACGCGTGTATATGATAATTTTCAGAAAGGTAGCTTGAACAAAACAATAGTTATTTGAAAAACAAGAATGTAGAAGCGGCTTATTCCAACTGCACATAAACAAATTAATAAAAGAAATAAAGGAGGGTCCCAGAGGTGCCAATATCCCATTCTGACGCCTCCGTCTGCAGTCCCTGGATTAAGTCTCGCCAAAATTGTCCTCATTCAATTAAAAAATTAAAGAATTTGTTAGTCATAATCAATAACTGCTTCAAGTGTATTCTTTAGGGGTGTTCGGGTAGGTACATTCACGAAATAATATTGAAATGATTCAAAAGGAATGAACTTGTAAATAAACAAAATCGAATAAACCTGAAAGCAATAAATTTGTTTGACAAAAATCGGGTTATTGAATAATAAATATATCTTATCTTGAGTTTCAAGTGGCGTCTCGGGTCGCACCGTTCCAATTTTGTTTAGCCTGATGTCACAAATCACTTAACACCATAATTGTCGTTGTCCCTCGGTTCATTATAAATATACTAACGTTTTAGGCACGGACCATTTTTGAATAATTCGAACAAAGGGATTGGATAATTTTTTACAACACAAACTTTCAATCGAACGTAACTTCTTTTATAGGATAGATAAATTTATTTCGCGAAATGTGGCTAATTATGTAGATTGTTATGCGAGCGTATGACAAAATTCAGATTTGTAACATGAACAGAACAGAAGTTATTTGAAAAAGGAGTCAGGAGCAAACCAGACGCGTCCTCTTCCAACCACGCACCCAAACAAACATACAAATAAACAAACAAATATTAATTTTTATAAATAAGATTGTTTTTTTTTTTTATATTGCACATAGAATATTGCACACACCACACAACCGCTATCAACCGTCTGGAGACAGTGAGACCATGAAATCGCTACGCTTGATAACTTAGTAGGGGTGCCCGCGTTCATGGGGTGAGGTTTATTCAGGTCTTGGTGGCGAATGTGTCTGCCCAGCTGATGCATGGGGGGGCTGGATCAAGAGAGACTGGTTGAGAGAGGCCTTTTGACCTTTCCATCCGGACTCTCTCGACCCATCGCCTTGCACCGCAGTTGGAGGGATTGATTCATACATCCGTCACTCCCAGATATACTGACCTCCAGATTCCTACCTACCCCTCATACCCTTTCCCTTCCCAGAACTTCCTAACTTTCCTTCCCTTAAAGAGACCCTCCATACGGTATTCCGTAAGATGGACGTAGGACCTGAACGAAACTATTTTCCTCAGAGCCTCCTGTGTGAAGCTAATGTAAAAAAACTCCAATTTAGATATCTTCTGAAGGTAGTGGGGAGGATAAAGATATGGGAAAGAGGAGGGTGGGGAAGTGCCTGGCTATTCAGATCTGGTCACCAAATACGCCTAAAGCCATTTCAAGCGCCGAACCATTTCTGAATGGTGTTTCACCAGGACCATACTGAGAGTATCTTCCACTTTGGAACATGCCGCAAATGGTGACCGGCCAACTCAGAATGAAACCAACTCAGAACCACCTCAGAAAGGTTATTAAGAGTGACGATAACAAAAAAAATATTAAAAAATGGTTAAATAGGTTAGGTTAGAGTTACTGGCTATTTTAAAATAATTTCTTCATAGCTTTTAAAGACCTTTCCGAGGTGGTTCTGAGTTGGTTTCATTCCGAGTTGGCATAGAACAGCCACAAATATAGTTTATATTATTTTAAAATAAATAAATTGTGAAATTTTACGAATATACTCGTAATGCGCACGCTGGAGTTTGAAACAGCGACCTCCGGATTGCGAATTGAGAACCTTAATACCCCTAGACCACGGAGGTCCTCAGCAATATTATTATTATTATTCCCACCCACTTATTTCAACCTTCACTCCCCCATCCTTAACTAGAGGGAAATTTTTATTTTAGTTAACCATATTTTTTAAGATTGTTCTTATATTCACATTAAATACAAGTATTAAACAAAATATTATAGCAATTTTAGCCCCGCGAACCCCGGGCAGTGTGATGACCACCATTATAACATCACAGCAAATAGAGAGAGGGCGAATGGCGAAATTCCGGCGCCATAAAATGGGAACTAGCCAGCTAAGGGAAGGAAAACCCCAACAGAAAAACCTGGTCCTCCAGGATGGGGGTTGGGCGTAGGGCTAACAACTCTACCGCATAAAAAAACAAAATGTTACGATACCTCAAGACAAGCCTCGGAGACCAGTACTTACGTACGCAGCTGAGACTTGGGTATTGACTAAGAGGAATGAGTGAGCACTGGACGTTTTTGAACGCATCTTCGGACCGGTTCTAGAAAATGGATTTTGGCGCAGACGTTATAACAATGAGCTCTATACTTTGTTTAAGGAGCTAAACGTCACGAAATTTATAAAACTGGGAAGACTTCGGTGGCTGGGTCATTTGGAGAGAATGACCGAGCATCAAGCACCTAAGTCCCTGCTGAACTCAAGACCAATAGGGCGAAGGAGCAGGGAAGACCAAGACTAAGATGGAGCGACAACGTCCTCAAAGACATATCTATCTTGGAGCTTCTAAACTGGAGAGAGCTGGCACAAAACCGAGATGAGTGGAGGAAGATTCTTGAGGAGGCCAAGACCCACCAGGGGTTGTAGAGCCAATGATGATGATGATGTTATTATTTTATTTATATCCAATCACGTCGATTCCAGCAGGGGTAGACAGAGAGGATGTACCACTACACAACTTTGTCTCGGCACAAAATCCTTAGTCTTAGGATTTGGTGTGACCAGGTCTTGGCAGCGGATGCGTCTACCTACCAGCGGCATGGCGTTTGACTTCTCAAGCCGGACTTTCTCTACCCATCGCCTTCGCCTTGCATCGCAATGGGACCGGCAGATTCATACATCCGTTACTCCTGGACGCACTGACCTCAATACATACAACCGCATACAACCACCTACTCGCTGTTACTTCTTGATAAACGTGATTCGTGAAAAAGTGCAGTAAAAGAAAGTTAATCATATATGTGTGATACATCATTTTATGCAGAAATATTTGAATATTCTCCTGCGAAAATAAGTTTTTTTTTATCTTAAATAAACTTCGCGAATTTTAAGTTCTAAAGTGATTTTGACAGTTTAGTAAACCATAGAAATTTGTTGAAATAGACGGTAGAGTCAAGCTGAGAATTACGGAAATTTTTCGCAAGCTGAGTTTACCATAGTCCGAAATTGTAAGCTGCCATAATCACAGCTACTGCTCCCATAATGCACAGTACATAAGTTAGTGTGAAGTAACAAAAATGTCTACCAACCAGAATACCACCACTACGCGCGCCACCAGGGCAAATATGACGCAAGAGGCATCTGAAAAAAACCTATCTGACAACATTAAAACAATGTTAAGAAAAAAATTTGAAATAATAAAAACTTTCTTTGAAAATAAAGTAGACGAACAGTCTAAAATGTATGAAGGCAAAATGGAGAAAGTATTGCAGAAAAATTTGACAATCCTAAAAGAAATGGAAATTTTGTCTAAAAAATACGACCAACTCAATACAAAATGTGAAAAAATAATTATTGAGAATAAATGTCTCTCTGAAAACATAAAAAATAAAAATGATGACCTGAAAAATGATATTAAAAAAATAACTTTAAATGAATCTTATGCTGAAAAAGTTAAAAAACACGAGCCTATGGTAATGATTAAACCGAAAAATAAACAAGAAAATGTCAAAACTACAACTGAAATAAAAAAAAATATTGATCCCATAAATTGCGGTGTGACGGGTGTAAGAAACGCAAAAGATGGTGGAATAATTGTTGGATGTAAAAATGCATCGAATATAGACAAGATGTGTGAAGAGGTAAAGGGAAAATTAGGAGACAAATATGATATTAAAAAAATTAAAGCGAAGAAACCAAGTATCAAAATTGTTGGAATAACTCAGAAACAAGACGGAGGAAATCGAAACAAAAATAAAATCCCAAAATGAAGACATTTTCGAAAAAAATTCAAATATTGAGGTAACTTACATAAAAGAATTTAAAAATAAAAGAGACCAGATAAATTACACAGCCTATGCGGAAGTCGACGGCAACACGTACAAATGAATAATAAAGGCTGAAAAGATATATTTAGGATGGGACAGATGCCGTGTTTACGACAACGTAAATATTTTGAGATGCTTTAACTGTAACGGGTTTAACCACAAGGCGATACATTGTAAAAATGAAATATCATGTCCAAGATGTGCAAAATCCCATGATATAAAAAAACTGTAATGAAAGATATGATGCCTGCAATCACCCTGTATGGAGCAAAGACTGTCCAGTATACTGTCAAAAAATTGAACAGGAGAACAGAATGGTTAATTTTTTAGATTAAACCGAAACTTCATAACAATATACTCCTTAAACGTCTCTAGTTTGCTAGCACATATCGAAGAAGTTGAAGACATGCTAAGAGAATACAAACCGCACATGGTAATGATGAGTGAAACTTGTGTTACCGAAGAAATCAAACTACACGAAATAACATTTCAGGGCTATTCGACAATTAGATGCGACTCATTTAGCAGGCATACGGGGGGAGTAATAATATTAATTCAAAATAATATCTCTTACAAAGTCATAACAAATATGGTGCTAGATAAAAATAATACATGGATGCTGGCTATTGAAATTCAGACGAATTTTAAGAGGGGAACCTACGTAGCTATCTATCATTCCCCAAATCAAAATGATACAAAATTCTTAGATTTTTTTGATGAATGGTGTCGTAAACAAATAAATACAAGAGATTTAATAATAGTCTGCGGTGATCTTAATATCGATATGATGAAACCCAATGCAAAAAGCACAAGACTACAAAGCATCATAAATTGCTTAGGCTGGAAGCAACTTGTCAACAATTATACAAGAATAAGAAAAGCCTCTAAAATCATGATTGATTTAGTAATTTCAAATGACTTTTATGCGGAAGTTAATGCTGTAGAAGAACTCAAAATATCTGATCACGAAACAATTGTTACAAAAATTAGATATACTAGTCCGAAGCCACAGGAAATACGAAAGATAACGTATAGGAATAAAAAGAACTATAATAAGGATAAATTGTGTACGGCATTAAAAAACAAAAAGTGGATTTGCGATAACCAAGGAAATTTGGAGGAAAAAGCAGATGAACTAGTAGGACATCTGAAAACAGTAGTAAACGAGCTAATGCCTATAACTAATATTATATTAAAAGATACAAATAATTGGTATACGAAATCTCTACATCTTCTACAAAAATAAAGGGATACAGCTTATAAAGCCTGTAAAATACAATTTACGGAAGAAAGATGGGAAACCTATAAGAAACTTAGAAACATGTATAGTACAGAAATAAAACAAACCAAAAATTCGTATATTAGACAAAAAATAATTACCTCTCAAAGTGATTCAAGAAAAATGTGGACTACACTCAAAGAAATTATAAGCGGTAAACAGAAGGGAGACACTAAGGAAGTTCAGTTCCCCGATGGAGTTGAAGGTGATAAACCTAAAATAGCCCAAAAATTTAATACAAATTTTATACTCAGTGTTGAAAACATAAATAAGAGCATTCCATTAGTCACAGACACATTTTCTCAATCAATGGAAAGAAGAGAGAATCCTAATATTTTCAGGTTTAATAAAATAAACATGGAGTATTTAAATAAAATTCTTAATGCAATGAAACTAAAATCGTCCACGGATGGAATTAAGATAGGCATAATCAAAAATGCACTGCCAGCTATAGGAGACAGAATAGTTACACTAATAAATTAATCTCTGTTAGAGGGAATTTTTCCACAGTCATGGAAAACTTCCATAATAACACCAGTGCCTAAAATAATAAATGCTAAAAATTTTTAAGACTTCAGAACAATAAATGGATTACCTAAATATGAACAATTACTAGAGTCGATAGTTAAAGAACAGATAAACAATTTTATTGAAAAAAATAACATTCTTGTTAAACAACAATCTGGATTTAGAAACAAATATTCCTGTGAAACAGCACTTAATTATGTCTTAAATGAATGGAAAACAAGTATGGATCAGAAGAAAATCATCATAGCAGTATTCTTAGACTTTAGACGTGCTTTCGAAACGATTGACAGAGAAAGACCGATAATGAAATTGAAGGACATGGGAATTCATGGTAAAGAATTGCAGTGGTTTACTGATTACCTAACAAACAGAAAACAAAGAACCAAATTTGGAGATGCTATCTCTGAAGAGCAACAAGTTAACCTTGGAGTTCCTCAAGGATCGGTCTTGGGACCACTACTTTTTATTATATATATCAATGATATAGTGAAGTGCCTAAAGTACTGTTCCATCAAACTGTTTGCTGATGACACACTTTTATATATCATAGCAAATAATATTGAAGATGCATTGTCAAAAATACAATGTGAACTTCATGAAATATCTAAATGGTTATGCATAAATAAACTCAAATTAAATGTAACTACAAGTAAATTCATGGTATTAGGGAAAAAACAAAATGGACTTATCACCCTAAATATAGACAATCAAACTATTGAAGAGGTAGAAGAAATTAAATATTTGGGAATCATAATCGATAATAAGTTAAAACTTAACTCTAACTTTGAAATGCTAACTAAAAAAATTACCAAAAAGATTAATTTCTTAAGAGCGTTTAACCAGCCAGCGGACGAAAATCCACATTTCGTCGAAAGTTGTTCTTCCGATCGTGCAGGGCGGTTACAATGAGAAAGATTAATTATTCTCCGTACCAGTTTTTTTAAATTATAACTCAATATCGAATTTATTTCAATCCAAATTAGCTTTAATTTATACCTTCATCCAAAAATGCTGAAAGGCGTGATGATAAAACTATTAAAATAGTGTACTTTTTATAGTTATTTTTTGATTATAAGTATTTATCATTTTTCAATAATGTCCAAATTTAATAAGAATGTTAAAAAAATCTGAAATATATTAGTTTGTAAGTGCGCAAATAAATACACAAATGGACCAATTTTCGTCAAGAAACACATGTACGTACATATTTTTTAATGATTTTATTGAAACTAAAATTAAAATTCTAATACATAACTCTGCTAGATAATGTATTGATTTATTTTACTGCATGATTACATTATTTGAAATGGGTGTGGTATAATACAAAAACTTTTTTGAAAATTTAAGAAATCTGCCAACGAACTATGGAATAACCTTATTATACTAAAAATTAAATAAAATTCTAAAAATTTATTACATAACTTCACTAGATAAAAGAACGATCTTTCGAAATCCATTTATAAGTTAAAAAATAAAATGTTACCTGATTATATGACGAATAATGTTAGAATCAACAGTACAGTTCATTGTTATCCTACGAGAAACTGCAACGATTTTAGGCTTCCTAAAACAAATTTATCGGGAACACAAAATAATATTTATTATAAAGGTTTGACAATGTTCAATGAACTCCCTGTAAATGTTAAGAAGGCTAAAAGTCTTGCAGTTTTTCGTGGATTATGTCTTAATGTTGTAAAGTCCAAATTTTAGTCAGTAGGTAGTAAATAATATTGTAGTAGTCATAGAAAAGAAAACATTAGATGTAAGATGTCAAATTTTATATCTAAATAAAATACATAATAAAAAAAAATACTTCCTCTCCCTCCTTTCCTTAATGATACCCTCCACACAGCACCTCCGAAGACGTCGTAGTTCAATGTTCAGTGAAAGTAAAAAAATATTTTTATCATTTCTATTACTATACTAAACAAATCACGGCTATTTTATGTTTTAATTGTTTTTTTTTTAATTTTCATTTTATTCTTCTTTATCTTCTCTTTTTTTCTTTTTTTCTACAATACGTGTACGTAACACTATAATATGCAATGTATAGACAAAATACCTGTATGTTTTAATCCACCGTTATTGTACCTATATAAACATATAACGGTTATTACGTTTTAAACCTATTTATTTTATTTTTTATATGTTACACAGGTTCATACTCTTCCTAATTTGACTGTCCTAAAACGGGAATCCTCCTAGTTGGGCAGTCAAAACATTTCATAAATAATGTATATAAATATACAATCTTCTACTAAATAAATTTACTAAATAAAAAAATTCTATCATCTCATACAAAACTCTTCTGACATTCTGACTCGAACAAAAAAGTCTAGATAGGGCGAGTGGATTTAAAAAATGACACCTTTCCACAAAAATTGTACTATGAAAACATTTACAAAGCATCATTTCGCAGTCAAAAGATCACAAGAAGCATCGCTTTTTTATCTTCTGTGGGTCTGCAATAACCAATTAAAGTTTCGAAGCGAGGCCACGGAATCAGATGGGGAGTTTCGTTATGCTGCGGCTACATTAGCGGACGAGTGTCGCGGTGGCGCGCTAAAAACATCGCAAACGGGTATACGCGATGTTCTTGGCTACATACGCTCACATCGTGCCGGGTGGTGTTTGATGCCTGTTGTGCGGCCGACGTACTGAAGTTACGCAGATGTAGCCCCGCAAGCGAATATTGTCGCGACAAAACCCTTTGATGCGAACCAGTTTACCGACAGTGCCCCGATAGGCATTCGTTATCGCCCGTTTACTTCGCGATGCTACGATCTACCCGGCCACACTTATCGCGATAAAGCGAAAATTCGCCATAGCCCGCTAATGTAGCCGTAGCATTATAAAATCCCCCCTATTATTCGACCGAGTTTATAATTCACGCCACATCTAGAGTTTATTCCCTCGTTCGGTACATATCTTCCTCGGGCGTACCTGAATTCTCTTGCCATTAACTTCTGCATCATAATTATAATACTTATAATATTTCCCTTAAACTTTCGATGTTAATCTGCTTTACGTGCCGAAACCCTCTGAGCGTCTTTTTTCGATTACATCTTTCCATTCTTTCCGGATCTCCAAATTTAGAATACAGTCACATGAAGTTATTTTTTTTCAGAATAACTCCGAATTATCTACATAAATATGGGAACCTACCTAAATTATTAAAAGATAAACTAATTTATTTGTAAAGTCGTAACTTGTAAAACACTGCTAGGTAGGTTCATTTGCAGGCAAAACGATAATATGATAATACTTATCTCCAAAGAATTATAATTAATAACATCGTGTGTTATCTTGTTTCGTATCAGCAATCCATACAGTGGCGAGCAAAAAACGTGTTCAGCCTTAAAATATCATTTTATTTACTATAAATCAGATAATAATAATGATAAGATGATACGATTGTACCCCCCAGTTAGAAGAACTTCTATCCCGGTGAGACCGATACTCCAGGGGGCAATGAATTGTTAGGACTTGGAACATGTGCTGTAAAGAGCCGTTCGTCCACGCCAAGTATTTTAGTCGAGTTGAGAGTATAATAGTAACTAAACGCGTAATGCAAACGGCGAGTAGTAAGTAGTAAGTACACTCGCTACTTGACTAAGTTAGTTGGAAGGGAAGGAAGTTGGAGTTTAATCGACCAGTATACATGGCAATCTAATAAGCCAATACTGGAATTAATGATGGGCAGGAATAAAGGAATGGATTGAGCGTTATGATTTTTTTTAATCATTTATGGCTTCCTTATTTTTGCCTTGTGAGTATTGTGCCTTTTTCTCCCTTTTTATATTCTCCTTCGTCTTGCCTCTACTCGGCTTTTCTTATATCTTCTTATTTCTTCTTGTCTCTTCTTGCTTCTTCTTGTCTCTTCTGGGATTTTATCGTCTCTCTTTGGATTTTCTTGCTTCTTCTAGGATCTTCTCGCCTCTTCTTTGCCAGTCTTCTCTCTTATTGCCGCTTCTTGAATCTTCCCGTCTGTTCTTGCTTATTATTATCTACTTGCATCTTCTTGGACCTTCTCGTCTCTTCTCGGCTCTTCTTGACTGTTCGTGGCTTTTCTTGTCTCTTCTTGCTTATTCTGGGATTTTATCATCTCTTTTTGACTCTTCTTGCTTCTTCTTGGATCTTCTCGTCTCTTCTTAACTCGTCTTGGTTCTTCTTGAATCTTCTCGTCTCTTCTTGAATCTTCTTGTTTCTTATCTTGAAACGGGCTCAAGACTAGATACGAAAAAGATCCGTAATTCTTATTGATGTTCGACGGAAATTTACTCAAGCATGTCTCACCCACCTAGAGTCCGCTTGTTGTCCTCGTCATTAGATATTCGTCATCAAAAAAATATACCACCATCAAAAATGATTCGAGGTTATCCTACGATTTTATTGAATATTTATTAATTTGAATCCCGAACAAGAGTGCTTATGGAAGAAAAAATCCATAAATCACTCACATAAATATGTGAGTCGATACGAGACGCGCGATGCTCGAGTATGTGAACGCAATGAAGAACATATTTCCAAGTCAACATGTTCAATCGAGCCAAACCGATGTGAACAGGTGTGGGTGCTTAGCGTACAGGTTAAATAGAGGTTAGGCGAGATATACCGCGTCTCGCGACATGAATTTTGGACACGTTGCATTTGTTTTAGGGTTTTTTTTTTCAAAAAAGCGGGATCACGCACTGTGTCTCCATAGTCCAATATTGAGAGAACAAGACTATAGGAAACAATCTTACGTAATTTCGCCGATTTATAATCCATTATATTATACGTTTTGGAGTCGTTTTGATTTATTTATACCGCTTCACTTCATAACATCAAAACGAAAAAGCAATTTAAAATGAAAATACAACAGAATTGATGACAACTTTTTTTTCGTACAGGTTTAAAATTATTATAATTAATTTAAATTCGGCGGATGGAAAAAATATTTCTCCAATGTTGTTTTTTTTTCATAAAAAAAAACATTAATCTCTCATACATACTTTTAAACGTTTGAATAGTTTCATGTTCGAAATTTGTTATAATAGACTCTCTTCACGGAACGTTTTTTACGATGAAGTGAAACGGTATCAATAAAGCATTTAAATTAAGCATGATATTTTAAGGATGTAAAAATTTTTATGCTCACTACTGTACTTATATTTTTTGCTGATATAACTGATAACAGAAGATTAGATTAATAACGATTTAATGGGAATAAGCACGATCACATTGAAATTGTTTTCGTACGTACGAACAAGTTTTTGCAGTATTTTCCAACTTTTAAACTTAAGTAAAATTCATTCTGCCAATTTTGTGAATAGTTTTAAATGTGACACATTGATGGAGTGTTGGTGAAAATCCTGAATTGTTATTCTGTTAAAAAGCAGACATTCAAACAGGTTGATAATACAAAGACCATTTGCCATTAAGAGAGAGGAAATCATGCATCTTTTAAAGAAGGATCCCAAACGGGGAGAAAAGGTACTAGAAAGAGCTCGATCAAAAAGAGAAACTAATCAGAAAAATATTGAAGAAACAAAATCAAAAATAAATCCGAACAGAAGAAGTTCACTTCAAGATGGAATAGATACAAAGACAAACACCAAGAAATATAAAAACCCAAAAGAAAGGAATAGAAATAGTGTGGATATGGCCAAAAGAATTGATCAAAAGGACATTTTAGGAGAAATACCCAAAACAAATAGACAAATCTCCTCAAGTTCCAGTGTTTCACAACTTGAAAACAATGTTCAAGCATCTACATTACCAAAGAAATCTACCACCGTTCCTTTAAATAACGAAATGTCTGTGGATCCAAATAAAATTGACGAAAAAATGCAAAAAGGAAGCGGAAAACATCAGAATGTGGATACGTCTAAACAAATCAACAAACCAAGTCTTTCTGATGAAAAACCTGCTACGAGTACAGATTTTGAATCGTGTTCTTTTATTTCAGCACCACACAGCAGCGAAATCTCAAATATCACCAAGAAATCTGACAAAATTGATAACGACACGGAACCCACTGTGCTGATAAAACAGGAGACACAACGCGCAGAAAATTTGCAAGATAAAGAGGTACAAGCCGAACAACTTGGAAGAGATGAAAAAATTGAGAGTACCACTGAATCACTAGAAACACAAAACAAAACATATTTTGAAAATCTACAACCAAGTGATTTAGGTGAACCGCATAGTTTTGTGCATGTAAGTGGATACTCACTACTTGAAAGCGAGTGGAGGTCTGGAAACACACGTATTGAGAAGTCGGAAATAACGCATGACCAAAATTCAATACCAAAAAGTGCGAAACCACAAGGAGTTGTAGAAAAAACAGCTGGCAAAGTGAAAACGGAGAAGAAGGTAATGGTGAAAAGGGGTGATGTAAGTGAACCGATTACTCCTCAACATACCGGTGGCTTTTCAAAACTAGGCGTAAGCCGAGATAAATTCGATGTCGATAATTTCCTTCACGACAAGGAATTGCAGAGGCAGATGGGAATGCTAGATAATGAAGAACAAGAGGCAAGTACACCAATCTTTAAAAAAAATGCTATGAACTTAAATAAAAAACAAAAAAAATACACAAAAAACAAAACTTTAAAAACAAACAATCAAATTTCCGAGGAACGAAGCAATTCAGATCGTTTGGAAAACAGCAGCGGAGAGGAACATTTGGAAAAATTAGAAGGAACACCGGAACTAAAAAACAAAATTCAGGAAGGTACATTAAAAAAACTAAAAAAAGAAGAGATAAGTGATCCATATCAATTTGAACACGTCAGTGGCCATACGAAACATGGCGAAGAGGGTAGTGGTTTAAATGTGGCAGAACATAACGTGAGATTGAATGAATATGTTTATGGACAGCAAGCAGACACTGAAAAAAATAGCAAAGAAGTCCTCGACACACAACTAGAAAATGCTCAAAAAGTAAAAAAAACGAGCAAGAAAAAAACTGGAAAGATTAAAATGTCTGAAATAGGCGAGCCAGTCAATTTTACACATGACAGTGGATATACAAAAGTGGATGAGAAAAGCGAAAGTGAATTAAATAACCATACGTTAATGAGTGATGATGATGATGATTCACGTGGCCAAATCAAAAAAGAGAAACAAATTGATTTGCAAGAATTAAATAACCATACGTTAATGAGTGATGATGATGATGATTCACGTGGCCAAATCAAAAAAGAGAAACAAATTGATTTGCAAGAATTAAATAACCATACGTTAATGAGTGATGATGATGATGATGATGATGATTCACGTGGCCAAATCAAAAAAGAGAAACAAATTGATTTGCAAGAATTAAATAACCATACGTTAATGAGTGATGATGATGATGATGATGATGATTCACGTGGCCAAATCAAAAAAGAGATACAAATTGATTTGCAAGAATTAAATGACGAAATGATAGCTCTCGAAGAATGTGAGATAGCCGAAGAAAATACCCACAACGAAAAAGAAGTGAGTGGCTTCTCAACACATGGGGTGAGCGTTGAAAATTTAGATGTCGGAAAATATGATGACGACCCGGAAGTTTTTACGCAGTCAGATTCGAAAGAGATGGCTATTACAGAATGAGAACAGAAACCGTTGCAGACACAGTAGTAGTAATCTAGCCGATCTCCTTCCCTTCTCCACTCCCTTGAACCATACGCCAACAACCACAATTGGGGATTCCATGGTCCCACTGGCTTTGGACAGTTTGACAGTTCATTTCCACCGATTTTATTTCCTTCCCTTCACTCCCTTATCCCTCTCCTACTGTACAGAAATTTATTTTATTTACATTTATGTATTTTATAATTGTTTTAGGTGACTTCCATTTTTAAGGTTATTATAATATTAATAATCACACAATTCAAAATAATGTATTTCCCACTTACGTGGAATATCACAGTATGTTTGTTGTTTTGTTTTCTTAAATTTTTATTTAATAAGTTTGATTTTGGCTGGTAAAAGGGCAGATACAATGATTGTCAAGTTTTATTTTTGAGAATAGGTTATTAGGTTTATTTTTCCGTGCTTATTGTGTCACATTTTCCGAAGGAAAATTATTCCCTCAGGGCCTATCTATAAGGTCTTTTTAGGAAAAGAAGGAGAGGAAGTTCTGGGAAGGAAAAGGGTTTGAGGGGTGGGACTCTGGAGGGTCAGTGTGTCCAGGAATGACGGACGAATAAATCCATCGCTCCCACTGCGGTGCAAGGCGATGTTCCGAAAGAGTACGGCTGGGAAAGTCAAAGGGACTCCCTCAACCATTCTCTTCCGAGCCGGCATGCCATGCAGTTGGTGGGCAGACCCATCCCCAAGACCCGAACAAACTTCATCCCATGAACCTGGACATCCCTGCAAGTCACCCAACCTATGGCAGATGTGTTGGTTATCCAATATATGGTTCCCGGAGCGGCGGTACCCGTACCCACCTCCCAAATTAATAACTTGTTTATAGTATTAGAGGAACGTAATTGAGCCCTATAAACTGTTTTTTTTTTATTTTTTATATACTTTAGTTATAAATTACATATTTTTGTTATATAGACCTCGCTAAGTTATGACCTGTTAGTACACTGGTTCTGATGTCTACATATTACAGTATTAATGTATTACGTGTTTTTTTTATACATTTTATTTAAAAAAGTGGATCAGTGGAAAAAAATATAAAAATCATTTAAATAAAAATATTAAAATGTAAATAGTAAAAATTTAATATAATATTTAATCATTTATACAGGGTTTTCACAGATGTTCTCACTCACATGAGAATAATCCAGTTATCAAAACTCAGTTAATACACACATATGTTAACAATTACATAAATCTAATCAGACAAATTATACATTGGTAAATCTTGAAATTGTTTTTAAATAAAGAATATTCAAAATAAAAAAAAATATAAAAGTACAAAGTTCACCCAAATGACAAATAATGCAAAGAGATTCAAGAGATATAACAACATGTTTTCTGAATCTATCTTATTATACAGTCGACACAATTAGGTCAGAGGACTAAAATAGTCGACATTATTTTTAAATGTATTCAAGTGAAACATATTATGGAGTCTTAACCAACGGGAATTTTTATTTCAGTATTATTAAGACACAATGTAATGTCAAGATGAATTATTTTATGTAAACATATTAGAACAGTCAATTGCTTTCTAATTTTAAGTGTATTTTGAAGTATTCAAGTCGCACGTTGTATGATTTAAGAGGTTCGTGTAATCAACATTTGAAATACAACATTATAACATATAAGATGTACCACCACAGTAAAGCTAAGCTTAGTTGTGTTTTTTATGATGACTTACCTACTGAAGATGTGTTTTTATTATGTCTTACTAGATGTGTTATTTTGATAACTTTTTAGGTATGTTATTATGATGTCTCACTAGATTACTTTGTTACTTTGAAGTCTAATTATACAATGATGCTAATTATTATAATGTTTTTATTACAATGTATACTAGATGTGTTATTATGTAATATGATTCCTCTATGGTGATTTGTTGTATCCTCTAATATAAAAACCAGAGCAGATCTTTGTATAGCTTCTGTTAATTCTGTTGTTTAAATAAATTATATTGTTTCCAATTATAACGAGAAACAGCTGTCAGAATAATAATAAAAAAATTGTGCATCGCATAAAAAATTAATTTAATCATTGAAGATAATATTTGCGACTTTCAAACGAAAAAAGAAAAATCAGAAAAAAACGCATATTTAAATCAGAAAAGGTTGCATCTGGTAATTAAACCCCAGATTGGGTTATTATACGATACGGTTGTACCCCCCAGCCAGGAGAACTCCTGTCCCGGTGAGACCGGTACTCCGAGGGGCACTGATTTGTTAGGACTTGGAACACGTGCTCTGAGGTTGGAAAGGAGGTTGGAGTTTAATCGACCGGTATACATGGCAACCTAATAAGCCAATATTGGAATTTAGGATGGGCAGGAATAAAGGAATGGATTGAGCGTTATGATTTTTTTTTAAATCGTTTATGGCTTCCTTCTTCTTGCCTATTTCTGGTTTTTCTTGGCTCTTCTTGCCTTTTCTTGGATCTTCTCGTCTCTTATTGACTCTTCTTGTTTCCTGTTGGGTCTTTTCGTCTCTTCTTGACACTTCTGGGCTATTCTTGTCTCTGTTTGGACCTTCTTGCCACTTCTCGGCTCTTCTTGACTTTTCTAGCCCCTTCGTGGTTTTTCTTGTCTCTTTTTTTCTTTTCTTGCTTCTTCGTGTGTCTTCTTCCCTTTTTACTTCTTCTTGTATCTTCTTGCCTCTTCTTGTTTCTTCTCATCTCTTCTTGGCTCTGGTTGGTTTGCTATTTATCGTCCCTCTTAATGTCTCTTCTTGGCTCTTCATGCTTCTTAGTAGATCTTCTCGACTCTCGACTCTACTTGTCTCTTCTTGCCTCATCTTGTATCTTCCCGTCTCTTCTCTGCTCTTCTCATCTCTTCTCGACTCTTCGTGATTTTTTACCTTCTTGTCTCTTCTTGCTTCTTCTTGTTTCTTCATGGTTCTTATTGTCTCTTATTGGCTCCTCTCGCCTTTTATTGCCTCTCCTTGGATCCTCCCGCCTCTTCTCGGAGGGCTTGTCTCTTCTGGGAAATAATTGTCTCTTCTTGTCTCTTCCTGTATATTGTTGGATCCTCCTACCTCTCCTTGGCTCGTCTTGTCTCTTCTTGCCTTCTCTTGATTCTTCTCGTCTCTTCTTTATTTTCTTATCTCTTCTCCTCTCTTCTTGCTGTTTCTCATCTATTCTTTGCTCGTTTTGGATATTCATGGCTCTTCTTGGCTCGTTTTGGATATTCATGGCTATTCTTGGCTCTTCGTGGCTCTCCTTGTCTCTTCTTGACTCTTCTTGCTTCTTATTGGATCATCTTGCATTTTCTTGCATTTTCTTGCCTTTTCTTGCATCTTTCATCTTCTCGCCCCTTCTTGGCTTGTCTTGGCTCGTCTTGCCTCCTCTTGTTCTTTTTAAATCTTCCAACTTCATACCGACTCTTCTTGTCCATTCTTCTCTCTTCCAGTCTCTTTTAGTCCCATCTTTCTAGTAACCTCTCCTCTTTTCTATTAATAAACTTTGTTTTCAGCTATATCCAGTGGCGGAGATGAGACGTGATACTGTGAAATAAATAACTAACACCATGTACGCACTCGCATACTGCCTGTTAACAATGTATGCCCGGACATTGGAGGTCTAGAGTCATTTTAATAAAAAAAAATAGCTTCTTTATAAATAAAAAATTAGAGTCCTGACGTGTACGGTGAAGGAGGAAACCATCTGTTTCCTTAGAACGCCGTGGGAAAGTGGTGGGGAACCTCCAGTCCCATCTTGGCTTGTCCTGTTTCGCACTTTCCCCTTACTAGTCAAATCTTATAAAATCTCTTATCATTCGTTTAAAAACCTTTGTATACGAATAAAGAACTAACCTTTGAAATACACTAAAAGTACCGATTTCAAACCGAATAGAAAAAATATAAAACCGACTGAAAATATGAACAATTGGATAAAGCATATGAATATAAATAAATTTAATTAAAATGTATATATACATTTAATAAAATAATATTGTCAAGACATAATATTCTCAGACCTTCTCCCATTGTACGAGGCTTATCCAGAAAGTAAGTGTACTGATTATTTTTTTTTTTTGAAAAAGTGTAATAGAAAAAAAAATACAGGATATTGTTGATACACTTGTTGACTATTTTTCCAAATAATTGCTAACCCGTTCAATGCATGTGGTGAGCCGTGGCACAAGTATATTTTGCCCTTCTCGAAGAATTCTCCCGCCAGCTACTTTCCCCTCTTCAGGGCCACTTTCTGCACCTGCTCGTCGGTCGAAAATTTATTTTCATCCATACATGCCTTAAGGAAGGTGAAAAGATGATAATCTGAAAAAGCCAAGTCAGGGGATTACGGGGAGTGGTTCAAAACATCCCAATCAAATGAGTCCATGATCTTATTGGTGGCTAAGGCTTTGTGAGGTCGGACGTTTTCGCGAAAAAGGCAAACTTCTCTGGTCAGCATTCCCCTCCTTTTGTTTTGAATGCTTCTTTTGAGTTTTTTTAGGGTACACAATATTGTTGTGCATTGATGATCTCAATCTGCGACCGAAATTTGAACAAAATGATGCCTTTTCTATCCTAAAACACTGAGGCCATGATTTTTTTTGCCCGATATTGTGGTTTTTCAATTTTTTCACAGATGGAGAATTGGTGTGACGCCACTTTGACGACTGTTTTCTTTCCAGGCATGTAATGAGTCACCCACTTTCATCTCCCGTAACAATTGAGCTCAGAAATCCTCACCTTTTTTTCTTGTGGGTATTATTTCTTCCGTGAGTAAAAAGCAGATCACAGCACTTGGCGGGATATTGCTGATAACTTTCACGCAACTGGACACTAAAACGTGAGTTTACGTACAACAATGTTTCTGCGATACTCTTTCTGGTCAGGGGATCCCCCTAAACCACTGTTACCAGTACACTTACTTTCTGGATATGCCTCGTAGTATCCATCAAATACCTAAACAAAACAAAAACCCAACCAGGAAATCAAAATGTCTTTTCCATATACTTAAAATCCGTGTAGGAACAAAAGACATTTCTGTGAAATGCAATGAATAAAAACAGATTTAAAACAAAAAACATAAGCAATTCTGAAATGGAGTAAGTAGATGTTTCTTGGTGTACGTCATTATTCGATTTTTAAAATTTATATTGATGATTATTTTATATTGTTAAACTGTAATTAATTAAACCAAATACATTTAAAAATACTTATTAGTGTGTTTTAAAATTTATGCACTTTTCATTGAACTCCCCTGCGGTGTAAAAAAAATTGTCCTTCCCAAAATGAGTTTTATTAAACTCATTGGGGACAATGTATTATAAATATTATGTTATGATTTTATAATATATTATCATAAAAAAAAACAATGGTTGTTTAAGCATTTATTTTTCGAAAATCAAGTAAAAATCAAAGAATATCAAACAATTTATTTTTAATATTAGTTTTTCCTGAAAGATAAATATAATGTACATATGTAGGTAGGAACCTCTCTCCCAGGTTTACTTTAATTGATTAACTAAATATTATACATACCAATGATTTTTAATTACTTATAAAACAGCCTCTATCTATAATATAACTAACTAACTAACTAACCGTCAGGTCCGCATACATTCACTAGATCGTGCCATATCTTTGTCGGGCGTCCCCGATTTCTTCTACCATTCACATTTGTGTCATATATTCTTTTTTTTCGCTCTACAAGCCCAAACCATATGAAGGTCCCTTTCTTAATCTTACTCATTATGCTTACATTAGTCTTACATTCTTTGCGGATATCCACATTTCTCACACGATTATACAAATGGTTTTACCGCACATTCGTTGTTTCCGCCTTTTTAACACGAGCTTTGCTAAAAAAAAGGTGTAAGACATATTAAATAATGTATATTTTTTAGAAAAAACTTTATAGAATACATAATGACATGAAATTTTTGTAACATTTATTAAATAAATAAAAAAATGCCTCAGGGATCTCATTTCTACAGCATTCAGTATACTTTAATTCTTCCTCTGCCAGTTCCATGCCTCACTGCCACACATTAGGGTAGGTACGAGGACTTCATTGTGGACTGCTAGCTTCGCTTCTGTTGACAGTGTTTTATTAGCGCCAACGTCATTCAGTCCTTCATTAGTGCTGAGTTACCTGCATTTACCCTTCTTTCAATATCTCTATCAGCCTTCCCATCTTTCGTAAACAAACTACCCAGATACATAAACTCATCCACCTGCTCCAAGTATTCATCATTCACAACTATATCGCGCAGTGTTTTCGTACTCTCTCTTTCAAACACCTCTCTCTCTCTGGTTTCAATCCTGGGATTGGTTTGCAGCAATTTCATCTATTCGTTTCTTCCACTCTTCCCTGTCTTGTGCGGCTCTTTTGAAGTCTGCATATGATAAGCAGCGCACGTCCACCAGCAGGTCCTCCAGGTACTCTCGGCGTGGGCGTCCCCTAGCATTTGTCCCCTCGGTCATACCCTCCATTATGGCATGCAAGAGGCCTTTTTGTCTTATTGCATGGCCGATCCATCTTGCGCGCCTTTCGGACAAGGTCCTGAGCAGGTGCCTTCCTCCTTCGATTCTTTGAAGAACCTCCTCATTTGTGATGTGGTCTCTCCAGGAAATTCCTAGTAGTCTTCTATAGGACCACATCTCAAAAGCCTCTAGTCTCCGTTTATCTCTTTCGGATAGGCACCATGTTTCGCAGCCGTACATCAAGATACTCCATACATAGGTCTTGATGAGGAGTTTTCTCAGTTTCAGGTCTATATTATTCGATTCTATTATTTTCGACCTTTTATTGAATGCAAGCCTAGCCTGGTGTATACGGCTGTCGACCTCGCTCTTAGATCGACCGTCCCATGTTATTTTGCTCCCGAGGTAGACAAACTCCTTGGTGTTCTTTAGTGGAACTCCTGACATCTCTACTCTCATCTGATGTTGCGTTCGGCCTACAGTCAGCAGCTTTGTTTATATATTATATATATATAATTTGTTTATATATTATATATAATTAAAATCAAAAATATGTTTGCTTGCACCCGACGCCTGTGCTCTAAAGATTGCAATCTGTCTGTTAAGATGGGAGAATCTATCAATCGGACCGCCCGTTTTTGCACAGAGTTCTCAATTTGGGAGGCCGGAATGGGTACCGCCGCCCCGGGAACCATTTATTGGATAACCAACACCTCTGCCATAGGTCACCCCAAGTGGTTCGCTACGTTTGGTGATTTAGCAGGGGTGCCCGGGTTCATGGGGTGAGGTTTGTCTAGGTCTTGGAGGCGGATGACCAGGACATACTGAACCCCAGATTCCTACCCACCCCTTAAACCCTTTTCCTTCCCAGAACTTCCTCTCCTTCCTTTCCTTAAAAAAACTCTCCACACAGCATCTTCAAAGATGACATAGGCCCTGAGGGAAATTATTTTCCTCAGGGCCTCCTGTGTGGAGCTCATGTAAAAAAAAAAAAGTTGAGGGTATTTTTCAGGTATTTTGGAGCTCCAGACTAGAGGTGGCTGCCAAATTCAATATTCTTATTGATACTCCGCAGGAGTATTCAAAATAGTCCCAGAGAGGAGTTGTATGTATATCATCGACGATCGTCCTCTTGCTCTTACAAAAATGAAAACGAAAAAGACGTAAGATGACGTCACATACTATCTCTCTCTAGGACTACTTTACCCCACCGATCTCTCGCACGACAGAAACTTTATACCCGGCAAGTGTCCTTACTTTATACCGAGAGATAAAATACAGAAGAACCTCGCTAGTTGAAGGGTGGGCGGGGAGGAAACCACCCCGATTTACTTCGGGCTGGTCGCTTGAACCAGCGAATGATTCTCACTTTATTTACCGACAGAGAAACGAGTCAGGAGAAATTACGACGCGCGTGAGAATAGAAGAAAAGTTGAGGTCATTCCAGGAAGACAATTAAAAAATGTGAAAACCGCGCAAGAGTCCCAACTGCTTCCAGCTATCCAGAAATAGAGGAACTAGTTCTATAGTCGTTGACGATCATTACCACCACCTAAAGTAGAAACTTTTGTGAAAAATGTAAGGCTTAAAAAAAATATATATATATAAATATATATTTTTTCTTTTTTCTACAATTTTTTTTTAAATATAATATACATTTAGATGATAAAATAATTTATGTACATATTCAAATATCTTCTTCTTCTTCTCTGTGTGCCGTATTAGGTCCCCCCGACGTTGGCGATCACTATTGAAAATGTCTCTCTGTCTTGTGCTGCCCGGAATAGCTCCTCCACACTTCTAATGCCGGTCCACTCTCGTATATTACGCAGCCAAGACATTTGTCTCCTACCAGGCCCTCGGCGACCCTCTATCTTGCCTTTCAATATTAAATGGAGCAAGTGATACTTCTCTATATCACTTGCAAGTATATGACCCAGATATGAAATTTTTATTTATTTCAACGCCATAAAATGGCTATTACAATCCGGTGATACATGATACACAGTGGTACATAGGAGGGTTATTACAATGAAAATAATGTACATTAAACAAAGTACATATGTATGATAACAACTAGTCTTTAATTATAGGATACAAATATGTTTTACTTACAACAACATAAAATAATGTTGGATGTCCAGTCAACGTTTTAAAACTTAATTTTGGATTTGAGGCCAAAATACTTATCCAAACAGATTAATTATTATTATTATTAATGTAAGCAGTTCTCTATCTGCTCTAGCCCGCCTGAGAATTTCTATGTTGGTGATCATGTCGGTCCATGGGACCTTGAGCATTCTCCGGTGAAGCCACATTTCAAAAGCCTCTAACCTGTTCATGGTATTTACTTTCACATCCATAGAGCAAGACCGACCACACATAACATTTTATCATTCTCTGCCTTAGTTTTAAGCTGATATTGTCATTGCAGAAGAGGGATTTCATTTTAATGAACGCAGTTCTTGCTGCTTCAAATATCTTAATACCACTCAAATATATACATACCCCTTGCCTCATTTACATTCAATAAATAGTCTTATACTTGCTCTTCTTTTATTTTGCCCGACTGGTCTGATTCACTTGGTCGTGCCATGTCTTTCTCGGGCGTCTCCGACTTCTTTTACCACTCACATTCGTGTCATATATTCTCCTTATATTCCTTTTCTCGTTCATTCGCTCTACATCCCCAAAATACTAAAAAATAGTTTATTTTGACTTTTCTCTTTTGTTTAATTTTATTTTAGTTTGTTGCAATTTTTTTTGCGAAAGGTAAATAACAATTTTACCGAACACTTTCATAATTCTCCATTTTCATAAGTCGAGACTTTTAGTAAGTTAGTACATTTCATTTCAAATTTATAACATCCAACTCCGACAGATGCCGCGTGGATTAAGATATTTTTCACATCCCCCATCTCCTTTCTTCTCCAAGACTGTAAACAAAAATTCTTCTTCAGGTTCTCCCCTTCTAGCTCGAGGCTAAAGCACTCAGGAAACTTCTTCCTTCTCCGCGCTATATACACCATACACTCTACTCTCTACATTCTTCACCTACACCCTTGTCCATTCTTTACTTCTAGGGCCATCGCGTAATGACTCATACAACATTTTCCTGCAGGCACAAAGTCAGCAGCAAAGCTATGGGAGGATACGCAAATTGATGGCCCGATATTTTGGTGTGTTAGAGTGTCAAAATTAAAAAAAGTGGCATTACTGAAGTTGTTGTAGCCGAAAACTATTTTTTTTTTCGAAAATCTTTTTTTTTTTTTAAGAATATTTTCAGGAAATTTCAGTCTGGCAGTGCAAGGCTTTGCAACCGGGCCCGAAAAGAAGAAGATGGAGAGATACGTAATTACGAATGCTAGAGAAGAGCGCTAACATTTACAGCGACAAAATCGATGCGAAAATCGCGAAAATGTTTAAAAAAACACGACTCGTTGAAAATAGAGCAAAAATCTCGCGGGCATCATCTTAAACAGCATTTAAAGAAATACTGTGAATTTTTTCATACTTACATATAACTTGTAAAATAACTGAAACAAACGTGTTTATAATAATTTTTGGGGCATACTTTGCGGTTTTTTTCTGTCGAGGGAATTTTATATAATTTGCGTTTCGGCGCGGGCAAAGTCTAGATATTATCTTCAAGAATAACATATATTTTTTAAGAGCTTTAAAACTTATCGTGTTTAAGGGAAATATGTAATAAATCAGTACAAATCGGGGTTGCGGGCCCTTAAGCTGCCGCTACCCGAATTTCTACCGATTTCTTACATTTTTACTGTATATTTATTTTTTTCTTTGTTTTACATTTTTTTATAGAAAAATGTGTCCTTTCTGGGGTACCCCATTCTAAGGATACATTGTACAAGTTTTCTTGTTTGTAATATGAGTAAATACTTATGTTAAAATATTACAGAGGAAAATTATAAAGTTAAATCTAAATCTAAATGAAAGTACAATACAAGAATTAATCTTTGTTAGGTTGCAAAATTGTATCTATATTCTTCCTCCCCATGTCCATAATCCATATTTTTATGCTTCTTTTTCTAATGGTTTTTATTGCAAGAGGGAGTAAATTAAATAATTTTATAGAGAAGTATTGCATATTTCTTTGTCCAAAGGTCGTTTTAGTTGTAGGTTGGTGAAATGCAGGTATGTTGTAATGTAGATCTTGTGAATCATATCTCCCTTAAACACGTTTAGTTTTAAAGCTCTTAAAAATATATGTTATACTTGAAAATAATATCTAGACATTCCCCGCGCCGAAACGCAAACTATATAAAATTCCCTTGATAGAAAAAAATCGCAAAGTATGCTTAAAAAATTATTATAAACACGTTTGTTTCAGTTATTTTACAATTAATATGTTTGAAAAAATTCACAGTGTTTCATTAAATTATTTAAGACAACCCCCGCGAGATTTTTCGTCAATTTTAAACGAGTCGTGTTTTATTTAACATTTTCACAATTTTGTCACTTTAAATACTAGCGCGCTCCTCTAACATTTGTAATTTCATATCTCTCCATCTTCTTCTTTTTGAGCCCGGTTGCGGCGCCTTAAAACATTGTTAAATTGGTTCATGTTAAAATATTACAATTTACATTTTTTTTTAATTTGTACTTTATACTGATTTTCCATTAAAAGCACTTTCTTGTGGATTGAGGATTTGCTGTCTTATTAGGATTTTTTTTAGATTATCATGAATAAACCCCCCAAAGTTTCGCGGTATGAGCGTAGGTCACGGTGTACGTATACGCAGAGGTAACTGATGTTTAACTGTAAGAAAAGTAGATGCAAGAAGGCCATAATAACATATCTCTTCAATAAGTAAAAATGTAAGAACATATTACTTTATTACTCATTCTTACTGTCGGTACGAGCAAATCATAACAAAAATTCTAATTTCGATTGTGTGTCTGTCTGTAACTCAGGTTCAACGAACTCTAGAGCTAGGTTTTACTTTGAATGCCATCAAATTAAAAATTGGAATCATTTACTTAAACAGCATAACATTTTTTACAGAAAATTATTTCATTGGCCATTTTCAAAAATAGAACTGATTTGACGAGAATTCAGACATCAGTAATTCTTATCGAATCTGTGCTAGTAAATAAAAAAATGCTAATTTTGTTGTGCATCCGTCTATAACTATAACTCTGATTCAATAAACCCTAAAACATAAATTTGTTTTGATTTTAAATGCCCCTTTCAAAATTAGATTAATAATATCCCATATTATCCACGAGTCTACACCAATGTATCATAAAATTATGGTTTTTTAACCATTGTTTGGATTAAAAAAATAATTTGTCGGTACTCATTCATTCTCAAACTAGAAACACGAGTTCTAAAGAATTCATGTTTTTAACTTTTCACTCGAAAACTTTAACACGTGAAAACTTGTATAACTCATTAAAATCTCGATAAAGAAAATACGTTTAACAAAAATAAGCATTAAAAACCAAAGGCAAAAAATAAACCCTCCAAAATTATAATTATGTGGGAGCTTATAGAGCCTTTTCCAAAGTCCCGAGGCGGATTTTTTTGTTCGTTTTGAGTACATACTAAAAATACTTCATTATTGATCCGCTTACATTATAGTAGATATATTGATATCGCAACTCGTTGAAACACAAATAATAAATATAATCCCAAAAGTACGCATAAAAACAACATTAAAGGACATTTAAAAAAACATTGATGTTTTCAGAATTATAAAACTCTAATTAGCAAGTGCTCTACTCAAATATAAGGAAAAAATAAGTACCTTACTGAACAACACACCTATAATACCACAAGGACAAAAACCTCAAACCTACCGAACATTAAAAAATATCTTTTGGCCAGATAAACAATAAATTCCACGCTTCTAAATTATATAATGCCCTTCCAAGTAAAATTAAATACACCACGAGTTTAAAAACGACATCAAAATATGACTAAGTAAATACGAAGATGAAGAAATAATTAAAATTATTTTAAAGTAACAGTAACACAACCTACAGTAATGTGGAAATTAACAAACACGAAGTTGTGGAAATCAATAAACATAGTCAACAAACATGAAGTTGAGGAAATTAAGAAAAGTAGTCAACAAACATGAAGATGAGGAAATTAAGAAACATATTCAGCAAACAGGAAGATAAGGAAATTAAGGAACACAGTCAACAAACATCAAGATAAGGAAATTAAGAAACATAGTCAATATTCATGAAGATGAGGAAATCGTGATGTAACACCAATAAAAATACCTAAAATCCGCCTCGGAACAGGAATATCTATTGAGGAGGACTCAAAGAGGAATAAAAAACTGATTTTTAATAGTATTTTTTGAATATTCATTAATAAGAAAATCAACATAAATATTGTAAACTCCTTTCGCAACAAATTTATAGATTTTTTCTGCCGTTCTATATTGGAGGGACCACTGTGGGGGTTTCTCTCACGATACTAACGGTGACGGGGGTAGAAAATGTAAAATCATGCAATGTCCAGTGATTAAAATATATTAATGTCCTCCGCGTGCAACTTCATATGTTCTCCTACCATTAACTTTTTAATTGAAGGGTGTTTATCGGGAGCCTAAGAATTCTTAATTAATTGAATAGTGCCTTTAAGGTGATTTTTTACAAAAATGGCCCCCTTCAAATCATCCAAATAATATTATAATTCATCGCATTTTGATAATATGAAAAATAAATTAGAGAATATTGATTTTATATTATAGCAAGAAGGATATTAATACAATTTATTAATATTCCGATCACCGCAAAGGGGGTGTTATAATACACCGCTTGTGCGGTGTACACTTACAACAAGTGTACATTTCCCTGGAGTAATAAATACCCCCCGGGAAACAATATCTAATGCACTTGCGTTCAGACAGAGTGAAAAAATGCATTACTCCCCCGAGCGTTGGAAGTTACCATAAATCATTTATTATGAAATATTATCAAACCTCGTGGAAAGTAAGATACCAGGATAAGATTGTAAGATTTACTAAGAATTGAAAGTGTTTTTGAGAGTTTTGCTTTTGCTTTAACGATGGGTATGGTATAGGTAAAACAACTTAAGTTGGAAGCAATAAAAATGTTTAGTATTGATGTATTCGTCTATCTGTGTGAATGTCAAGCGACGCCCACAAACCCGATAAGGCTCTCTGTCTTGCTTACGCCCACTTATTGTAACTAGTTAGAAGAGAGGTAAGTTTTACGACACCCCTTTGAGGCTGTACTTACTCTACTTACAGGGTTTAATTAATTGCGCCACCCCCAGCAAAATGTGCAGGCTTTAGGTTTGGGGGGGGCGACCTTGGCTCTCCTTCGCCTTGCCTCCGGCTACTCGACGCTGAATTCCTTAGGGTCGTCGGGTATTTCCCCCCAATCTCCCATTTACTTTTCTTTGAGGCATCACCGAGGAACCGGCTAAGGGGCGCGGAAGCTGAGTGTGGTTCACGACTAGACCGAACGTCATGCGCATTCTTGCTGGGACTGCCAATCGATTAGAGAGGACTCCCAACCGTTTGCCATACCTTTATTTCTTCTACTGTGTCTTCCTCCCAATCAGGTGCTTGTAGGATACGCTGGATACAATCACCCAGCGCTTGCCACCTCGTGGACTTTCACCAACCTGTCCCATTGTCTTGCCTATTTTTGTTATACTAACACATATTGTATCTGTATTTCCCGCTAAGCACTTGCATACTGCTTGCTAACAACGTATGCCGGGACATTGGAGGTTTAGTTTCGTTATCAAATGTAGAGTCGTTTTTACCAAAAAAATTAGAGTCCTTGCAAGAGCCTTGAAGGGGTAACCATCTGTTACCTATACCAGGGCGGGTATGTGGTGGGTCCTCCAATGCTTACTTACAGGGTGTCCTATTCATTCGGTTCGTAATTTGATTTAAACATATGTGCATCTACATTTCGCAAGTGACAAATAATGACAAATTTTTAAATTTGAAATTATAAATAGTTTTCATTATTTTTAATTCGAATCTTTATTAGTAGATTTACAGAGTGTTTGTTAAGTGTGCAAGTTTAATATTTATTACGACATCATGGAGTCCTGTTACGAAACGGAACGTGGCTAACCACTGAATGGGCCAACTCGTGAAATTTTATTCCGTATGTTTAATTATTTTACTTATTCATAATGTAAAAAACGGTGGTCAACTTTTTAGCATAAATGACATGTATGATTTGACGTCTAAGGCAACTGGAGTATCACAAACTAGTACCTATTCAACAGTTAATCTTTTGTAATATACGTATAGATAGTTGATGATGATGACTGATACATAATTAAATAACTACTGTTGCAGATGATTGCTAACACATAATTATAAAAAATAAATAATCCGTAAGCAGCCGAATTACTTTATAAAATATTATATAAGTATGAATATTATAATAAATTAATCTTTTTAAATAACCCAGTATTTTTTTAACCTTGCCGTTATTTATGAATACCCATTTGAATTCAATCCTGAAGATAATCACATTTAGTTAACAAACTTATTTTTCTTCCTAAACCTTCAGTATTTCTATAAAAATGTTGTAAAACAACATTAGTTTAATTTATTTACCGATTTAAACACGCTTTGGATTCGAATTCTCAATCTATATATATATAATCTTCTATCTTCTATCTATCTATCTATCTATCTATCTATCTATCTATCTATCTTCTATCTTAATAAAAATGAATCCCCGAAATGTATGTACGCGCATAACTTTCGAACGACTGCACCAAATTGGATAATTCTTTTTTTGTTGTGTTCGTTATTGTCAGGACAAGGTTTATATAAAACTACTTGTGAGCTCTGGCTTTATGAAATTTGCAATAGGTTGCACGCGAGCTGTTTGAAAACTGAATGAACTGAGTGTATGGAATGCGGGAGGGGGGAAGGAAACTCGGGTAGGGGGTTCGTGGGAAAGGGGGGAGAGGAACCAGGGAAGGAGGAGGGGAACTCGGGTGGAGGGTTCGCGGGACGGAGGAAGGGGTGGAGTGGGAACGCGAGGGGGGAAGGGGACGCGGGAGAGAAAGGGAAGGCGGAAGGAGAACGGGACGAATGGGAAAGGACACGCAGGAAGAAACAATTACTTTATTAAATGGCATAGCAACGCATGCCGGGTACCAGCTAGTTGTGAAATAATTATTAATTCCTTTTTTGTTAAAAGCCTAAAACGAAACACGCCGTATGAAAGTTTTGCACCTGTGTGAGTACTGTGGTGAAGTCAACTTAACTTGCGAGACCTATACCTAGACATTTTGTAGCATATAGATAATGCTGTTTCCCTAAGGACGCCTTCAAGAGGTGTAGGTATATTTACATAGCTGGAAGATTTGCTCAGTATTGTTCTGATTAAAGACCGCCGATCAGAATCGAAACGATGCATTATTTAGTTACTTACTAGTGTATGATAGTCTGAACAGTTGGGCAATTGATAATCTTTCTACAATTTAAAAAAAAACCAGAGTGGTATTTTATTGTAGAGTTTAATGCCATAATATAGGAAGCTTTTTTGCCCAAATGTTGCGTTAGTAGTTAATAATAATAATAATGATAATGATATCCTTACTGGGATCTCCCGTGCTGAGGATTTCATTTTACATTTTTATATACAAAGAATTTGTATATAAAAATGCAAAAATCAGTCATTTTAAATACATGTAGGATTACAAAGGATTTTTTAAATATTTATATTGAGGGATCAGTAGGATTTATAGGTTCAATTAGAAATGCCACAGAGCCGAACCCTCTGATATGAAAATATCTGGAGTCGGTGAATTATATTCCCATTTGGTCTCTAGTAGGTTGACATGTTATTCTTGTATTGTTTTGTATTTATAATACTTATATAGTGCAATTGCATAGCGTGGGTTGACCAGATGATCATTTGGGGAAGTGTGTGAAAGGGTTTACTTTTTCCTTCTTTTTTTCCTTTTTTTTTTTTTTTGGGGAAAATTTAACCCGGACATTTAAATCTGGTGCGTAAAAAAAAAAAAAAAAAAATGGGATCTCCCGTGCTGAGGATTTCATTTACATATTATAATTTAATTATAAGAAATTAATATGAATTAGACATAACATATATCATGTAGTATTTTTTTTAAATAATCATAAAGTAAATAAGATTGTGGTTTTTATAATTCAGTTTACTAGATTTGGTTTTAGTCTGTATTTGATATCAGTATATTTTCTAATTCTGATCTCCCTATATTTAGTATCCAGCTTTTTATTTGAATTTTAAATGTTATAATGTTGAGATTTTTGAGTGAGAGTGGTATTTTATGGTAGAGTTTAATGCCATAATATAAGAAGCTTTTTTGCCCAAATGTTGTGTTAGTAGTTACTTGTTGGATAAGTTTTTGACCATGAGATCTAGTGTTTCTAATGTACGTATTAGTTGTTATTTCTTGGGTTTTGTACTTATGAATGTAAATGAGTATAGTTTTAGAATATAGTTGTTTAATTGACATGATGTTAAGATTGTTGAAGATTTCGTCAGTGCTAGTTCTTACAGGAACTTTCAGTATAATTTTCATTATGGCTTTTTGAGTTTTGATTAGTGGATTTAGTATGTTTTTATTTGCACTGCCCCATCCGATAATACCGTATTTTAACAGTGATTGGCAGAGAGCCATGTAAATCTTGATTAAGTCTTTTTTAATGAGGACATTCCTGATAGTTTTGAAAAAATAACTTAGTTTTTTAATTTTATTATTTAAATATGTAATGTGTTCGGTCCATTTTAAGTTTTGGTCAATTTTTAGACCCAGATATGTTACATGGTCAACGTTTTCTAATGAGGGACAATTACAATTCTCATTTAAGTGATGCGGGCTATGGATTTTCAAGTTCAGGTTTTCTTCAGAGTTTTTCTTATTTTTTATTTTGAAAGTGATGAATTTGGTTTTATTAGCATTAAGTGTAAGTGAATAGTAGTCTAGCCATTTTTTAATCCTATTAAGTGCGTCTTCTGCTTTCTTAAATGTTTCTGTCCAATTATTCTGTCCAGTTACTTGTTGGATATGTTTTTGACCATGAGATCTAGTGTTTCTAATGTACGTGTTAGTTGTTATTTCTTCTTATTACAAAATCAATGGTTTATTCGTCAGGATAAAATGAAAATTAATAACACCAAATTAATAATAAACATAACAATAGACAGGTAAGTGTAGACAAATGAGTAACCATAGATTAAAACATTACAAATAGTGGTGATTAATAAAATGAAAGTTAAAGGTAGGTATCATAAAACACAATTATATAAAAAAATAATTTGTTTTGGTTAATTAGACATCTTGGATATTCTTTGATTATTTTGTGTTATTTTATAAAAGTTGTCAATATTTAAAGGCAATTATTACCCATTCTAAAATAATGGTTTATTTTTATTTCATGCTAGCTGGTACCCGGCAAGCATTGCAATGCCATTTAAAGAAATAAATTGATTCTCTACGTGTCCTTTCCCGTGCGACCCCGTTCCCTTCCACTTTCCCCGCCTTCCCCCTTCCTCGTCTCTTCCCTCTCCGCGAACCCCACCTTATCCCTACCTTTCCTCCCTGCCGCTAAATTATATGAAATCCACACATTTTCATTTATAAAAATTTCATAACGCCAGAGCTTACCATTATATACAGACTCCGTTACTCGCTGAAAATGTAGCTTTCTATTAGTGAAAGAATTTTTAAAATCAGTTTAGTGGTTTAGGCATGAAAGTGTAACAAACAAACACACGCACTTTCGCATTTATAACATTAAGTATGGATAATTCTTTTTTTTATGTTACCTTGTTACGGATTCACTTAAAGTATATTTGCCTCATGTATAATGCTGAAAGGAACATGATATTGAAATCTCGTAATACTAGAAATTAAAGTCGATATGAAATGTAACAAAGGTTTAGTTTATTGTAGATGATTACTAAACAAAAAAACGCGTTGCACTGAATTCAGGGCATGGTTTTCGAGCTCGAAGAGTTCTTTTATTTTCCCTTTTTATATTTTAGAATAGGCTAAAATTACTATCAGCAAAGTTAACGCATATCAAGATTTCTCAGAAGTAATATCGTTAATGACTTACTGGTTAAAATGGGCGCCATACTCCTGCGATACAGGTAGAGTTGCCAGCTCCCGTTTTATGTATTAGAGGATTTGATACGATTAAATAAAGGAAATAGGATGAAAACAAAGGACATCAATATTTTTTTAATAAAATGCTGTTATGGTATCAGTAGCGACATTTATTAATAAAAAAACAATGTTAATACGCAATGTAACGTAGTTTGTCGTTAATAGAAGCCAAGTAGTACGACCTTAATTAGTCTTTTTGCATTTAAAAGTACCTATACTTGGTGTTACTTTTGGCTGCTCTAAGAGCTTCTTCGTTTTCTATAATGAAATTATAAAATTGTTTGCATTTCATGTTGAAGTTCGACTTTATTTTTAGTTCTGCTTTTACGGTGTCAATGAGAAGTGGAACTTATTTCGATTTTTAGTACACGTATTAGCACACAAGGAAATATCCTTTCGGTTTGGGCGTTAGAAACTGGAATGGAAAATACGTATTGTATTGTTTTTAACAGATTCTTATATTCATCCATAGAATCCAATTTTCAAGAACACTTTCACACTTCTTATCGTCTATAATTTTCTATTAATTATCAGGAGAGGCGTTAATATACAGAAACCACGCTGATTCATTTTTTTTAAATTAAAGGACAAAGTATTGTCCTCTATTGAAGATTTCAAATTAGGGGACAAGATCAATTTTTGGGTCTGAAATGCAGGACGTCCTTTAAAATAAAGGACGTCTGGCAACCCTAGATACAGGGTATTATTTATCTAAACTATTTTATCTAAAACCATGGTGATGATCGTCGGCTTCGCATCTCGAGAAGTCACCCTCCTGCTCCTCAACGAGGAATTCGGTGCGTTCTCCGTCAATCAAGTTCTCCGTCAGTTAATTTTGTCTCTGGTCGCAGTCAAGGACCATTGAGTCACGTCTTCATAGAATTCCCGTGACCGATGTTTTACTGCGTTACAACCTTAACAAATGAATCATCACTGTATGTAATATTTTTTGTCTATGTGTACTTATTTGTTGAAACTTGTTGTCTATAGTTATTTTTGATAATTTTCATGTAATCCTGACGAAGAAACCATTTGTTTAGTCAAATGTTGATAATATTGATTAAATAAGTGATGTGTGCAAAGTGAATTGTTTTCATTTTATTAAAATGATGCCACGAATTAGCGATTATTGCATATGTAACTTTAAATATTTATTCGTTGATTGATAGGGTATAAAACCATCAAATAATTTCATACGTCGAAATAATTTCGGATAAGATAAGACGTGATACACGAAAAGATGTGTCACGATAAGTCGAAAAAATGAATAGCAAGTAAGAGTAAATTCACTAGTAACTGTTTTGAACCGTTTACATTATCAACATATTTATTTATGTTTTCTGAATGATCAGATATCAAGTAATCATAATTTGATGTCCATAAAATAAAGATAAACGTTCCTTAATTAATAATCACACATTATTAATTCAAAAACATTTGTTTTAAAATCAATAACCCTGCTAATACTGTCCTCTTTGAACAAAAATCACATTAAACAATATATTATAATATATAAAAATGAATCCCTGTTTCCATTGGTCACGCCATAACTTCAGAACGACTTTACGTATTTCATTCATCTTTTTTAAAAAGCTTTCTAATACTTTGTAAAAGGTTCTTACCGAAAGAAAAATTAAGAAAATTGGATAATTTCAGAAAACTTAACGACTATTTAAACTTCGCACATTTGACAGTTCGTGCGTTTGATGTGAATGTGAATTTAGTGAATTTTGTGAATTTGTTTTGTGTTTTGTGAATTTAGCAGGCAGCTGTTTTTTTTTTGTAAAAAAGAATTTTCGATGGAGTTTTTAAATTACATATATTTTAAATAGGTCTATGTTAGGTACCAAATTTGATTGATTGTTCTTATAATATACGAAAATGAATATTTGTAACACATAAAAAATGGAATAAAACAATTATAATATGTAGCACGCGAGCTGTTTGAAAACTAAGTGTACTGGGACTGAATACATGGAACGCGGGAGGGGGGTTGGCGGATCGTTAGGCGGGGAAGGTGGAAGGACGAGGCGGAAGGGGAACGGGACGCTCGGGAAAGGACATGCAGGGAGAAACAATTCATTTCTTGGAATATAGCATTGCAACGCATGCCGGGAGCCAGCTAGTATTGTATAAAAATGGTTCGGCGCTTGGCTGAACCCCCTGTTGTGCATTGTAGTAGCTAATCATCAGTTAGAAAAGTTAAAAGTAGATATTTAACTCAGCTGGTTATGACTCGTTGACAATTGAGTTTGTTTTTTTTTTTGACTGTGTAGGTTTACTTCGCTAGCATTTTTTTGAAAGTACAATGTGGTTCTTTAATCTTCCCTGTTTTTACCCGAAGCAATAATAAACACCACTTTTATTCTTATACTTAATGCCGACCCGGTTTCGCCACAAAATTTAAAATCTACAAGTAACATATGTCATAAATATAATATTATGCTTTCGCAGTGGGTCACAAAAAATGGGCCGAGTTCCAGTGGAGGAGTTAGCGGTGGGTGGAGGATTGTAAGAGAGTGCTGTTTGTCAATAGGTAACAATTTTTACAAGGACTTTTTGGTTAAAAACCTGCCAATCAGATATCACTATTATAGGCGCGCACTTTATCTCTCTTTAACTGTCCGACGTCTTACGATATCGCCATTCGCCATTCATTTAAATCAAATAAATAAAAGTAATATAGAATGAAACAAGTACTTTGTTTAAAAACCACTTTATTTTTATTTATTTTTGTCGACCAGTTTCGGTTAACCCCAACCATCTACAGGACAATCAATATATAAACTAAATTACAGTACAGAGTTAAGATTCTAATGTTAACACAAAAGAAAGAGAGAGCACATAAGAGAGGGAGAGAACATCAGATACTGGTTGGTGGAAGGATAGGAGGCGGAGTCACGGGTGGGTGGGGGTGGGGGTTACATAGGGAGAAAGGGAATAACTTTAAATTCGGGCTGTTGGTTATAGTAGGATACACCGGCTAGTCACGATCCCCTTATCTGATAATAAATTTTCTAATGAACTAATTACAATTAAACAAATAGCTATTAACAACGAATCTCCGATCTAATAGATAAAATCCTCTCAAAAAAACTTCGACGAATCGCATCAAATAAATTTCTGTACAATGCCCTACCATTTATTAATAATAATATAACTACTCAATGGCGTAGAATTTTGTACATTAGTAAATTCTCTTCCCTTTGCACGTCAACACTTCCATCAGAAATAAGGCCGGCCTTCTATACTAACAATAATTTAGCTAAACTCCTAACTAATTCTAAAGATACAGAGGATAAATTAAGCCACTTTGGCATTTATAAACTCAATTGTAACGATTGCCCAGCCACATACATAGGTAAAACAGCGCGTAATGTAAATATTAGAGTTAAGGAACACGTCAGGTGCCTTACAAGCACAGGTTTCTCAGAATTTGCTGACCATTTAATTGATACTGACCATGCGTTTAAAATAAATACAGGAGGAAAATAATAATACATATAAATAAAATAGGAATACGCCTTAATAATTTAGAAGCATTAGAAACATCCAAATCAAAGAAACTTAATTGCCAAATTTTAAACAAACAGTTAGAATTAACCAACAGTCCGATTTTAAAGTTATTCCCTTTCACCCTATGTAACCCCCCCCCACCCACCCGTGACTCGGCCTCCTACCCATCCACCAACCAGTATCTGGTGTTCTCTCCCTCTCTTATATGCTCTCTCTTTCTTTTGTGTTAATGGGCTCTACACACCATACAATTTCTAGTCACTTCTTGCTGGCCTGCTTGCTGCTGCCGCAGAGAGTCCCTGCATGCGTCTCGTTCTAGCGGCCCTTTAACAAACGAGACAGCGCTAGTTCGCTCAACTTCACGCTCTCTGCAGTCACTGCCTGCAGTCACTGCATGCAGTGTCGTGTGTAGGCCGCTTAACCTTGGAATCTTAACTCTGTACTGTAATTTAGTTTATGTTTATTGTCCTGAAGAAGGTTGAGGTCAACCGAAATCGGTCGACAAATGTAAATAAAAATAAAGTGGTTTTTAAACAAAGTACTTGTTTCATTGTATTTAAGATGAAGCCATAGTAAATAATGCAAAATCATACAAAATCATATGTTTTTGTTTTGAAAATTTGATCGCTTAGAAGTATTGTAGATGCTTCAATTAAATACTACGTGTAGAACATATCTTGGCCCTTAAAAATATCGGTCATTTTTTTATAAGTCTTTTAATAAGCCTATAAAAAAATAAAGTATAAGGTCTATAAAAACACTTTCAAGTCCAAACTCTCCTATTTATAAACCCCTTTCGGATATGATTTTATTGTATAATGTCGCAAATTCAGTTTATTTTATAATAATCGCAAAAAAAGTTGATATATACACCCAATCTTCCCAAAATAAAATAAAATATGCATTTTCGCGTTGTTATTTTACAATCCGGCCGCTAGCCGACGAATTCGGTTTTTCAAAGTGAACCCTATGGCGTCCACCGAAGAACTACTGTTCACGCCACAGTCGCCAAACCTCAGTCACGCCCCGAACCGAGCGGGAGATGGACGCGTCACTCCGCGTCGCTTGATTTCGTGAAATCAATTTTAAATTTCCGTTTTATTACAATAAACAATGCGTAAAACAGGAATTAATATTTTTTACAGGCCTTTACGAAATCAACCTGTAAAACAAAACTCTCAAATACCTTTTCCAACCTTTCCAAAAGCTTTTTCTCAAGTATTTTTAAACTCCTCCCATAAAGGGCGTGATTTCCGATTTCGATTTTTTCCTGAACTAGTGGATCGCCTTAATGTCAAGCCACAAAGTGTTTGCTTTCTACGATAAATAAAAGTAAATTGGGATTACAAGTCACTAATCGAAATTTTATGTTAGGCTGATAAAATTTTCGTTTTTTATCCATCCATCACCATCATCCATCTTTTTGTTTTTATAAGCTAAGATTAAAGATAAGCTAATAAAGAAATTGTAAACTTTAATGATGTACAGTCTGACTAATCAGAAAGCCACAATCCGCGTTTTCTGTTTGTACACGTAGCCGTTAGACCTAATAATACATATAACAACACGTAAGTAAATAGATGAATTTTAAAAAAGTGTAACATTTTAATTACTTCAACGTTAAAAAAGTCAACGTTAAAGCAATACTTTCAACGTTATGGACATTAAACAGCTCTACGCAAAATCCATCTTACTTTATTTACATAAAAACAACAAAATACTATACAAACCAACACAAATGATACACAATACCCGAGCCAAAAATAAAGAACTTCTCCAAACTCCCTTTTCTAAAACCACCTTTGGACAAAAACACTTTAAATACATAGCTTGCAAACTACACAGTACACTTCCAGCCACGATTAGACAAACTGAATCAATGACCAAATACAAACAAGATATAAAGAAATGGATTATAAGTATTGGACGTCACACTACTGCTAACATCTGTAAAATAGAGTACAAATAGACAGAATTACCATCTCACGTATGTCCTTACCCTTATTAAAGAACTTAAAATAGTAAAATCCTATATGTATAATATAACTACCTATATAGATTCGAAAGGATTTACTACTTTATTCATCTCTTCCTTCACCTATATAATGCTCTCTTTATGATATTAACCCTCAATCTTAATCATCTTTCTGTTTGAATTGTATAAATCAGTATGTATCTTACCTTAAATGTTCTTATGTTGTAATTAAATATTCTTTTGTATGATACTCATTTATGTACCTCTACGCCTGTCTCAACACAGGTATACCCTAGTGAGACAGGCATCGAATAATGTAATACAAACATTCTTTTTATAGATAAATAAATAAATAAATAAATAAAATAAAATTGTTTTTTCTTCTGAATCAACGGTTGCAACCGATCAAAATGAACATGCCATTAGTGACACACACTGTCGGCACTGGCAGCCTTCAACTGTAATTGTGTCGGAAAGTGCATAGATGTTAATGAAGTTAAGATTAAACGTCAAAGCAAGGATGTGACGCGGCGTCATGAGTCACGAAGGCTTCCAGTTATCACATTATTTCCCCAGATTGGAGAACGCAGCCATATTATCAACATAAATAAATAAAATATATCATTTTTTTTATTTATTATTTTTATTTTAGTAATTTGTACATTTAAGTTTACAAATTTCTAATTAATTATAATATTTCATATTGCAAACTAAATTTTATGTAATTTTCTTGAACTTTCCAATTGGTGTGGACTTCAAAGTCTCTGTTAGCTTATTATACAACTTCATCCCATACAGCAAACTGTTCTCTTCATGTGTGTAGTGGTATGGCGAATGCGTGTGTAGTGAGATCTGTTGGTGAAAATACGTAGCAGAACATGAAGAAAGAGATCTTATTTGATAGAAAGTTCTGCGTAATAGGAAAATGGCAAATGGTTGAGGGGTAAGGCTCTCAATCTGGAAGTTTCGGGTTCAAATTCCGGTGGGCGCAAATAAATTTTAAATAATTATTTTATGTTATTTCACAATTAATTAATTCAGAATAATATACCTGTGCGGCACATTCCAGGGTGGAACATAATCTCAGTACATCGGCCTGTTGAAAGAATACCATTTTGAATAATTGAAACGTTGCTTGAAAGGGCTTTAGCCGTGTTTGGTGATCAGATCTGAATAGTCAATTAATTTTTCTTCCCATCTCGTTTTGGGAGGCGGGGTTGGGTACCGCCGCCAGGGGAACCATTTATTGGACAACCAACACCCCCTCCTTAGATCAACCCAAGTGATTCGCTACCTTTGGTGGCGCGGTTGCGTTTACCCACCTACTGCGTAGCGGGCCGCACCAGGACAGACTGGTCGAAGGAGACGGTTTGATATCTTCGGCCAGACTCTATCGGCACCGCAGTGGGAGTGATGGATTCATACATCGGTTACTCCTGGATACATTACTCTCTAGATTCCTATACTACTTCTCCCCTTTCCTTGCCAGAACTTATTCTCCCTTCTTTCCCTAAAAAGACCCTCCACAAGGTCTCCAAAGACATAGGCCCGAGGGAAATTGTTTTCCTCAGGGCCTCCTGTATTTTATTTTTTTTTATTTGAATACCTCACAACAGTCCCAGCTTCTCCCGTCTGAAGCCAGTGGGTCTATTGCATCCCCAATTGGGGTTTGTTGTGACGCTAATGGTAATGGGGAAGGGAAAAAGAGATGGGAGAGGAGGAAGATAGGGAAGTACCTGGCTATTCAGATCTGGTTACCAAACACGGCCTTACCTTCAGCCTCACAATATACCGCAATCGGGGGTAATACAATCTCACTGGCTCCAGATGGTTGGGAGCAGAAGGGACTCTTGTACGGTATTTACATTATTTTGAATTAAATACTTACCTCATCGATATGAATGTATGGCACATAATAAAATATCTTTTTTTCATTGTATATTACACAATGCTTTTGTACCTTGCGAATGGTTTTATTTAATTTTTTTCAGAATTGTGGTCATTTATCTTCTCAATGATTCGGTGCATTATCTTGTCATTGAGATCTTCTAAAAAATAACCAACTTCATACATGTTCTTTAGTTATTTCTGCATCAGTATCTATGGTCGTAGGAATTTGGCGAAGAGAATATTCGTTTAATAGTCACTCAACTCACAGAATGCCACGTGTAGGAAGCAGGAATCATCCCTTGGAACCGTCACTTGGGGGAATGCAGAGAGGGTGCACGCTAAATTAATTGTCCTCTGATTGATAATCTCAAACGAGGGTGCATCATTCAAGTGACGGAGTAATTTCAGAACGAAATATGGTGACAGTTTGTGGTGAAAGCTCATTGTTTATTATGTAGAAATAAATAAGAGGAACTTTTCCTACAGCCGTAGTAAACTTTATTTACGAAAAAAATAATTTTCAAATTCTAACTTGTAAAATTCTAATTCTTGTAACTTGTAAAGCGCGTTATCAAATATTGTCATTCTTTTTGGAAATCCATAAACTACGTATTTTAAGCTTATTTTATGTTGACGTATATTTGCAAATGGTTCTGAAAACAACAGAAAGAATTGCAATAAAATTTATTTTCCCTGTCGAAAATACGTATATTTTTTTTTACATGAGCTCCACGCAGGAGGCCCCGAGGAAAATAATTTCCCTGATGGCCTATGTCTATGCCTATGCCTTTGGGGATGCTGTGTGGAGGGTTTTTTTAGGGAAAGGAAGGATAGGAGAGTTCTGGAAAAGAAAAGGGATCTGTGTGTCCTGGTCATCCACCTCCAAGACCTAGACAAACCTCACCCCATGAACCCGAGCACCCCTGCTAAGTCACCAAACGTAGCGAACCACTTGGTGTGACCTATGGCAGAGGTGTTGGTTATCCAATAAAGGTTACCGGGGCGGCGGTACCCATTCCCGCCTCCCAAATTGAAGAAAAATAATTCCCCTCATGGCCTATGTTAACCTTAGGGATGTTTCGTGGAAGGTCTTTTTGTGGACCGGAAGGAGTGAACCCGAGTCTTGAAGAGGAGGTGCCGGGAGTTCAATTCCTCGGCTGTTTAAGTCCTCCAACACGACTCAAGCAACATTTTCCTCTTACTGTGGCGGTAGTAGGAGATTTTCAAATATTGTCAGGTTATTCGCAACCCGGGATTGTTTTTCTTTCTTTAAAGAAAAAAATATATATATACAAGAAAAGCACCGAATATCGTCGACAGCTTACAGTCCATTCTGAATTTATACATTCAAAACTAAGCAACTATAATGGCAACATCTAATTTGCGTTTTTGCGTATTTTTTTTAAGTATGTGAACACTGAACTTCCCGAATTTACTCTTTCATGTCAAGCATAATACATCAATTAAAGGAGGTAAAATAATCTTCTGCCAAATGCACCTGCCAGATACAATAATAATTATCCCCCAGCAAACACTCAACCCCCCGATAAATTCAATATGTATTGTGTATCCATAAACAAGAAATAATTTCAACAGGATGTAGGTACATAGGAAGGCACTGCGTGACGTGGAATGAGCGGAAATGAACGCCGCCAGGGGGTGTTGCATTTGGGGATGAAATATTCTACCCTTGTAGATTGGAAATATATAAATACAAGAAAAGATTAAGAATGAAATATTCTACCCTTGTAGATTGGAAATATATAAACACAAGAAAAGATTAAGAATGAAATATTCTACCCTTGTAGATTGGAAATATATAAATACAAGAAAAGATTAAGAATGAAATATTCTACCCTTGTAGATTGGAAATATATAAACACAAGAAAAGATTAAGAATGAAATATTCTACCCTTGTAGATTGGAAATATATAAATACAAGAAAAGATTAAGAATGAAATATATTAATAAAAAAATTGCAGTAGAGAGAATTAAAAGTTAACGGTGAAGACCTATTTTGAAAATTTGTGGCGACATTCAAGATTTTCTAGAGCGGTAATGATGTGATGGTGCCGGATCTATTTAATTGTAGTTTTTTGCAAATGCTTTACACAACTTTCCTTGGCAATGTTGATTATTTTCAAGCAAATTTTTTAATTTTACATGCAAGCTTCAGACGCCAATACAAATATCATAAAAGCATACAAACTTCTCATTAGTTTCCACCGATATTGTTTTTATGGTGACCGGATAACTCAGAATGAAATCAACCTCCGACGACCTCCGTAGTCCAGTGGGTAAGACTCTTGACTCACAATCCGGAGGTCGCGGGTTCGAACCCGGCATGCGCAAATAAATTTTATTTGATTAATTTGTGTTATTTCACAATTAATTCATTTAAAAAAAATATATAGTATATTTGCGGCATGTTCCAGAGTGGAAGATACTATTAGTATCGCCCTGGTGTAAGACCACCATTCAGAATTGAAACGTTGCTTGAAAACGGCTTTAGCAGTGTTTAGTGACCAGATCTGAATAGCCAGGTACTTCCCAACCTTCCTCTTCCCCACCTCCTTCCCCTCCCCACTACCTTCAGCCTCACAACATACCCCAATTGGGGATGCCATAGTCTCACTGGCTCCAGACGGGAGCAGTTGAGATTCTTGTGCGGTATTCACTGTAAAAAAAAAAAAAAAAAAGGTACATAGGAAGGCACTGCGTGACGTGGAATGAGCGGAAATGAACGCCGCCAGGGGGTGTTGCATTTGGGGATGAAATATTCTACCCTTGTAGATTGGAAATATATAAATACAAGAAAAGATTAAGAATGAAATATTCTACCCTTGTAGATTGGAAATATATAAATACAAGAAAAGATTAAGAATGAAATATATTAATAAAAAAATTGCAGTAGAGAGAATTAAAAGTTAACGGTGAAGACCTATTTTGAAAATTTGTGGCGACATTCAAGATTTTCTAGAGCGGTAATGATGTGATGGTGCCGGATCTATTTAATTGTAGTTTTTTGCAAATGCTTTACACAACTTTCCTTGGCAATGTTGATTATTTTCAAGCAAATTTTTTAATTTTACATGCAAGCTTCAGACGCCAATACAAATATCATAAAAGCATGCAAACTTCTCATTAGTTTCCACCGATATTGTTTTTATGGTGACCGGATAACTCAGAATGAAATCAACCTCCGACGACCTCCGTAGTCCAGTAGGTAAGACTCTTGACTCACAATCCGGAGGTCGCGGGTTCGAACCCGGCATGCGCAAATAAATTTTATTTGATTAATTTGTGTTATTTCACAATTAATCCATTTAAAATAATATATATTATATTTGCGGCATGTTCCAGAGTGGAAGATACTATCAGTATCGCCCTGGTGTAAGACCCCCATTCAGAATTGAAACGTCGCTTGAAAATGGCTTTAGCCGTGTTTAGTGACCAGATCAGAATAGCCAGGTACTTCCCAACCTTCCTCCCCCCCACCTCCTTCCCCTCCCCACTACCTTCAGCTTCACAACATACCCCAATTGGGGATGCCATAGTCTCACTGGCTCCAGATGGGAGCAGTTGAGATTCTTGTGCGGTATTCACTGTAAAAAAAAAAAACCTAGAACCTCCCCAGGAAAATCATTAAAAGTGATGATAAAAAAAAATTGGTTAAATAGGTTACGTTGATTTTTTTCATAGCTTTTAATAACTTTTCAAAGAGGTGTTGAGCTGACTCGATTCTGAATTGGCATGGAACCTCTTTTTATAATTATTGGAAGATAATGTTTTTTTTTAATTCGCTATACGCGTAGAAAAATGATGTCAATAATTTTTTTTCCCGATCGCAGTTATTAGGCCTCGTTACGATAAATACAATTAATTCATTTCGATTAATAATGTATCTCCAGCTCAGTTATTTTTTATTATCTTCATTTATCAATTTGGACGCTGATTTTTACCTTAAAGTTCAAGTGAATAGAACTGTAAGCACGGGGTTCTTTCAATTAAGACAAATTAAAGCAGTAAGGAGAACCTGCCAACAGAGACGGTTAAATTACTATTTTATGATATTGTAAATAACGAATTGTGTTAAAATGTTTTAAAAAATCTTATTTTTAAGCTTTTATGAAGGTCTTTTCATAAAAATACTCCAGCCCTTTAGAATCCTAAATTCTCCAGTCTTTCAAAATAAATATTTGTAAAAAGCACTAACTTTGTGGCTCGCCATAATTTACAATAAAAAACACATAAATTTGTTTAAGACCACTTTTATTTTAAAACACTCTACCGGTTTCAGAAGCACACTTCCTTCGTCAGGAGAATATTATAACTAAACTATGATACAGAATTAGATACCTAAGATTAGACACCTAATTTTCACAGATCACACTTTTAATAAGGACACAGGGGTTAAAATTCTTCACCGTAATAATAAAAGCAAAAATTTAGATAATTTAGAAGCACTAGAAATCAGAAAATCCCTAAATAATAATGCTAGTATTTTGAACAACCAAATTAATTTATCTTTGAGTCCCATTCTAAATATTTTTCCAATTAACCGCTTTGTTCTTTCCGGAAATCCCACAATTACCCCCACCCCTTTGCTCACCTCCCACTCAAACACCTAAAATTCTGTATCATAGTTTAGTTATAATATTCTCCTGACGAAGGAAGGGTGCTTCTGAAACCTATAGAGTGTTTTAAAATAAAAGTGGTCTTAAACAAATTTATGTGTTTTTTATTTCAAAATAAATATCAACTATACTTTTGCCGTTAATCTTCTCATAAATGTAAAATTAATAGTGGTAGCAAATGTAAAGTCGTGCATGGTCCAGTGTTTTAAATATAATGTCCTCCGCGTGCAAAGTCGTATCTTCTCTAAGCATAAACTTTCTAATTAAAGTGTGTTTATCGGAAGTAATCTGCCAAATAAGTACGTTTTCTCTATCTATTTTTAAATAATAAAGTTGGATAGAGACTAAGAATTTATAATGTCTTGTACAGCGCCGCTGAGGTGATTTTTCACAAAAACGGCGCAAAGGATAATTAACAGATTAATTATCCAATTAATATTATTATTATCTTACTTCCATATATATTTTATTAATACTAATCGGACCAAGTCCGACGAATGAAATACGGCATTACATAGTTCAAACATATATAACTGTCCAAACAGTGAAGGCTACTGCCATCTAGCGGCGTATTTTTGTAGCTTATTGTTTTTGTTGGTACAGATTACAGACTAGCGACGTAAGGCGATACTAAATTAAATGCTAGACGATAAAGCAGATTTCTCGATTTCTGCCATATTTCGTACGATGGCCGACACAAGTGTGTTTTGTTTATTTTTGTTGGTGTTAGAAAATGTTATTTATAAATAGCCTGCGTTTCTAGTTAAAAACTCTCTTAAGTCGTGGATCTCCTGTAAACAGCTAGCATTATCTAGCAAGTGGTCAAAGTGACCAAATTCAGTGTTTTGTTCGGGTCGGGAACAAATTATTGTAACATGTGCCGTTAATAAACGAGAAGAATTCCGCCATCAAAGCCAGATGTTTTCCTTGAAGTCCTTCTACCAAATTACCAATTTATAACAATAACCTAGAGTATTTTTAATACGCCCAGCACACATCAGATAATAAGAAAAAAAAAGTCGAGTGCAGTTTTACATGCGGTAGAAGCGAAACTTTACCAAAACAATCTCAACCAATACTTGAAATGTGAGGTCATAATCAAAGCAACCAATGAGCGCACCTATCGTAATTTCCTTTTCATATTTCAACCAATAGGAGCCTTTAAAAGTAACATCATAATCAAAATGGGCAATGAGTGCAGTTGATGCGTCGCAGGTACAGTAATCGTCATTTCAAATCCGAATCACAGCGAGGCTATAGAAGTTTCACTTCAATTTAAATAAATTTGTAAGAGAAAATGATAAAATAATTATGTTTTGCCAGAAACAGTTTTACTGTGTTAGAAACTTATCAAATAACTTATTTTTCTCCTTTCGAACGCTAAAAATTGGGATGCAAGGCATCATAGATTCATCGGTCTCGATCATGCGACTTATACTTAGCGAAAAACTAAAATTTCTTAAACTTACCAAACAGCGGAAGTAAAACAAAGATTCAAACACTTGAAGATCGCAGAGTTTTCTTACCTGCAACAAAGGATAAAAGTATTAAAAATTCAATCAGGCAAATAGGTGCGGTAGTTTCTCCCTTAGGAAACATTGAAACCTCAATCTCAACCCTTCGGTTTATCGGATCCTGCGGGCTAGGGGGTGCTGTTCCGTACTACCGCTGTTGTGTAGAACATTGGCGTAAATATCTATGCTTTATACCTGACATTTCATGCCAACAACTATTATCTCCCCTCTCCCACGTGCAGGGGTTGGCAAATATTTTGTAAATGGAATTTCACGTTTAGGCATGTAGAGCGAATAAACGAAGAAAGGAGTGTAAGGAGAATATATTTATAAACAGATACAAACAGTACTTTAGTTACAGTGTTAAGAACAATTTACAGTAGTTATTAAGAAATATTTCATGGTTGGTACCTTGTAGTGTCCATGTTGCTTTGTAGTGTCCATTAGCGTGTGTCGTTCTCCATAGAGAGTAAACAAATAGCCTTATATTTAAACGCCCGGGGTCTCAAAAGTTTCGATTGATCTGTAGCTATTCGAAAACGTTAAAAAAAATTAAATTATTTTTCACTATTAGCCCGCTAAAATGGCCGGAAGTTTCGAAAAAAAAAATAGATTTCGTGATTTGGAAAAAAAATAAAACAAAGGGTTCATATTTTATATTTTGTACCAAACTTATTTTTCATTACATAACTGCAGTACAAAGATCCAAAAAAAAATTTTTTTTAAACATATGTGATGTGTTGGTTAAAAAAATAAAAGGGGAAAATAACACTTTTTCTGGATAAAATCAGAATTCTTGTTGACTTACTTGTATTCATAAAGTTGAACTCATTTCATTTTTGTCAGTTATACGCATTTTTTAATAATAAACAAACGTTAAAAGGTTAGATTATTGAAAAAAGAAAAAAAAAAAAAAAGAAAACGGTTTTAGGTTTGTTTTCTGATTTTCAATGCATTTTAGCGGGCTAATAACCATTTAAAAAAAAAAAATTTAAATGCAGTTATCATTTTCTTTGCAAGACGCAACTTTTGAGAATTGGGCGTTTCTGAATTCAAAAGTTGAAATAATTGACACACGCTAGTGTCCATAGACATATGAATATATACAGACCTGCCCTAAATGATAAAAGCGTATTATTTCCCCCTCCCCATACCGGTTCCATGGAACCGGCTGGGCTTATGAGAGCCTCGCTTGAATCTAAAAAATGTGTCGTCATCATTCTTGTCCGGACCAGCGTCGAGCTCTGATCTTACATTTTACGAAATAACACAGTAAAAATGTTAGCTTGTGCTATACATTATACCCTAAAATATGTCGATCATGACGAATGTGGGCGGTTCTCCAGTGTGCTCGTCACTGGTTACAGGGGTAAGTAAATTATGAAACATTTGTAAAAGTGTCTTAACTAAATACGGCAACAAAATATTCGTCTGTGAAAAGTGGCGAACTTTACTTTGCCGTATTTGGACTTCACAAACATGTTAATAACGTGGCGAGCAATTCGCGCTCCCTTGTAAAAAGGTCTATTCTATCAAAAGCAGATTTTGGTTTTAAGAACTAAATTGTGATATTAAAACGGGAGACGCCTATATACTGTCAGATTGATTTTTTAACGAATCACAGTCATCTTTCCCCTCTTCGTCCCCCCATAGTTTGGTTTTACCCCTCATCTGTATCTTCTCGTCTATTAAATTAAGATGTTTATGGAAGTGTCTTATTTATATTATGTATATTTAGTAATTTGGGTATGTATGTATGTGTGAGTATGTTGGTAGATGTGAGAAGTGGTGATGTGTGAAGGGATGTGGAAGTGCATTGAACAGTTTATTAACATGGTGCTCTTTTTAAATGAATCCGAGAAAATTCGTGTTAGAGTTTAGACAAATATTATTGAATGTATGAAGAGCACGGTTAATTGGCGAATATGTGCATTTGTTTTGTAATTAAAGGCTCGATGACACACGGCGAGTTTAGAAGCTACTATCTACTAAGTTTAAAGGCGGGCAAATCGGCGAGTGAGATTGTCATGATGACACAAAAATGTCCACGCTCTGTCCAACTGAGGCCGCTGCTAGCGCCAGTAACAAGAATAACGACGCCTGCGTGAACTAATTTTTCAGATGTTTGACAGTCGAAAACAGCTGTTTATCGGAAGCCATGTTGGAAACATAAATAAACTAATCAAGAGCAAGCGGAGCAAGCGTGTAGGCAAGTAAAGTTGACGACCTTTCAACTTTTTTTCGTAGATTGTCAACAATTTGCTACTCGCTGCTAGTTAGCGACCGGTCAGTGGTTGAGTGGGCATAGCACTTGGGTTTCACCTGGGCGTCACGTGATCGATTCCTCGGCTGGCTAAGTCCTCCATCACAACACAAGCAACATTTTCGGCTTTCTGTGGTGGTAGTAGGAGATTTTCAAACATTGTTGGGTTATTCGTAACCCGGGAAAGTTTGTCTTTCTTTTAAAAATTAAAAAAAAAACACGATGACACTGGAAGAGTTTACTAACAGATAGTGAATTTCCCAGATAGTAGCTTGTAAACTCGCCACGTGTCATCGACGCTTAAAGGTGTGGAATAGTTACACATGGCGTGCACATCTTAATGGTATATTTGACGCAAATGTGAATGATTTAAAAGTCAGGAACGCCTGAAGAAGACATGAACCGATGAAGAGAATCAGATTCTGGAGGCGTGCAATGTCAAGAGTCAGAATAATAGAAGAGTATGTATGAGACGATGTATGAATGTGAATGATGTAGGGAGTGTGTGCCAAGACCAAGTTGTTTGGCAGTCCTTTGCCTACCCCTGCGGGGAAACCGAAGTATGGTAGGTTGGTTAATTATTTCGTGTCCGAGTTCAAAATCGTTACAATGATATGGGCACGATGTATGGTAGTCGACAAAACTCCAATTAATTGTAATATGTACAAAAATGACAGTAATTTTTTTTAATGCATATAAATATTATGTGTGTGAAAGAAGTATTTTATTAATTTAAAATAAAACAATAACTTTGTAAACACCACTTTTATTTTTATACTTTATGCCGATCGGGTTTCGCTACAACCGTAGCTTCATCAGGGCAGTATAATACTCTACTAACATTAGTTATAATATATAATTTACCAAAAATGGGCTGGACTCGTCAAGTGGAGGAGGAGGAAGGCGGCATAGATGGAGAATTATGGCTGAAAGCGAAAAGCAAATTTCGAAAATACAAAATCTTGAACCCAGAACTTGTAGTCATACCGGGACTGACTTCTCTACCAATTGAGATACCGGGACCATTAGTTACGATCACATCTACGAATTCATATGTTTTTATGAATGAAGAAGCCGGGTAGCGTATTTACAAAACCTATACCGACTCAGTCACGGTAACGACAATTTACATTTTAAATATACCTCTATATTGATTATTTTTTATCACATTGCAAAAACAAAAATTGTTCCAAAATCTAGATAAAATAATGTTTCTTGTGTATATATTAGAAATTAATAATTTTATTTCTAAATATTGAAATTTTAATATTATTCCCATATATTGTAAATACACCTCTATATTGATAATTTTTTATCACTTTGCAAAAACAAAAATTGTTCTAAAATCTAAATAAAATAATCTTTCCAATGTGTATATTAGAAATGAATAATTTTATTTCTAAATATTTAAATTTTGATATTGAAAATTTAAAGCGACTGAAACGCGGTAGGGATGGTAAATACGCAGCCGGGTAACCCAGCTAGTAGATATAAACTATTGGTAGTACGCTAGTTCTTTTTGGGAATCATTTTAAACTGGAAAATCTACTTAAAAAATATATATACATAATGAATTATCTTTCTGAGATATAAATACTTTGAAATAGATATTTTAAGACGAAACTGCCAAATATTTTTTATTTGTTTCGGCTGATATAATTGGAAGACTATTTTATCCTTCGTACATATTTGGCAATAATTAAATGAATATTGATGATTTATGATCTGCATATCGGAGATTAGAATGGTGGATTACGATAAATATTTAAAAATAAACTAAGTGTTATCAGAAAATCTTATTCACTCAATAAACTGTATTGCGAAATGCAAGGAAAAAATTGTATGTAATAATGGAGTGACAACGAATATTATTTTGTTATCTATGTCTAGGTCGATGGCTACGTAGCAACATATATCAACTGCTAGCTGGGTAGCCGATTTCGCTCAGGGAGTTGATATGAGATTGAACTAACGTTCGAACCCACAACGGATCTTGTAACATGGAATAGGAAGTCATCGGACTGATCCCGCGCCCTGCGGTTTCTACCAGTGCCGTACGTATGGAGTGATAAATGACAAAATAAAATACCTAAGAAATAGTGTTTAAAACAACAATCAATAATAATAAACAGTTCACAGTGACAATTATTACAGTGTATTATTTCCAGTATATACATTTTCGTTAGCGTTGATTACATGTTATTTTTATGGTTTCTTTGCAATTGTTGTTATGAACTGCAGATTTATTAAATATACCTAGGTTTTGAGTATGTGTGAGTAAGATTAAGTTAGGTTAAGTTAGATTAAGTCAGATTTTTTTTTTTTTTACAGTGAATACCGCACAAGAATCTCAACTGCTCCCGTCTGGAGCCAGTGAGACAATGGCATCCCCAATTGGGGTATGTTGTGAGGCTGAAGGTAGAGGGAGGGGAAGGAGGTGGGGAAGAGGAAGGTTGGGAAGTACCTGGCTATTCAGATATGATCACTAAACACGGATAAAGCCATTTTCAAGCAACGTTTCAATTCTGAATGGTGGTCTTACACCAGGGCGATACTAATAGTATCTTCCACTCTGGAACATGCCGCAAATATACTATATATTATTTTAACCATCTAACTAACTAACCATCACGCCGTTTCCCCGCAGGGGTAGGCAGAGAGGACGGACCGCCAAACAACTCGGTCTTGGCACACACTCTTTGCCTCACTCACATTCATACATCGTCTCATACATTCTCTTCTATTATTCTGGCTTTTGACATGACCCGACTCAAGTATCTGATTCACTTGATCGTGCCATGTCTTCCTCGGGCGTCCCCGACTTCTTCTACCATTCACATTCGCTTCGTATATTCTTCTTACTATTATTTTAACTGAATTAATTGTGAAATAACACAAATTAATCAAATAAAATTTATTTGCGCATGCCGGGTTCGAACCCGCGACCTCCGGAATGTGAGTCAAGAGTCTTAGCCACTGGACTACGGAGGTTAAGTAGATTACTAAATAGATAAGGTAAATGTATTACTGGGGGGCAAGAATTCCAATAATCCATGCGCTTGATAGCTGCAAGACGAGTTGTTACCTAGCCTCCTACAATAGTTAAGTAAATTAAAATACGTACATATAAAAAGATATTTTATTTAACTTATTGGGGGGCTAGAATTCCAACAATTCATGCGCTTGATAGCTGCAAGACGAGTGGTTATCTAGCCCCCTACATAGTTAAGTAAATTGAAATACGTACATATAAAAAGATATTTTATTTAATTTATCGGGGGGCTAGAATTCCAATAATCCATGCGGTTGATAGCTGCAAGACGAGTTGTTATCTAGCCTCCTAAGTTAAGTAAATTCTAATGTAAAATCCATGCTAATTTGTACAGCGCTCTTAGGCGATTTTTCGCAAAACAGCGCTATATAAGTTATCCAAATTTATTATTATTATTATATACCGACGGGTAGCCCTACCCATACAAAAACAGCTTCGAATTGTCCACAATGTTCCAGAACATTCTCCTGGAATGTTTCACAATGATGTTCCCGATTCCCTCTTCCCGAACATTTCACAACATTCCAGATTGTTCCGGGAAGTTCTGGAGTATTGTGGAATGCTCTCGAATACTCTCAAATATTATGGACTCTTCTAGAAATTTCTAGAGTGCGAAACTTCCAGCCCTTGTATTTTCAAAAGCACGCCGTTCAGGTAAAAACGGGAACCTTTTTCATGGATGGGGGATAGAGGGCTACCTCACCATGTAACTTCCTTGATCGTACCGGGACTTTTTCCGGGTTTTAGCGGGACGCACACTTTTGTAACACTTTATTAAATAATATTTTTTTAATACAAATTAATGATATTATTTTTTATGTCATTTATTATATTTAGTACAAGCTGGTTCCCGGGATGAGTTGCAATGCCATTTTCAAAGAAATAAATTGTTTCTCCCTGCATTTCTCCATTCCTGTGCGTCCGCACTCCCCTCCCGCATCCTCTTCCCCTTCCGCGTGCCCCTTCCACCTTCCTCGCTAACCCTATACCCTCTCCCGCTCCCCCGTTCCGCAAAACCACCTCCCGCGTTCTATATATATTCAATCCCAGTACATTCAGATTTCAAACAACTCGCGTGCCACCTGTTACAATTTTTTTATTCAAATTTTCATTTTTCGTATATTACAAATATTCATTTTTGTATATTATAAGAACAATCAATCACATTTGGTACCTAACATAGGTACCTATTTAAAATATCTATAATTTAAAAAATCCATAAATATTTCTTTTAATACAAAAAAACCAGCTGCCTGCTAAATTCCATTTCATCAAACGCGCGAGCTGCCAAACGTGCGAAGTTAAAATAGTCGTTAAGTTTCCTGAAATTATCCAATTTTCTTAATTTTTCTTTCAGTAAGAACCTTCCACAAAGTATCAGAAAACTAAAAAAAATATGAATGAAATAGGTGAAGTCGTTCTGAAGTTATTGCGTGACCAAGGGAAACAAGGATTCATTTATATATATATAGTTGTAAAGGCTTCGTAAACTTGTAACACAAGCAGAAAACTGGTGAATCTACATCACACAGAAAATGTATTGCTTTATTAAAACTTTTTTCATTTTTTTATTAATAAAAAGTTGACAAAGATTTTGTAACCTGACCAATCCTGCGACATATTTTAAGTTATGAAATAGCTTTTATTAACTCCCCGACGACCTTTTTACACAAATATACCACAAAATCGACCTCACATATGATGTAGTTTTGACACATCACCGTGTTATTATGAGACATTACCCGAATTACTTGGTTACCCAGTAAGGACACATTCCATGTCCTTTAAAAAACTATCGATAAAAATATATAGCAATAAAAATAACACTAATCTTTGTTCAAAGATGATTTTTAAATACATCTATTTGCATTAATCTTTTTTGTTTTCTTGATTGAATGCATGCATAAAAGAAGTGGAATCTTGGAAGTGTAAAATTACTTTACGGACATTCAATCAAGCTGAAACTCGGCAGATAGACTCATTGTCGATGATAATGCATTCTAAAGACTTCAATCACGCACACACAAACGAACATATATACTCGTATTGTACTTTGGGAGGCGGATATGAGTATTTGTTGGTTAACCAACACAGCCTATGTGTCACACCAAGTGCTTCGTTACGTTTGGTGACTTAGCATGGCTGCCCGGGGTCATGGGGGTGAGGTTTGTCAAGGCCTTGGCGACCGATGTGACTGCCCACCTGCTGCGTGGCGGGACGGATCGAGAGAGACTGGTTGAGGAGGTCTCTTGACCTCTCCAGCCGGAATCTCTCGACCCATTGCCTTGCACCGCAGTTGGAGGGATGGATTCATACGTCCGTTACTCCTGGACATACTGACCCCCAGATTCCTACCCACCCCTCATTCCTATTTCTTTCCCAGAATTTTCTCTTTTTCTTTTCCTTAAAAAAACCCCCCCAACACCGTAACTTCTAAGATAACACAGGCCCTGAGGAGTGTGGACCTAATGTAAAAAAAAATCTGTAATTCGATGACACTACAGCTCTTACCACACGAAATAAATGTCGGTCTTATCCATTCGGTATTTGTTTATTCGGCTCAGTTGGGAGCGTGGTAGACTCCAGTTCTTAGGAAGGAAGGTTCAATTCTCAGTCAAGACATTTGAAAAAGATGTATTAAAGTTTAAAAAAACTTTGTTCTTTACGGGTTGATTTTTTCCTTGCAACTTTGGTGACTAATTTAAAATGCTTTTACCAATTACCTCACTATTTTCTTAATCTCTTACGAAATTTCAAGAGCTACATTGAAAAGTTTCTCCCCAATGGCCGGTTACCGGTTCACAGTCGACAGTTTGCCATCTATACCCACAATGTACATCCCCTTTACCTCTTCCGTACACTTCTCCCACCTTCCTTCTGCAATCTTATCACGCTGCTTTATCCTCCTATAGTACCCACTTCTTCCCATTTCCCCTCTCAAATAATAACTTAACTTTACTTATCTTGTCTAACAAGGATAACAATGCTGTTTTTCTAAGATGCTCGGATGGTTTCCTAATATAACACAGGTTTCGTAAATATTTTTAAAACAGTCAAGCTGTTCAATTTTTGCAATCGGATAAATTAAAATAACCCAAATCCTTAATAATAAGCTAAATATGTCTAACAGCCAGATATTAGGGATATTCCCCATAAACTAGTAAAAAACCTTAATCACTTGTTCAAATGACGATTTGTCCCTGAATATATAATATGGTAATTCATTAAATATCACCCGTCTCTTTCACTGTTCCTTTGTATTATGATTTGTCTCTCTTTTTATCTATATAAGCTCACACTATGTATAGTTTTGATCAGTTTAATTTTACACCTTGAAGAAGCTTGAGTTAATGCGAAACCGGTCGGTATTACAAAAATTAAATAAATGGTGGTTACAAACTAAGTTATTGTTTCATATCATTCAAATTAAAATAATTTTGTAGCATTAATTACTATCGTTGCTGAGGAGCTCTTAAATATCACATTATAAATTATGTAAATCTTTCGAGATCTAACAAAACATTGTCTTTCCAAATGGACTACGTTTTAATATAGATTAATAGAAATTCGTATTATGGAATTGAATTGATTTATTCGAAATGAAATGAAGATACAGTAATAAAATAGCAAAAGCCATTTTTATAACAATAATGTATTGTAAAAGGAGAAATATTAAAAGCGATGTAGGAAAAATATTGTAAGGGTTCGGCAAGATTTTGTTCTGCCCAAGTACTCACATATCTAAGCAATCTAAGTATTGGATATAATATACAGAGTTTATTATTTCTTCAAATGGTGGTCAAATAAATTGTGTTTTATGTCGCTGATAACACTTTTATGGTATCATAGCATGGGAAAATGGCACTGCATTTGCACTACAACCAATCATAAAGGCACAGAAAACCATTATAACAATAATCCTTAAGCTACCTCTAATTACCGACACGAACTTAATTTTTAATATTCAGAATGCGTTTGACGTTCGGCAGATAAACGCAAAAACAATCTTCACTCATCTATACACAAAGGTGACCCGACAATTCGTCCTGCGATAATTCATCCGGCGACAGTTCATCCTGCGACAGTTCATCCGGCCGACAGTTCATCCTGCCGACAGTTCATCCTGCCGACAGTTCATCCCGCCGACAATTCATCCGGCGACAATTCATCCTGCCTGATCATTTAGAAGATTTTTATTAAGTAAGTATGCAAAGAGGATATACGGCCGTACAACCAAAATCGATATACTTATATCTGAAGGCATCTTGAGTTGAAATCCGTTGTAAAAATATTTTTACTAACTATAATTTCGACTCTCCGAAGAAGCATGCGTGAATAACAAAATACGACATACTTATACTTATAGGTTAGGTTAGGTTAGGTTGAATTGTCAGGATGAATTGTCGCCGGATGAATTGTCGGCGGGATGAACTGTCGGCAGGATGAACTGTCGGCAGGATGAACTGTCGGCCGGATGAACTGTCGCAGGATGAACTGTCGCCGGATGAATTGTCGCAGGATGAACTGTCATGGAACCATACACAAAGATACGTAAATACTGCGAAAAAATATTAAATTATTGCTGCACTTGAAACAATAATAAATTCCTGTGAAGTTCTTCTAAACATACTTCTACACAAAAAAATTGATTCACAAAACACCTTCAAAGTTAATGTAAACATATTATCGTGGAATCTTATTGTTACGCTAGTATTTATGGATACAAGACGTAAATCTTCACGTTGTTATTATAATAAGCATGGAATTACTGTGACCGGAGTCATAGTAATTATTCAAATTGGAAGGGGACAAATATTTCGCATGCAAACTGCAGGAGTTCGCGGTTCAAGACGACGCGAGATAAGATAGGATGAAAGTTTAAGTTCGTTGCTAAATCAGGCCCAGGAAACCTTACCGCAGCACCGCGCACTGCCGCTTCATTTGCAAACAACGCGCCCCTACTAAATCCTCCCGGGCAGAAGGGGCGGGGAACACCCCCTGAATTATTGTAATTGTTGAGGGTAGCGAGGGGCACGCTGTAAATCGGCTAGATTACCTTCTGGACAGGCCATTCCCCGTACTTATATGACAGAGAAAGTAAACCTGTTGTTGAGAAGATAAGATGTCTACCGAGTTGCAAGTCAACTTTGTAATGTGCTTCTACCTTCTAAGATTCAACGGCCGTTGTTCCCAACTTTTCGATCGATCAATCTGAGTCTCTGATCAGCTAAGTGATTTGTTTGGTAACGCTCGATTCCCCTGTTGGTCGTAAAGTTGTGCTAGGAAGAGCGTATTTGTGCATTTGAGGAGTGTTGTGCCAATTTTTTTTTTATTTATTTATTTATCTATAATAAAATATATTTACAAAGGTTTTATTTGTATGCCTGTCTCACTAGGGTATACCTGTGTCGAGACAGGCGTAGAGGTATATAAATGAATATAGTAGTTACAAGGATATTTCAGGTAAAATACATATTATGAATAGAATTAAAACAGAAGGGTGATTGGAAGGGTGGTAAATCTTTTAAAGAGAGTAATTATATAAATGTTGGAGATGGAGTAATGAAATAAATTCTGCCTATTCTATTTGTAGGTTAAATTTGACAGGATTTCATTATTTTCATTTATTTTATATGGGTTAGGTTGTATGTGAATAGTTATTTCTGTCTATGTGTGATTTATTTTACAGATATTTGTGATAGTGTGGCGTCCAATACTTATAATCCATTTTTTAATATCTTGTTTGAATTTTGTAAAGGAGTCACTTTACAAAATTTCGACCCAACAGTTGATCAGTTGGAGAATTTAGTAGTTGAGATTGGGAACAACGGAAGTTGCCATTAATAAATAATTATTGTAGTCCAGTTTTTTTTATCTTTATAAATAAGTCAAAAATAGAAAAATGAAACTATACAACTTTGTATAAACCACTTATAAAAATATAATTTAAAAATATAAGTCAAAAATAAGTTATTTTAATGAAATAATTAAAAACACTTTGTTTTTACCACAATAATGTTTATTTAAAAGTCAACATGTTTCAAGAACGATGTTCTCTTCATCAAGATATTTAATGTACTAAAACTAAATGATCAAATATAGAAAGACAGGCGTGGGTAGAAATGGAAGTAGTGGGGGAGGAGAGAGGTGGGAAGGGGAGGTGTTTAGAAGATTTGTAGGTGCAAGAATTTTTGTAATATACGATACGATTTGACGACCTCCGTAGTCCAGTGGCTAAGACTCTTGACTCACATTCCGGAGGTCGCGGGTTCGAACCCGGCATGGGCAAATAAATTTTATTTGAATAATTTGTGTTATTTCACAATTAATTCATTTAAAATAATATATAGTATATTTGCGGCATGTTCCAGAGTGGAAGATACTATCAGTATCGCCCTGGTGTAAGACCACCATTCAGAATTGAAACGTTGCTTGAAAATGGCTTTAGCCGTGTTTAGTGACCAGATCTGAATAGCCAGGTACTTCCCAACCTTCCTCTTCCCCACCTCCTTCCCCTCACCGCTACCTTCAGCCTCACAACATACCCCGATTGGGGATGCCATAGTCTCACTGGCTCCAGACGGGAGCAGTTGAGATTCTTGTGCGGTATTCACTGTAAAAAAAAAAAAAAAAAAAAAAAAAAAAAAAAAAAAAAAAAAAAAAAAAAAAAAAAAAAAAAAAAAAAAAAAAAAACGATACGATTGTACCACCCCAGCCAGGAGCACTCCTGTCCCGGTGAGACCGGTACACCAGGGGGCACTGATTTGTTAGGACTAGGAACACATGCTCTGAGGATAGGTAGGAGGTTGGAGTTTAATCGACCGGTATACATGGCAACCTAATAAGCCAATTTTGGAATTTAGGAACGGCAGGAATAAAGGAATGGATTGAGCGTTGTATATATTATTTTTCTTGCCTCTTCTCGGCTCTTAGATCTTTTCGTTTCTTCTTGCATCTTCTTGGATATTCTTGACTGTTTTTGGCTCTGCTTGGCTCTTCTTGCCTCTTTTTAGCTTTCCTTGTTTCTTCTTACTTTGATAAAAAAACTTTTTAGATGTAATGTCATGTGGTTATAATAATCCAGAAATCGTCGCGGGGGTTTAAATAAGGTAGATAGACATCTTACTAATCCCCAAGCAAATTTTGATTTTCATATATATAGATTTCGAATTATAAAATTTCAAAGTGTATTTCATCACCTTTCAAAAAAAGTTTTCAGTTTTCGGATATGTTAAGAAATATTCAATTTATTTGGATTTTATTTCAAAGCGGAAATATTATATATATATATATGATTGAGGCAGGAGTTAGGGTTGCCATCTGTCCGGCTTTAGCCGGACTTGTTTGGCTTTTTTGGGTTGTGTCCGGCTAAATATTTATATGTCCGGCCTGTCCGGCTTTTGTTAGGCTTTTTTGGTTTGCGCGGGTTTTGTCTTCCGAACTTCTGAAATTGGCGGAATATTAGTTTCAAAGAGTTTTCTCTTTAATAAACACCCAGTGGAGCAAGGAACGCAATAAATTGCAAACAATTGCTAAAATGGTGTACACATTGTATAATTTAAAAATGACTTGTCAAGGATTTTATTAAATGATTTCCAAAGAAAACGACGTTTTGGATAAAGTAGGTGAAAACGCCAAACGTACTAAATGGTAGATTTTTGTAATTTTTGAATAATTTGGAGAAGTCGAGATTTCATTTTAAATTATGGATTTCGTTTTTTGTCCACAAAGATAAATATGTTTCATTTTACATCTATTTAACGAAAAAATTTAGTCAACTGTTTAACCGGAAAATAAGTTATATTTTGTTTGCTTGTTTTATAAGTTTAGTATGTCTACAGACAGAAGACTCAATATTTTTAATTTTGTTATTGACATTATATTCTATACAAATGTCAACTGATGACAAGGATAAGACCGATTAATGATTGTTGTTATTAAATTGGTTAATGCGTGATTAATAAACAACTGTAACCTGTAACAGATTTTTTTTTTATTATGTATAAAAGTTATGTCCAAAATTATGTACGTACGTCCGGCTTTTAGGACAAAATGTCCGGCCTTTCAGAGCGCAGAGTCAGGCTTTTTTATTTTAGAAGATGGCAACCCTAGGCAGGAGGGGTTAACTAATTTATGAAACTCAAAGATTTAAAAGGTTGAGCATCTCTGCTCAAAATAACAGAGTTGCACAGTATATTGTACAGTACAGCATAAATGTGAACAAGGCGGCCAAGTGGCTGGCGGCCAGCGAAGGGGTCCCCATAAACATTTTGGCAGGAAGATCGGTGTCCTTCACCCCTCTAGCCATATAGCTAAGACGCTGGCCATAGACAAAACCCAAAGACAAGGAGAAAGCGCGGGAATCTTTATGTCATTATCTATGGCAACAAAATGCATAGACAAAACCCAAAGACATGGAGAAAGCGCTGGAATCTTTATGTCATTATCTATGTCAACAACTATGCATTGTGGGGTACAATATTATGCCAGAAATGTAATTCAGCTGCAACAAAAGCACATTATACGTGTATAATTCGTTTTTTTTTTTTACATGAGCTCCACACAGGAGGCCCTGAGGAAAATAATTTCCCTCAGGGCCTATGTCATCTTTGAAGATGCTGTGTGGATGATTTTTTTTAAGGAATAGTATAGGTATAGAGTAAAGAAAGAAATATTCGTGAAAGCGGGAATAGATACCTGATTGTGAACATTGAAAAAGTAAAAGTTTTGATTTAAGAATGCGACGTAAAATGGGGTAGTGGTGGATATAATCCGATGATATCTCGAATTACTCGCTCAGATAAAATGATAGTAAAAAGAATTTCCACTGACTCGAATCTAATCGAAGATTTAAGACGAATCTATGCGTTAGTCGCTATAAATCGATTTTTTAAAATTTTATAGATTTATAAATTTTGCTCCTTGTTACAATGTTAGATTTTACATTCGTTTTGATATAGGATTATGATTAACATCTTAGTCGGCTAGATTAGGCATTTTGGGAAGTGGGTATGGGTACCGCTATGGAAACAATTTATTGGATGACCAGCACCCCTGCCGTCGGTCGCCCGAAGTGGTTCTGCGAGGAAAACTGCGTTTGATGACTTAGTAGAGTTGCCCGGGTTCACGGGGGGAAGGCTTGTCAGGGTGATGGCGGCGAACCCGTTCGTTCAGCTAATGCGGATTGGGGGAGGCTGGTTGAGTGAAACTTAACCTAGATAAAGATGGGTAAAGACAATCCAGCCGGATTGTCTTTACCCATCGCTTTGTGGAAGGAATGGATTCATACGTCCGTAACTCCTGTTCACATTGCTCCCAGAATTCTACCCTCCCCGAATACCTTTTTCCTTACCAGAACTTCCTCTCCTTCCTTTCCCCAAAGATACCCCCACGTAGCATCCAAAGATGATATAAGCCCTAAGGAGTGTTTTTTCCACAGGGCCTAACGCAAAAGTGTTGAGGGAATAATGCAAAATGGATGAAGCTAATACAAAAAAAAATAAAATTGGTAAAGATATCAAGCGAAAAGAAAATAGAAATTTTGTAAAAATCGGTAATAAACGATATTTACAAACAGGTTGAACCGCATTTAAGATATATGGCAAATACTTAAATTACGATTATAGTCACGTAATTTTGATGGCTAGTGTATTAATAGAATATAGTTAGAGCACAGACTGAGACGAAGTTCCGAAAATAATTTAATATAGAAAAAAAAATCTCGTTTTGTTTCGTTTCGCATACTTTAAACACACTTTTTAATTCATTATTATCTATTTACATTCTAAACCAGAACCAGTCTCGACGATAGCGGAAAAATAAGAGAAGAATAAGAGAAATGGCGAAAAAGCAGTGATTTGAGTGACCCTATCAATTTTAAACATATAAATGGCTATTCGACACCCAATGCAAATAGTGGCGAAACTAGTTGTTCAGTCTGAAAGAACAACTAGTTTCAGCAAGGGTACAGATCAGTCAGGTAATGCCGTAAAGGCGGCGACTGACCTGTAACATTTGATCGTAACGTAACGTTACGTTACGACAAAATGTTACAGGTCAGTACAGCGAGCCGATCTGCTCGCTGCGAGCGCCGCGTGCTCCACCCGGTTGTCGGTATTTTCGCGAATCCCTTTGAGTGCTACGTTACGCCTTAATTTTAGGTCAGTTCAACCCAAAGATATTGGAATATAAGTAGATGTGCTATCTGCTGTTTTTACTATGTGGGTCTGCGCTTCCGGGTGTCGCCGATATTGTTTACCAATTAACAAATAAACTAAAATAACAAATAATTAACGAATAAACCAAACGAACGTTAAACTAAATGAATGAATTCTTTCCTTATTCAAAATATATTGTTAACCAATATTATTGCACATTTTCAAAAAATCAACGAAATGAACAAATTCTTTTTGTATGAAAACTACGCTAATTAGCGCGTAGTCCGGCGACAGTTGCGCGGACACCATAGCATATCTCTTCTGTATTTGAATATCTTTGGTTCAACCCCAAGCGTCGTCGCGAGAGTATGTATCAATAGTTTCGAAGTGTTTATTGACGAGCGTTGAAGATGGAATGGGACCAGGATAAAACTCTGTTGTTCATTGAAAAATATAAAGAAATTACTATTTTATGGGACCATCTCATCCACAACATTATAATAAAATAAAAAAAAAACAAGACGCGTGGGTCGATTTGGCTTTATTATTAGAAACTGAAGTAGAAACTTGTAAGAAAAAAATCACCAGTTTATTAGCTTCTTTGAGGAGGGAAAAACAAAAAATAAAAAAATTCCACAGGAACAGGAAAAGGTCAGTGTTTATTAAATAAAAATTATCAAAGTCTCGAAAGAAATATAAAGTGTCAATTATTTAAAAATTAATTATGTTTTTATGCTTCATTCCAGATGCAGACGAAGTTTATCATAGTTTGCCTACAAACGTTTATTATTTTTACTCGATCGAAATAAATCTTGCAATACCCGCCATTCTGGCGGAGCGCAGTCGAGCATAGTTTTCGCCACGAACAAGGGTACAAATCAGTCAGGTAATGCCGTAAAGAAACACGCTCGCCTCGAATATTACGATACGGCCAAATGCTCATGTCAGTCGCCGCCTAAGTTTAAGTTTAGACTTACGGATTTCAATACTTCGTTTGTGTGAAAGCACTATGAAACCAATACATGATTTTACTTCAATGCCAAGCCAGAGGTGCAAGTAACGAATTTCGAAGCAACTGCAGTAACATAAAAGGAAGCACCAGCAAGAGCAATAGAAAATTTCGCAACAGTACAAAGAAATACAACAAAAACAACAGAATATTTAGCAACAACAAATACAGCAACAGCAATTGCAGCAACAGCTTATGCTGCCACCGCAAATGTAATAACAGCAAATATACCACCGAAACAGCAAACAGAGCAACAGGTAAGGCAGTAATAGCAAATACCGCAAAAGCAAATTCAGAAATAGCATAAGCGGTTACAGAAAATGCAGAAAGAGCCAATGCAGCAACAGAGAGTACCAGAACAGCACATGCAGGAACAGCAAACGCAAAGATGGTTAATGCGGAAACAGCAAATGCGTAACAGAGCACGCAGAAAGAGTTAATAGTAAAGATTGGCACATTTAGAGAAACCCCGAAAATAAATATGGTTTTTATGGATTGTAATGTGATGTGAGAAATATTTATGCTTTTAATATAAAATTGTGTACATATTTGCACCGAAAAAGACAAAAAAGCGTAGAATAAAAAATAGGTATGTCAATAAAACTAAGATATTAGTAATCATACAATACAACAAATATACAACTTTTTTCACTTAATTTATTTGTCACTCCTGGGTCCTGGGCCGATCGACCCCTAGATTCTCACCCACCCCTCATATGTTTTCCTTTCCATAACTTCCTTTCACTAAAAAGACCCTCCACACCGACCCAGCATCCCCGAAGATGAAATAGGTCTTGAGAGAATGTTTTTTCCTCAGGGCCTACATCATGAAAGGAACATGAACAATCAGAATAGTATCAGGTAATTCTAGAGCGATGAAAATATAATATTGAATCGGTAATATCTGGATTGTTGGAAAATACCTTAACCACTATGCCGATGCATTACGTATCTACAAAGTTATCTATTAACAAAAAATACCTGCAGTTTATGACATTTGTACAGGTGATCGGGTTAGCCGATCTTGGACGGAATGTCACGAGCGCTAGTTTTAAAGACTAGCACTGGGAACTTGGAGCTTCACTTCTCTTCGTAACGGCTTACGAGCCAGAGCTAGTTATAAAGTTGTCACATTTATATCCAACAATAAATCTACTGTGTATTAAAGTACCTTCGAGTATTAATGACTTTTAAACTATCAAAGCATACTGGAGATACAGGGCCCAGTATTAAGGATTATCAACTCAGCGGATTATAAAGGATAAAACCCGCTAATGAGCAATACATCACAATACCCATATCTAAGATAATATACGTTTTGCTGATACCAAACAGAAGATAAGATTAATAACAGTCCAACGTAAGCACCATCGCCATTAAACGGTAGGAACGAATAATTGTCTTTATTGAGTAAAATTCATTGTGCCTCTTTTAAAGTTTATTTTTAAGTGTGATACATTGAAGTCGTGTTTGTGAAAATTTTGTGTCATTATTCAGTAAAGAACTAAAAATTGGAGCCAACTACTGACAAAACGCAATCAGCTACCATTAAGAGATAAGCAATAATGAGGAGTATCATAAACGAATTAGAAAGGAATATGAAATGGCGGGGAAAAAGGTTCTAGAAAGAGTTCAATCAAAACAAGAATCTAACCCAATAACTGCTGAAAGTACAGCATCAAAAAAAGATAGCGACAAAAGATCGGAAAAAACGGGTCAACCAAATTTCGTACCTCAAAGAGTGCAACATCAAGAAGTGAGTATCGAAAATTTCGATGTCGTTGTAACTGCTGAAACACGACTAGAATATGCTCAAAAAGTAAAACAATCGAGCAAGGTTAAAACAGGAAAGCTAAAAGTATCGGAAATTAGCGATCCGGTCAATTTTGAACACGTGGGTGGAAATACAAAAGCAGATGAAAAAAGCGAAAATGAATTAAGTGAAGATTCATTATGGAGTGATGATGGTGGAATTACCGATGAAGATACATGTTTACAAAACAAAAAAGAGAAACAAGTTGTTTGGCTAGAATCAAATAAAAAATGCATAAAAAAAGGGATAGCCGAAGGAAAAGCCGTTGCAGTAAAAACTGTAACCGTTGAACACGTAAGTGGAAATACAAAAGCAGATGAAAAAAGCGAAAATGAATTAAGTGACGATTCATTATGGAGTGATGATGGTGGAATTACCGATGAAGATACATGTTTACAAAACAAAAAAGAGAAACAAATTGTTTGGCTAGAATCAAATAAAAAATGCATAAAAAATGGGATAGCCAAAGAAAAAGCCGTTGTAGTAAAAACTGTAACCGTTGCAGGCACAGTAGTAATAACCAGGTTCTAGTGATTACTCGAGGTCTCTCAAGTCATACACAATATCGTGCTCATAAGTCATACACACCTCGGCACCGGATTAGCATCGCCTCACCTCAAGCCGATCTCCCATAATATTCCTCATATCAACAACCTCAATTGGGGATTCCACAGTCCAACTGGCTTCGAACAGTTTGATGGTTCATGTATATCCATTTTAATTAATGGTTTTCACATCCCTTTCCTACTTTAAATAAATTTATTTAATTTATATTTATGTCTTTCATAATTGTTTTAGGTGACTTTTTTTATCAAAGATTATTTTCGTATTATCAATCACAACCATACAAAAAATATATACAGCAACTACCTTATACATAATGAATTGCTTGCTTTTTTTAATTTATGAAGATTTATGGCTGGTAAAAGGGCGATTTTAATAAAATAATATGATTTTCAAGTATTATTCCTGAGAACAGTAATTTTATTTTTTCCTTGTTTATTGTATTACTAGCGATTTATCGGCATGCGTTACCATGCCACTTAATAAATAAATTGTTTCTCCCTGCGTGTCCTTTCTCATTCATCCCGTTCCACTTCCACCGCCCCTTCCCTTCCATGTCCCATCCCCTCACGCGTTCCCTCTTCACCTCCCGCGCTTTCCCAACCCCCCTCCCGCGTTCTACATATTTAGTCCCAGCACATTCAGTTTTCAATACGCTCGCGTGCTACCTATTATAATTTTTTATTCAAATTTTAATTTTTCACATATCACAAACATTCATTTTTGTATATTATAAGAACAAATTTGGTACCCATCATAAGTACCTATTTAAAATACCTATAATTCTAACTTACATAGTACTTCAAGTAAAATCATTAAATTCATTTTTAGACATGTAAAGCACTTCGTATACGCGGATGATACTGCTTTAATGATTTCTAGCAGTGATTTGCAAACTTGTATAGATCTTTTACAAAAATACTACATTGATGTCTTATAAAATGGTCTCATGCAAAGATATTCAAATACAGAACTCATGACTCTGGCTTAATCATAAATGCCAAAAAAACTAAATTGCTACACATAAGATCCCCTAATGTTAAGGTATATTACACCTGAAATAAAGACACATATATCAGATTGCTTACACGATGGTATTCCTGCAATGTGTACATGTGAAAATATGGAACTACTTATAATATTAGAATTATAATAACGAATATGTTTATTTAGGTGTTATTATTGATCGCTTTTTCAAGTTGGATATACAAATAAACAAAGTTTGTGCACGATTAAGATCAATTGTAAGTAGATCGTATAAACTTTTTTTTTGTTCCTATCTGCACACTTCGAATAATTTATTTATCTCTAGCTGAATCTGTTATAAGGTATGGAATAACAGCTTGGAGATTTTCCTGTAAAACATATATAGACCATATTCAATCAGTGCAAAATTCATCAGTGCAAAGTGAAAACCTTTCCGAAGAAGTTTTCTTCGAAAAATTAACATAAATAACCCTTTATATATAAACAGGCTGGTATTCAACCATAATGCTCGTTTTAACTTTCATGAAGGACTAATTGTACCTAAGCGTACAAATAAATATGGACAAAGAACGTTAAAATATATGATTCTCAGTTGTTTAAATATGTTACCTGCTGAAATTAAAAACTGTGCCCAAAACAAACAATTGGTGAATTTACTGAAGACTTGGCTTACGGAAAGAATTAATTTGTATTAGCTTACGATGACATGTTATTCTAAAGACTATAAAATTGTTATTTATGTTTTTACATTTTATCTATATTTCTATAAAATTTTAAATTTTATTTTATATAATTCTAAAAATGTAATTATTAACTCACTATAATAAGATCTTTAATGTAAAGAACCCGTTAGGCAAACTGCTAAAAAGTAGTTTATCGGGACTTTTTTTTCTTATATTCTTATAGTGTGTAAAATACATAAATAAAAACTTAGAAAGTTTATTTACTTTATTCATACAAGTCAGCTCATTCACGTACATTGCAACATGTGATTTACGCAATCCAGTGTGACATCAGGAATGCAGAGAACTACGGCACTTGGTACGTACTGACCCCCAGATTCCTACCCACCCCAGAAAAGAGTACAGCCGCCCCGGGAACCTTTTATTGGATAACCAATACCCCCGGCATAAGTCACCCCAAGTGGTTCGCTACGTTTGGTGATTTACAGGGGTGCCTGGGTTCTTGGAGTGAGGTATATCTAGTAGCACGGAGTGATTTTTTGAGAATTTCGAAATTGGCATAGTTGGGAAAGATGCTCCATATATATACAGGGTGTCCGGGGGTAAAGTGCATTAACTTCGGGAGGTGATTCTACATGATAGTAGGAGTAAAAAAGATTAACAACTTTTCCGAAATTTCAACATTTTTTTCCCCATACAAAAAGACGTACCTACTAAAAATCCTTAGTGTGAGGTACGATCTTACTTGCTGAGTGCCTGCCGGGCGCCCGACTCGATTGTGATTGGCCCGTATCCGTAACAATGGAAAATAATATATCTGGCCGCACACGCCGGACTAATTTTACCTTTTTACCTCAAAACTACTCCTAAAAGTTGGAATTTCGAAAAAGTTATTTATCTTTTTTACTTGTACTATCATGTAGAATCACCCCCCGAAGTTAATGCACTTTACCCCCGGACACCCTGTATATATTAAAAATTAAAACTGAAAAAACATGTTTTGATATTAACAATTACTAGATATCGACAAAGCTTTTTATTTTGTAAAATTCAGGATTTTACCTTATTTATTTATTTATTTTTTGCTTCTTTACAGTTTAAATACATTTTTAACATGTAATTATGTATTAACCCCACTAGGGTTCGCCTGTATCGGGGTTAATAATTTCACAATTTATTAAAAGTATTTATAAACGAATAAATTTGTGTTTCACCATTTATTTTACAGATTAAAAAAATAATAATCCAGATATCTTCCAACTTCACAGAAATTTCTTCACATGATTCTTTAAATTGTTGTTTTTTAGAATGGTGCACCCACAAAAACATCGTAATACATCTTCACAAGTAGGCAAAACTTAGCTTTGAGTAAACACAGTGAGCACGCACTTTTTTTTCATCCCAAGTAAAATAACAAAAAACACCGATTAAAATTTCTTTTTAGTGCTTTTTTCTAATCAACTAGTATCTGAAGTGGCTGCACAATAGCACCACAGTCTGAGTGCTAAGAAAACAAACAATAAACACGCTTAAATTTAACAAACAAATTTCACATCATCCATTTTTAAAATTATTGTTCAACATTGGCTCAGGTACCTTGCACTCTACACGCCAGCGACCAGCGACCGTCCACCACTACTAACTTAGTGAATGATATACTAGACTGCAACTGCAAGCCACTAACCAGGGAAGTCCAACCAACCATTTGTTTTATTAATTTATTTTATCAAAATATCACAACTAATTATGGATGCGCAAGCATATATTTCCTTAGCTAAAGACGCCATTAATGCATTAACTAGCATTGTGATGGATCCTAACAATAAATTTACCAAAGAGCATATTTCTAAAATAATGCCTAAAACAAATAATATACTTAGCTCCATTGGCCAAATGGCAGCGAGAATGGCCACCTTGGAAGGTGAATTGTCAGTTTATAAAAATAACCCTCCAATTACAACCACTACTATTCCCTCACAATTGCAAACCAAAAACGTTTGTGAAATAATTGCTGAGATCAATGAACAAAATTATTGAGAAAAAAATATTATAATTTGTAATATTCCGGAAAGTGATGCATCAACTCAAATAGATATTATGAATAGTGATACCACCAGCGTTAAAAAAATCATTTCTGACTTGGATAACTCCACAAGTTCTCTCGAACTGAAAATATACAGAATCGGTAAAAATGATAATAATAAACCGAGGGGAATCAAAGTTGAGTTCCCAGAGTCAAAATGGCCTAAAATCTTACTCGGCAAAAAACACTCACTAAAAAATAACATACGTATGTACCCGGATCTTTCAATTGCGCAAAGGAATCAGTTAAATGATTTAAGAACGGAACTGAAAAATAGGCAATCTTCAGGTGAGCAAGACATCACAATAAAATATATTAATAACATCCACATCCACAGTACCATCCAGTCAAAAAAACTTGCATATAAAACATTCAAAATATCTCGAGCTCCAAATGACTATCTACTTTTTTATAATTTACGCAAAACGGTGAAAAACATATCGATCTCTTGTTACAAAGAATACCTGGAAAATATTGAGAAATCGTTACAAAATAAACCTCAAAATTTATTCAAATTCGCAAACAATCTTAATAGTAATGAATCTCGTATTCCCTCTATCATATACTACAATGGTAAAATTGCTGATACACCTCAAGGAATTACTGACTTATTTGCCGAATGCTTTGGCGAAGTATATGATGTAAACTCATCTAATAACCAAATACCTCAATTCCACTCAAATATTTCTATTGATTTCAAAGATCTTGTTATTGATGAAATCGATGTTCAGCGTAAAATTACACTATTAGATAGTCAGAAATCCGCTGGCCCAGACACCATACCAGCAATTTATTTAAAAAAACTGTGTATCTAGCTTAAAAGGCCATTTAACCAATATATTCAATATATCATTAGCATCAGGCCTTTTCCCTCAAAAATGGAAGATCAGTTTCCTTAGTCCCATCTATAAAAAGGGTGATAAAACGGATGCTTCTAACTACAGACCTATTTGCATACAATCAGCGATACCTAAATTGTTTGAATCCGTAGTTCTATCAAAATTTATGTTACAGGCTCGTAAAATCATTTCCCCCCACCAACATGGATTTATATCCGGAAGATCTACACTTATATACGAAAAATATATTTCAGACAATCTAAATTCAAAATTGCAAACGGATGCAGTTTACACAAATTTCAGCAAAGCATTCGACAAAGTTTCCCAAAAAATCTTATTAAACAAATTAAAAGCATATGGGATAAAAGGAAATCTACTAAAATGGTTTGAGACCTATTTAACATCTAGAAAACTATACGTTAAATTATCTAACCATATGTCAATCGTAATTGAAGCTTCAAGTGGGGTGCCCCAAGGTTCTCATCTAGGTCCTATTCTTTTTTTGCTATTTATCAATGACATTGTTTCAATATTTGAAGGTATCCATTTCCTATTGTTTTTTTTTTTTTTTTTTTTACATTAACACCACACAGGAGGCCCTGAGGAAAATAATTTCCCTCAGGGCCTATGTCATCTTTGTAGATGCTGTGTGGAGGGTCTCTTTGAGGAAAGGAAGGAGTGAACATGGGTCTTGAAGAGACCCATGTTGTAGGAGGGAGGAAACACAGAGGCCGGCAAATCGTTCCACAGCCGAGCCGTTGAACTCAAGAACGAGTCATAGAAACGACCCGTTCTCATGTGAGTAATGTCAACCGTGTACAAATGTTGGGCGCGTGTTTGGCGTGTTTCCCGACTATGCACCGGAGCCGAGGGGATCAATGATGCTAGTTCCTCGGAGCATCTTCCATTGTAATACCGGTAGAACAAGGACAGCATTCCCACCTGACGCCTATGCTCTAAAGATTGCAGTCCGTCTGTTAGGATGGGAGAATCTATCAAACGGACCGCCCGTTTCTGCACAGAGTCAAGGGTTTTTTTTAGGTATTTTGGAGCTCCAGACCAGAGGTGGCTGCCAAATTCAACCGTGGGGCGCACTTTGCTGATGACTTGAAAATATACACTATTATAAGAAATTTAATGGACTGTCTTGTATTGCAAAACAACTTGGATCGATTGTATAATTGGTGTAACATAAATGATTTATTTTAAACATTAATAAATGTCAATCTATAAGTTTTTCTCGAAATAAAAATCCAATACTCTTTCAATATCACATTAACAATGTGAATCTTTCTACAGTAATATTAATAAAGGATCTGGGTGTCGTTTTTGATAACAAGATGACATTCGTCCCCCACATTGATGCAATCACGAATAAAGCACTTAAATGTCTCGGTTTTGTGTTAAGATCGTCCAAAGATCTAATGCATACTAATACACTCAAAACGCTATACATAACACTAGTCAGAAGTATTCTTGAGTATAATTCCTCTCTCTGGTCGCCATTATACAATGTTCATTCACACAAAATTGAAAGAGTACAACATAAATTTTTAAGGCATATAAATTACAAATTAAAAATTCCAATAGAAAATTTAAATTATAATTATTTAATGCAATTGCTTAAATTACCCGAATTGTCACAGCGAAGAAAAATCTGTGATGTTTTATTATTATTTAAAATTATCAACGGATATTTGGATAGCCCTGAACTTGTGAACATGATAAATTATCAAGTACCTAACAATTACAACACCAGACTCCATGCTCCATTTAACGTAGTTGCTTCTCGCACTAACTTTATGTTTAACTATTGTCTTCAGAGATTGCATCGTGTGGGGAATGAAACTTGCTCTGTCGATATATTTTTTTATAAAAACATCGCTTCTTTCAAAAAGCGTATATGTATGCAGATGCAAAAATCCTTAAATGTTCCAGATTGTTAGCAGTAACAAATTTAATACTCATTGCTCTGTAACTACTTTTATAGTACCTACTTACTTCTTTATACATATATGTAATTGCTGTGTACCTTTTATTTTATTTTTTCCTGATAATAACAAAACTAACGTAAAAATCCTTAAATGTTTCACATTGTGAACAGTAACAAACTTAATACCCACTGCTCTGTAACTACATTCATGATAACTACATTCATAGTACCTACTTACTTATTTATATATGTAATTACGTTGTACCTTTTATTTTTTTCTTTTTCATAATAATAACAAACATACGTACATTTATGATAGCAAGAAAATTACCTACTTTTATATTAATTGTTAAAAATGTTTTACACCACTGCAATACCGGTATGCTTCGAGTATATTTGGAATCACACTTTGTGTGATATTGTGACAATAATTATTGAATCTAATGTAGCGTGAGCCCAAATACGAATCCGCTGTTTGAACTGCTTTGTAAACAATTACTGATACCTACTTATGTTAGGCCTATCTTTCTAGTTCTGTTTATCATTTTATGTACTATATACTTATGATACTGCATACTTGTTATAATGCTCCTGTACAATTTATTTTATATGTAAAAGCCATCAAGGCGTAAACAAACAAATAAATAAATAAATAAATAAATAAAATATTCAAAAGAAATTCTCATCCAGATGCCATATTGCCATAATGTTCAAAGTTCAAAGAACAGTAATTACAAACCCTTAAATAGTGCATCGAAAATCAGTTGAATATTCCACTGCAGCACACAATAAAAAATGTTACGTAAACTGTAACTCGACCGACACACACTTTGATAAACAAAGAACACCGAAGGCACAAATGCCTAATACATACCTACAATAAATACAATTATTCTACGAGTTCCCTAAGAAGGGAAAGTCCTAGTCCGTATCGAGGATATCCCAATCCGCTAGATATGATGGTAAATTCAAAGAGATTAAATCACTGTGGCGGGAGGATTATGTGCTCAGGGGGCCTAGTCACTAATTTTTGTAAACCTCCGTTTCATGAAGTTACGGGTTTAGCTACGTCACATACCCGTATTTTGACAGATTCGCCAACTTAAATAACAACAACAACGGGTATGTGACGTAGCTAAACTCGTAACTTCATGAAACGGAGGTTTACAAAAATTAGTGACTAGGCCCACTGGAGGGAATAGTTTAACTGTTGCCACGGTCATACTTTATAATTACATCGTAGGGGAATAAATAAACACACCATTTTTTTACCTTAAATATAAGCTCTTCTGAGAATTTGGAAACATTATTAAAGTTTTCAAGATTTTTATCAAAAATTAGAAGTGGTGGCGTTGTCCTAATTATGAATACATATTTTGTAATGGAAAAAATTTTAGAACTTCATTTTTGTTTATGCTAGGTGACAGATTTTGTTACCAGGTAATACTATAGCAATTAAAATATAAAATTGTACCGGTAATATCGGGATTGTTGGAGAACGCCTTAACCACTAGGCTACATTTTCCTATGTAATGAAAGAGAACAAAATAAGTTTCAAATTCTCCAAAACAGGGCAATGAGAATAATACTTCGGCGAAATCGATTTTCAAAAGTAAACTAAATGTTAAAAGGAACTGAATTGGCTGACCTTGAAATCGATGATATTTATACATAAAATAATAAACAACAATTTACTAAAATACTTCTCAAATAAAATTATATTCAACGCGGACATTCACAGACATAACACAAGGACGTGCAAGGAAAACAGGCTTAAAAAAAATACAAGGCGAATACGCAGAACAGTTTACTATACAAAGGAATGAAGTTATCTAACACGCTACCAGAAACATTAAAGTCCACACCAATTGGAAAGTTCAAGATGTATTGTAGGAGCTACATAAAACTACATAAAATTTAGTGTGCAATATGAAATATTATAATTAATTAGAAATTTTGTAAACTTAAATGTACAAATTACTAAAATAAAAATTCATAAACAAAAAAAAATAGACACCGATGCATTACGTAACTACATGCCGAAACAAAAGATACCAATATCTACGATAATATACATTTTGCTGATACAAAACGTAAGATTAATTACACTCCAGCCGAGATACGCACTATCACATCATAACTGATTAAGTAGCAACGGACAAGTGTTTTTATTGAATAAAATTAATTGTGCCTGCTTTGAGTTCAAAGTGTGATATGTTGAAATCATGTTTGTGAAAAGTTAGTTTCGTTATTCTGTTAAGCAAAGAAAAATTGAATGCAACGTCTTACAAAACGCAGACCATCTACCATTACGATAAAGTAAATCATGGATCTGCTTAAGGATTCCAATTCGCGGAAACAAATGATACTGGGAAGAGTTGAAGCAAAAAGACTTCAAAATTTATCTGACCAGATAAATGTTGAAAGAACAATACCAAAAAAAGATTGTGACAGAAGAAATAAACTGCAAGATGACATGCATACAGAGACAAATCACACGACACATAAAAATGTACACGATAGTGGAAATAGTGTGGATATGGCTAAACAAATTGAACACAAACACGCTTCAGAAGAAATACCTGTAAAAAAGAGTGATGCGAGTGAAACAATTACTTCTCAGCATAACAGTGGCGTTTCAAAACTTGACGATGATAAATTTAATGTCAACGATTTTCTGAGGCAATCAGGATTGCTAGATATTCCCGAGGAGCGAAGCAATTCGGAACGTTTGAAAAACAACAGCAGAGAGGAACATTTTGAAAAAATAGTGGAAACTCCCGAATTAAAAACTAAAATCCAGCAAGGTACACCGACGCAACTAAAAATAGGTGAAGTGAGTGATCAATATGGATTTGTACATAATGCTAGGAGTGTATATGTAGCAGGAGCTTTCGAAAGAACGCTTAAAGATTTTGAAGAACAGCAAGAAGGCACTGATCAACTTTATGAAGCGCAATTCGAAAATGTTCCAAAAGTCAAGAAATCAAAGAAGAAGAAAACTGAAAAGCTAAAAAGGTCTGAATTAAGCAAACCTGTCAATTTTGAATATTTTGAAGTTGATGACAACAGTGAAAATGAATCAAGTGACAATCAATGGTGTAGTGAAGATGGTGGACTTACTGATGATGACACATGTGGCCAAAAAGAGAAAAAAAATGGATTGCAAAAATCAAATGAAATAACGCCTACTTCCGAAAAAGTGGCCAAAGAGAAAAAAGTGGTGGTGAAAATGGAAGACTTAAGCGGACCTCTTACGTCTCTCGTAAGCGGACTCACTGAAACTGGATGCTCACTAGTTGTAAACGAGGAACTAAACTTCATACCTCAAAGAGTTGAAGAAAAAAAGGCTGGCAAAGTGAAAACGGAGAAGAAGGTAAAGGTGAAAAGGGGTGATATAAGTGAACCCATTACTCCTCAGCATACAAGTGGCTTTTCTAAACTTGGCGTAAGTCGAAATAAATTCGATGTCGATAATTTTCTTCACGATACGGAATTACAGAGACAAATGGGATTGCTAGATAAAGAGACAAGTACGTCAAACTTTAAAAAAGACTCCACGAAAGAATTCACTGGAGAAACATCAGAAAGATTGCATTACACGCCACTAGAAAATGCTCAAAAAGTTAAAAAATCGAGCAAGATAAAAACTGGAAAACTAAAAATGTCTGAAATAAGCGACCCATTCAATTTTGAACATGTGAGTGGAGTTACAAAAGTGGATGAAAAGGGTGAAATGAATTAATGAAGATCCATTTTGGAGTTTTGATGGTGGACTTACCGGTAATAATAAATGTGATCAAAACAAAAACCAGAAAAAAATTATTTTGCAAGAATCAAAAACACAAAATGAGAGCTCCCATAAAAATGAGATAGCCGTAGGAAAAGCCAACAACGGCAAAAAGGTGATGGTGAAAAGGGAAGACTTGAGCGGGCTTCTTGCTATTGAACACCTGAGTTGCTTCTCAAGACTTGGGGTGAAGGTTGACCATTTCGATATCGGAAGTAACGCTGAAAACTTGGAAGTTTTTATGCAGTCAGTCTCAAAAGAAATGGCTATTACAGAGTGTAATCTGGGAACTGCAACCGTTGCAGGCACAGTAGTAGTAACGAGGTTGTAGTGTGTACGCGTAAACACGTATCAACTCGGCACCGCATCATCATCGCCTCAACTCTAGCCGATTTCCTTCCCTCACCCACTCGTTTGAGCAATAAGCCAATAACCCTAACTGGGGATTACATAGTCCCACTGGCTTCGAACAGTTTAATGATTCATTTCGATCCATTTTAATTCCTTCATTTACTTCCTCAGCCCTTTCCAACATTATAAAAAATATTTTATTTAAGTTTATGTTTTTCGTAATTCTTTTAGGTAACTTTCATTTTCAGATTATTATCATATTACCAATCACACCATACAAAAAAAAATTATTTCGCATCCACCTAGAATATAATTAATTGTTTGCTTTTTTTATTCATTTTGATTTTAATTTTATTAATTTTTTTTTTTGGCTTTTGGCTGGTAAATGAACGAATGATACTATGATTATCAAGTATTATTCCTGAGAACAGTAATTTTATAAATTCCTTGTTTATTGTATTACTAGCTTTTGCCCCCGACTTTGCTCGCATTATATTAGGGGGGTTCCCATTCCGCCTCCTTCACCTTCCGTATCACAATTCCACCCCCCCTCTCCCCCCCTCCTCACATACATTCATTTTTCAAACAGCTCGCGTGCCACCTATTGAAGCGTAACAAACAAATCACATGCAGTTTCGCATTTATAATATTAGTATAGATTACTTTTTGTATTGTTTTATATTGTATTGAACTTTCTTTTAGATATAACTTTATAATTTTCCTCGTGTAATATTTTAACATAGGTATTTACTTATATTTCAAACACGAAAACTTGAACAATTTGACCTTAGAACGGGGTACCACAGTAAGGACACATTTTTCTTTAAAAAATTGTGAAACAAAGAATAATAAAAAAAAAAAAAACTTATTTGAATAACTATGAAAGGGATCCCCATAGTAACCAGCACAAATAAAAAACTTATTTGAATAACTATCAAAGGGATCCCCATAGTAACCAGCACAAATAAAAAACTTATTTGAATAACTATCAAAGGGATCCCCATAGTAACCAGCACAAATAAAAAACTTATTTGAATAACTATCAAAGGGATCCCCATAGTAACCAGCACAAATAAAAAACTTATTTGAATAACTATGAAAGGGATCCCCATAGTAACCAGCACAAATAAAAAACTTATTTGAATAACTATCAAAGGGATCCCCATAGTAACCAGCACAAATAAAAAACTTATTTGAATAACTATCAAAGGGATCCCCATAGTAACCAGCACAAATAAAAAACGAGAGCGCGCGTCAAATAATTACTTTTAGTTACGAAGCAACGATTTGTTCTGCTTTTGGTTTGGACAATAAACGCATAATAAATAATTTCACAATGCCAGAGCTTATTCATAACGTCAGAGCTTACCAATATATATACCCTATATCAGCGTTTCCCAATTTTTTTTCGCCCCGGAACCCTTATCGATCATACTTTTCTAGACGGAACCCTATTTTTATAAGAAAAAGATAAACTCGTAGTTTGAATGCTTTCATGTTTACCTTGAAAAGAAAGATCTATAGTTTTGTGTAAAACTTTCATTAATGTGAAGAGTGATATCGTTTTAATTTTTTTGTTAAAATAGCATTGAAATCAGGCTTTGTATCAGACAGCTGAATACGAAGATCTGGAGCTGCATCCAGTCTGTTTCTGTAATTGTTTTTTGTGTAAGCGTAAGCCGAAAAACCAGTTTCACATCTGTAAGTGGTCACAAACGGTAACAAAACTGTGATAGCCTTCTCGAGACTTCTGAATATTCTTTTTTGAGTCCAATCCAAAACTCATCCAGATTAGTTTTTTTCTGAATTAAACTTTGGTTGTAAGGAAGAAAAACATTTGATATCTATCGAAGTCTCGTGCTCTGTTGCTGTACGTTTTCTGTGAACTAGGAATGGATTCTGTACCCATTCAATGTCCTGCAGGTTTTTTTCAGGAAAATACTCTTCCAGAGATTTGTTGAGGGCCATCAAATGTTCGTAAATGCATTTTTCAATATCTGAGGTTACTTGCAACTCTTTTTTTTCCAAAAACTCGCTTAAAAGAGAAAAAAATGGTACTGTTTCTGTTGAACACGTTCTATCCAGAAGACAAGTTTCTTTCTAAGAGAAGAGATTTTGTCGTTTATTGTAAAAGTATTTGTGTTTTTTCCTTGCAATGATCCTTGCAACAATCCGGACGGAACGCGGAACCCTTGTGATGCTTCTACGGAACCCCAGGGTTCCGCGGAACACCTTTTGGGAAACGCTGCCCTATATGACTCACAAATAATGTAGCTTTCTATTAGTGAAATAATTTTTAAAGTCCTTTCATTATAAAGTCCTTTGTTTATAAATGATCTAACAAAAATATTTCATGATGTATTTTTCTTACTTTTTGCTGATGACCTCAAAATGTTTAGAATTATTCAAAATATTTACCACTGCAACATTCTTCAAGATAATGTCAACAAATTGTTAATTTGGTGTAATGAAAATAGACTTTACTTAAATATCTCAAAATGCCAAGTGGTTAGATTTTCTCGAATAAAAAATCCAGTGATCTTTAATTACAACATTGATAACAATACTCTTGAGACATTAACACAAATTAAAGACTTGGGCATCACTTTTCAATCAAATCTTTCATTTGTTAACCATATAACAGAAATCTCTAATAAGGGCTTAAAAATGTTGGGATTTATAACCAGGCTAACTAGAAATTTTAACAATATAAAGTGTATTAAACTGTTATATTTTGCCTATGTTAGAAGTCAACTTGAGTACAATTCTCCCGTCTGGAATCCACATTATAGTATACATGTACAAGCTGTTGAAAGAATACAAAACAAATTCTTACGTTTTCTAAATTTTAAAATGGGTATTCCAGCAATTATGTTGAACTACAACACTATTTTAAATGATATGAATATGCTCAAATTGTCCGACAGAAGAATTTTCACTGACTTGGTATTTCTATATAAATTCTAAATGATTTAGTTGATAGTCCGATATTGCTAGAATTGATAAGCTTCCGGATTCCACTTCGTAATACCAGAAGTCAGGATTTATTTCAGTGCAGAAATTCTGGAACTAACTACCATATGTATTCCTCTTTGCCCAGAATACTAATGGAGGGAAATAATTATACCAAGTCAGTGGACATCTTCAATAATTTATCTTTAAACAAATACAAAATAATGTTACTGAGGCAGTTCAGTTATGTACAATAAATACTATATATTGCGTTGCAAAAACCTATTATATTTCTTTGTTAAAGAAATAGTATTTATATATTATTTAATCATAGTGTAATTTGTAAATTTCGTACTTATGTAAAAGCCCCGTAAAAGGGCGTAAATAAATAAATAAAAAAAAAATTTTCGTGAAAGAGTAACAAGCGTCCATACAAACTTTCGCCCTTATAATATTTATAAGATAGGTATGCAATTTATCTAACTGTAATTATGTTAGACTTTAAACAGTTTCTTTTTTAATATTTTCTTTATTGAATGCTTTAAAATATTTTAGATTATATTATACTCTTTTTTAAAAAAGAGCTATATATCGTTGGTCTACAGGCAAAGTCCACCAAGTCACTAAAACACAATCCTGAGATAATCGCATTTAAATATTTAGCAATTTAGGAAGGACGCAATTTTGGCTATAAATGAATTCCTCCAAAATTAAAAAAATATATATATTTCATTATTTATAACGAACCCTTAAGTACCTTATCAATACACAATATTAGTTAATAGAAATAACAGCAATCTTTAATCAAGATTGACAAAAAATGAGCCGGTTTAGCCGAATTAGTGGGTTTTGCCAGTCAATAATGACTTAGTATGCTTTGCGTGTTAACGAGGGCATTACCAGAGAAAACCGGAAATACGTCATTTTCAAAAAAGATTTTAGACGTATTGACTCTTTTCCACAAAAAATTATAAATGGATTTCGAAAGATTGTTCTTTTATCTAGCATTCGCAAGTAATAAATTTTGAGAAAAATTTTTAATTTTTAGTATAATAAGGTTATTCCATAGATCGTTGGGAGATTTATTAAATTTTCAAAAAAGATTTTGTATTATACCACACCCATTTCAAATAATATAATCATGCAGTAAAATAAATCAATACATTATCTAGCAAACGCATGTTTTAGAATTTTCATTTTAGTTTCAATAAAATCATTAAAAAATATGTACGTACATGTGTTTCTTGGCGATTTATTTGCGCACTTACAAACTAATATATTTCAGATTTTTTTAACATTCTTATTAAACTTAGACATTATTGAAAAATGATAAATACTTATAATCAAAAAATAATTGCAAAAAGTACATTATTTTAATAGTTTTATCATCACGCCTTTCAGCATTTTTGGATGAAGGTATAAATTAAAGCTAATTTGGATTGAAATAAATTCGATATTGAGTTATAATTTTAAAAAGCTGGTACGGAGAATAATTAGTCTTTCTCATTTTAACCGCCCTGCACGATCGTTAGAACAACTTTCGACTAAATGTGGATTTTCGTCCGCTGGCTGGTTAAACGCTCTTAAATTGTTGACCGTAATGCCACAAAATGACTTATAGATTATTTTAAAGCTAACTTAGTGGATTTTGCTTGTGTTTTAACGGTTTAAATCTATGTATTATTGAAGATGATAGTATAATGTTTGACTTAATGTGTTTTGCTTGACAATAATATGGGATTTATGACTTGTGGTTAATTTAAAAACACTTTTAAATCGAAAACGATTAATTATTGGAGTATGCCAGTCGAAAGAGGACGACTTTTTACATAAGATCTCATACTTAAGTCATTTCATGAAAAAAACGTGATTTACCTACCGGTTTTTAAACCTACCGGTTTCGGAACGGTCGTTCCGAAACCGGTAGGCTTTAAACAAATATATAAATGGTTCAAACAAAGTAACATTGATTCATTTGTTATAATTAAAATATATTACAAAATAATTCACTTAATAACTTTAGTAATTATGTATAAAAAGGTAAGTAATGTCAAATGACTTTTAATTTGGTAATATCTAAAAAATATACAAATAATTAATTAACTAATATTTAACGAAAAATTAAGTTAAAAAACCGTACTACGAACTGGGATTCGCCATTGACCTTGCGCCATAGGATGTACGACTGAGCGCTCCGGACTCTTCACGCTCAATCTTAAAAACGGTAAAGCGTATAAAAAATTATTTCACACAAAATTTGTAGAGAATTTTATACTCTACAACTTTTATATTGAACGCCAATACGAATCGAGGCAAAGGAAGCGAGATATTTCCAAAAAACTGATTTTCGTGACCTTTGACCTTGAATATCCAAAGACGCTCACTTGTTACCGTATGAGACTTTTGAAATAACATGTAGAATACCAAAATAAAGGTTTACACAAATTTTCAGCTTATTAGGTTTCATTTAGGAGTGAAATCCTTATTTTACTGAACTATTAATGGACTTTGCCAGTAGACCGACATATATTTTATTATATAGACCTCCAAGTAGGTACTTTTGTTTGAGGTCTACATGGAATAAATCATGTTTTAGTTTTCATTAATATGTTTATTAAAAATCAATGTTACGTCATTTACATAATATATTTTTCAAATTCAATAATATTTTTACTTTGTATTTATTTTTGTGCAAGTGTTTTAAACAGTAGTTTCATGCACTATTTACTAGAATAATTTGGTTAATATTGTTGTACACATGTATGCAAAAGCCTAAATAGGCGTAAATAAATAAATAAATAAATAAATTTAATTATTATTCTTCTATGGCGATTTGTCCGTTATAAAAATAAACAAAAATAGATCTTAGTTTTTTGTTTTGTTTTATATATGAATACAGCACAACAGTCCCCGACTGCTCCCATCTGGAGCCAGTGAGACTATGGCATCCCCAATGGGGTATGTTATGAGGCTGAAGGTAATGGGGGATCTGGTCACCAAACACGGCTTAAGTCATTTCAAGCATCGTTTCAATTCTGAATGGTGGTCTTACACCAGGGCGATACTGAGAGAATCTTCCACTCTGGAAAATGCCGCCAATATACAACATAATATTTTTTTTAATTAATTAATTATTATTAATCACATATCCGTTACTCCCGGACATACTGACCCCAGATTCCTATCCACCACTCATATCTTTTTAGTTCACAGAACTTTCTTTCCCCAAAAGACCCACACCTAGCATCCCCAAAGATGACATAGGCCCTGAATGGACTTTTTTACTCAGGGCCTCCGGTGTGGAGCTAATGTAAAAAAACATATACATACATATTGTGCCCAATTGAAATGAGATAGATGCATAAAACCCGTTGGCTCGTTAAGAAATAAATAACTAACAAAATATGTAATTTATATATCTCTCTTCCTCTCATGCAAACATATGTACTTTTCTTTTAACCAAAAATAATGCTTCTTACTGTCTTTGAAATATGAAAGCTATCTTGCATAGATATTTTACAATCTCGACCCAGAATGTGACGGTTTCAGAATTTACGCGCGAAACCGAGGCTTCCGGATTGTGAGGTGCGAATATATTGAACCAAGCAGACGGGTTAAAAACAATATTTACTCGTTAGTTCGTCAAACATAATTAAAAAAGTTTAATGTTAAGGAACCTGTCGGAATATTAAAATAACTCGTTGAAAATTGTATTATAATTGTATTTAACTTGCAGAAATACATTATTTATTTATTAATTTCAAAGGTTAACTGAACTCTGAAAAATCTATAACAATATTAAGATGTAAAGAAATAGATTATAAGTATTGGAAGTCATACTTAGGGATGCAACGTTATATCGGAAGACCGATAAATATCGATATATCGACCCCTAAAAATATCGATATTTATCGATATCGACGATACGCCGATATCGATATATTAATATCGAAAAACTCAATACATCGTATCGAAATATCGAAAAACCCGCCCAAATTAAAATACCCACAAAATCGGGTAAAATGCTATTTATTACTGGCAACACTGACTGTCTAAAAACAATGATTCTGTTCTCTACTCTAATCTGTGGTAGGTGAAAGCACCATAATCTATGGCTCAAGTGCAATAAAAAGGGAAAAAAACTGACCGTGACGACGAGCTTACGTTATATCTTTCTGCTCCTGTACATACTCTAAAAGTAAACATTCTTGAAACATATATGATTTTAGATTTTCACGGCCAAAAGTATTTTGGTTATTTGTTTTTGGGGTGTTATGCCGTGTTGCGCTACCTCCTCCTTTAGCCAACGTTTCGGACAGCGTTACAGTGTCCATCGCACATCTGCCCTAATGGTGGACACTGAAACGCTGTCCGAAACGTTGGCTAAAGGAGGAGGTAGCGCAACACGGCGTAACACCCCCAAAACAAATAAAAAAAAATCTTGAAACATACCAAGAAATACAAGGTGTATATACCAATATTTTTAAAGTGGCAATGAGTCATCTACCAATTGTTGCAACAAGTGTTCCTTCGCTATAACTCAAAGCAGAAACCGTCTATAAGGAAGCAGTTTGTCAAAGTTACTCTTTTTAAGTTTGATAGCTGGTACCAAAAACTGGAATTATTATTTTTTTTAATAAATTTATGAAACAAATTTTATATACCAATTATTTAGATAGGTAAGTATAAAAAATTATATACATACATCATCGATAAACGTTTGATATAACTAAAACTACATTGGATTTCTATAAGTTTAAAAAAAAAATAAGAAATATCGATATATCGGCCTACTAGACCGATATATCAATATCGACTTATTTCGATACATATCAACATCGATATATCGATATTTTTAGAAACCATGCATCCCTGGTGACTCATACGTTATACTACTGCAAAAAATCTGTAAAATAAAATAAATTACGCCCCGCCCCTCTGTCAGATCTGTGGGGCCTTCAGTGATTTTTTGAAATCAGTAACTCCTCTCTGCCCCACCCTGTATTCAAATTAATATGTATTTAACCTTAAATATTCTTATGACATTCTTAAATATTCTTATACATAATATTCATTTACGTACCTCTACGCCTGTCTCGACACAGGTATATCTTAGTGAGACAGGCATCGAAAAATATGATGTAAACATACCTTATATAGATAGATAAATAAAAAAATAAAGTAAATAAAAATATTAAATAATTTATTTTATAAGATAATAATGCGGAAGCCTGCAAATAAAAAAATAATATGTGTTTTTGAATTTTTAGATACTATGAGTTCTTTTTGACATACACCACTAAAATAGTATTTAAATCTAATAAAAAAAATTTAAGTTATTTTTCCTCATATATAAATACACTAAGTACGTAGGTAGGAACCTCTCTCCGAGGAGGATTAACTATAATTGATATGCGATTAGATTAACGATTAAATTAACGATTAAATTAACGATTATTCTCTGTTGATAAGAATAAGCAATAATCCTTTTGCAGATAGCTTGAAGCGCATTGAAGATAAACAAAATGTAATCCCAAATCAGCCAACATTAATTACAATTACCAGAAATATGTATATTTCATCTCAGTACAGTGTAAAGAAACAGCAGAAGAAATATTCACTGAGAAACATTTTGAAAGAAAGGAACCTATCACGGAGAGCCCACTGCATGCAATTTAACTTCTTTTTCTTCTTTTATCAAATTGTGGTAAGTTAAACATCGGGACTTCGACAAGGCTTACTCTCAATAGCAACTGACTTCCAATTAGGGAATGCAATCTCGACTCGAGATTGCAAATTCGAGATCTCGCGAGATCTCGGAATTTTCGGGATCTCGTTAATTAAAAGAAAATATTATTTAACAGAAAACAAAAAACCTTTATTCTTTAATAGTAGTTACTTAATAATTAACAGTTATTTTTATCAATTAAAATAATCAAAGGAAAAAATATAGCTTAATAAGATTAAAAAGTTTTTTTTTTTTTACAGTGAATACCGCACAAGAATCTCAACTGCTCCCGTCTGGAGCCAGTGAGACTATGGCATCCCCAATTGGGGTATGTTGTGAGGCTGAAGGTAGCGGGGAGGGGAAGGAGGTGGGGAAGAGGAAGGTTGGGAAGTACCTGGCTATTCAGATCTGGTCACTAAACACGGCTAAAGCCATTTTCAAGCAACGTTTCAATTCTGAATGGTGGTCTTACACCAGGGCGATACTGATAGTATCTTCCACTCTGGAACATGCCGCAAATATACTATATATTATTTTAAATGAATTAATTGTGAAATAACACAAATTAATCAAATAAAATTTATTTGCGCTTGCCGGGTTCGAACCCGCGACCTCCGGAATGTGAGTCAAGAGTCTTAGCCACTGGACTACGGAGGTCGTCAAGTAATTACGGATGATTGAAATATTAAAATGACGCGACGCTTCTCGTGAATGTCTTGCGCTTGTATGGATGAAAGTTCGATGAGGCGGACATTGTCATTCAACAACATAAATAATTTAATTCTGTTTGAAATACGAAACTAGGTTAAAGTTGCTCATACCAAAATACTAAAATCGCGATAAAAAAGGGGAGTGGAGGTGAGAGGGTTAAAATTTGAGGCTTTAGATATTTTTTGATGCCAAATAAGAAAAAATACAAAAAAAAATTGGAAAAAAGCAGATTTTTTTTTCTGGATAGGGACACCCTAATCACCTAGCAGTATGAAATATACTTTAAAACCTTTACTCATACCTGCCAAATATACATTAAAAATTTCATAAAAATTGGTCAAGCCGTTTCGGAGGAGTGCGATCACAAACGATTATAGTTCCTAATTATGTCCTCGGCGTGTGAAGTTTATCTAATTTTCTCTAAATAAACAATAACAGTGTTAATCTCTAGTGACCTCCTAGGTAAGCATGGTCCTGTATATTTTCTGCCTGTACACTACATTTTTATGCAGCATCGCGTTCATTGGTCAAATCTTTGAACATAAGTTTCGTATCGGTGATCGATGAAACGGTGGATGCAAATTTTAGCCAGAAGTTGTTATAGTGGTTCGTCTAGTTTGTAGTTAGAAGTAAGGTTGTAGAAATGTATTACAAGTTTGTACAGCATCCTTAAGGTGATTTTTCACAAAAACGGCGCTATATAAGTGAACCAAATATAATTATTATAATTATAAAATGGTGTGAACGATAAAAGAATAACCTAAAGCGCTACAAATTCGTATAAAACGGAGTCCACAGAATTCATCCAAAGTCCTTAGAGAAGTACTTTAGGGCATAATATCAAAAGGCATATCTGCTAAAGCTAAAGCGACAAGCAAAATCAAGACGGCAATCGGAATAACAATTTGGTGGCGACTTTGAGAATGCACTTTTAGAGAACCCCCAAAATACATAAATTAAGTTTTAATGTGATGTGAAAAATATTTATGCTTTTAATTTATAATTGTATTTTACATATTTGCCCCGAAATAGTAAAAAAGGTAAGAAATAAATAAAAATAACTAAGATGTTAATAATTATGTAATAAAACAAATATAAAACTTTTTCCATTTAAATTATTTGTCCACCCCTCATATCTTTTTATTCGATTTTTTTTCATTCTTTTCACTAAAAAGACCATCCACACAGCAACCCCAAAGATGAAATAGGTCCTGAGGGAATGTTTTTCCTAAAGGCCTCATGCATCATCAGATGAATGTAAACAATCAAAACAGTATCAGGTAATACTGAAATTATTGGACCGGTAGATAATATCTGTATTATTGGAGAATATCTTAACAACTAGGCCGATGCATTAAGTACTAAATAGAAGTGGCGGTCCTTGAGTTTTCAGTGAGCTAGAGTGCTAAGATTGAAAAATATGTCGTTTTTGATGTTGTTGTAGCTGAAAACGATTTTTTTTTTCAAAATTTCAACTTTTTGTATGAAGATAATATACTGAAATGTGGTTGCGACGCATCCACATATCAGTAGAATACCGTAAATCTTCACACAAAATGAAATTTAAAAAAAAAAAACTTAATTTTCAGCTACAAAAACATCATTAACGTCATATTTTTCAATCACTGAAAACTGAAAACTCACGGACCGCCACTGCTGTATTGCTATGTGCAAACAAAAGATACCAATATCTACGATAATATACGTTTTGCTGATACTAAACAGAAGAAAAGATTAATAACACTTCTACAGAGATAAGCACCATCATTTTAAAACTAGTAGTAGAAACGAACAAGTGTCTTTGTTGAGTTAAATTCACTGTGCCTGTTTTCGAGTTTATTTTTTAGTGCGATACATTGAAGTCATGTTTGTGAAAACATGGCATTTGCAAATTTGCAAGACAAAGACGAACAAGCCGAACAACTAGGCAGAGATGGAGAAACTATAATTAATACTGAATCACTACAAAAACAAAAAAAAGCATATCTTGATAATCTACGAAGTGGTTTCAGTGAAGTGAATAATTTTGGGAATTCGAGTGGATATTCACTACTTGAAAAGGGTTGGGGGTCTGGAAGCAGAGACATGGAAAAGTCGGAAAAAATTCGTAAACAAAATTTTGTACCTGAAAGTGAAGAAGTTTTAGAAAAAACGGGTAGCAAAGTGAGAAAGGAGAAGGTAGAAGTGATTACCCTACAACAAGAAGTTTTAGAAAAAACGGGTAGCAAAGTGAAAAAGGAGAAGATAGAAGTGATACCACGGCAAACCAGTGACTTGTCAAAATTCGACGTAAGCCATGATAATTTCGATGTTGATAATTTCCTTAAGAATAAGGAATTAATGAGGCAATCAGGATTGCTAGATATTCCTGCGGAGCGAAGCTATTCGGAACATTTGGAAAACCACAGTAAAGAAGAACATTTTGAAAAAGTAGTAGAAACTCCCGAATTAAAAACTAAAATCCAACAAGGTACACCAACGCAACTAAAAAAAGGTGAAGTAAGTAATCATGGTTTAGACCATAATGCAGCAGGAACTTACGAGATAACGCTTAAAGATATTGAAGAACTTCTTGACACACGTGGCCAAAAAGAGAAAAAAAGTGGATTTCTAGAATCAAATGAGAAAATGCCTACCCCCGAAAAAGAGGTCAAAGAGAAAAACGTGACGGTGAAAAGCGAACCTCTGACTCACGTAAGCATTCTCGCTGACTCGGGTGAACAACAAATAGTTGTAGAAGAAACGGCTGGCAAGAAGAAGGTTTCAAGATTTAATTGGAGAAAATGCTATAAATGCTCATAAAAAACAACAACAAAAAAACAAATCTATATTATAAAAAACAATTACTCAAATTCCCGAGGAACGTAGCAATTCGATCTTTAGCAGCAAACTAAAAAGAGAAGACAAAAGAGATCTATTTGGATTTGAACACGTCAGTGGCCATAGCAAACATGACGAATTTTTAGAGACAAATGGTATTGCTAGATAATGAAGAAAAAGAGACAAACTTTAAAAACGACTCCACAAAAGATTTCATTGAAGAAGCATCAGAAAGATTAGATTACACGCAACTAGAAAATGCTTAAAAGTAAAAAAAAGAGCAAGATAAAAACTGGAAAACTAAAAATGTCTGCAATAAGCGACCCATTCAAATTTGCATGTAAAAAGTAGATGAAAATGAGAAAATGAATTAAATGACGATCTATTTTGGAGTATTGATGGAGGACTTACCGATGATGATAAACGTGGTCAAAATAAAATAGAGAAAAAAATGGTTTTGCAAGAATCAAATAACAAAATGACAGCTCCCATAAAAAAATTAGATAGCCGAAGGAAAAGCCAACAATGGCAAAAAATTTATGTTGAAAAGGGGAGACTTAAGGGGGCCTTTTGCAATCGAACACGTGAGTGGCTTCTCAAAACTTGGGGTGAGCGTTGAAAATTTTGATATCGGAAATTATGCCGAAAACCTGGAAATTTTTACGCAGACATCTCAAAAGAGTTGGCTTTTATAATATAAGAGATGGCGGGTTCATGGGGTGAGGTTTGTCTGGGTACAGACCCGGTGGTTGCGTTTTCCCATCAGCTACGTAGCAGTCCCTTTGACTTCTCCAACCGTACTCTCTCGAAACATCGTCTGGCACCGCTTTGGGAGAGATGGATGGTCACTCCTGGAGACTAGTGTGTAACGCGAAGTCAACACAACTAAGTAACTAAACATAATATCGCACACATATCACCTCGCCATCGGATCTGCATCGCCTCACCTCTAACCGATCTCCTTCTCTTCCCAACTCGTTTGAATCATAGGCCAACAACCCCGGGTGGGGATTCCATATTCCATAGTCCCACTGAACAGTTTGATGATTCATTTCGGTCCATTTTAATCCCCTGATTTCACTTCCTAATTCCTTTCCTACTTTAAAAAAATTATTTTATTTAAATTTATGTTTACGTTTTTCATAACAGAGAACTCCAGTCCAATTTTCTTATTTTTTTTAATGAATAATTTTAACCTTCTAACTAAAATATTTTTATTTTTAGAGTTAGTTTTAATAGTTAAAATAATTGTCAAAGTTTTAATTTTTCCAATAACCAATTAAGATAAGATAACCAATTAACCAATAAGAGATACCTTTATTTTTGAAACATTATTTAGATCTAAATAATGTTTCAATTAACACAACAACTAAATCTCTATAAACAGTATGTAAATAAACGAATAAATTAATACGATGGCTTGTGTCGTATCATACCTTCCCATATAATGACTTTACGGTGACGTCACGACACGTCGAACAGTGACGTCACCACTAAAATTTCAATAATGCCAACTTGACAGCGTGCTTATACGATCCGATTTAAAATGGACTTTTTAATAATTTTGTTAAAACTCTGCGTTTAATATTATTAAATAAAACATATATTCAGAATCAGCGTTTATTGGTCTTGGTTTATTGGTCTATGTCTATATGAACATATTTTTTTAAAGCCATATTATTTTTCACTGGAGATCCTTATTGTTTTAGGTTACTTTCATTTTGAGGTTATTATCAAATTACCAATCAAACCATACAAAAAAATGTATTTCCCACCCACATTGATTGTTCGTTTTTTTATTCATTAAGGTTTACGATTGGTAAAGAGACGGGTGATAATATGATTATTCCTAAGAACTGTAATTTTATTAATTCCTTGTTTATTGTTTTACATGTACACAATTTAACTAACCGTAATTGTGTTCCATTTAAAACTGTTTTTTTTTTAAATTATGTTTTTTATTGAATATCTACTTCAAAAAAGAGTTACATATTATTAAATGTTTTGTTATATAGACCTCATTAAGTAATTATATTTGTTTTGAGGTCTAAAACTAATGTATTAGTTTTTTATGTTTATTAAAACAAATATAATGTTACACCATTTACATAATATAAGTTTAATTGTACAAAGTAAAAATTTCATAAATTGTAGTATATATGATGTACCACCATAATAAAGATAGGCTTGTGTTAAAGGGCCATTAACCAGCCAGCGGTCGAGAATCCATATTTCGTCGAAAGATATTCTTACGATCGTACAGGGCTGTTCCAATGAGAAAGATTAATTATTCTCCCTAGCAGCTTTTTAAAGTAATAACTCAATATCGTTTTTATTTCATTCAAAATTTGCTTTAATTTATACGTAAATGCAAAATTGCTGAAAGGCGTGATTTTAAAATCATTAAAATTGTGTACTTTTTGTATTTATTTTTTAATCATAAGTATTTATAATTTTAAAATGTAAAAAAAAACTTTAATATAATTGTTTGTAAGACTGTAAATAAATAGACAAACTAAAGTATTTTCATCACAAAACACGTGTGCCGATCTTTCTTAAAATGATTTTATGTGAACTAAAATTAAAATTCTGTATGTTTCAGAATTTTAATTTACGCAGATAATTTATTGATTTATTTTACTGTTTGATTGATTATATGATTTGAAATGTGTGGTATATAATACAAAATGTTTTTCGCAATCAATTTATAATATTTTGTGGAAAAGAGTCAATACTTGTTATTCCCTCTTAATTATCCTTCTACGGTGATTTCATCGTCTGTTTTAAAAATAGATCTTAGTGTTTGCCTCTGCTGTTTATTGGATAACCAACACCTCTCCCAGAGGTAACCCCTAGTGATTCGCTACTTTTGGTGACTTAGCAGGAGTGCCCAAATTTATGGGGTCTTGTTGGCGGAAGCGTCTGACCGCCAACAGCGAGGATCGGAAGATCCATGTCTCTCGGAACATCGCCTTACCGCAGTGTGAGGGATGGGTTCGTTTGCCTCTTACTCCTGGATAAACTGACTCCTAGATTCCTACTTCACAGAATTTTTCAAAAATACACCCCACACAGCATCTCCAAAGATGACATTGACCCTAAAGAGAATTTATTTCCTCAGGATTTTCAGCGCGCAGCTAATGTAAAAAAATATACATGTATTGTGGCCAACGAAAATGAGATAGATGCTTAAAAAATAATTTAAAATTGTATGTAAAGAAACCTATCGGAATATTAAAATAACTTGTAGAAACATGTATTATAATTGTGTTTAATTTACAGAAATCCATTACTTATTTATTAATTTTAAAAGTTAACTGAACTCTGAAACAGCTGTCATAACAAATAAAAAAATGTAGAACTAAAAAATAACCATATTAAATTTGAATGATTTTATAAAATAATATTGCTATAGCCTGAAAATAAATAATAAAAAAAAATTAGATACTTATACTTATTTCTTTTTGACATACATCATTATAGCATAAAAAAATTAACATTACTTTTTCCTAATCGATAAATAAACTAATATGTACCTACGTAAGTAGGAACCTCTCTCCGAGGAGTATTGATTATAATTGATAAGCAATTCATATTAATATAAATAACAATGATTTTTTATTATTTATTCCAGAGCCTTTTTATAAACAAAACATGATTTTTTTACGATACAGGACACTGCGAATGTGGAAACTTCTTACGCGAGAAAGATAAAGTTATGAATACCGCTTTGAGCCAGAAAGGAAGTAAAGTACGTACATAAGTTACGCTTAAGGGAGTATTCCAGTCTAGAAAAAAAATATATATGCACAAACATATTTTTTTTATATTTTGATAGTGTAGATATTAAAAATATCTCATTAAAGGGATTTTTCGAAATTAGAATAATTTTAAAAGTTATAGCCATTTTAGCGTCGCGGTTTAGACGAAATCTAACTAGAATCCAAATAGAACAAATCTTTAAACGCGTTTTTCTCGAAACTACTTTTTTCGAGACGGTTGTCATGATATCTCAAGTTCTACAAAACGAGTTTACTTGAAATTTGGAGTCAGCCTTCTCTATACAAATTACTCTATCGCACAACAAAAATTATGACAAAACTTCATTTTTACCAACAATTTTTGCATAATTCTGAGCAATGGTTATCGTATCTCTCATTCAACATATGTTCTCCTATATAAATAAGACTTACGAAGAACAGATGCGGGGCGTTTTCATATAAAGCTTAAATGTGGATTTGAGGCCAAAGAACCGATTCATATGCCCGTCAATACTGGACATACTGACACACAGATTCCTACCCATCACCCATACTTTTTTACTTCCTTTCCCAAAAATATCCTCCTTCCCAAGAAATAGGTCCTGAGGGAATGTTTTTTCAAATGTCATCAAAGGAATGCGAAAAACCAAAATAGTACCAGGTACTACTAGGGCGATGAAAATATAATAATCAACCGGTTATATCTGGATTGTTGGAGAATACCTTTACCACAGGGCCAGGGTTTAGGTTCTTTACCTTATTTTGCCCACCACCCACTTTGAGAATATTTTTTTTTCTAGCGACCCCTAATTGTTTTTACTTGCTATCTGTCGCGAATCTGAAACAACTGTTGTCACGATTGTATTTACCACAACGGGTGGAGAGGGTGGTTGGGTATCAGGTTGCTACCTCCTTCTTTCTCGTATTCATGATATAGTGTCAATTCTTAATAATAATAATACACGTAAGATTATTAGTACGTGATGTGCGTGTTTTTTTTTGTCTTTTTAGACCTTATATTTTTACCTGCCCTCACTATGCCAGCTCAACGACCCTTAGTTTTCCTCAATGCCCCTTAGATTTCTGTGGGTCGTTAGGGGGCATTATCGCTCACGTTGAGAACCTTTGTACTAAGCAGATGCATTACGTAACTACATCGATACGTGCAAATCAAAAGATACCGATATCTAAGATAATATACGTTTTGCTGGGACTAAACATAAGATAAGATTAATAACATTCCAACAAAGTTAAGCACCATTTCAATCAACAGTAGAAACGAACAAGTGTCGTTATTGAGTAAAATTCATTGTGCCTTTCGAGTTTATTTTTAAGTGTGATATGTTGAAGTCGTATTTGTGAAAACTTTGTGTCGTTATTCTGTTAAGACCCAAAAATTGAAGCCAATAACTGACAAAATGCAACAATCTACCATTAAGAGATAAGCAATCTTGTGGAATTCGGTATCGCGGCGATAAAAGGTATTGGAAAGAGTTCAATCAAAATGAGAATCTGACCCGATAACCGCTGAAAGTACAGCATCAAAAAAGATAGCAACGGAAGAAAAGCAATGAGAGATGACATACAAACAGTTACAAACACCTTGACACATAAAAATGTATGTACATGACAGTAATCAACATAGTATGGAAATGGCCAAGCAAATTCATCACCAGGATATTTTAGTTGAAATACCCACATAAAACAAAGCAATCATGTGGAGTTATACATATGAACTGGATAAGGATCTAAAATCGCGGAGGAAATATAATGCGGATTTAAGGAGTGATTTAAGAGGCTCCCACGACGACGTGACGGCTGAGCATGCGAGTAGATACTCACCACTTGAAAGCGAGTGGGGAAGCAAACAAATGGAAAGGTCGGAAAAAACACATGAACTAAATTTTGTACCACAAAGTGTGCAACAACAAGAAGTTGTAGAAACACTTGGGGTGAGTATCGAAAATTTCGATATCGGGAAAGCTGCCGACGCACGAAAAGAATATTCTCAAAAAGTAAAACAAACGAGCAAGATAAAAACCGGAAAGCTAAACATGTCTGAAATAAGCGATCCAGTCAATTTTGAACATGTAAGTGGATTTACAAAAGTAGATGATAATAGCGAAAATGAATTAAGTGACGATTCATTATGGAGTAATGACTCACGACCAGAATATTCTCAAAAAGTAAAACAATCGAGCAAGATAAAAACTGGAAAGCTAAAAATGTCCGAAATAAGCGATCCAGTCAATTTTGAACATGTAAGTGGATTTACAAAAGTAGATGATAATAGCGAAAATGAATTAAGTGATGATTCGTTATGGAGTGATGATGGTGCAATTACGGATGATGATACACGTGGCCAAAACAAAAAAGAAAAAAAAATTGGTTTGCAAGAATCAAACGACAAAATGACATATCCTGTAAAAAATGAGTTAGCCGAAGAAAATACTAACAACGGCAAAAAAGTGATGGTCAAAAGGGGAGACTTAAGCGGGCCTCTTGCAATTGAACACCCGGGTGGCTTCTCAACTCTTGGGGTGAGCATTGAAAATTTCGATGTCGGAAGTTATGCTGAAAACCCGGAAGTTTTTACGCAGTCAGTCTTAAAAGAGATGGCTATTACAGAGGGTAATCTGGGAACTGAAACCGTTGCAGGCGTACTACTGATAACCAGATTGTAGTGTGTATGCGATGTCAACAGTCCACACCACTCTTAAGTAATTTATGCTTAATATCGCACACATGTCACCTCAGCAACGGATCAGCATCGTCCCACCTCTAGCCGATCTCCTTCCCTTTCTCACACATGAATCCCAATTGGGGGTCCTACTTTAAACAAATTTATTTCATTTATATTTATGTTTTTTTATTAGAATTTTAGGTGACTTTAAATTTTAAGATTATTATCATATTATCAAACACTCCATACAAAAAATGTATATCCCACGTAACTTGAATATTATGAATTGTTTGCTTATTTAATTTATGAAACTTTATGCCTGGTAAAAGGGCGGATGATACTATGATTATTTATTTATTTATTTATTGTAAGAAACAAACAGCAGTTTTATACAGGATGTTAAAAATGAAGCGGTTACAAATGAGGTAAGCCAAAACAGTTTCTTATGCTAATGGTTATTATGATATAATACAAAATTTTAATTGGTTATAAACATTACATGAAAATGAAATTAACAAAAATTTATAAATGTAAGTATATTAGAAGAAAGAAGGAATAGGAAAGGGCAAGAGGCAGAGGAAGATGGGATGGGGACAGGAGATGCTCATGCTGTACCTTTTCTATAGCTGTGCATTAATTTAACTAACATTTGTGATCGTACGCTTGACTTCGTATCGGTATTTCACAAGAGTATTATTAAGAATATCGATATTGTTAAATTGCGTGTTATATTGCGCGCATATGCGGGGGATTGGAGAATTTTTTCTAAGGTTGGTTCTGTACGCGGGCAAATGAAAAAAATGGTTTAGTCTGGTTGGCCTTGCAGGTATGTGAATTCTTAAATAATTTACGAGTTCAGGAGAGTCCAGGCCGTTATTAAAAATTTTGTATAAAAATATTTGATCAGATATTAATCTACGCGTTTGAAGTGGAGTAAAGTTGTGAAATTTTAAGGATTCAGTGTTATTTGCAAAGAGTAATTTGAATTTATAATTTATGTGTTTAAAAAATTTGTTTTGCACACTTTCGATTCTGTCAATATGGCATTGGTAGAACGGTGCCCAAATTAGTGTGCAGTATTCTAAGTGGGGGCGGATATACGGGCGGTGGTGTAAAGGGAATACATAGTTTTAATATTGCGAAAAGGTTTAGATATGCGAATTATAAATCCCAATATCTTATTTGCTTTGTTGATTACTTCGTTAATATGTTTGATAAAATTTAGTTTTACATCTAGTACTACCCCAAGGTCACGGATTGATTCTATTTCATTGATATGTGTGTCATGAAAGTTATAATTAAAAGAAATTTTATTTTTGTTACGCGTAAAAGATAATTTGTTGCACTTAGAAATGTTTATGATTAATTTGTTTAATTTACAGTATGCAAAAAGACGATTCAGGTTTTCTTGAAGTTTTATGCAGTCATTGATAGATTTGATTACTAAGTATATTTTTTGTCATCTGCATATGCAAGGTAGTTAGCATGTAAAAAACATTTATAAATATCAAATATATATACATTAAACAATAATGGTCCCAGGTGAGAACCTTGCGGTACGCCAGAGGGCACAGTAAAAAAGCTAGACTTAGTTCACTCAACTGATACGCACTGTAGTCTTTTCTGCAGATATGAAGTTAGCCACCTAAGTAAGTCGCCATGGATTCCTAATTGGTGTAAATTTTTAATGAGGATAGAGTGGTTAACTTTATCGAAAGCTTTCGAGTAATCTGTGTAGATAACATCTACTTAGTGTCCATTATCCATATTGCTTGTTAAGTATTCAGTAAAGTTGACTAAGTTTGTTAGTACTGACCTTTTATGTAAAAAACCATGTTGTTGATTTTGTATGCTGCGGATAATAGTTATATAAATTTGATCGCACACAATACGCTCAAAGAGTTTTCTAAATACTGTGAGTATTGAGATTGGGCGATAATTTGCAATGTCACTTTTTGAACCAGTTGTATGGATGGGAATTATAATGGCTTCTTTGAATTTTGTGGGAAATATTCCTTTTTTTAAGGACATGTTAAATAAGTTAGTTAAAGGATATGCAAGATTTTTGGCACATTTTGAGATAAAATATGGCGAGATACCATCACTGCCCGCACCCTTAGTAACATCCAATTTATTCAAGTATTTATTGACCAATGAGTTGTTTATTTGTACGTTCCCGATCGGGTTATCATTATTAACGCAGGTAGAATTATCTATATTACTGGGATCATCCGTGCCCTCATCGCTTACGTAAGTAGATTGGAAGTGTTTACAGAACAGTTGGCACACTTGATGAGCACCGGTGCCTGACTCGTCTTTTAGGTTCATGATTTGTGGTACGCCATTTGCCCTATTTTTATTTTTAGCGTAATTCCAGAGACTTTTATTGTTAGATGGAATACTAGACTCAACTGAATTTATATATTGGGTGTAACAATGTTTCTGTAAGTGTTTTTGTTGTATGCGTTTGATAGAGAACTCTATGTAATCTACTGGGTTATTATTTGATTTCCATTTTTTGTGTAGTATTTGTTTCTCTTTTATGATTTTGATTAGGGGAGGTGAGTACCAGTTGGGAAATTTTTTCTTTTTATAAAGTATTATTCCTGAGAATTTTAGGTTAACAATATCCAACTAAGCTGGGGTGTGACTCTTCTTTATCGAGAATGTGCCGTAATTTTAACGAGACATAAAAATCATTCCATAAATTTGACAATGTCATCATTCGCCACCTTCAAATCATCTTATAGCGAATTACGATGTATATGGTAATTCTTAATAATATATACTATGCTCTAGCCCATTCGATAATACAATACGGTATTGTTGCATGGGGAGGAGCTTACAAAACCTCAATAAACCAAAAATTACTCAAAGATTAATAATCAAAATTATTACTAAGAAACCATCAGATTATTCAACCTCTCAACTTTTTCAAGACTTTCAAGTCCTAAAGGTAAAAAATAAAAAATAAAAATACAAATACATATATAAAAAATACACTGCTTCAAATACACAAAGACTATTCTAATAAGTCGCACCACGCCATGGTCCGCGTTGAGAGCAATAGGCAAAACACAGTGGGTCGCTTGTGTACGCCATTAATGCATACCAGTTTTGCACAACACTACTACACGTACAATGGAGTGGTGTGGTTTAATCAACTAGCAATAGAGCTGAGATTAGAACCTGACTACAATAAATTCAAAAATAAATTAAACAATAATATCTTAAATAATTTAGCCACTTAGAACTGCATTAACCTTTAATTAACAATACTTAGTCAAAAATTTATTTTATATTATTATTTTTTTTTATATTATTTTTTTTTTACACATTCGATTTATGTAAGTACGTAAATATAATGTATGTGTTATAATTTTTAATTTGAATTTTTTTAATAAAAAAAATTTTTTTTTTCTCTTCCCTTTACACACGAGTAGTTACACTCTCGTAAAGGTTATATATTATATACATCATCGCCCTTGAGGTGATTTTTCACAAAAACGGCGCTATATAAATTATTCAAATATTATTATTATATATATGTTTATACTGTTTCTAATCAATGTTGCATGTTAGTATTTAATGATTTGAGTTTAATCCGTTTGTAACCTGAAAAGGTAATTACTCATGATTATATTACATGTATATGTATATAAAAAACTAATAAAAAAAAAATAAAAAAAAATGGTGGTATTATTTGTTTATCCATGTATTGGCAACACCAACGAGAATGTTCGACCGGCGACACACGCCCGCCATTGTCGTTTCGGCGCCTCGTCGAACTTACTACACGACTTGTCTTAATATTTCTTAAACTTCCCATCTTAAGTAAAATTCTTGAAAAAATCGTTTACGACCAACTTTACCCAACTATCACTACAACAATTTCACAGAACCAACACGGATTCATGAAATATCGGTCTACAACATCTAACCTTGCCCTATTTGTCAACTATTTGCAGAGCAATATGGACGAAAGGGTGCAGGTCGATGCTATGTACACCGACTTCTCAAAGGCTTTCGACCGCGTTATCCACTCAATTCTGTTAAATAAACTCACTCGTCTTGGAATACACGGTGACTTGTTTAGATGGATTAAATCATACATTAGCAATCGTAGTCAAGTTGTCTCAATAAATGGAGTTTTATCCAAAATAATCAATGTAACCTCGGGTGTCCCTCAGGGTTCCCACCTTGGTCCGCTCTTCTTTAATATATACTTAAACGACATAGGCTCATGTTTCCAACACTCTAAATTTTTATTGTTTGCAGATGATATGAAAATTTACAAAACGGTTCGCTCTCTATCGGACTGTAAAGAGCTACAAAGTGACTTAGATAGGCTCTGCAACTATTGCACAGCTAACTATTTAGACCTCAATGTTTCTAAATGCCACACTATGTCCTTTACTAGAAACAAGCACATAATTAACTTTTCATATTCACTCTGCGATGAACCCGTGATCTCAAAAAATGAATGTAAGGACCTTGGAGTCTATTTAGACAGTAAACTTATATTTAATACGCACATTGATTCAATCACTGATAGATCTTACAAAATGTTGGGTTTCATACTACGTCTGAGTAAATTATTTAGAAATCCACATACTCTAGTAATGCTTTACTCCTCACTAGTCAGAAGTACACTGGAATTTGCATCGCCTGTCTGGAATCCCAAATATACCCAATACGTCAATAGCATAGAGCGCATACAAAATAAATTTATTAAGTATCTCGGTTATAAATACAACAATAATTACATCGGCACTCTCCGATCCCTAAAATCCAGGCGAACGGTAGCTGACATGACATTTCTCCATAAAATAATACATAACGAAATAGACTGCCCAGAACTTCTATCTCAAATAAATTTTAACATCCCTTCTAAAAGAACTCGCCACACCAACCTTTTTTACACAACTAGTAATAATACGAACGCTGCGGCCAACTCCCCCATTTCGCGCATCCTTCAAAGATTCAACTCAATTCAAAAAACCACAAATACCGATATATTTTTTGATTCCCTCCCTCTATTTAAGAAAAACATTTTTAGCACACTGAATTCGCACACATAATACACACATCCACACACATCCACACACCCTCACGCGCACCCTCACACATACAAACACTCTCACACACCCCTCTCCTTCAATAATTTATTAATTTAATTTAGGTATAATGTATTATTTATCTCACAAAAACATAAGTATATAACAGAGACATGTCATTGGTACCAATTATTGTATTAATTCTATAACTTTGTAACTATTTCCCATTATGTAATAATGTACTGTTTGTTTCTGCAAAATAAAAATAAAATAAAAAATAAAAATTAGTATCTAGAATCTAGAACTTCTGATATATTGTCGCGGTTGATTTAAGTTTGTGATAATCTGATAAACGCAATTAGCATTTACCAAGTGTTATTATTCCTGATAATCCCGCAACTTTTATAGAGTGTGGTTGAGGTAAGTAGCCCATCTACCTTACATAATCGGTTAACAAGCTTCAAAGTAGTTCTAAACCATAGGTTCTCAACGTGGTCGATAACGCCCCCTTGTGGGCGTTTGACACTGTCAGGGGGGAGGTAGATGACCCAGAGAAAATTAGGGGGCGTTGAGATGGCACTGTGAGGGCGTGAGCAGGTAAAAAAAATGATCTAAAAAACATAAAACACGCTTATCGCATATTATGGATTATAAATTAATGTGATGTGAGAAATGTTCATAGTTTTAATTTATACATATATTTTACATATTTGCCTCGAAAAAGACAAAAAAGTGAAAGCAGGTAAGTAAATAACTAAGATATTAGTAATTATGTAATAAAGATCATATATGACATAAATGTGAATGGTAGAATGTATCCAATTTTCAAGAATTTTGGGGCATAATATCAAAAGGTATATCTGTTAAAGCGACAAGCAAACTCAAGAGGGAATCGGAATAACAATTTGGTGGCGATTTTGAAAAGGCACTTTTAGAGAACCTCTAAAATAAATTTAGTTTTTATGAATTATAAATGTGATGTGAAAAATATTTATGCTTTAAATTTATAATTTTATTTTACATATTTGCCCCGAAAAAGTAAAAAAGGTAAGAAATAAATGAAAATAGGTATTTAAGTAAATAACTAAGATGTTAAGAGGGCATAACCAGAGAAAACCAGAAATATGTCATTTTCAAATCAGATTTTAGACGTATTGACTCTTTTCCACAAAAAAATTATAAATGGATTTCGAAAGATTGTTCTTTTATATAGTAATAAATTTTGAGAAAAAAAAAAAGTTTTTATTATAATAAGGTTATTCCATAGGTCGTTGGCAGATTTGTTAAATTTTCAAAAAAGATTTTGTATTATACCATACCCATTTCAAATAATATAATCATGCAGTAAAATAAATCAATAGATTATCTAGCAAACGCATGTTTTAGAATTTTAATTTTAGTTTCAATAAAATCATTAAAAAATATGTACGTACATGTGTTTCTTGACGAAAATTGGTCCATTTGTGTATTTATTTGCGCACTTACAAACTAATATATTTCAGATTTTTTTTACATTCTTATTAATTTTAGACATTATTGAAAAATGATAAATACTTATAATCAAAAAATAATTACAAAAAGTACATTATTTTAATAGTTTTATCATCACGCCTTTCAGCATTTTTGGATGAAGGTATAAATTAAAGCTAATTTGGATTGAAATAAATTCAATATCGAGTTATAATTTAAAAAAGCTGGTACGGAGAATACTTAATCTTTCTCATTGTAACCGCCCTGTACGATCGTAAGAAGAACTTTCGACGAAATGTCGATTTTCGTCCGCTGGCTGGTTAAACGCTCTTAATAATTATGTAATAAAACAAATGAGGTACTCGTGGGAAAAACGGACCATCTCAGTCCACCACAGCTCCCGTCACCGAGAGAATTTCTCATTGATGGTCTTTGGGAAATACCCATTGCTAGTGAAATTGAGTAAAATGGAGAGGCATGTTGAGTCCAGGACTTCGTGGGATTCCAGGACTTCGTTATTATTATTGGTTGGCGACTTTGCCTACATGTAAATAATGAATTTTGAAATAATGAATTGCTGTTCCTCAATCAACATTCTACTAATTATGGATATCATTCTCCTTTATCCAGAATGTCGAGACTTGTCAACGCGAATCAAAGCATTGAATGTTTTGGTGTAAGCCTAAATGACTTTCGGCAGTCGTTACGCAATGTAGTTTTTTAAATTCTTTTTAAATCCATCTTCAAGCTACTTGTAGTTATCTTCTCTATGCACTTGTATATTATTTATGTATTTATTTATTTATTTATTGTGAAAAACAGTTAACATATATATCCAATTACATTTCACAATTTTTAGTTGATAGTGTAATACATTAATTATATAGGTACATTAATAATGACAGGTACTAAAGAATACATTTATTTCGCTCTTGAAATGATTGTAGTTCGATTGAAAAATGTCAATTTCAGAAGAAAGGTTTAATAGTGAGGTCATTCTCCCCAGAGGCATAACCATTGGTAGGTTGGTCCTGCCTCTAGGAAAAGTAAAAAGTCTGTGTTGCCTTGCTCTGGTGAAGTTATCGGGGACAAAAAAGTGAAATCCTTTCCAGGACATCAGGATTACAAATGTCCCCGTTTAGCAGCTTGTGTGCTACTAGTACCATTGCAATTTTTCTCCTAACGTCGAGACGATTTAGTCCCAGCATTCCCGCGAGAAAATCAGAGGGATACAACAAAGGGTACCCATACAATAAGGATAAGGATACCCAAACTCTCGCATGTACAGGTACCGCATGAACTTTTTTTGCACCTTTTCAACATCATTTGCGTATTGGGCATCTTCGGGTCCCCATATTACTGATCCACTTTCGAGAATGCTGCGAACCAGAGTGAAGTAGAGCATTTTTATGACTGCTGTGTTGGAAAAAGATTTAGCGTTGCAGATTACAAAGCCTAGCATTCGCATCGCAGAGTTGCACACCGAATCGATATGAGAACGGAATGTCAGGCGTGTGTCAAAAGTGATTCCTAAATCCCTCATTTGTGAAATATGTTTTAACGAGGTACCAGACATTTTGTAGTTATAATATAGAGTACTCCTAGCCCTTGTATAGCACATAATTGTACACTTTCCGCTGTTAAAATAGAGTTTATTCAGATTACTCCATTCTACGATTCCGTCGATATATATGTCGATATATTATATGTATTTTGTCAATGCTTTTCATCTATATGTAATCTCCTTTCATTGTGATCTCTCTTTTTTTCAATTCGTGTTATTGTTATTTTGTTAATTGGACTATTTGTCCGTAAATAAATAAATAAATGTGATCCGACTTGCAGAAACCCGACACATTGGATTCATTCAGATAGAGGGTCGCCGAGAGCCCGGTAGGAGACAAATTATATTTGTAAGTAAAATGGAGAGGCATGTGCGTATCAATAATATACAATATTTGGTTAATATTTTCATAAAATGTATAGAAAAAAGCCACCAGTGTGGTGATTTAGCTATATAAATTTATTCTCCTTAACTGTGCATTAACTTACATGAGCATTAATATAATTTCTAAGATTTGTTTTATTTGTAAGATCATTTTATGTGCGTTTGTTTGGTTGGGAAGGGCGAATAGGCCCCCCTGGGAAGCATCCGCCACCTCCAGTTAGTAGCCCTAGGGCTGAACCGAGCCGCCTTATCGTTAATTTATTTTATTTTGATACAGTAAGACTAAATACATAAGAGTGCAATGCTATTGCATTACGATGAATTTTGTTTTCATTTATGTTTTAATTAGGTACTTACCTAATATTTAAACATTTTTTTTCTTTTAAAGTTGTTTATGTAATATGGCAGACTGGGATTGCACTACCCTCCCAGTCCTGCTGGAATAAAAACTTAAATAAAAATAAAAATAAATTACCTCTAATAAGACTGCAATACGATTGTGTCCGCAGCAGGCATTATTATTTGTTTATTGAACAAGAGCGGTCGGTAGCTAATTCTTATTTCTAGGTTCAAATGTTAAAGCGAGAGAGAATTATATACTTCTTTCTTGCGCTGTCCCAACTCATTGCCTAGGTAGGCTGTTGGGGTCGGCTCTTCTCGTTCTCAGGTTGTAATTTCTCATGTTCTGGGTATCGCCTTCATCCAGGCCGTTTTTCTGAAGAATTTTGGTGCATTGAGTCATCCAGGAGTTCTTCGGTCTTCCTCTGGATGACTGTCGATGAAGCTCCATAGACATTGCCTGCCTCACTGTGTGATCCGATGGTCTCCGTCTTATGTGTCCATACCATCTCAACTGTCGTTCCTCCAGCTTACTATTTATGTCTGTGACACCCAGGCTACCACGAATGCGTGAACTTTTGATCTTATCTTCTAGTGATACTCCTGCCGACCATCTAAGCATTCGAGAAAGTAATTATATATATTCCGATAATCTTTAAATACGTACATATAAAAAGATATTGTATTTATTTTATTGGTGGGCTAGAATTCCAATAATTCATGCGCTTGATAGCTGCAAGATGAATTGTTATTTAGCCTCCCACGTAGTTAAGTATTGAAATATGTAGGTACGTACATATAAAAAGATATTTTATTTAATTTATTAAGGGGCTAGAATTCCAATAATCCATTCGCTTGATAGCTGCAAGACGAGTTGTTATCTACCCTCCTACATAGTGTAGTATGTCACGTTTGATATTGTTGTAGCTGAAAACGATTTTTTTTTTTTCAAAATTTCAACATTTTGTATGAAGATATACAGAAATGTGGTTGCGGCGCATCCACATTTCAGTAGAATACTGTAAATCTTTACACAAAATGTTGAAATTTTGAAAAATAAACTTCGTTTTCAGCTACAACAACATCAATAAGTCATATTTTTCAATCATTGAAAACTGAAAACTCACGGACCGCCACTGCTAGATTGCTATGTGCAAACAAAAGATACCAATATCTACGATAATATACGTTTTGCTGATACTAAACAGAAGAAAAGATTAATAACACTTCTACGGAGATAAGCACCATCATTTTAAAACTAGTAGCAGAAACGAACAAGTGTCTCTGTTGAGTTAAATTCACTGTGCCTGTTTTCGAGTTTATTTTTTAGTGCCATACGTTGAAGTCGTGTTTGTGAAAACATGGCATTTGCAAATTTGCAAGACAAAGACGAACAAGCCGAACAACTAGGCAGAGATGGAGAAACTATAATTAATACTGAATCACTACAAAAACAAAATAAAGCATATTTTGATAATCTACGAAGTGGTTTCAATGAAGTGAATAGTTTTGAGAATGCTAGTGGATACTCACCACTTGAAAACGAGTGGAGGTCTGGAAGCAAAGAAATGGAAAAGTGGGAAAAAGTTCGTAAACAAAATTTCGTACCTGAAAGTGAAGAAGTTTTAGAAAAAACGGGTAGCAAAGTGAAAAAGGAGAACGTAGAAGTGACACCTCAGCAAACCAGTGGCTTTTCAAAACTCGACGTAAGCCATGATAATTTCGATGTCGATAATTTCCTTAAGAAAAAGGAATTAATGTGGCAATCAGGATTGCTAGATATTCCTGCGGAGCGAAGCTATTCGGAACATTTTGAAAACCGCAGTAGAGAAGAACATTTTGAAAAAGTAGTAGAAACTCCCGAATTAAAAACTAAAATCCAACAAGGTACACCAACGCAACTAAAAAAAGGCGAAGTAAATAATCCTATTGGTTTGGACCACAATGCTAAGAGTATATATGTAGCAGGAGCTTACGAGAGCACGCTTAAAGATATTGAAGAACAGCAAGAAAGCAGGAAGAAGTGGAGTGAAGATGGTGGACTTCCTGATGATGACACACGTGGTCAAAAAGAGAAAAAAAGTGGATTGCAACAATCACATGAGAAAATGCCTGCTCCCGAAAAAGAGGCCAAAGAGAAAAAAGTGTTGGTGAGAAGGGGAGACTTAAGCGGATCTCTGAGGTCTCTCTCAAGTGATACAGGCGAACCGCACAATTTTGTGCATGTAAGTGGATACTCACTACTTGAAAGCGAGTGGAGATCTGGAAACACACGTATTGAGAAGTCGGAAACAACGCATGACCAAAATTCCATACCAAAAAGTGTGAAACAAGAAGAAGTTGTAGAAAAAACGGCTGGCAAAGTGAAAACGGAGAAGAAAGTAAAGGTGAAAAGGGGTGATGTAAGTGAACCGATTACTCCTCAACATACCGGTGGCTTTTCAAAACTTGGCGTAAGCCGAGATAAATTCGATGTCGATAATTTCCTTCAAGACAAGGAATTGCAGAGGCAGATGGGAATGCTAGATAATGAAGAACAAGAGGCAAGTACACCAATCTTTAAAAAAAATGCTATGAACTCAAATAAAAAACCAAAAATATACAATAAAATCAAAACTTTAAAAACAAACAATCAAATTTCCGAGGAACGAAGCAATTCAGATCGTTTGGAAAACAGCAGCGGAGAGGAACATTTGGAAAAATTAGAAGGAACACCGGAACTAAAAAACAAAATTCAGGAAGGTACATTAAAAAAACTAAAAAAAGAAGAGATAATTGATCCATATCAATTTGAACACGTCAGTGGCCATACGAAACATGGCGAAGAGGGTAGTGGTTTAAATGTGGCAGAACATAACGTGAGATTGTATGAATATGTTTATAGACAGCAAGCAGACACTGAAAAAAATAGCAAAGAAGTCCTCGACACACAACTAGAAAATGCACAAAAAGTAAAAAAAACGAGCACGAAAAAAACTGGAAACCTTAAAATGTCTGAAATAGGCGATCCAGTCAATTTTAAACATGAAAGTGGATATACAAAAGTAGATGAGAAAAGCCAAAATAAATTAAATTACGATACGTCTGTGTAAAAACCCAGCGGTTGCGTTTTACCACCAGCTACGTAGCAGTCCCTTTGACTTCTCCAACTCGTCTCTTCAACTTCTCTCTCGGAACATCGTCTGGCACCGCTTTGGGAGAGATTTCATGCGTCCGTCACTCCTGGATACACTGACCCTCAGATTCCTACCCACCTCGTATACTCCTTTCCTTCCAAGAACTTTCTCTCCTTCCTTTCCTAAAAAGACTCTCCACACAGCGTCTCCAATGATGACATGGGCCCTGAGGGAAATTATTTTCCTCGTGGAGCTAATGAATTTAAAAAAATATATATTTACATATATATTACAGAGGGTGATCTGGGAACTGTAACCGTTGCAGACATGGTAGTAGTAACCAGGTTCTAGTGTGTACCGCGAAGTCAACACAATTAAGTAATTAAACATAATATCGCACACATATCACCTCGCCATCGGATCAGCATCGCCTCACCTCTAGCCGATCTCCTTCTCTTCCCAACTCGTTTGAATCATAGGCCAACAACCCCGGGTGGGGACTCCATATTCCATAGTCTCACTGAACAGTTTGATGGTTCATTTCGGTCCATTTTAATCCTTTCCTTTCACTTCGTCATTCCTTTCCTACTGTAAAAAAATTATTTTATTAAAATTTATGTTTACGTTTTTCATAATAAACTCCAGCCTAATTTTCTTATTTTTTAATGAATAATGAATGACCTTCTAACTAAAATATTTTTATTTTTAGAGTTAGTTTTAATAGTTAAAATAATTGTCGAAGTTTTAATTTTTCAAGACCCCCCGAAAACCACCGTATGTATGGTGAATCGTGTGACGTCATCACTCCTGAAAAATTACTACAGGATCGCGCAATCAGCTGATCAACTGCCGCCATTTTGAATTCCGTTGTTCGAAGTATTCTACCTAGAAGTAGCATAACTTTTTTTTTGTGCAGTGGTTTTTGAATATTTTTAATAATAGAGATAAACTAATAAGAGATACCTTTATTTTTTAAACATTATTTAGGCCTAAATAATGTTTCAATTAACACAACAACTAAATCTCTATAAACAGTATGTAAATAAACGAATAAATTAATACGATGTCTTGTGTCATATCATACATTCCCATACAATGACTTTACGGTGACGTCACGACACGTCGAACAGTGAAGTCACCGCTAAAATTTCAATAATGCCAACTTGACGTCGTGTTTTTACGATCCGATTAAAAATGGACTTTTTAATAATTTTGTTAAAACTCTGCGTTTAATATTATTAAATAAAACTTATAAATTCAGAATCAGCGTTTCCGCAATTCCTAAGAACAGTAATTTTATTAATTCCTTGTTTATTGTTTTTCAGGTACACAATTTAACTAACCGTAATTGTGTTCCATTTAAAACTGTTTTTTTTTTTTTTTTAATATTTTCTTTATTGAATATCTACTTCAAAAAAGAGTTACATATTATTAAATGTTTTGTTATATAGACCTCATTAAGTAATTATATTTGTTTTGAGGTCTAAAATAAATTTATTAGTTTTTTTTTACATTTTTATTAAAACAAAAATAATGTTACACCGTTTACATACTATAAGTTTTATTGTACATAGTAAAAATTTCAGTGTAGTATATAAGATGTTGCCTCCTCGTTGGGATCTCCACCTTGTCGGGGTAAGGAGGCTTGAGTATTCCAAGGACTCTGAGAGCTATGCTGGCGGTAGTGTAACTACCAGAAGGGCCTCCCAAGCCAGACAGGTCACAGATGAGGAGTCAGACTAAGAGAGATCCACTGCTAGAGGGCAGCAGTACCTGGCAGTATTGAATCAAGGCGGAGAAGAGTAACTTCGGTACGGCTTGGTATCAACATTCTGCAAGCGATGATAACGTATTTAACTAACCGGTTGCAATACTGCGATGAGGAAAGCAACGGGAAACTACCTCATTATATCTTCCCAGGAAAAATCATGGTAATGGCTGATAAATACAACGGCCCCGAGTACGGGCGCCCCTTAAATGGGGCAGGGGTGCTAAGAATCTCCCGGTCAGCTACTATCAAGATAAAAAGAAAAGAAGAAATGAGTAAAATAGGAACATGGAATGTGAGGAGTATGCTCCAACCAGGAAATATTCAAAACACCATAAAAGAAATGCAAAGATTGAATATCAATATACTTGGTGTAGGAGAGATGAGATGGAGAGATTCAGGAAAATGTACTGTAGACGACTATACTGTCTACTACTCTGGTGACACTAAATCCCGGAATCGAAATGGAGTTGGCATTATCGTTACAAAAAAAGTAGCAGGTGCCGTGACGAATATCATTCCACATTCAGACAGGATCATTATGATACAAATTCAAACATCAACAGTAAATACTAATATTATACAAGTATATGCACCTACATGTGATTGTGAAGAAGAAGAATTGGAAAACTTCTATGAAAATTTAACGAAAGTTCTTTCCTTCACAAAAAAACATGAAATAACTATAATAATGGGCGATCTTAATGCTAAAATTTGTAAAGGTAAAGAAGAAGATGTTGTCGGGGAACATGGTCTCGGTACGAGGAATGAAAGAGGAGATCGGTTTGTACAATTCTGCTTAGAAAACGAATTAGCAGTTACTAATACATTCTTCAAATTACCGGAAAGGCGTTTATATACATGGAAGTCGCTAGCAGACTCAGTCCAGAGAATTGTACGAAATCAAATTGACTATATTATCATCAACAAAAGATACAAGAACTCGATTAAGTCTGTAAAAACATACCTGGGTGCTGATGTACCATCAGATCATAATTTACTCCTGGCTGAATTTAGGTTGCGTTTTAAGAAAATTGATAAAAAAAACGGGCTTTGAAATTAGATAAAGACAAGCTTAAAGATCTAAAGTCTGTGTAAAGAAGCAACACAAATATTGGAAAAACAATTCGCCGACCTCCAGACTCAACTATACAACAGAGAAGAAAATATTGAATACATCTGCAATGAATCAAAGAAAATCATCACAGAGATTGCAAAGGAAAAATTCAAAGAAGAGACGCCGCAAAAGAAACAGAAATGGATGACAGACGAAATACTAAACCTCATGGAAGTAAGAAAAAAATACAAAAATCGAAACGTGGAAGAATACAAAAGAATCCACACAGATTTTCGGAGTAAAGTTAGGCAAGAAAAAGCTGATTGGCATATTCAACAGTGTGCTATAATTGAAACCCACAATGATAAACATGATATTTTCCAAAGTACACAAGAAAATCAAAGAATTGACTGGAATAAATCGTAAATCCGACATAGGGCAACTGGAGGATCGAGATGGAAAACTTCTAACCGATATTAACGAAAAACTAAAAAGATGGAAAGACTACATCTCAGAACTCTTCAATGATAATAGAAGCGCAGAATATGATATGGGAAATATTACAACAGGCCCACCAATCACAACAAATGAGGTAGAACATGCAATTCGTCTCTCTAAAACTGGGAAAGCAGCGGACCCAGATAGAATACAGGCTGAAATCCTTAAACTCATAGGAAATAAAGGCATCCTAGTATTGACCAGTCTCAATATATAATACAGGAATTATCTCACTAGATTGGCTTCGATCCACTTTTGTTACTCTCCCAAAGAAAGCAAAAGCAAGAAAATGTAGTGACCACCGGACAATTAGTTTAATGAGCCACTTATTTAAGATATTTTTGCGAATTATACATGGACGCATATATCGCAAAGTGGAAGAAAAGATAGGTGTCACACAATTTGGCTTTCGAAATGGGTTGGGTACTCGAGAAGCGTTATTTAGTATTCAAGTACTAATCCAAAGATGTAGAGATGTGAATACAAATGTACATGCATGCTTCATTGACTTCCTTAAAGCATTTGATAGAGTTAGACACGACAAAATGATTCAAATTCTGAAAACCTCCGGGATAGACGATAAAGATATAAGGATAATAGGTAATCTTTATTGGAACCAGAAAGGAGCAGTAAGAGTAGAGCAATGTCTAACAGACGAAGTGGAAATAAAGAGAGGCGTGCGACAGGGTTGTATTCTTTCACCTATGCTGTTCAACTTATATTCAGAAGAAATATTCAATGAAGCTCTGCAAGAAGCTACTCAAGGACTTGTTATAAATGGGAAGATTCTAAACAACCTGCGTTATGCAGATGATACGGTACTTCTAACAAGTAACATTGAGGAGTTACAACTTTTGCTGAATCAAGTAGTGAAGACTTGTGAGAATTTTGGGCTAGAACTGAGTATAAATAAAACAAAATACATGCTCATAAGCAAAAGTAACGCATTGGATGAACATCTTTATATTGCTGGAACAAAACTGGAGAAGGTACAAAGTATTGTAAACTTGGGCTGCAATGTAAATGATAGATGGGATCCTTCAGTTGAAATCAAATGCCGCATTGAGCAAGCTCGTGCAACCTTTATCCGCATGAAAAAAATGTTCTGCAGTCATGATCTCAACCTTGGATTACGAATGCGAATGGTCAGATGCTACGTATTTTCAATATTATTTTATGGAATGGAAGCATGGATGCTTACTGAAGAATTAATTAGGCGACTTGAGGCATTCGAGATGTGGATCTACAGAAGAATACTTAAAATAAGCTGGATGGACAGGGTCGCAAATGAAGATGTTATGGTTCGGATGAATAAAGAAAAGGAAGTTATTAAAACCATAAAAATCCGAAAACTTCAATATCTTGGACACGTGATGAGACATCCAGAGAAGTATGAGATCCTGCATCTCATAATGCAGGGAAAGATTGCCGGAAGACGGGGCCCTGGAAGAAGGAGAACCTCATGGCTGAAAAACCTGAGACAGTGGTTTGGCCAGTCTACCGTGGAGCTGTTCCGGGCCGCAGTAAACAAAGTCCGCATAGCCAACATGATAGCCAACGTCCGTTGAACGGACAAGGCACAACAAGAAGAAGAAATATTAGATGTACCACCATAATAAAGATAGGCTTGTGTTAAAGGGCCATTAACCAGCCAGCTGTCGAGAATCCATATTTCGTCGAAAGATGTTCTTACGATCGTATAGGGCTGTTCCAATGAGAAAGATTAAATATTCTCGCTAGCAGCGTTTTTAAATAATAACTCAATACCGATTTTATTTCATTGAAAATTTGCTTTAATTTATACCTATCTACATTCAAAAATGCTGAAAGGCGTAATGATAAAACTATTAAAATGATGTACTTTTTGTAATTATTTTTTGATCATAAGAATTTATAATTTTTCAATAATGTCTAAGCAAAATAAGAATGTAAAAAAAACTTAAATATAATTGTTTGTAAGACCGTAAATAAATAGACAAACTGAAGTATTTTCGTCACAAAACACGTGTGCGGATCTTTCTTAAAATGATTTTATGTAAACTAAAATTAAAATTCTGAAATATAGCTTTCGCAGATAATTTATTGATTTATTTTACTGTATGATTGATTATATGATTTGAAATGTGTGGTATATTATACGAAATGTTGTCTTTCGAAATCAATTTATAATTTTTTTGTGGAAAAGAGTCAATATTTGTTACTCGCTCTTAATTTTTCTTCTACGGTGATTTCATCGTCCGTTATAAAAATAAACAAAAACAGATCTCAGTGTGTGCTTTTTAGGAACCTCTCTCCGAGGAGTATTGACCATAGTTGATAAGCAATTCATAATAATATAAATAACAATAATTTTTCAATTACGTATTCCAGAGCAAATATATAAACCATATAAACAAAACATGATATTTTTGCGATACACAACACTGCGAATGTGGCAACTTTTTACGCGAGAAAGATAAAGTTACGACTACCGCTTTGAGCCAGAAAGGAAATCAGGTACGTACATAAGTTACGCTTAAGGGAGTATTCCAGTCTACATACATATTTTTTTTTCATATTTTGATAGTTTAGATATTCAAAAATATCTCACTTAAAGGATTCTTCGAAATTAGAATTATTTTAAAAGTTATAGCCATTTTAGCGTCGCGGTTTCGACGAAATCTAACTAGAATCTAAGGTAAAGCACCCTATTTCTGACACGTTAAGCTATTACTTTTTTTTCTTGAATTTCAATATTTTTTTGTAAAATCAACCTTGTATTACTGAAACGAAATTTTGAATTCTAGGAAACATTGTTCAATTTCAAATAATAAAATATCACTTTTTGGTAAATTTATTACCGTTAAATATTTAAAATCATTTAATAAGTAACATGCTAACAAAACACATATTTCTGACATACCAAAATCAATATGTTCCCATTGATTGACATGGCTGTTCGTATTTCTGACATACCAAAATCAATATGAATCCAGTATCCGACATACGTTGATGCAAATAAAATGCAAAGCCAGGTGGACAACATTTAAAGCAAAAATCGGTATTTTGGAGAAACTTTATTAATTATTAAACATACAATTTAAAAAAAACTTTTTTTATACAGGGATGAAAATTAGTTAAAACATCGCTTACATTATTTTTCCTTTGTTTTACGCAAAGGAACTTAATCGTATCTTGCCTTCTTCAGGCATTATATCTAAATTAAATAAGTACAGGCATTTCAATAATAATAGTTATTTTTGTTGCGTCACATTCATTGAAAGAAGTAGAAGGTTGATTGATAATAGGCCCGAAAAAACTATTTTTAAATGGAGTAAGGGTATTCCTGTTAACAAGATTAATTTTCGATGTTTTTTTTTATTTCTCGTTTAGTATTTCCATATTAATTTCAATGTCTTCAAAGGGATATTCAAAATAGTTTCGTCAATTATGTCAGCAATCCACTGAAGGTCTTTACCCTTATTACTATCAGAATTCTTTTCCGATGATATATTCGAAATATCTAAATTCCACGAAAAATTGTCTACAGTTATGGTCTTAATTTTTCAAATATCAAATAATGCCTTGTACTCCGCAAGGCCCATCCGAACCTCGCGCGATTCACGAAATTCTTTCAAAACAGCAGAATAATAAGGGTAGGGAAAGGAATGAGGGGATATAACCGGTGATACATTATTTTCTACAAAATATATTGTTTCTTCCACTGCAATGCTCTCTGGAGGCACTGATTTTATACTTTCATTGAATAATGATGTTTTTCATCATTTGCATCAAAAGGAAAAAGACCATTTTTGAGGTGCGATTTCATATCCGTGTTATCTGGTGCGCTTTTTAAAATAAGTGCAAAACTTTCCCTTTTTACTTTTGCTTCCTTATTTTCAGTCACCATTCCTGGACAGACTTTTTGAAGGACACTTTTAATGGCCTAAACACAGCAACATCCAGCGGTTGCAAGATGTGTGTGGCGTTTGGGTACAAAGCCACCGAAGTAATTTGATTTGCTTTGCAAAACTCACAACATTCAGTGTTAGGTGAGATTATGCCCGTCTACGAAAATAATGACAGAAGTTATATATATATATACATTTTTTTTACATTAGCTCCACACAGGAGGCCCTGAGGAAAATAATTTCCCTCAGGGCCTATATCATCTTTGGGGATGCTGTGTAGAGGGTTTTTTAAGGAAAGGAAGAAGAGAAGAGTTTTGGGAAGGAAAAGGGTTTAAGGGTGGGTAGGAATCTGGAGTTCAGTGTGTCCTGGTCATCCGCCTCCAAGACCTAGACAAACCTCACCCCATGAACCCGGGCACCTCTGCTAAATCACCAAACGTAGTGAACCACTTGGGGTGACCTATGGCAGAGGTGTTGGATATTTAATTTTATTAAAACACTAGCTGGTTCCCGGCATGCGTTGCTATGCCATTTAATAAAGAAATTGTTTCTCCCTGCGTGTCCTTTCCCATTTATTCCGTTACCCTTCCACCTCTCATTCCTCTCCGCCTCCTCCACCTTCCCTCTCCCCAGTCCATTTCCCCCTTACCCCGTCCCGCGAACCCCCCTCCCGAGTTCCCCTCCCCCCTCCTAGTGTTTCCTCCCCCCCTTTCCCCTTCCCTCCTCCACCCCTGCATTCCATACATTAATTCCCGGTACATTTAGTTTTCAAACAGCGTGCCACCTATTGCAATTTTTTTATACAAATTTCACAATGCCAGAGCTTACTTATACAAACCTTGTCCTGACAATAACGAACACAAAACAAAAAGAATTATCCAATTTGGTGCAGTCGTTCGGAAGTTATGCGCGTACATACATTTCGGCGATTCATTTTTATTTATAGAGATTAGTTCGGTAACATTATTTATTTTATAAAATTGTTACTCACAAACTCGCAAAACATTGCCAAATTTGCCCCTAAAATCATTAGAAAACTATTTCTTAAATGGCCTCAATTTTATATTAAAAATACCAGAAAAATTAAATTACACTATCGGCAATAGATATTTCTCAAACATTTTTTTAATTATTCGATTTGTTTGGGTATTTTGGCATCAAATCCAAAATAAGGGAGGTCATTCATTCTTCATTATTCATTCCATTCTTCTTATTTCAGGATTAAAACCACCCAAATTATGATAAGTATCAATTTCTGACATACCGGTCAGAAATATGAACATGATTTTTTGAAGGTGTACCATTTTCTGACATACATATCAGAAATATGGTCACCCTATTAAAACAGGTACCTATTTCTGACCGCTCAAAAACTGTCATAAATATATTGAAATATATTATTTTCCGTTTTAAATGTATAAATATGGTCAATACTCTATTGAAAAACATACAAAAACAATACGTAAAACATTGGTGAACTGTGTGTTCACATTTTGTAAAATTTGGTTTACTCGCCGAAAAAGGTGAAAAAATGTGCAACATCACAAAATCACCAAAATCATATACTAAATAATATTTTGGTAGAAATGGGTGTCAAATAGTCCTTAGACTAAACGTTGGTTGGAGGGAGAGGGGAACAAATTTCTCGATGCGCTAATATCAATATACGTAGGAATGTTACTTCAGTTGGTAAAATCGTAATTTATGTTACATATGTCAGAAATTGGAGCAGGGTCAGAAATGTGGTGTTTTACCTTAAATAGAAAAAAAAACTTTAAACGCAACTACTTTTTTCGAGACGGTTGTCACGATATCTCAAGTTCTACTAAACCAATTTACTTAAATTTTGTGTGAGTCTTCTCTATACATTTACACTATCGCACAACAAAAACTATAATAAAATTTCAATTTTTACTATTTTTAAAAAATCTGGAAAAGTAAAAAAAAACTGGTATAAAGGTCTTTTTATTTCAGACAGCCGCAAGTTCGAGAAATTTTTTCTTTAGTTCGGGCGATTGCAGCATTTGTTTGGATTAAGTATTAATTTGTTTTTTTTTCAGATTACTAGGATGCTTGCTTTTTTGAGACCCCCTACTTCAACACCCTGTAAATTTTAGAATTTTTTATTTTTTCCTTTGACTTTTTTTAAACAGCTAGTAAAATAATGGCTAGAAAAAAAATTTAATTTTTTATTGAAATAGAAAAAATACCTACAATTCATGCCTCTATTCTAGAATACTACTCTATTCTAGAATACGTGGGCGATAACGCCCCCGACAAGGGGGCGTTATCGCCCACGTTGAGAACCTACGTACTAAGCAGATGCGTTACGTAACTACGTAGAAACGTGGAAAACAAAAGATACCAATATCTACGATAATATACGTTTTGCTGGTACTAAGCCTTTTGTTTTATAAGATTATTCTTATCTTTTATAAGATTAATAACATTCCAACAGAGAAAGTAACTACGTAGAGACGTGCATAACAAAAGATACCAATATATACGTTTTGCTGGTACTAAACCTTTTGTTTTATAAGATTATTCTTATCTTTTATAAGATTAATAATATTGCAATAGAGATAGCACCATCTCATTCAACGGTAGGAACGAACTAGTGTCGTTATTGAGTAAAATTCATTGTGCCTTCAGAGTTTATTTTTAAGTGTGATACGTTGAAGTCGTGTTTGTGAAAACTTTGCGTGGTTATTCTGTTAAGAACCAAAAATTGAAGCCAACTACTAACAAAACGCAACCATCTACCATTAAGAGATAAGCTATCTTGTGGAGTTTCGTAGACGAATTAGATAGGAATCCGAAATTTCGGAGAAAAGAGGTACTGGAAAGAGTTCAATCAAAACGAGAATCTAACCCAATAATCACTGAAAGTATAGTATCAAAAAAGATAGCAACGGAAGAAAAGCAATGCGACATGACATACAAACAGGGACAAACACCTTGACATTTAAAAATGTAGGTACATGACAGTAATCAATATAGTATGGAAATTGGCCAAGCAAATTCATCACCGGAATATTTTAGTTGAAATACTCACAAAAAACAAAGCGAGTGATTTAAGTGGCCCCCACGACACGACGGCGTGACGTTTGAGCATGTGAATGGATACTCACAGCTTGAAAGCGAGTGGAGAAGCAAACATATGGAAAGGTCGGAAAAAACACGTGAACTAAATTTCGTACCATAAAGTGTCGTAGACAAGAAGTTATAGAAGTTGCAAAAAAGAAGTTGTAGAAAAACTTAAGATGAGTATCGAAAATTTTGATGTCGGCATAGCTGCCGATACACGACTAGAATATTCTCAAAATGCAAAACAATCGAGCAAGATAAAAACTGGAAATCTAAGAATGTCCGAAATATGCGATCCAGTCAATTTTGAACATGTTAGTGGATTTACAAAAATAGATGACAATAGCGAAAATGATTTAAGTGATGATTCATTATGGAGTGATGATTCACGACCAGAAAATTCTCAAAAAGTAAAACAATCGAAGAAGATAAAAACTGGAAAGCTAAGAATGTCCGAAATAAGCGATCCAGTCAATTTCGAACATGTAAGTGGATTTACAAAAGTAGATGAAAATGAATTAAGTGACGATTCGTTTTGGAGTGATGATGATGGAATTACTGATGATGATACACGTAACCAAAACAAAAACGAGAAACAAATTGGTTTTCAAGAATCAAATGACAAAATGACAGCTACCGTAAAAAGTGAGATAGCCGAAAGAAAAGCCCACAACGGTAAAAAAGAGATGGAGAAAAGGGAAGACTTATACAAGCCTTTAAAAGAGATGGCTATTACGGAGATGGGAGGGTCATCTGGGAACTGAATGGCACAACTGATGCAGGCACAGATGAAGTAACCAGGTTGTAGTGTGTACGACATGTCTACAGTCCACACCACTCTTAAGAAAATATACGAGTACATAATATTGCACACAAATCACCTCAGCACCGGATCAGCATCGCCTCACCTCTAGCCGATCTCGTTCCCTTCTTCACACGTTTGAGCCATACGCCATCAACTCCCATTGGAGATTACATAGTCCCACTGGCTTCGGACGGTTCGATGGACCTTTCCATCCATTTTAATTCCTTCCTATCACTTCCTCATCCCTTTCCTACTTTAAATAATTTTTTTTAATTTATATTTATTTAGGTTAATGTTTTTCATTGGAGTTTTAGGTGTCAAATTTTATTAATGTTACTATAATTAAGTTAGGTTAGGTTAGATTAAGTAGATTAAGTTAGATTAAGTTAGACTTAGGATGTTAAGTAGATTACTAAATACATAAGGTAAATGTATTATTGCGGGGCAAGAGATATTTTATTTGATTTATTGGGGGGCTAGAATTCCAACAATCCATGCGCTTGATAGCTGCAAGACGAGTGGTTATCTGGCCCCTTACATAGTTAAGTAAATTGAAATACGTGTATAAAAAGATATTTTATTTAATTTATCGGGGGGCTAGAATTCCAATAATCCATGCGCTTGATAGCTGCAAGACGAGTTGTTATCGAGCCTCCTAAGTTACGTAAATTCTAATGTAAAATCCAGGCTCATTTGTACAGCGCTCTTGAGGCGATTTTTCGCAAAAACAGCGCTATATAAGTTGTCCAAATTTATTATTATTATTATTATAATATCAATCACACTATACAAAAAATGTATTTCCCACCTACCTTGAATATTATGAATTGTTTGCTTTATGAAAATTCATGGCTGGTAAAAGGGAGGATGATACAATGATTACCAAGTTTATTTTTTATTATATAATATGTTCATCTTATGTATATTATTATTATGAGTTGACACTATATCATGAATACAAGAAGGAAGGAGGTAGCAACCCGGTACTTAAAATACAAAAGAATTGAAAAGAATTTTTCACTCGCTAAACAAAAAGGAATAACAAATAATTTAAAATATTTATAATCGAGTTATTGATTCCGTGACAGTTGAGCTCCTCCCCCCTCCAGATAAAGTCCCCCAGGGGGCTCCAGAAAAAAAATGTTCTCTCAAAGTGGGCAAAATAAGGTTGAGAACTTATGTCTAAACACTTGTTGTAAAAACTTATTATTGTTATGGAATGTATGGTATGTGTGTGTGTGTGTATGTTTATGATGTAATGTATAAGTATGTGCTTTCGGAGTAGGTATCTGGGCCTTAGGCTTGGAATAGACTCCGTCTGGAATTAAGATGCATAACAAGCCCAACAGAATTGAGGTCAAAACTAAAAACCTACCTTTCTGGACCCATAATCTACATACACCGATCTGAGAGTATCATACTTGTATTGCCTATGATATGTCTTAATCACATTTAACTTATTACGTGAGCAGTTTTTCTTCCATTGTAAATAGTAAAAAATTACAAGATTACAATTAGTGTAGTATGTATATAAGTTGTATCACTATAGGCTTAAGTTTAGCTTTAAGTTTAAGCTTAGTTTAATTATTCTTCTATGGCGATTTCATCGTCAGTTATAAAAATAAACAAAAACAGATATTAATAATTGCTTCTGCTGTTTCGGTTGTTTAATGAAATTATTGTGTGGTATTGTTGCAATTTGGGATGCGGGAATTGGTACCGCCGTCCCAGGAATCATTTAATGGATAACCAACACCTATGAAGATTCACCTCTCGAAATTTTTCTGATTTTTCTTTTTCAGATTTTCGATTGAGTTTCGCTAATATTGTCTTCATTTTTTTACAATATTATATTTCGAGGTTTTACTCATTAAAAATAAATTAAAAAACCAAACCAAATTTGTCTCCTCGTCAACCTTCTTTAATTCTACAACTATCTCCTGCTGCAAAACAACATAAAGATAAATGTTATAACTAAAAGATAAATCTCCTGTTGCAGATAGCTTAAAGAGCATCAAAGATAATCAAAATCTAATCCCAAATAAGCCTCCAGATTACAGAAATATCACTGATCTCGGTACAGTGTAAAGAAACAGAAGAAATATTCATTATGAAATAAGTTAAAAGAAAGGAAGCTATCACGGAGAGCCCACTGCATCCACCTTCTACACCGCCCTTAGTTTCACAACAACATAGATCTGTGAGATTTGATATGTTTTCTTAATTTAACTTCTTGTTCTTTTTTTAACATCTTGTTCTTAACAACATAGATATGTGAGATTTGAATTGTTTTCTTAATTTAACTTCTTGTTCTTTTTTTATCTAATTGTGGAAGGTAAACATCGAGACTTCGACAAGGCTTACTCTCAATAGCAATTGACTTCGAATCTGCACCGAAAAATATCAAGATCCAGAAGTCATGGTCAAAATAACATTAATTTTTTTAACAATTATTATAAGCAATAATTATCAGCCTGAAACACTCATCCACATTGAAAAATCTTCCGAGAAAAGATACATGACGCCAACGGGACATGAACCCGTGTCCTTCTGATTGCCGGTCAGCTGCTCTCCCAATTGAGCTATGGCGGCTTATCTTGTACCCGCCAAATGATTCAATATATACTAGTGTTTCATTCAAAAATTACTGCTTATTATATTTTTTCCACCTGAAAACAACCAACTTTATTTTTGCGAGAGAGACATTGTTAGTGTTAAAATCCCTCGCCAGGTGGCGTCGAGACAAATTATGTCTTCATTTATTGGGGAAATACTTAAACTTGTCAAATATTAAATATTATTTTTATTGCTAAACTAACGTTTAAGACAAGATTTTTATGCATAGCACAAAGGGTAACAATTATTATATGTATCTTTTCTCGGAAGATTTTTCAATATAGATGAGTGTTTCAGGCTGATAATTATTGCTTATAATAATTGTTACCCTTTGTGCTATGCATAAAAATCTTGTCTTAAACGTTAGTTTAACAATAAAAATATTTTTATTTTTTTATTAATTATTTTTTTTAGTAAATTCGTTGGTAATTTTACAATACATACAGGCTTTTTATACATAAACATTTAAAAAGTAGAGAAAAATACAAATTTTAAAATCAAACAGAGTTAAGATTTTTGTGTTGTCAGAGGATTGGCATACTATTTTTTCATCCTTGGCCTTTTTTTAAATAATAAAAAAAAAAACATATTTTAAAATAATAAGATTTATTTTTCTTAATAATATTTGTTTTTAAGTAAAAAGATATATATATATATATACATATATATTTTTTAAATAACCAGATTTTATTTGAGTCCCATTTGTAAAAATCGGAGTGTCACCCTAGTTGTTTTGAACTACCTTTGTTTCTTGGTGGGTATAGTAATTAAGGATTTGTTTTATGGTCTATATTGTTACAAATTACCCATCTGGTCACCAATATAATATTGTTATTTCTTACTTTCCGCATATAATATTTTAGTGTTTTGGATGTAGTGTTTTGAATTTTAGTGATTTTTTTGTATTTTAGTGATTTGTGTGTAAATGCACCACTCAAATTTATGAATTTAACCTCAATACAGGCTGCTAGTCCTAGTGAGGTTAATATTTTTGTAAAAAAAAAAAAATAAGAACACATGTATGGTGAGAAATTATAAAATAAAATAAATAAATAAAATTAGATTAACCAAAAAATTAAGATTAACCAAAAAAATTCCACATAGGCATCGCTGGTTCGTGGGTATACTTGTGTGTTTTTAAAACAGTTAAAATTACTCATAAGTACATTATATCTTTGAAGAGATGAAAAAATAAAATTAAAATAACAAAAAATAAAATTAGTGCTTACTGAATTACAATTCAAACGACATTTTAAGTTACAACAGGTCGATGTGACATTACAGCAAATAAGTGTTTGCATCAACGGTATTTATCCAAGACTTTATAACATTTTTGTATTTGCTGTAGGATATGTTTTTACATTCAATTTCTGTAGTCTTATAGAGAGAATTATACATTTTTGGTGTAATAAAATACGCATGTCTTTGCGCTAGTCTAGTTTTACACAGTGGAACTTCAAATACATTATTTAACCTATTACTTAATCAGTTTTCGTTTATTGGAAAAAGAATATTTCGAGGAAATATATATTTTAAACATTGAATACAATAAATTTTTCTTATCTCTAACAGTCCAGCTTCTTGGAATAATTGCACGGAGGGGTAGTTCATATCTTTATGCAACATTATTTTTAGAATTAATTTTTGGGTTATTTCTAGTGGCTTAATGTGCGTATTATACACACCCCCCATCCAATTATTCCATAAGACACTGACGTTGCACCAAAGCATGATACACCAATTTCATTCTTTTAGATTATTTAATTTATAAGTTAAATACCTAAGTTTATTTACAAGCTGTTCGATGTGATCTGTCCATTTGTGTTGACCGTCTATTATAATTCCTAAGTATTTAACTGTATTCCCCGTATTCATTTTTTTTACAGTTAGAGCATGAGACAAGATTGCAAGTATTTTTGTGAAACTTATATTTAATTAAGTTAAGGGTGCTGCCTTTTTGGTATTATAAAATGGAATATAAAGAGTTTTTTCACAGTTCAGAGTTAGAAGGTTTTGATTGAGCCATTCTTTGACAATGGATGTGCACTTATTTGCATTTTCAGAGATCTCATCCCAGGATTTACCATGACCATGTTTTCTGACTTTGAAAAGGCACTTTTAAAGAACGCCCAATATTAAATTTCGTTTTTTATAGATTATAAATTAATGTGATGTGAGAAATTTTTTATACTTGTATTTTACATATATACCGCAAAAAAGACAAAAATGTGAAAATAGGTAAGTAAATAACCAAGATATTAGTAATTATGTAATAAAACAAATATAAAACTTTTTTCCATTTTATTTATTTGTCACTCACTGGACCCATTGACCCCCAGATTCCCATCACCCCTCATACCGTTTTCTTTCCAAGAACTTTCTTTCTTTCCTTTCACTAAAAAGACCCTCCACACAGCATCCCCAAAGACGAAATAGATCCTGAGGAAATATTTTTTCCCCAGTGTATAATATTAAACCGATAATAGCTGGACTGTTGGAGAATATCTTTACCACTAGGCCGCCAATGCGTTACGTATCTACACAGCTGAGTGCAAACAAAAGATACCAATATCTAAGATAAGAGACGTTTTGCTGATATTAAACAGAAGAAAAGATAAATAACACTTCAAAAGAGATAAGCAAAATCACTTTAAAACTATTATCGTATGTTATTTTTAAGTGTGAGTCGTTGAAGTCGTGATTGTGAAAATTTCGTTTCGTTATTCCATTAAGAATCAAAAATTGCAACCAACAACTGACAAAACACACACCATCTACCATTAAGAGATAAGAAATCAAGTGGTTTTTAAAAATGAATTGGGTAAGAATCCAAAATCGCGGAGGAAAAAGATTGTGGAAAGAGTTAAATCAAAACGTGACTCTAACCCGATAACCGTTGAAAGTACAGCATCAAAAAAAGAGGGCGATGGAAGAAAAGCACTGCAAGATGACGTACAAACAGGGAAAAACACCTTGATATATAGTAATAAATATAGTCTGGAAATGGCCAAGCCAATTCATCACCAGGATATTTTAGTCTAAATACACACAAAAAACAAAGCAATAATGTTGAGTTTTAAAGATGAATTGGAAAGGATTGACGGAAAAAGGATTGCGGATTTAAGGAACGATTCAAGTGACCCGCACGACACCGTGACGATTGAGCAACTGAGTGGATACATGCCGATAAAACACAAAACACATCGCTTCAAAAACATTCAAGATCGATTGGAACAAGCCGAAAAACCCGATGGAGATGGTGTAAAAGTTACTACTGTACCACAACAAAAACTAAACAAAACATATTTTAATAATCTACAAATTAGTGATTTAAGTGACCCGTATAGTTTTGAGCATGCGAGTGGACTACTTGAAAGCGAGTGGATATCTGGAAATAAATATATCGACAGGTCGGAAAAAACGCATGAAATAAATGTTGTACCTCAAAGTGTGCAACAACATAAGGTTGTAGAAAAACGTGGGGTGTGTATCGAAAATTTCGATGTCGGCGTAACTGCCCACACTCGACTAGAAAATGCTCAAAAAGTAAAACAATCGAACAAGGTAAAAACAGGAAAGCTAAAAATCTCTGAAATAAGCCACCCTTTCAATTTTGAACATAAAAGTGCAAGTAAAAAAGTTAATGAAAAATGCGAAAATGAAAGAGACCATTCATTATGGAGTGACGATGGTGAAATCACTGATGATGATATACGTGGCCAAAACAAAAAAGAGAAAAAAATTAGTTTGCAAGAATCATATGACAAAATGCCAACTCCAATAAAAAACGAGATAGCCGAAGAAAAAGCCTCCAATGGAAGAAAAGCCAAAAGAGCAGACTTAAGCAGGCCTTTTGCAATCAAAGACGTAAGTGGCGTCTCAAAACTTGGGGCGAGCGTTGGAAATTTCGATATCGGCGTAACTGCCGACACACAACATGAAAACGCTCAAAAAGTGAAAAAATCGAGCAAGATAAGAACTGGAAAGCTCAGAATGTCTGAAATAAGCGATCCAGTCAATTTTCAACATTTAAGTGAATGTACAAAAGTAGATGAAAAAATGGAAAATGAATTAAGTGACGATCCATTATGGAGTGATGATGGTGGAATTACCGATGATGATACCCGTGGCCAAAACAAAAAAGAGAAAAAAATTGGTTTGGAAGAACCAAATGACAAAATGCCAGCTCCCATAAAAAATGAAAAACTCCCCTACGAAAAAAAAGCCATGGCTAAAAGAGAAGACTTAAGCACTTTTGGAATCAAACACGTAAGTGGCTACTCAGAACATGGTGTGAGCTTTGGAAATTTCGACATCGGTATAACTGCCGACACACGACTCGAAAATGCTCAAAAAGTGAAAAAATCGAGCAAGATAAGAACTGGAAAGCTAAGAATGTCTGAAATAAGCGATCCAGTCAATTTTCAACATTTAAGTGAATGTACAAAAGTAGATGAAAAATTGGAAAATGAATTAAGTAACGATTTATTTTTAAGTGATGATGGTGAAATTACTGATGATGATACCCGTGGCCAAAACAAAAAGGAGAAAAAAATTGATTTGCAAGAATCAAACGACAAAATGCCAGCTCCCGTAAAAAATGAGATAGCGGAAGAAAAAGCCCATAACGGAAAAAATAGCGATGGCGAGAAGAGCAGACCTACACAGGCCTTTTGCAATCGAATATGTGAGTGGTTTCTCAATATTTGGGGTGAGCGTTGAAAATTTCGATATCGGCGTAACAACCGACACACAACTCGAAAATGCTCAAAAAGTGAAAAAAATCGAGCTAGATTAAAATTGGAAAGCTAAAAATGTCTGAACTAAGCGATCCAGTCAATTTTGAACATATTAGTGCATGTACAAAAATTGATGAAAAGGTGTAAAATGAATTGAGTGACATCCATTTTAATGTAAAAATATTAAAATGGATGTCAAAGAATTTAGCAAAATCGAGAAAGAGTTTTTTTTAAAACGATATTGTTAGTGTTTCATTTGGTTCAACATATTGACGGCTTTTCAAAACTCGGTGAACGTATTGAAATCTTTGAAGTTAAAATTTATGTTGAGAAGGAGGTACTATTAATGCATTCAGGCAAATCAAATGCAAGTGTGATACAAGACCACAGTGAAGCGTATACACTGAATAACAATAAACTGACGACAAAAACCCAAAAAGGCGAAAAACATAAAACAGAAAAGCTGAAAAAAGAAGGAATAGGTGGCCCAGTTAATTTTAAACACGCACTTGGTTATTAAAAATATCAAAGGAGTGGCAATGAAGAGTGAAGTGATGAAGATATAACATTGTGTAGTGAAAGCAATGCTTTACAGTGTGAAGGTTACAAGAACATTGTAGGCCAGGGATCGAGTTCAATTTTCGGAGCCGTCACATTGGTCACCGCTAAGAGTACAGCGAGCGAGCCGCAAGAAAATGGAAACGAGAAGCATTTGAGAATGCTTTCACTAACTCCACCTCCATCCTTTATCCGGACACCTTCAATAACAACTGAAAATTCTGATAGGTATTTTGAAGGGATAACGGACGAAGGATTAGGACAAATGGGGATTCCTCAAGGAGTTCAGCTGATACCAGGCAAACTCATATTCAAATCACCTCGCAAAAATAAAAGAAGAAAGAAAAAGCTGAAACAGGAGGATATCGACCAAACTCAGTACGTCATTTATAGACATTCAAACGTAATTTTCCAGCAGGTTGTCAAACGTTAGACAAACGCACTCTGGAGAAAGAGTATCAGGAATCGTTCGTCAAGGAAATGAATTCCGATATCAAAGGTTATTTTCAAATTTTTAGTTGCTTAGTACTTGCTTTGATTTTAGGTATTTTAAATTACAGCCTGCCGTCGAAATAAAAACACATGGAACAAAATCTGTCCAATTTAAAAATACCCGAAGTCGTATTACACTCTGTATAAAATTGCATTAATGGGGTATTTTCACGTTTTTTTATTGATTACAAAAATTAAGCAAAAAAGTTACGATTGTTACAGCATTTTTATTTTATTTTTATGTTGACGAATAAATTTTCTATAGCGAGTCAAAGTTTCCCATTTTTGAATTACCGCCAAAACGATAATTTGGGTCGGGGCCATCTATCGTGGACGCTCACTGACAATGTTAATTTATGCTGGCCCAGCCGAGAGACGCTTGTGACGTCACATTCCGATTTTCAAACCATGGATCGTTTTGATTTTATCAGTTTTAGACCGTTTTTAAAATCCATAATATTTATTAATTGAAAACATATATAACAAGCATTTTTAGTAGGATGATTAAAATCAGAAAAGAGATCTTTAAATATTCCGTACATTTTCAACAGAATTCCTCGTATGTGGAAATACCCCATTGTATTCGTATGATGGTTAAATTCGTGTAATAACAAGAGTATTAAAAAATTACAATTAGAAACATGTCTTTCATTACACGTGTACAACACAAGATAGAAAGAGGGGTACGGGGTACACCGAATTTGCAGTAAGAGTCAAGTCAATTTGGGAGGCGGGATTGGGTACCGCCGCCCCGGAAACCTTTATTGGATACCAACACCTCTGCCATAAGTCACCCCAAGTGGTTCGCTACGTTTGGTGATTTTGCAGGGGTGCCCGGGTTAATGGGGTGAGGTTTGTCTAGGTACTGGAGGCAGATGACCAGGACACTGAACCCCAGAAGCCTACCCACCCCTTAAACCCTTTTCCTTCCCAGAACTCTCCTCTCCTACCTTTCCCCCAAAACCCCTCCACACAGCATCCCCAAAGATGACATAGGCCCTGAGGGAAATTATTTTCCTCAGGGCCTCCTGTGCGGAGCTAATGTAAACAAAAATCAAGTTCATTTTGTAGACTTCTTTTTTTTTTTTTTTTTTGGTAATACATACAAAAGATACATAAATGAAGACCCCAAGGCAAGAAGTTGTTAACTTACATTGAAGGCATTCTGAGATATTTAGACTTTTGCGTTTTGCCTTATATTTTTTTATTTGAATGTTAGATACAATGTACTGATCCTTCATGGTGTAGTAAACAAACCAAATTTACATTATATATAGTAATATTAAGTAGTTTTACAGTCTAAAAGTTAAAATAAACATGTTTTCTACAAAAAAATGTAGTTAACATGTTCATGACATTTCTACAAAAAATTGTTTCTTGTAAAACTTTTTAATTATTATTTTGTAATGTATAGTATGTGTTTGTGTGAATTAATGTAATATTATATTACCAATGTTGTGTTTGTCTTTAATTAGTGATAGCATCAACCATGTTCAGTGTAATTGTATCTGTGAAAGCTTTGATGTAAATCGCTGTTGACAAACCTAATAAAAAAAAAAAAAAAAAAAAAAAAAAAAAAAAAAAAAAAAAAAAAAAATGCCATCTACAGGGATAGGTGAGGAAGATACAGAATTGAAAGGCAAGAACATGTTAAATTGTTGTTGTTTTATTTAATCAAACAAATTTAACATTTTTTTAATATATAAATTAACTAAATAATAATATTTATTGAAAAGAAAAGGTAGCAGAGCATATGTATCATTTTTTTTTTTTAACTTTGAAAAAATCCATGGAAAACCTCATCCAGGTATGGTAACAATTTTTGGATATCATTCCATTTGACCTCAACGATTTCTCACTTTTGAAGACAGCATTGGCTGGGAAGATTATGTTTCACACCTTTTTTTTAAGGTCCACTTCTTTCCAAGGCTCGCGATATTTATAAATCCCGAATTCCTCCATTCTTATTCAGCGAATTCCTTTTTTAAAGTTAACCTTTTTTCTGATAGTGTTTTTTGTATTGTGTATAAGTTCAGTTGCTGCCCTAATTCTTTAATTTAATAATCTATCAGCCATCACTGTTACGATGGGCATATTTTTTGTGTTAGCCGACATCATTAAATTTACACATTGGTCCACTGATTAAACAGACTAGCATCTATTAATTTTTTTTTCTACCGATGCAAAATCTCTATCCATATATGAGTGAGCAACCGAGTCCATATATGAGTGAGCAACCTCAGGAAATTTATGGTCAATTATTTTGATTTTTTTTTCTAGAATTAAATATTGCCAAAACATAATCAAATATACATTTTTGTTCTGACCAGCACAAGAGTCACTCCAAGTAATAAGGTGAGACTTGTTGCTCTGAAGTAGCATGGTGTTGACAAAGGCCATTAAACAACTGGCAATATCCTCGCTCCCTCTTCCCCCTCCGTTTTCAGTCCAAACGTGGAAATATGCCCTATTTAACTTCTTCGTCACACAATGTACTTCCAAATTATAGAACCACAGTTTTCTTAAATAGAAAGCCACATTTGTGGATATCTTTTGGAGAGGTAGCGTCTTTTCCAAATCAAATGTGATGAAACAAGTTTCATCACATTCAGATGCCTTTTCTCTCATCATTTTTTTGCATTTCAAATGCAGCTTTATACATACATATTTACATGAACTTGGTCAGATGTTTTGCTATCGCAAGTCCCACAAAAATGTCTGTCTTAGGTACACCAAACGACAAGTTGAAAGCCTCTGTAAAGATCCTAGTGTAACGATTCAACGAAACAGCGACATATTCAATGTGGGAGGCGGGAATGGGTACCGCCGCCCCGGGAACCTTTATTGGATAACCAACACCTCTGCCATAGGTCACCCCAAGTGGTTCGCTACGTTTGGTGATTTAGCAGAGGTGCCCGGGTTCATGGGATGAGGTTTGTCTAGGTCTTGGAGGCAGATGACCAGGACATACTGAACCCCAAATTCCTACCCACCCCTAAACCCTTTTCCTTCCCAGAACTCTCCTCGCCTTCCTTTCCTTAAAAAAACCCTCCACACAGCATCCCCAAAGAAGACATAGGCCCTGAGGGAAATTGTTTTCCTCAGGGCCTCCTGTGTGGAGCTCATGTAAAAAAATACTCTTTTTCTCCACGAAACATATTATAGAGCTCATACAGTTTTGGGATTGACAAATCAGATGCGAGGTACAATTTATGGAGATTTTTGTTCCTGGAATAATGCGAAACTTCTGCAGGGAACATATCGTTGTGTTCTCTTACTTCTATAAGCTGGTAATCTAGTGTTTTGTTAGGCCTCGTGCAGTGGCGACCTCTGTGACTTACATACTGCAGGTGATGAAACTCCTGCAGCTACTTTTCTCCTCAAAATATCTAATATGCCTCTACCTATTTGGTAAATGGGTTGTAAGCCTGGTTTGCAAACTTATTAATTATTTCCTTGTATTGAAACAGGGTACGTAATATTGCAGGATCGTTTGGCCGAAGTGATCCTGGTTATATTAATATTCATCGATCTCAATAACAAAGTTGATTGAGCTTCTGAATGTAGTGAATAAAACTCTAGAAAGAGTTTTTGCCTAACTTGGGCATTAAATCTTGAAGTACATTTCAATCTACTTTTGCTTCCACAAAGATTTTCTTCCAGGTTTGGTGTTTTAGCAGGTTTAAGGCTAAGATGGTTATAATTAACGTAAGAATCACCTCCCATCCTAGCGTCCCTGCCCTAGTCCCTAGCTTGCCCTCGCTCGTCAAAGTGAGTGAATAACATGTTAACCATAGAAATATCTACCTATGTAGATGGGAAGAAGTTGTTAAGTACAGAATTACGGCAAGAACTTGCTAACTTTGTAGATAACAAGTTCTTGCCCTGATTTTATCAACTTAATGTCACAGAAACACGTAGTTAACATGTTCATCACATTGATTTAAGCATGTTCTTGCCGTTTTTAAGCTCTGGCATGGTGTTCATTGGAAAGAGCGTATGCGAATTAGTTTAGAGAGCATTCTAACTCATTTTTTGCGAAAATGTAAGTTAACAACTTCTTGCCTTGGGGTCTTCAAATATAATAAAAGTATATAAAGAACTTAATACAATTATTGTTAACAAAAATATACATATTTTTAAAAAATATTCTCCCATAATAAGCAAATGCTTGTGTGTACGGGAGGAAGTATTATTTGTTAGGTTATTTTGATTTTTTTTTTGTATTTTGAAATTTAGTTTATTTAAAGAATAAGAGAAACATTTTTTTTTAATTATTATTTATTTATTTTTTTAGTAAAGGTTTTCAGTACCTATATTTTTTTAATATCATAATTGTTATCATGTGTTTAAGTTTATTTTGCTATATTATTAATATTTAATTCGGTAACATATTGTTCATTTTTAAAGAATTTTATATTACAACAGAATAATATATCAATAAATTTAAGAAATTAAATGAGACGATTAACCCCTTGAATGGCAGGAGACCATATTTGTCCCAACTCACATACGTCTCAAATAAATCGCTGTAACTGACTTACTATGAGAGTGAGAAATATGTTCTAAACGATGTTAGAAAGAAAAAAAACACGCTTTATAGTCAAATCTAAAAAATAACTACCAAAAAAGCATAACGTACACCTTTATAAAACAAAATTTTTGAATAGCAATTTGAAAAAAAAAAAAAAAAAACTGAGTATTATTTATTATTTTTATATAAAAAGACAAAAGTGTTATGTGACAATAACATTTATAATACAGTTGTCTAATAAAATACATAGATTTTTTTCTTTTTAATCATAGTTTTAGTTAGAAAAAACGTGAAGTGAGCCATTTTTAAAACTTTTTTTATGTTTGCATGCAACATTTTTATATTTCAAAAATTATAGGTTTATTTTGAATAATAACATTTGAAAGCATATATTTCATTATCTTTCAAAAACAATTTTTATTTTTGGGATATTTACAGAAATATTCCATTTATTTGCATTTTACTGTAAGGCGGATTTGACCATCTGAAAAATACGCCAAATTTCTGAAGGGAATTCCCGATTCTTCCATTGGTTACATATACATTTATGTTGGTTATTATTTATCATTTTGAAAAAACAAAAATTGTTCTAAAATCTAGATAAAATTATCTTTCCGATGTGTATATTTAATTAAAATCAATAATTTTATTTCTAAATATTTACCTACATTAAAATATATCTTCTACCCCTATTACTGAATAGATTGTCAATTGTAGACTGGTCAGTTGGCATAGCGTTTGGGTCCCACCCAATATGGGAGGCGGGAATTCACGACACACAACATTATCTGCTTATTGTAGTGGTAGTAGGAGATTTTCAAATTTTTTCAGGTTTTAACCCGGGAACGTTTGTCTTTCTTTAAAAAAAATCTTACATGTACGTTATTCGTGACAATACTCCCAATTTCACATCCCTTTTAATTCATAATATTAGAATAAAAATACTTGCACAAAACACATTGTTCGTCATATTCAAAGAGTATTAAATAAATGTATATATATATATATATATATATATATATATATATTTAAATTTAAAATGTATATATATATATATATATATATATATACATTTATATATATATATATATATATTATGTTTATCAGCATCTCTTACAGTATTTAAAATTTACCTATCTTTGCTTAAATAAAAAATTCCTTTATTTTAAGAAAACTGGTAGGTAAAGAAAGAGGTATAACATATTTTTATTAATTCAAAATAAAAAGTGGTGTATTACAAAGTGTGTTTTTCATTAAATATATAATATTTTAGTTATCTTATCTACTGTTTATTGTAATATTTTCATTTGTATATTTTTTTAGATCTGCACCCGAATTGCATTGAACACGTTAGCCAATGAAACCGGACGATTTGGGAATGTAGAAAAAGTATAAATAAAATTATTTTTTATCTTGTCTCCTTCAACGGAAGCAATCTTCCAAACAGGACCTCCATCGATGTGCTCGGTGTAACTCTAAGTCACCAGCTCAGGTACGGGGGCTCCATCGAAAACAGAGTTAAGTTAGCCTCTCAGAAACTGGGCGTACTGTACAGGCCCCGCAGATACTTAAATAGTACACAACTGCTAACCCTGTACAAATCGCAAGTGCGCCCCACGGTTGAGTTTGGCAGCCACCTCTGGTCTGGAGCTCCAAAATACCTAAAAAAACCCTTAACTCAGTTTTTGTCGTTTTTTAAAAAAATAATCAATAAAAAATTCATAAATTTTACAAATCGAAAACGCACTTTTTTCCACCCTCAAACATATAAGTTTTGCTATCTATTACCATATTCGTTTTTTTGATATTCCTTGTGATGAACAAGTTAGTCGGATGGATTAGATAAAGAAACTTGATAAAGATATCAATCAAACACAAAATAGATATTTTATAAAAATCGATAGAATACGGTATTTACAAGCAGATAAAGCCGCATATTTGATTTATGGCTTTTTTGGCATGTTCGATTGTATCATAGATTTCGCAACCCTTTCACTTGGCTAGTGTATTAATTGGACAGTTTCAAACTGTGAAGAAGCTCAGAAAACAATCGCGAATTTAACATAGAAAAAAATCTTCTCAATTTGTTTCGTTCCGCAAACTTCAAACACACATTATATAATGGTGCTGAGCTGATTAAAAAAAATGAAATGAGTATGGAACAGACCGTGGAGATGAGAAGTTGAAAGCTGCCAAACGCGCCAACCAACATGGCGCTCAAAAACAGTCACAAGTTTCGCAAACAATAGCTTATAGCACAAAGGCAAAGGCTTTCTGAATACACTAGATTTGCAACGCTATCTGGATAGAGTTTGCCTTCTGTAGGGGGTTGGGAACCATTTGAAACAAACTGTGAACATGTATGACACAGTTTAAATTAAACCTTGCTTGCCCTACCTGACATAATATTAATATTATTAATTTAATTTTTTCATTGGAAATTAGATTTACTTCTCGTAACATATTATAGACATCTTCTCAACTTGATACAATCTTAATTATTATTTACCTACCATTAAACATGTTCAACGTATCTCATCTTTATGTCAAGTTAATTAATATTTTATACAATTTTTTTATCATTGAAATATTGTATTATTTACAGGATCTCATGGTTTGTTTTGATAATTACACGAGTTTGTAAATTATATTTTCATTTCTTTGTTGTTTTACACGCTCATTAGAGCTTTGTCTTATACTTACACAATTCTCATACAGACGTCTTTTCAACATGAAATACTCTTTATCATAATTAAATTACATTTACACTACCTGCGCTTATGCATTTACCTCATCTCTATCTAAAGTTACTTACACATTACAAAAAAAATATTACGTAAGTATTAAGTATTATATATTTCCTAGGGGTCTCATTTTGCTTTGTTATTTTAACATGTTATTTAATTCTATTTACCTTTGGGATATTTAGGACGTTTGTGGGCTCTTTATTTCTTAACTTCTTGTGAGTTTATAGCTTATTCTATAAGTTATATAATGTAAAAGCTGAGAGGCGTTAATGAATTAAATAAATAAACTTAAACCTTTTGAAATACCATTGGAAGACCAAGATTTTTAAACTAGTTTAGTCGCTTCAATCAGATTTCAGTAGCCAACACCGATAATAATTAAATAACAAACGTCGATCAAATTCTGTGAATACGATTAAGTCCTAACTTACTAATTACCATCACCCCGCAGAAGATGGAACGCCCCATAACTCTTTCTCGGCACGTACGTCTTGCTATATATTTATAAAAACACTTCTCTTACAAAACGAGTTGTGATCAATGAAAATGTCCATCATCAAAATATCAAGGTTTAAAGGAAATTTCGGAGAGTCGATTTTTTGCTTTTGACACGATACGATACGATACGATTGTACCACCCCAGCCAGGAGTACTCCTGTCCCGGTGAGACCGGTACACCAGGGGGCACTGATTTGTTAGGACTAGGAACACGTGCTCTGAGGATAGGAAGGAGGTTGGAGTTTAATCGACCGGTATACATGGCAACCTAATAAGCCAATATTGGAATTTAGGCTGGGCAGGAATAAAGGAATGGGTTGAGCATTACGATTTTTTTTAAATCCTTTATTTATGGGTTCTTTCTTCTTGCCTATTCTTGGCTCTTCTTGGATCTTCTTGTCTATTTCTGGCTTTTCTTGGCTGTTCTTGACTCTTCTTGAATCTTCTCGTCTCTTCTTGATTCTTCTTGTCTCTTCTTGGATCTTCTCGTCTCTTCTGGCTCTTCTTGGCTCTTCTTGACCTTCGTGTCTTTTCTTGTCTCGTCTCTTCCTGATCCCAATTATAACTCTTCTTGGATCTTCTCGTCTCTTCCGGCTCTTCTTGGCTCTTCTTGACCCTTCGTGGCTTTTATTGTCTCTGCTCTGGATTTTTCTGTCTCTCCTAGGCCCTCTTTACTTCTTCTAGTCTCTTCTTGCCTCTTCTTGATTCTTCTCATCTCTTCCATGCCCTACTTGGATCTTCTTGCTATTTCTCGTCTCTTAATGCTTCTTCCTGGCTCTTCATGTTTCTTCATAGATCTTCTCGTCTCTATATCTCATCTTGGATTTTCCCGTCTTTTCTCTGCTTTTCTCATCTCTAATTGCCCCTTCTAGGATCTTCTTATCTCTTCACGGCTATTCTTGGCTTTTCTAATCTCTTCTTGGCTCTTCTTGCCTTTTCTTGGATCCTCTTGCCTCTTCTTGCATCTTCTTGCCTTTTCTTGCATCTTTTAACTACTCGCCCCTTCTTGGCTCGTTTTGTCTCTTCTTGAGTCTTCCAACTGCTTCAGTCGATTTTTCGCTTTTGACACAGTGAATTATTTACGAAATGAATAGAGACTAAAACACTTCCTTGGAGGCAAATCTTACCTATCTTAAAATTAAATCCATTTTCTTAACGCATATTTTTTATTGGCTGCTGTCTTCATGTACGATTGCAAGTTTCTTCCCGAACAAAATGCTATCTAGATAGTATCTTGTATAAATATACAGGGTGTTAAGGGACGTACTTGACTTACTTTAACCAGTGATTCCTGACATTATTTGGAGTAAAAAATGTAAATGTAATATTGGTCTCCGATGACTTTTTTGACGACTTTTTTTTTCAAATTTTTTTTCTTCAAAATCAAACAAAAAAAAATTTCTTCCGCATGTCGTCACTGGTAACTCAGCCGGGTGTCCAACGAACCACTTACCCCGCCTCCAACTGTTCAACAACTACCATTTTTTTATGTTTTTATAGAAAAAAAAAACATCAAAAATGTCACCGGAGACCAAAATTTCATTTACATTTTTTACTCCAAATAATGTCAGGAATCACTGGTTAAAGTATGTCAAGTACGTCCCTTAACACCCTGTAGATATACATCCTTTTTTATTTTAATGTGCGAAATCTATTGAATTTTCTACAAGTCTAGGAAGAACATCTTTGGCTATTTTTTGAATAACTTAATGTGTAAAACATCAAATCGTAATATTTAATTACTAAAGCCAAAATTAGCGTTGAATTTAAAAAACAGAAAATGATTCGATCGCATCTAGGAAACAAACCTTAGGACTTTAGCCTTTCCGGGGCTCTGCTCTAAAAATCTATTAAATGTATTTAACAGAAAGATTAAATAATAGTACAAAACAGGTTAGCGATCTCTGAAGTTTAGAATCTGCAACTGAGATCCTGCCACAAGTAGTACCTACCCGTTATCTACCCCTGCTTACCAAAATCCTATACGGAAAATGCACAAAATCCGTTCTGTTTAGAATCTAATAGGGAAGACTGAACCTATTTTACGGAGACGCCAGGCTCAATATAATCCCGTGCTAGCAAACCGGGATATATTATAATAGTGTGCTATAGGAGTATCGGTTTAGAGATAGAAAATACATTAGCTTGAAACTCGATTCAAAGTTATCCTGTTAAATCTTCGGGGATATTTAAAATCGTTCATTGGGCCTTCGAGACAGATATTTAATTAACAGATAAAACCACTGTGTTCATTAATGCATTTGATTAGGACTGTAGAAATCAACAATCAGATCAATTGCTGTTTTTATTGGTGACAAAACAACCCAACAACATGCTACTTCAATACCTCCTTTGAAAGGTCATTAAAAGTGATAGGAAAAAATTAAAATAAATTAGGTTACATTAGGTTAGGTTTGGGCTATATTTTTTTCATAACTTTTAAAATGCTACTAGTTGTCGTGGAATCGTTTTTAGTAGAGCATTGCATTAAACGGAGATGGCTTTGAAACTAAGTGTCTCATTTTTTTAAAATAAATTCCGGTTAAATTTGGGTCCCCGTTTATATTTCTTTTAAAAAGACTCAAGTTTAATTAAATGAAAGAAAAGCCAATTAAGTTGACGATAAAAAATGGCTTTTTCCAATGAATAATACGTCAAACCACTAAGTGAATGCTTTCCACGAAAACAAAAGACTCAAGTTTGTTTATTGTAGTTATCAAGTTTGTTTGAGTTGTGGCATTTTGTATGGGTATTCTTTTAAAGGTATATATACCTACTATCAAATAATAATATAGCGCGTTATCTCAAAACACTCGATATCTGACTTAAAACAGGATGATTGCGAGAGTCAAATGGGGAGGGAGAAGTGTCTACCAAGACCGAGTTGTTTGGCAGTCCTTCGTCTTTACCAACGCCTGCGAGGAAACGGCGTGATGGTTAGTTAGTTCTTTAGTAACGATTTAAGATGAAGCCATGCGAAATAATTCAAAATCATGTGTTTTTGTTTTGAAAATTTGATCGCTTCGAAGTATTATATAGATTATAGATGCTTCAATTAAATACTGCGAGTAGAACACACATCTTGGCCTTTCAAAATATCGATAGTTTATTTTTAAAGTTTTTTAATAAGTCTAGAAAAAAATAAAGTATTAGGTCTATAAAAAACACTTTTTTCGGATATGGTTTTATTGTTCAATGTGGCAAACTAAGTTTTTTTATAATAATCGCAAAAAAAATAATATTTATGCCTGAACTTCACAAAATAAAATGAAACATGAATTTTGGCGGTAGTTTTTCCAATGGATTAGAAAAGACGTTATTCAACTGCGAATTTCATCCTTATGCCATGTTCAGAAGGGCTAATAATGCATCGTTTAGTCGCATTTAGTCTCCTCGCCAGACGAGGACGTCTTTAAACTCCGCGTCGCTTGGTTCCGTGTAATCGATTTTAAATTTACTTGTTATTATAATAAACAATCCGTAAAACAGGAGTTATGATTATTTACAGGCTATTACAAAATCAACCTACAAAAACAACTCTCAATCGCCTTCAACAATCTTTCCAAAAAGAATTTTTAAATCCCTCCCAAAAAGAGGCGTGGATTCAGTTGTCGAATTTCTCCAGGACTAGTGGATCACCTTAAGTAGGCCATTTGGGCCTGTATATTATTACTATAAACATAGACTTATGCAGAAAAAAATTACAAATTATAATCTTGCGGAGATTAACAGCACAATGTAACAGGTTAAATTTAATATATTTTTTAAAGAAGATTATGCCTCCTTTAGTGTTTGTGGTAGTTTTGGCCGAATAAACATAATTGAAAACGCCTTCAAACTGGTCTTGACAGTAACCAAGGCTTGGGTCCCAAACAGGCGGTGTTATTGACCATTCAACTTTTATGACAATGGTCACGAGCGGCGAAAAACAGATCAAGGATAGTTCCACCACATTAACTGCCTGGGATGGCGCTCTTTCTTTCTACAAACCCAATAACAAAACATGTTAAAAAAAAAACTTCACCAGAAATTTTTAGAGAACAAAATTTTACAAGCAAAATGTCCTTAACAACATTATAATATGTCTCGTATAAAATGGTACATTATATATAATGTACATTATTAATAATAAAAACTGTTGCATCCGAAACTGCGTACCACGACTTATACAGTTTCCAGAACTTGAAAAATGTACCGTAAATTCTTTAATCGAAACAAAATGGTGTTGGATGGAATTGGGTGATAGTTTATTATGTAGGACAGAATAAGGTATAGGAAGGAAGGATGACCAATCACTTACCTCTGTAACATGTCTGCGAAGGCGAACTCCACACAATCACAATATAATGAAATGTAATAAAATGAGTACTCATATGATGAAAGTTAACACATTTTAAACATTTCTTCTGTAGAAAAACGTAGAAAGGACTCTGATCTAATTTGCATATTTAAAATTATCAACAGTATTACTGATACACCTGCTTTGTTACAACTCATCCAGTTCGACATCCCTTCCCGTAGACTCCAAAATAATGAATTGCTGTTCCTCAATCAACATTCTACTAGTTACGGATACCATTCTCCCTTATCCAGAATGTCGAGACTTGTCAACGCAAGTCAAAGCATTGATTTTTTGGTGTAAAACTAAATGACATTCGGCAGTCCATACGCAATATTTAAATGCTTCTTCATGCTTTGACTTGTAGTGTCTTCTATATGTACTTTTAACATTTCATATTGTCATTTCTATTAATTTATAAGTGCTTTCCCTTTACTGTCATCTTTTCGGTAAACGTTTTTTTTTAAATTCGTGTTATTATTATGTTTTTTGTCCGTAAATTAATAAATAAATAAAATAATTCCACCGCGGGACTACCTTGCGGCAATATTCCGTAACGAACTAAAAACAATTATTTATTACAAACTTCCAAAACGAACGCTTCAAATCTAAAATCCGAGGTTATATACACCTATAACACGAACAACTTGCTTCCATAATAGTCCAGATCCTTCTTTTTGGTCCAAAACAAAAGCATTCGACCTTGCACAATTTTCTTGCAATTGTTTCCAAATTTCAAACAATTTTTCAGCAAATCAAATATAAGTAAAATCAATTGTAAATAAATAAGTAGATAAGTCTGCTTTAACTGATCTAACACGAGTTCAGAACATAAATTGATAGAATTAAGGAGACAAACTGCATCGTATCGCAAACAATTTATTAATTTTAGAACCTGGATCCAACGACCAATTTCTCATTTTATTAAATTACGAAACTTACGTAACGCTTTCGTAACGTCAACTAGGGAAACTTTGGATTAAATGAGTGGCTTGGGGGAACTGAATTTAGCATTGTGTCGTAAACTAAGTGAGCACATTATTATTATTGCTTTAAAACTGCAGCTTTGTCTTTGAATGAGTCAAAGTTTGTAAGTTATAAGAAATATATCGATATCATGAAAGCTTTCCTTCCTTCTTTCTCAGAATCGGCATTAGAACTCCATTGTGGACTGCTAGCGTAGCTTTCTAAGAGCTTTTTATTTGTATGGGCGCTTTTATTATTACAGTTCAACGTTTACGGTAACGTGACTGCAACAAAGGGCAAGAAACATACGTTCCTTATCGCTATAATTCTACATCTCTTTCTTTCTTTCATATTAAAAAATGGTGAGTAAAAAGATGAGACAAAGTACCACGTTTTTTCCTTTGGAGGAAAAAGATATATCCGCCACGGCGACGGGAATTGCGTTTCATTTTAGGGAGATTTATTAAGTATTTACTTATTTATTTATAAGTACATTGTTCGCGCCTTTATTGTTACATGTGGTTCTTTCTAAAATACGTATTGTGTGCCCTCTGCCATAATTAGTCCAGTTGAAATCACCTCGCCACATGTCCTAAAAACCGCACCGCTTTTCCAGTTGTAATAATCAAATCGCAAACAGAACTTTAAATCTCGCAGCTATTCGCAAGTACCATCGCCACGCGTCATCCATTCTCGCTTATTATTTCGCGATCAAACGTTCATTCCCAATCGCCATTCCCTTCCAAAATCTCTCCCAAACTAACATACCTACCTTTTCAGTGAACACTGAACGAAGAGGGAAGCAGTCTGGGTAAGTGCGATTAAAAACATAATAAAATATTTAGATAAGAACCGCACACAGTCCACAACATACCGCAGCATTTGATCCCTCGATCCATTGAGAGGTATCACTTTCCCCCCGCCGCAATATTCATGTTACATAATTAATGCATTTACTTGAGAAAATACATTAGATCACCATACTAGGCAGCTGCCTGTTTTATAGTGACCAATGGAGGATAGTTATTTTGTAATGAAGTCTAGTAAGTGTAAACATATTTAGGTAAAATTATAAAAAAATAGAAACTTGGTAGAAATGTTTCCAATAACTTACAAATTGCCAAAATTGCCTCGATAATAAACACAAATAAATAAGGTAGCTGTTATGTACGTACATAAATACACATACATACATACATACATGCACACAAACATACATATGTATGTACTTACATAAACATGTATTTATGCATATACATACATATACATACACATACGTATATACACTAACATACGTAAACACATACATGTACACACACACATATATATATACACCTATACACATACACACATATGTATACTGATATTATTTGGCAGAGTTAAGGTTTTTCTATTCCGTTTATTTTTATGATAATAATTGTATGTTTTCTTAGGGGGAGGGGGGGGGGGTGCAGATATACGTTCATTGTTTGTGTTTTCATTTTCGACTGTTGTTATTTGTGTAAGAAAGAGTTACAGCATTATATATTTACGAACAAGAGCTAAACCATCAGCGCATTAACATTTGACGTTTTTGAATTTTTGGAATTCACTCACACTTCAACATTATCCTTGTAACTATATCCTTGTATCCAAAGATATTGAAATATAAGTAGTTTGACGACCTCCGTAGTCCAGTGGCTAAGACGCTTGACTCACATTCCGGAGGTCGCGGGTTCGAACCCGGCATGCGCAAATAAATTTTATTTTGATTAATTTGTGTTATTTCACAATTGATTCATTTAAAATAATATATAGTATATTTGCGGCATGTTCCAGAGTGGAAGATACTATCAGTATCGCCCTGGTGTAAGACCACCATTCAGAATTGAAACGTTGCTTGAAAATGGCTTTAGCCGTGTTTAGTGACCAGATCTGAATAGCCAGGTACTTCCCAACCTTCCTCTTCCCCACCTCCTTCCCCTCCCCGCTACCTTCAGCCTCACAACATACCCCAATTGGGGATGCCATAGTCTCACTGGCTCCAGACGGGAGCAGTTGAGATTCTTGTGCGGTATTCACTGTAAAAAAAAAAAAAAAAAAAAATGTGCTATCTGCAGTTTTTACTATGTGGGACTGCGCTTCCGGGTGTCGCCGATATTGTTTACCAATTACCAAATAAACTAAAAGAACGAATAACTAACGAATAAACCAAACGAATGTTAAACTAAATGAACTAATTCTTGCCGTATTCAAACTATATTGTTAACCAATACTAATGCACATCTTCAAAAAACAACGAAATGAACAAATATTTATTTGTATGCAAACTACTCTTTAGGGCGTAGTCCGCCGATAGTTGCGCGGATACCATAGCATATCTCTTTTGTATTTGAATATCTTTGTTTGTATCCATACTTTCAAAATTATCGTCACGGCTAGTAGTATTGTAGGGGTCTACGGAGACGTCACGGTGCGGTGTGCCAGAGAGATGCAGGAAAATCATGACTTTTTTCCTTTGGAAACAGACCCACGTACATTGTGTACCTCATCTTTTGAAAGAATGGCAGTTTGTTAATTGTCTTTTTTATGCGGTCACGGTACCGTAATCGTAAACCGTCTCAATCTACTGTGAGCACTCGTGTCAAACTGTATTGTTTAGATATGTATCATCTGCAAACACTCGACATATTATAATTAATTATGTAAGTTCCCTGTGCATGTTGATCCATTATCATCATTTCTGCATACAGTGCTGATTCAATATTATATGTATAGTATCATGTGTTTGCGTATCAAATATTCAATACCGAATCGGGACACTATGCTAATAAGATGGTATAATGCCACTTGGGAGTAGGTACCCACCTCCAATATTTGAACATTTAGTTGGAAAACTTAACCCATTGTTACATTCCCCATTGTAACTTGGTAATGTCTTTGTACAATGCTGAGCAAACAAGGACAATTTCAAAACTATTTCTGAATCAAAATAAGATTCTTCATTATACAAAATGCATGTTATACCCAATTCAAATTCAATTCTAATACAAAACACATTTATTGCACAAAAATACAAGTACCTACATTACTGACTGTAGTCATTTCAAACTGCAATTATTTCAACTGAAGGTAACAATAATATCATTACTAAGTTACTCCATTTTAGTCAATTCCTAGAATCCAACAATATGTACAATTAAAAGTAAAGTAGGTATTTTATTCTTGATGTTGAGAATTTTTCTAAGAATTCACCTTTATTTACTTATTTTTACTCTGCATAAAAATGTGTATTTTGTACGAGCTCATATTCTTTTTTTTTGTTGTAAAACATATTTGTATCCTATAACTAAATACTAGTAGTTATGCATACGTATTTTGTCTAATGTACATTATTATCATTGTAATTACCCTCCTGTGTACCACTGTGTATCATGTATCACCGGATTGTAATAGCCATTTTATGGCGTTGAAATAAATAAATAAATAAATAAGGAATAGCTTGTGGTACATCCTATTTCTTCCAGCTAACCTAACAATAAGGAACTCCAGTGAAAAATATTATGGCTTTAAAAAAATACTTTCATACAGACCAATAAACGCTGATTCTGAATATATAAGTTTTAATTAATAATATTAAAGGCAGAGTTTTTAAAAATTATTAAAAAATCATTTTTAATCGGTTCATAGAAACACGCCGTCAAGTTGGTATTATTGAAATGTTTAGTGGTGACGTCACTGATCACCGTATGACACAAGCCATCGTATTAACAACGTTTCATCTCATTCGTTTACTTACATACTGTTTATAGAGATTTAGTTGTTGTGTATATTGAAATATTATTTAGGCCAAAATAATTCAGTATCAAAAATAAAGGTATCTCTTATTAGTTTATTATTGAAAATATTCCAAAACTGCTGCACAAAAAAAATAGTAATGCAAAAAATAGCAGGGAGAATACTTCGAACTCTGAATTAAAAAATGACGCTAGTTGAACAGCTGATTGCCCGATCTTATAGTAACTTTTTGGGAGTGATGACGTCACACGATTCACTACATAAACGGTGGTTTTTTGGGAATCTTGAAAAATTAAAACTTTTAAAATTATTTTAACTATTAAAACTAACTCTTAAAATAAAATAAAATATGCAGTTATTAAATTAGAAGGTCATTAATCATTAAAAAAAATTAAAAAACTGGACTGGAGTTCCTTATTACGTATAAAATTATATGAAAATAAAAAAAACAGAGGTATTTAATTTATGTGAGATATTAATTTATGGTGTAATGACAATGAAAAATTTTAGTGATGATTTAAATTTGTGTGAATCGTTTATTAGTTTAATGTTACGTGGAGGTTGTTGTATACTATAATGGCCATGTAGTAAGGTCATGTTTAAATATATGTTGTTTGCTTTTGGTATTAATAAGTTTTCTATGAAACTTGTAGCATGTTTATGTGTGGAGTTTTTTTTGTGGGAACTTTTCTGGAGATGATCGAACTAATAGGTATATCTCTATTTCTCTATTATATAAATAGGAATGTCGGTCACTGAAGTTTAAGATTTTTAAATTTGGGTATGCATGAATCCAGGTTATCTGTGAATATAATACTTTGCCTTTATATTCTCACTTCACTGTCAAGGATTCAATATTTATTCCGGTTTAGCAAAGTGTTTTTTTTTTTTACATTAACTCCACACAGGAGGCCTTGAGGAAAATAATTTCCCTCAGGGCCTATGTCATCTGGGATGCTGTGTGGAGGGTCTTTTTGAGGAGAGGAAGGAATGAATATTGGTCTTGAAGAGACCTATGTTGTAGGAAGGAGGAAACACAGAGGCCGGCAAATCATTCCACAGCCGAGCTGTTGAACATAAGAACGAGTCGAAGAAACGACCCGTTCTCATGTGACAAATGTCAACCGTGTACAAATGTTGGGCACGCGTTTGGCGTGTTTCCCGACTATGCACCGGTGCCGAAGGGATCAATGATGCTAGTTCCTCGGAGCATCTTCCATTGTAATACCGGTAGAATAAGGATAGCATTTCCACCCGACGTCTGTGCTCTAAAGATTGCAATCCGTCTGTTAAGATGGGAGAAGTGTGTACTTTTTGTTCAAACGAATAGCGCACATAGTTCCAACTGCATGAATTTTGAAAAAATGTTCCACCTCCAATTGGGGTAGGCACATTGAGAGGTTTTTTTAATTGTTTTAAGTGAATACCGCACAAGAGTCCCAACTGCTCCCGTTTGGAGCCATTGAGACTATGGCATCCCCAATTGGGGTGAGTTCGGATCTGGTCACCAACCACGGCTGAAGCCATTTAAAGCACCGTATCAATTCTTAATGGTGGTCTTACACCAGGGCGATACTGATAGTATCTTCCACTCTAGAACTACATATTATTTTTAGTTTATTTATTTTGAAATAACACAAATTAATAAAATAAAATTAATTGTGTACAGCGAAGTTTGGATTGCGATTTCGAGAGCTTTACCCCTTGACCATGGAGGCCATCAGAGAAGTTGAAGGGACATGGTAGAGGAAAGAAATAGGGTAGGGGAATGTGACATGAAAGAAGAAGATGGGAAATAACACGACTATTCGGATTAGGTCACTAAACACGGCTGAACGCCCTTCCATATTGGAATATTGGAAGTATCCGACATTATCATATATTTATTGCTTCACGAACGTTTTCTCGTCTTTTCTCTACAGAAAAAATACACACACAAAGATCATCGCCCTTACGAGAGAACACCACTCACAACCGGAAACGTTGCGTCATTTGAGATGGATTTAGCTATTTTTAGAGACTATAAGAGCTCACCTTCCATTTCACCCTGCCTTCTAACACACCCCCCAATTTCAAAGCATTCAACAAACGGTGACGTAATAGTTCCATAAAACTATTAATAATAAACTTATTTTTTCCCCTTATTACACTCCTACATAAAAAAATTGAGCATGGTTCAGCTCGATCATACTCCGATTTCTTCTAAAGGCAAAGATTTATAATATAAGAACATAAGCACGATATTTGTACCAGGTGTAAAGGGTGTTCTAGTGCGTACGTGACAGAATTTTAAAAGCGAATACTTAGTTTTAGCTAATTTGGGAGTTAGGTCTGGGAATTAACTATTTATTGCACATAGCACTCACAACAACAAAAAAAACTATTTATTGGATAACCAACACCTCCGCCATAAGTCACCCCAAGTGGTTAGCTACGTTTGGTGATTGAGCAGGGGTGCCCGGGTCCATGGGGTGAACTCCAGCAGGACTCTCTCGGAACATCACCTTGCACGGTAGTGGGGGGGATAGATTCACATGACATGGGCTCTGAGGGAATTTATTTTGATTAGCGCCTCCTGTGTGGAACTAACGTAAAAAAATTTTCATCCATAAAGTAATGTTGGGCAGTGGAGTATTCAGATATATTTTTTTAAGTGCACGGCCGGCGTAGTCCAGCGGTAAGGCTTTGGACTCGCATTCCGAAGGTCGCGGGATCGAATCTTGGTGTGGCAAATAAATTTAATGTGATTAGTTTGTTATTTCACAATTTATTCATTTAAAAAATATATATAGTATATTTGCGGCACGTTCCAGAGTGTGATCCTTCCAGCATCGCCCTGGTGTAAGATCACCATTCAGAATTGAAACGTTCCTTGAAATGGCTTTAGCCGTGTTTGGTGACCAGATCTGAATAGCCAGGTGCTTCCCCACCATCCTCTTCCCTATCTCCTTCTTCTCCCCACTACCGTCAGCCTCACAACGTACCCCAATTGGGGATGCCATAGTCTCACTGGCCCCAGACGGGAGCAGTTGGGACTCTTGTGCGGTATTCATAAAAAAAGTAGGGTTATATCCCTGTACACCCTGTATATGTTTTCGTAGTTAAGGGACACTTTTTCTTTTCGCGATTCCGGCCATTTGTCCCATCTGTGACCCTTGAAAAAAGGACTTGGACTATGGTTAGCTGAGCGGCTTTTTCCCAGACCATCCCCCCCCCCCCCCTATCGCACATCTAAAATTGCCGACTTGATTGAAATTAAATGCGCTGAAGGTGCGGTTCCATTTCTTTCTTTCTTTTATTCTAGATTATGAACTTTGTTCTTACTCCTTTCTAAGAAATTTCAGAGTGTAATTTGGTTTTAAAGCAGATTCAACCTGATATTGCTGATTATATCATACGCTACAGATTTCAAAGATTTTTCCAAGGTTGACTTTTTTTAATCAAAATCGATTAAAATAAATAAGTTTTTATGAGAACTTAATAATTAACATCTACTTTTATACCGTCTTTATAATTACCGTACGGAGAAAAATCGATTTTGGCACTATTTCTTATTTATAAAATATCAATTAAGGGATGTTTTTTCGATTTGCGTTGAAATACATCAAGACGATACAAAGAAGAAACATGGAGTAACAACAATTTAGACTTTTTTTCTTTTATTTTTAGAAATTTAATTAAAATTAAATTTTATAATGTTATTATCGAGTTCTGCAAGTATTTTAGAATGTATTTTAGTTACAGCTGTTTCGGTTTGTAAGGTCATTTTTAAGACAGTTTGAAAATGACCCTACAAGTCGAAATAGCTGTAACTAAAATACATTCTAAAATACTTGCAGAACTCGATAAAGACATTATCAAATTTAATTATAATTATATTTCTAAAAATTAAAATGGAGTTCTATGAATTAACACAAAAACAATTAATAATTAACAATGTACACGTACAAAATTTTAAGATTAATAATTTATTCCTTTAATTTACCAACGAGATATACATTTAAAATCGCAATATTTCATTTTATTCGGACACTGTCATTTAACTAGATGTCGTGATAATTTGCGCACCTAAAATTCACGTATTTTCTCTATAAATTTGGGAGGCGGGTATGGGTACCGCCGCCCCGGGAACCATTTATTGGATAATCAAAATCTCTGCCATAGGTCAAGTGGTTCGCAACGTTTGGTGATTAGCATGGTGTGAGGTTTGTTCGGGTCTTGGCGGCGGATGGGTCTGCCCAACAGCTACATGGCAGGCCGGATCGAGAGAGAATTTATTTATTCTTAGTACATTTACACTACAAAGGTATAATATATTGTCCTCCACACTAGGAGTTCACCTGTGTTGTAGAGGACATTTTTCAATGAATGGTTGAAATGGTTTCAATGAATGAAAGAATGGTTGAGGGAGTCCTTTTAACGTCTTCAGCCGCACTATTTCGGAACACCGCCTTGCACCGCAGTGGGAGGGATGAATTCATACGTCCGTTACTCCTGGACACACTGACCCCCAGATTTCTACCCACCCCTAATACCATTTTCCTTCCCAGAACTTCTTCTCCTTCCTTTCCTAAAAAGATTCTCCATACAGTATCCCCAAAGATAACATAGGCCCGAGGGGAATTATTTTCCTCAGGTCCTCCTGCGTGGAGCTGATATTAAAAATAATAACCTAGGTACTTAAGATTTCATGTGCAACCTTTATGTAAAAGTCTTTTCAGGGGTATACATAAAAATATATATATATATATATATCAATCGGATCTACGCTCCTTTGTTTTTACTTTCTATTCTTCGAATAAATTTCATTGGATTTAAAGCCATATCTTTGTTTGTTTCTATTACCTATATTTCTATCATTTTCAATACTTCTTTGTGCTAAAATGGTAATACAAACTTCTTTGAAAATAATCCCTTTTGTATGGGGCGCATTGGTATAGGTTTCTTACCTCAATAATAGTTATTCTAAAACAGAAATGTGAGTATAACCAAATCATAAGGAACCGTAAAGCGGTTAGAAAAGCGATAAGGAGTACCTACTGCCTTTTCACGCCCCGGTGTACATTAGCCGCGGTAAATAACCTGACACAGATTGAAGATTGGTGCCATAGGGTGTGTCACAAAAACGGTACTATAGGGTACAAATAAGGTCGAGCTGTAATAATATTACAAAAAAATAAATAATTTAGAAAGTGATGTGAAAAACGAAGAAAAAAATCAAACTTACAAAACAGGTTATTTAAAAACGTTATTTATTATAAAATAACACATCAGCGCAACGTCACAGATAATCACACTGTATTAATTATGCAAACTACACCTTCAAACTTTGCAAATACCCTTTGTGGCGTCATTTCTAATTAAATGACTTTGTACGTAATATATGCCATATAATCAATATTATCAACATGTTTCGGAAACTCCGTTTTCTTTATCAGGATAAGATTAATACTAAAAATAACAAAAGACAAACAAGCATAGACAAATAAAAACAATAGACAAAATATTTAAGGGAGAGGTGATTAATTATAAAGTCATAAATAAATAAAAATTACACAAAATTAAACATAAAAATTATTTTAGAACGTCTAACGCATATTTTAGACAGTGTTGAAAATCATAGTTCCTACAATGCAATCATTATCATACATGAATGTTTCCTTTGGGGGGGTGCAGATATGCGTTCACCGTTTGTCTCATTTTCGACTGTTTTTATTTAGTGTGTAAGAAAGAGATGCAGCATTATATTATGTTTAATAACTAAAGCAAAACCAACGCATTGACTTTTGATGTTTTTGAATTTTTGGAAACCACTCACACTTAAAATTATCCTATACTACTATATTTATATATTTTATATCCTTGTATATTATATATATATATTTTTTTTTTACATTGTGGAAGAATGTAAAACGGAGAATCCTCTACACAGGAGGCCCTGAGGAAAATAATTTCCCTCAGGGCCTATGTTATCAGAGATGCTGTGTGAAGGATCTTTTTGAGGAGAGGAAGGAATGAACATTTGTCGTTCCACATTCGAGCTGTTGAACACAAGAACGAGTGGAAGAAGCGACCCGTTCTCATGTGACAAATGTCAACCGTGTACATATGTTAGGCACGCGTTTGGCCTTTTTCCCAACTGTGCACCGGTGCCGAAGGGATCAATGACGCTAGTTCCTCGGGGCATCTTCCATTGTAATACCTATAGAACAAGGATAGCATTTCCAACCGACGCCTAAGCTATATAGATTGCAATCCGTCTGTTAAGATGGGAGAAGCTATCAAACGGACCGCCCGTTTCTGCACTATATTCTATGTTTATTTGTCGATGTGCGATGTGTGAGAGAGATGCAAGAAAATGATTATTTTTTCCTTAACAGGAAATAAACCAACCTTGTGCATATTGTGAATCTCATCTTTTGAAAGAAACGCAGCATTATTGTGATTAGGAACGTTTGTTTATTACCTTTATGTTCTGTCATGGTACCGTAATCGTGGATCGTCACGGTAATAATAAAAAGGGCTCTTTGAGTTTACGAAAAGTGAAAAACTTATGGCGCAACCTTTATAAAAATAACAAATTTTTATCAATTCAATTTAAACATAAAACTTTCTTAATAACCTTATCAAATTACCCCCGTCTACTAGCATTACAGTTGGGTATCTAATGCCGTGGGCAAAGTATACCCGCCTTGCGCTTCCTGCACATAATGTGGCAGATAAACGGTTTCAAAGACGCTAATGTGCATATTAGGAGGAATATTGTAAAACTCACAAGAGTTTCGAAAATTCACAATTTAAAAACTGTTTTATTCGGAGTGTTAAGGAATTACCTTGTGTTATTTGCTCATAAACAACGTGCCTAGTTTTACCTCACAGCTTCTAGTAAACGAGCGTGAAAAGGGACGAGTATTAAGAGCCCGCAACTCGAATTTCTACCGATTTCTTACACATCTCCCTTAAACACGTTAAGTTTTAAAGCTCTTAAAAAAATAAATGTTATTCTTGAAGATAATATCTAGACATTGCCCGCGCCGAAACGCAAATTATATAAAATTCCCTCGATTGAAAAAAATTGCAAAGTGTGCTCCAAAAATTATTATAAAAAAGTGTATGAAAAAAATCACAGTGTTTCCTTAAATGCTGTTTAAGACAATGCCCGCGAGATTTTTGCTCCATTTTAAACGAGTCGTGTTTTATTAAATATTTTCGCAATTTTCGCAACGATTTTGTCGCTGTAAATGTTAGCGCTCTCTTCGAACATTCGTAATTTTGTATCTCTCCATCTTCTTCTTTTCGGGCCCGGTTGCAGAGCTTTAATTCGTTTAATCTATATACAAAAGAATGTTTCTTTGTTTGTCCCGTATGCGCTCCTAAACCATTAATCTGATTGCGGTGAAACTTTGGTGATTTGATGTACGCATGCCCGCGATGGTTCCTATATATAATAGTGAGCTCTGGCGTTGTTAAATTATTTTCTATACTATTTTTCCGATTGCTATGAAACTTTCGTAAGTTGTTATGAAATTTGTATAAAAATTTTGTTGTAAGGGCAAGCTGTTTGAAAAATGAGTGTATTTCACGTAGTTTAGCTAAATGGAGAGAAGGCGGGAGGGGGGAGGGGAATCCGAAAGGAGATGAGAATAATAAAGGAGTGGGTAGGATGAACACAGGTGAAGGGGAGTGGAACGCGGAAGGGGGGGGGGGAGGAGTTCAAAGGGAGTTCGCGGGAGGGAGGGGAAGGGTTCAAGGGATCGATTCCTTTATTTAAATGGGGTTGCAACACATGCCGAGAACTCGCTAGTGGAATATAAAAAGGACCATTAAAACCAAAAAAACGGCGAAGACAACTTTTTCATAAAATCTAAAGGTATTTGTGATATACCTTCTTCAAAAATTTTAATATTTTATTTAATACTGGCTGAAATCCCCGACGTTGCATTTCATAAGCACTATTTTTTCTAAATCAGATGTGTACTATAATTTTCCTTTTATTTTTAACGTCAGTGAAAAAAATTTCATCAAGAAGTAACAAAATTCTGCTTTAAGCTGTGGAAAAGGGGATTGAGATGGTTTTTCGAAATCTCAAGATAAGAGATTTGCCTTCCTCTGATTCAGAAGGTCAAATGTGCAAAATTTCATAAATATCAGAATACCGTCGTCGTGGTTTCCGCCACGGTTTTCGCTTTGCAGTTAGGAAACATAACATTTTGTCAGTCAACATGGGCAGTTAGTTAAAACAACATTTTTGTATAAATTATGTTAACATTTTACAGTTCCTCGGTTGGCAAATTTAGTAGGTATTAAGCTCGGCACACACTGCCAAGTGGTTCGTGTATTTAACTTTCTGTTAGTGTAATCAATTTCCAGGCTGACGTTCACTCTCTCACTCTCTCGGCGTCGCATTAATTAAAACGGCGACGTGGAAATTTAATGTTTCGTTGGAAATAAATTGGGGTATTTATGTATGACCCCGATACTCCTGGCACTTCTGAGCTCCGGGAACGTGAATATGTTTTCGGAGAAATTTTGGGTGCAGAGGTGAATAGAAAACGCCGCATTTGGTGAACAAATTTCGCTGAAAATGTGGAAATCATAGAAAATTTCTGAAAAAGCATGAATTATTTAAAGTTATATACGTCTCATACGTCATTACATACGTCTGGCAATGTTGTAGATAGCTTTAAAACAAACTTATATGTCCGAATGGTTAAAAATTGAAAAATGTGTCACACTGTGTAAAATGTTCAAAAAAAATTTTGAAACGTTTAAATATTTGTGCGAAAACAGGCTTTTTGGCGATATTTCTTTTTTTGTGATCGAACAACTCGGAATGACGCAACTTCATCCACCTTCAAAAATCATCCAAAGTGATGAAATATGATTATAAAAAATTGGTTAAATAGGTTACGTTAGGTAAGGTTGTGGGCTGTTTTAACTTCGCTGCGTAAATTTCGTAAAATAAAATGAAACAGACTTTTTGACGATGTTTTTTTGGTGACTAAAAATCATGCAACATCATCACCTCCTTTGTAAAGTCATTAAAAGTGATGAAAAAAATGCATAAAAAATTGTTTAAATAGATTAGGTTTTGTGCATTTTTTTCCTTGACTTTTTGGGGGGTTGAAATTTTTTTTTTTTTTTTTACATTAACTCCACACAGGAGGCCCCGAGGAAAATAATTTCCTTCAGGGCCTATGTCATCTGGGATGCTGTGTGGAGGGTCTTTTTGAGGAGAGGAAGGAATGAACATTGGTCTTGAAGAGACCCATGTTGTAGGAAGGAGGAAACACAGAGGCCGGCAAATAATTCCACAGCCGAGCTATTGAACACAAGAACGAGTCGAAGAAACGACCCGTTCTCATGTGACAAATGTCAACTGTGTACAAATGTTGGGCACGCGTTTGGCGTGTTTCCCGACTATGCACCGGTGCCGAAGGGATCAATGATGCTAGTTCCTCGGAGCATCTTCCATTGTAATACCGGTAGAACAAGGATAGCATTCCCACCCGACGCCTGTGCTCTAAAGATGGCAATCCGTCTGTTAAGATGGGAGAATCTATCGAACGGACCGCCCGTTTCTGCACAGAGTCGAGGGTAAAATTGCATGATTTAGAGTTGTCGTGGAACCGTTTTTTTCTTCCATAAATCAAAATAGGCGGCTGGTGAAAAGCAGATAATGACCGTTTACATGTATGTAGTATTGTTGTTAGCAGCCTGATTCCGAATTTTATACAACGTGGTGCATCACCTTAAGAAGTCATTTCCATTTTATCCCCTTCATTCTTCACATCTTTACCCTCTCTTCCCATGTAAAATAATTTGGTAATTTTGACGAAGCGAGTTTCACGCAATTATTATATCAGATGCACTCAGTCGAAATCACGAAAAGCTCACTCGCTCGGAGTTGTGAATCGAAAAGTTAGGTTCGCGCCATTGTTATCATCCGGCTTGCTAATGAGTGACTTTGTTAGGAGAGTGAGCAATTGGCCGCCCATGTCTCGCCTCACAGCCTCACCTGGTACCGGCGTTGCGCGGGTCACGAGGCACGGATCACGGGGCGCAGGTTGTTTCTGTTATCGCGTTTGCTGGGTGAGACAGACAAGGCGTGCGAGAAAGGGCGTGCATTTATTATTAGTAATAGATAATATTTAAATATAACATTTTTGAAGTGAAAACTTTGTTTTAGCACCATTGTGATTTAAAAGTCGATGAAACGAAAAAGCGCCACTAAAAAGAGACAAAAACATGCATCTATAGGATTTTGCCTGCGGGAGAATGAGATAGCAATAAAATATATAGGTTCCAATATAATACAATAAATCCACGGTCCCACGCAAGTCTTCTTTGGTGTAGTGGTATAGAGCGCCTAACAAACCTTAGCGGCCATACATTCAGCAGATCAAGGAACGAATCCTACGAAATCAAAAAAATATATATTTTGAAGTGAAACTTCTATAGCCCTGCTGTGATTTGGATTTTGGATAAAACGGAAATGACGATTACTGCACCTGCGACGCATCAACTGCGCTCATTGGCCGCTTTGATCACGATGTCACTTTTAAAGGCTCCTATTGGTTGAGATATATGAAACGGAAATTAAGCAAGGTCTGCGCTCATTGGTCGCTTTGATTATGACCACACTTTTCAAGTATTGGTTGAGATTGTTTTGGTAAAGTTTCACTTCTACCGCGTGTAAACTGCACTCGATTTGATAAGTTTTAAGATTTTCACGGCCAAAAGCATTTTCATTATTTGTTTTTGGGGTGTTATGCCGTGTTGCGCTACCTCCTTCTTTAGCCAACGTTTCGGACATCGTTGCAGTGTCCATCATCAGGGCAGATCCGGCAGATCCGGTAGATGTATTATTATTAAATACCATAGTGCATCAATATTTGTCAATTAAGCCCTAAGCAACAAGGAGGGAATAACCCAACATTACCAAAATAAAATATCAGTAATCACAAACCTTTTAAATTATATAAATTTGAAGTAAAAATATCTATTTAATATGTAACATCATTCATAATTTTAATAATAAACTTTATAATTACCTGTATGTACCTAAAATTAACAAAATAACTTATAATACCTTAAAATTAACAAAATAGAAATATTCATTATATAGAGACAATGTTGTGTACCCCTGCCTAAGAGTGTATAAATACCGTAGCATAAGAATTTCAACTACCAGTCTGAAAATGTCCGTAATAGGATGAAACCGGTCCTGGTGAAATATAAATTAGTGGAAGAAAGTACAAAAGTGTATTAATTTCAAATTCTAATACAATGGAATTCCACCACGAATTATCAGTGCAAAAACTAGACTCACAAAATCATATGTTTTTGTTTTGAAAATTTGCTCGCTTAGAAGTATTATAGATGCTTCAATTAAATACTACGTGTAGAACATACCTTGGCCCTTAAAGATAACGGTCTTTTTTATAAGTCTTTTAATAAGCCTATAAAAAAATAAAGTATAAGGTCTATAAAAACACTTTCAAGTCCAAACTCTCCTATTTATAAACCCCTTTCGGATAAGATTTCATTGTATAAGGTCGCAAATTCAGTTTATTTTATAATAATCGCAAAAAAATGATATTTACGCCCGAACTTCCCAAATTAAGATAAAATATGCATTTTCGCGTTGTTATTTTACAATACGGCCGCTAGTGGAGGAATTTGGTTTTTCAAAGTGATCTCTATGGCGTCCTCCGAAGAACTACTGACCACGCCACACCTATTTCGTATCAGTCACGCCCCGGCCGGAGCGGGAGATGGACGTGTGGTTCCGCATCGCTTGATTTCGTGAAATCAATTTAAAATTTCCGTTTTATTACAATAAACAATGCGTAAAAAGGATTTAATGTTTTTTACAGGTTTTTACGAAATTAACCTGTAAAAGAAATTTCTCAAATACCTTTTCCAACCTTTTTCTCAAGTATTTATAAACTCCTCCCTTAAAGGGCGTGAATTCCGATTTCTATTTTTTCCTGGACTCTTGGATCGCCTTAATTCGAAAATATATCCAAGTCTTGACGATCGCAGAATTTATTACATAATCGAGTCATTCATGACGTTGGTATGAAAACACTTGTATTCGTACGATAAGTATCGATCATTCTAATACTTTCGGCCTTGTATTAAGATTAATTTGATTGATTAATTAAAAGAAAAGAAAATATTTAATAACATAATCTTTTCATTTAATTTATTATCGCAGATTACGACTTTCTGCACTCTTCTAAAACATTCCGTTGTTAGGCACATATTTTAAAGCATTAATTAAATAAATTATTTTAAGTTGGAGAACTTTACCTAATACTTAATATTATTATATTTTTTCAGTTTCATTAATTTCGTATCACAGATATTGGGTGCTTTTATAATTCCCTCGGTTATGACACGCCAACGACATAAAAAAGGCAAAAAAATACTTCCTTATCTGTATAATCCTGATTGGGAAAAGCCGGTTTTTGGGCCCCTAGATCTCTTCAGATGAGCTCTCTATACCCATCGTCTTGTACCGCAGCGGGAGGGATGGATTCGTACCTCCGCACATAACTGACCCCTAGATTCCTACTTGATCCCTACCCACCCTTTATATCTTTTTCTTCCCAGAACTTCCTCTACTTCCTTTCTTTAAAAAGGCCTTCCACACAGCATCTCCAAAGATAACAAAGGCCATAATTATGTTCCTCGGGACTTCTTGTGAGGGTTAAATATATTTTAAAAATCAGAGTGTGCAGTTCACACAAGGTAGAAGTGAAACCTTTATAAAACTAAAGTAGCCAACAGTTTGGAGGTTACACCGCACAAACAAGAGAAAGATAAACTATCTCATTTTCTCGCAGACTAAATCATACATATATGGTATATGTTTGTCTCTTTTTAGTGTCGCTATTTTTCGTTTCTTTCACAACGATGCTAAAGAGGTTTTTACTCTCACTTGCATATACTGTACAAAAAATTGAAAAACGCAATGGTGGATTTTCAAAATAAGACACATTTTTAAAGAGCTTCGAGCTTTTTTGATAAGAAAACATATAAATGCACCACAATTTCCATGAAGTTACCCAACATTGAGAGGTATTGCACGCCCTTGCCAAGGGAAGCTAACAAAAGGCATTTACGTAGCACAACATAGAACGTAGGTAGGACATGAAAGCTCGAGGAAGCTCTACGACGGGCGTTTCACGGCATCGTAGTCACACAGTCCGAAGTGCAGCGGCCCAGTAAAGCGTCCGACTGGAATCACAATGTTTGAGCTGATTCCAGAATGCAGGGATTTATTTTAATATTATCCGACGTGAGCCGATTTCTTTTACCGTCGTCGGAGAGGTGATAAAAATAGTGTTCGATGAATTTATTGAATTTTGTGCATCTCTGAACATCACTCCAAAGTTTGTTCGTGATTTTTGTATTTTAATCATTAGTACACATCATTCATTACAATACCTAAAATGGTTCCTTACATAAAGATTTCAGATTGCTACACACGCATCAATCACCAAGTAACTGTCAATCTTTTCTTAATCGTTAATTTTCACATTTTATTAATTCATGTTTTATTTTTGCGTGTGTCAGATAGCTGTAGTGATTAATTCTTTCTTATTAATACTGTTTATCTTTTTTAGGTGACTATATTATATTTATTTTGATTATATCGTTGATATTTTAAAAGTTAGATTTAGATAGTAGAATTTGAATGTGTATATGTGTATGTATCTAATATATTTTTTAAGTTTTTAAAATGTTTATTTTTATGATATTACTAGCAGACCCGGCCACACGTTGCTGTGGCTAATAAAACGTTAAATCAGATCCACACCGCCCGTTTGTCAGTCCTTACTTATCTTAACAGACGGATTGCAATCTTTAGAGCACAGGCGTCGGGTGGAAATGCTATCCTTGTTATACCGGTATTACAATGGAAGATGCTCCGAGAAACTGGCATCATTGATCCTTTCGGCACCGGTGCATAGTCGGGAAACACGCCAAACGCGTCCCCAACATTTGTACACGGTTGACATTTGTCACATGAGAACGGGTCGTTTCTTCGACTCGTTCTTATGTTCAACAGCTCGGCTGTGGAATTATTTGCCGGCCTCTGTGTTTCCTCCTTCCTACAACATAGGTCTCTTCAAGACCAATGTTCATTCCTTCCTCTCCTCAAAAAGACCCTCCACACTGTGTGGAGTTAATGTAAAAAAAAAAAAAATTCGCTGCCCACTGCCCGCTGCCGCTTGGCCAGATATATTATGTATTTCAACCAATTTACACAAAACCTTGACAGATTATATACCTAAAAACCTTCATCATGAATCACTCTATCTATTGGTGAAAACCGAACGAAAATCCGTTGCGTAGTTTAAAAGATCTAAGCGCACATACAGTGTGAGCGACTTTATTTTATACTTATAATAAAAGAAAAGATATATTTACTGTGATTTTTCTCTACTTTTTTTAACCTTTTAACGATTTATAATAATTCTTTTGTAATTTTATATACCTTTTAATGAGATATTTTTTAATTTTTCAAAAGAAGCAAACACATTGTGACTTGACATTTCCTGTATTTGTTAGTATTTTTATAACAGTCCTGATGATGGTACGGAGGTACCGAAACCGGTAGACTAAAAAATAACAATAAAGTGACTTAAAACAAAGTATTTTCTTTTCATTTATTTAAGATATTTTTTATGCTTTTGACACATTTTTTTTAAAGAAACATTCGCGAGTTACGAATAACCTGACAAAGTTTGAAAATATCCTTCTACTACCACAATAAGCGTAAAATGTTGCTAGTGTCATTATGGAGGACTTAGCCAGCCAAAGAATCGAACACGCGACGCCTGGGTGGGATCCAAACGCGATGCCACTGACCAATCTTGATTCACACAATTTTTATTTTTATTTTATGATATTTTAATTTTTTGTATTTTTACCCATCTCAGTGTCTACTTGCGATATAAGAATATTTTATCTCAGTAAGCGCCCGGGTTGCCGGCAATTAAATTAAATAAAACATTAGTGGTATATATTCTCAGCACCGTGATTGTAAAAGGCAACTATTCAGAAAACGAAAAGTTACTTGAAATGGCTTAAGTGACCGGATCTAAATATACTAATGAGCTTCCCAACCTTCCTCTACCCATTTCCCTTCTCCTTTCCTTCCCCACTGTATTCAGCTTCACATATACTCCAATAGGGATAGAGATTGACTGGTCTCGGACATTTGATCGTATTGTGAGATATTCACATTAAAAAAAAATCATTCGAAAAGACTTAAACTTCTCGGTAAGTATGTACAATAGGGTGTGTCAATTATTTCAACTTTTGAATTCAGAAACGCCCGGGGTCTCAAAAGTTGCGTCTTACAAAGAAAATGAGAACTGCATTTAATTTTTTTTTAAATCAGAAAACAAACCTAAAACCATTTTTTTATAAATTTTTAATTTTTTTTTCAGTTATTTAACCCTTTAACGTGTGTTTATTATTAAAAAATGCGTATAACTGAAAAAAAAAAAAAAAAAAGTTCAAGTTTATGATTTTTTTTTTTTTACATGAGCTCCACACAGGAGGCCCAGAGGAAAATAATTTCCCTCAGGGCCTATGTCATCTTTGGGGATGCTGTGTGGAGGTTTTTTTTTAAGAAAAGGAAGGAGAGGAGAGTTCTGGGAAGGAAAAGGGTTTAAGGGGTGGGTAGGAATATGGGGTTCAGTGTGTTCAGGTCATCCGCCTCCAAGACCTAGACAAACCTCACCCCATGGACCCGGGCACCCCTGCTAAATCACCAAACGTAGCGAACCACTTGGGGTGACCTGTGGCAGAGGTGTTGGTTATCCAATAAAGGTTCCCGGGGTGGCGGTAACCATTCCCGCCTCCCAAATACAAGTAAGTCAACAAGAATTCTGATTTCATCCCGAAAAAGTGTTATTTTCCCCTTTTATATTTTTAACCAACACATCACATATGTTTAAAAAATTTACTGCAGTTATGGAATGAAAAATAAGTTTGGTACAAAATATTAAATTTGAACCCTTTGTTTTATTTTTTCCAAATCACGAAATCGGCTTTTTCTTTCAAAACTTCCGGCCATTTTAGCGGGCTAATAGTGAACAATAATAAATTTATTTTTACGTTTTCGAATAGCTACAGATCATACGAAACTTTTGAGACCCCGGGCGTTTAAATATAAGGCCATTTTTTTTCTCTCTATGGAGAGCGACACAAGCTAATGTACAAGCGCAAAATAATTGTTTTAAAGAAGAAAAAATAATTCGTGCGCAATCAATAACGAAATATATGCCCTTCTGAAGTCGTAGGGTGGCTAATTTAATAAAAAAATTGTTCCATCTTACCATGACAAATTTTGCTCTCAATAGAGTTTTTTACCAAACTCAAAATTCTTATAAAATTGTGTGAAAGGAAAGGTTTAATGAGCATTGTACCATCACAAGGTATTATGCCTTTCTTAAGGTTCTATGCCGCATTATTGAAGCATTATGTTCACCATTCTGCGGGCGTTTTACAGACATTCTCCTACAGGCATTCAAACATCACAAAACCCTACACACTTCACGCAAGTTATTAAGTGAATTTTCCCACCACACCGCGGTCATAAACAAGCACTCTCAAAGCGATCACTTTCTTCGTTTATTGAACAACGCCGCTACATAATGCCCAACTGAAGAATATTTTTTAAATCAAAAGGTTTAGCAGATATCTTTGTGATTTGAAACTCGATGAAACGAAAAAACGACACTAAAAAGAAACAAACACATACATCTATAGCGTTTAGCATGCTATTATTATTATGATTTTAGAGGAACAATTAAATATTTTTGCGAGGTAATTATAATTATGAAAAAATAATCTTGTCTTACATACAACGTAAATAAAAAGAAAAACAAAATAAATAAAACATTGTAAATAGGCGTTTTTTGGATAGACAATTTAACTACGTGCGTCAAATTTGTCTTCCACTAAAATCCGTCGTTTGTAACTAAAATGTACGCCCTTCAAAATACTTTTTTATTATTTTATATTTCATCCTATTTTTACAGAATTATATGTAAAAATACAGTAATTATAATTATAATGAGCAGAACTTTTTTAAATAATTTTCATTAACTCACAAATAATTACCAAAGTTGCCTCTAAAAAGTCAGGAAAATTTGAATTATATTTGGCCTTTATTTGACAAATTAAAACACAAATAAATATCCGTACTAATTTATTTTACTATATACTTATTATACTCGTATTTTAATAATATCACAGGTTTTGTTGCGTATTTCGGCTCCAAACCTAAATTATCCCGCAGCCGTTTCACTTCTTTACACTTTCTTCGCTGATGTATTCAATTTAACAGGAATGCACGCGGTTTCTGTACCTGGTTTAAAGCTTAACTACCTAAATAAACTGCATTTATTCTTATAAAATAGAATGGAATATATATTATTTGGCACGCTGGAGACAGTATTTTCATTATAAAATATAGGCCACAAAAGATTCGGATTTTTCATCATCGTAGAGATAACTTAGGCTTTTATTAATTTGTTATTCAATTGAAATCATTAATTCAGTACTGGGAGATTTGCTTGCTAAATTGTCGTTGGTAATTTGAAAAACATATCATTTCACAATAATAATTGCACACACTCATATTTACTCTTGGTTAATGAAGTTTCAGCAAAACGATATATTACGTACCTGTGTAGTAGTTGTATTAAAATCTAACTGTTACCGTGTAGCAGATCCAGAATTCACATACCTGAAACAAACAAAAAAATAAGAAATTAATTAACGAAGAAAAACGTGTAACACAAAATATAAGAGCCAAAAATGTGTGCATTCCTAGTGAGCCTTGTAGCACCACGAATGTAGGTAATTGGCATAAAAATCGCTGGGCAAACGTAGTCTAAAGGACACGACTTGAAGGGCAAAAGGTTCATATTTTTTTAAGCACAATATGATCAACTGTCCGAAGACTGTGGCCACACCCTAGTGAGGGGAAGGAGATGGGTAAGAAGAAGGTGGGAAAGAACCTGGCTATTCAGATCTAGTTACCAAACACGGCTAAAGTCATTTCAAGCAACGTTTCTGAATGGTGGTCTTACACCAGGGCGATTCTGAGAGTATCTTCCACTTTGGAACGTGCCGCAAACATACTATATATTGGCAATTGAAATTCATAAAAATCCTATTAACATTAATAGAGACGACGGAGCTAAGCTCAATAGTATCCGATATTGACGGCTACACAAAAGCTAAATGCAGAAAACCATCTTGAAGTATACTGTAATGTCAGCTCGCAGTGGAGTAGAGCTGGCAACACGGCATTGCTTCGAAGTACTTAAGCACACATTTCACCACTAACATTTACACATCTGCCCTGATGATGGACACTGTAACGCTGTTCAAAACGTTGGCTAAAGGAGGAGGTAGCGCAACATGGCATAACACCCCAAAAACAAATAACAAAAATACTATATATTATTTTTAATGAATTTATTTTGAAATAACACAAATTAATCAAATTTATTTTTATTTTGTTAAAAAAAATAAAAAAACATAATCAATGAAAACGTCCCAAATAATTTGAGTCATAAAATTATAATTTAATTTCTTATATGCATTTCTAATGAAAACACAGTGGTTTAAGTAAATTACGCTAATATTTTTTATAAAGTAATTAAAAATTTAATTTTAATTCAACATAATGGAAATGGTAGGAAAATTTCTGTTTATCCAAAGCACATTTTTTGTATTTATAATGTAAAAGGATTCGCAGTAAGTAAACTACGAAAATAGTGATTTAGCATTCGCCTTAATGTGTGTATTTTTTTTTCACTTTTGATAATATCAGGAAAAAATGTCTCTAGAAACTTTTGCCAATGGGGGCCATTTTTTTCCTTTAGGGGTGCCATTCACTTTTTGTTGAGCATACCTACCCCTGTGCGCTCTAGGGAGAAAATATTCTCCTCGCGCGAAAATCTATGAATGCATTAGGTTGGAATGTTTTCCAAAGTGGTTTTCGATGTTTAACGACAGTGAGAACTGCAGCACGGGAAAACTAATGTCGGAAACATGGTTTAGTGATGATGTCGTTTATAAGTTGGAAAAAAGTTAAGGTTTTTGGCGAAAGAAAAGCTCGAAATATGAAACTACTCAATGAGCAAATGTACCTACAAAAGCATCATAAAATCGGCGTCCCTGATTAAATAAGAGGTAAAAATTACTTGCCAAAGTTCCCCCAAATAACGTTTAACAGAAAACATGTTTTTTTTTTTCAAATGTTTCTGGCTTTCACCCTTCAAGGGTATTCTAAGCCATCATTTCATATTATGGAGAAAGGAAAGGTGAATTTATATATTAATAAGTTAGGTGCGTCTCATATGTCATACCTCTGACAATCTTATATTGTCATGAAAACAAGCTTATGGGCCTAAGAGGTTAATGTTATATAATGGGCAAATTTTAAAATTATATGGAAGATTGGAGTCTAGTTCCGTATAAAATAAAACATTTTCCCGTGGTAAAATGACCATTCTGTATAAAAACAGTTTTTCCTGCTAAATAACCTATTCTATAAAAAGGACAGTTTCCCAAGGTAAATGACATTTCCGTATTAAAACAGTTTCACATGGTAAATGACCTTGCTGTAAAAAAACAGTTTTTCATGGTAAACGACCTAACTGTAAAAAAAACACAGTGTTTCATTGTAAATGAATTTACTGCATAAAAACAGTTTGCAGATGGGAAACAGATGTGCTAAGACATTGGCACATTTTTAATAACCATGTTGGTATGGATCAAGACTGCACTGCCTTGTGGTGAAATTGATTTTTTTTTACTGACGACAAATTTCCTTTAGAATTGATAGTAAATATTGGCGAAGGGGCTGAGAATGGTTTAATTTTTTTTCTGAAAAAACATTATAAAAATTATCTTCGATTTTTTTTCTCCATATTATTTATTGCCAGCTACATTTTTCATTTGAAACAAGTGTTCAATGAACTGGTTTGTAGTGTTGGGTAGGACACGATATCAGGATGAGTTTGTATGAGGTACTCAAATATTGAAATGAGGTGTTGAGGTGTCCCACCTCATTTGAGGTGAGGTGTTACAAAATATTTTCGCTTACGGAGGGGGCTGGTTTTTTTCCTTCAGCTTGATTTTCTTGGTTCAGAGGTGTTGGTTTTCTAATAAATACCGGGGTGGCGGTACCCATACCCGCCTCCCGTGTCTGTTATTTTTGTAATACGAAAAATGGACATAAAAAAGGCCTACCCCCTCCCCCCTTCACCACCTCTGATCCCCTCCCTGCACCCCCCTCTGATCCCCCCCCCTCTTATCCCTCCCCCTCCTCAGCAACCCCCTCCACCTCATCTCAACACTGCCTCATCCTCCCTTCCTTGGGGGAGCTGTTGGGACTCTTGTGCGGTATTTACATAACATATAACAATAAGTAAATAAATAAAAAATATTATTTTTTTTGGAGCAGTTGGTACTGTTGTGCGGTATTCACTTATCAATACATAAATTTACAATAAAAAATATTTAGAATAAAAAAAAAATTTAAGCAGTTGGGACTGTTGTGCTCATAAATTATTGTTTTGTGTATTCACATAACAATAATTTACAATAAAAAAAAATTTCGAAAAAAAAAAATTTTTTGGAGCGGTTGGGACTCTTGTGCTCATAAATTATTGTTTTGTGTATTCACATAACAATAATTTACAATAAAAAAAAAATTTAAAAAAATAAAAAAATTCGAGCAGTTGGGACTCTTGTGCTCTAAAATTATTGTAATGTGTATTCACATAACAATAATTTACAATAAAAAAATATTTAAAAAAAAAAATTTTTTTGGAGCAGTTGGTACTCTTGTGCGGTATTCACTTAGCAATAATTTAGAATAAAAAAATAAAAAACAAAAATTTCGGAGCAGTTGGGACGCTTCTGCGGTATTCACAATATATGAATTGGCTTACCCCATCACCACCTCACGGTTCTAATACAAAAATGTCATAGAATATACAAACACTTCACGCCTCACCACCTCATACATTTGTCCCAAACTATGCGTGACATGGTTTGTAACCTAGATAGTGTCTCGGATAAATACATCCGATTTTATTAATATAGAACACCTATTGAACTTTTTGTAAAAGTCTAAATGAATATTAGAATAACTCTATTTTTATAACTTTAGAAGGCTATATATATATTAAGCCCATCAATGAAATATTTCATTGATGAAGAAAATAACACTAATAAAGTAAACGAAAATACAAAAAAGAACAAGACACAGAAACATAAAAAGATACCGGTCGCAACTGGGACTCGAACCTGGAAATTATTTTATCTGCTTCTTCAATGATATTGGATGTGAAGAACATTCAAAAGTTGTAAAAAGAGAATTGCTCTAATAAAAAATTTAATTATTTCACTTATTTTTAAAGCATTTTATTCAAAGGCTAATTCAGAATTGTTCAACTTATCTATTTCATATAACCTTTCCCATTTATAAGCAAACAGGATTAAAATACCAACTGATCAAAATTTAAGGCCACAAATTACATAAAAACGTCAGAATTTATCTTCTTCCCCAAAAACAATGTAAAAGTTGTATTGAAAACATGCTTTCTAAATAACAACTTAAGTTAACAGTTATTTTTGTTTTATCTGACCCGGAGTCCAGAAAACATCAGATAATATTATAATTCCGTAACTCTGAATACAGGGTGTTAAGGGACTTAAGTACCTGACGAATTTAACCAGCAATTCCAGAACTAATTTGAAGAAAAAACGTAGATTCTAATTTGGAAGGCGGGTATGGGTACCGCCGCCTCGGAAATCATTTATTGCATAACCAACACCTCTGCCATAGGACACCTCTAGGGGTTCGCTAGGTTTGGTGACTTAGCAGACAAACCAACTTTACCCGACCCTTTGACCTTTCCAGGTGGATTATCTCGATCCATAGCATCACACCGCAGTGGAAGGGATGGATTCATACGTTAGGCATACTGACCTCCATACTGATTCTTACCTACCCATTATACCCTCTTCCTTCACAGAACTTCCACTCAATCATTTCCTTTATCCTCCACAAAGCATCTCCAAAGAAACAATACGTCCCGAGGGATTCTTTTTTCTAAAAAATATATATTTTTGGCAGGCGGGTATGGGTACCACCCGCGCCGCTCCGAACCAACACCTCTGCCATAGGTCACCCCAAGTGGTTCGCTGCCCACCAGCTGCATGGCAGGCTGGATCGGGAGGGAATGGTTGAGTGAGTCCCTTTGACTTCTCCACCCGTACTCTCTCGAAATATCGCCTTACACCGCAGTGGGAAGGATGGATTCGTACGTCGCCACTCCTGGACACACTAACACCCAGATTCCAATCCACCCCTAATACCCCATTCTTTCCCAGAACTTCCTCACCTTCTTTTCCTAAAAAGACCCTCCACACAGCATCCCCAAAAATTATATAAGCCCTGAGGGAATTTATTTTCCTCAGGGCCTTCTGTGTGGAGCTAATGTAAAAAAACCGAAATGAGTATTCAAATGAACTTCGTGAAAATGATATTTTACTTAGGTACATGATTATGGTCGACAAACAAATATTTTTGAGAATGATATTATAAAATGCTTTCTAGCAAATAACTTTCCGATATTAATGTTAAAAATATATTATTTGTTATTGGGGAGTTATGCCGTGTTGCGCTACCTCTTTCTTTACATCTACCTGATCTGCCGGTTCTGCCGGATCTGCCCTGATGATGGACACTTCAACGCTGTCCGAAACGTTGGCTAAAGAAGGAGGTAGCGCAACACGGCATAACACCCCAAAAACAAATAACGAAAATACTTTTGGCAGTGAAAATCTCAAAACGTATCTTTTTATTTCTTGTTTTGAAAAAAATCACTGGAGCTTGGCTACACGCTCTTGTGAAATGCAATTTTCATGTCAGCTCAAAATAAGGCCAAGAATCGCTGGATAAAGTCTATCGGATAATTTCCGTTGTTTATTTTTGGGGTGTTATGCCGTGTTGCGCTACCTTCTTCTTCAGCCAACGCTGTCCGAAACATTGGCTAAAGAAGGAGGTTGCCCAACACGGCATAACACCCCAAAAACAAACAACGAAAATACTTTTGGCCGTGAAAATCTAAAAACGTAAGTCGGGTAAGTTCCGAAACAGCCTGTATAGTTTTGTCCTTAGAGATCGCCGGATGAATAATTCATATTTGGTCCTTATCATAATTCGGCGGGTTTTCGACCCTGGCTTAATTTGGTTCAGAGCAAGGCACGGGCAGTGGGGCACGCACCCAACTTGTGTCATAATGGTGTTTGGTTATTTTTTTTGTTCTCCTTTATTTTTTTTAACCACCACCCTTGCCTAAAACTTAAAATTTCTTAAAACTTCGAGCTTGGCTTTCCGTAAGCCATTCTGAAGATATGTGTAGAATCAGTCATAGGCTTTGCCGATCATTTGATTTGATGATACAATATACAATTTTTCTAACTATTATTTTATTTTTTATTTTATAGTACACACTAGTCTTTTTTTACATTAGCTCCACACAGGAGGCCATGAGGCCATTCCCCTCAGGGCCTGTGCCATCTTTGGAGATGCTTTGTTTATTTATTTATTTATTTCTATGTATTACAGTATTTACCTTTAACATTTTTACATAATAGATAAATTTTGAAAACATTTTTACATAATATATTTTGCAATTTTATTATGTTGGGTGTAAGGTAGGTTTGTGAAGGTGAAACTGTGTATAGGTATTGTTGTATGTTTCGTGAACACCTCACTAGGAGAACCTGTGCTGAGGTGTTTACGTGTTTATTTATGATTATGTGTGACAAGTATTTATGTGTTGTAATAGAAAGTTTTTTTTTTAATTTTTAATTTTTATTTTAATAGTTATTGTACATTTAGAAGAGAAAAAAAAGTTTTTTTTTGTATATATTAGAGAAATATAAAAAAAATATATATATGAACATACACATACATACACATCCATATACATACATGTACATGCACATATATATATATATATATACATATGTATACATACGAATACACATTCACATACACATATGTACACACATATACAAATTGTAAGTGTATGTATTGTAAGGGTTGCGTTGGATACTTGAAAAACTACTTAAATTTTAGGTTTATTTAATTTTACACTTTTTATAGTTTTATTATGTTTGGTTAGGAATAATAATATTTTGTATAAAGTTAATATCTTGATTTTTAATCCAGTCAGTGATATGTTTTTTATGAATGTTTGTAGATGTATTTGCAGATAGTATTTGTTTCAAAGTAATGGGCATGCAATTAAAAAGTTTGGTTGCATAATACTGAAAGTGTCTTTGTCCATGTGTGGTGTGTGTTTTCGGTATATTCAGTGTTTTATTTGTTGAGGACCTGGTTTTTGTTATGGTTTTTGGTTGAATTGGAAGATGTAGTCTGTTTTGGATAAGGTATATTATAGCAGATTTGGCATAAAGTTGTCTTATTGACATGACTTCTAATGTTTTGTAGATTTCGCTAGAATCTGTGTGAAATGGTACTTGCAAGATGAGTTTAATTATCGCTTTTTGTATTTTTTGAATTGGGTCAATTGCTATGGTGGATGGTATTTTTGGAAAGGAAGGTGAGTAAGTTCTGGGAAGGAAAAGGGGATGAGAGGTTGGTAGGATCTGGGGGTCAGTGTGTCCAGGAGTGAAGGATTTACGAATCCATCGTTCCAACTGCGGTGCAAAGCGATATTCCGATAGAGTACGGCTGGAGAAGCCAAAGGGACTCCCTCAACGGTTCTCTCTCGATCTGGCCTGCCATACAGCTGGTGGGACCAGGACAAATCTCACCCCATGAACTTTGTCACTAAACGTAGCAAACAACTTTGGGAGACCTATGGCAGAGGTGTTGGTTATCCAATAAATGGTTCCCGGGGCGGTGTTCAGCCTTTGCACAGTTAAATCGATGTTTCTAGCCTCAATTACTCTCGATTGAAGAAATTACGCTGCGAGCGTATACGTCGACCCATTTATTTCAAAGAAAAGGGTGTGCAAATATTGTGACACATGAACTACCGTTTGAGGGTTTACAATCTATTCAAGAACAAGTAATTAGTATGACAGTAAAAATCTGACGGCATTATTAATGACCCTAATGTCTGCCGCACATCCTTCCCATAGCCCAGTGAGAAGCTGCTAAGGACTTAGATAAAACAGAACTGTTTTGCCATTTATCAAAAAGAACCGTTCTTTGAAAATTATGGACGAATAGAGTCCAAATTGACAAATTTAATGATATTTTGCACATTTAAATTTTCGATTGGACAAAGAATTGTCCAAATGGACAAATTTGATTACACTGTCCGATTGCATAAAAAAAATATCGTCCAAACGGACAAAGTTGACCATATATTGTACATTGAAATTGTGCGATTGGCAAAAAATTGTCCAAAAAATTTGACCATATTTTGCACAATGGAATTGTACGATTAGATTAAGAATTTTCCAAATGAACAAATATTTGGCACGTTGATAGTGTCGATTAGACAAAGAATTATACAAATTTGTACAGAATTATTGTCCAAATGGACGAATTCTACAATATTTTGCTCATCGGAATTGTTCGATTGGACAAAGAATTTTAATATTATCAGATTTAAAGATATTTTCCACATTGAAATTGTCTGTTTGGCCAAAAAAAATACCAAATGGACAAATTCGACGATACCTTTAATGACGGAATTGGGCGATCGATTGTATGTAAAGAGAATGTATGTAAATTTTTGCACACATTCTCATAACAGACGTACAAACGAAGGGGCAAATTCTACAAAAGGACCATTACTCGTTTCGGCTAAGTCTAAAAAGAAACCGCTCGAAGGGTCTAGAATAAAAAATATTAGATGAAACATTCATGTTATTTATGTTACATACATCAAGTTAAGTGACACTGGAAATTATCAGTTGCTTTTTTATCTTAATATCCAAGTTTTAACAAAATTACCCTTCATTTCAAGGGTAAAAAGCCGTACACGGACTTGTATGTAGATACGCAATTTAGTGGAGGGTGTTTTGGTAAATAAAGCTACTTCCTGCTTAGCTCCGGGGCCGGGAGGCTGCGGCGGTAGGCTTCAGCGGATACGGAAGAACGTCACGTAGCAACGGAATAAGTTTCCACTGCCTCTACCCGGATACTGAATACAGCCAACAGCCAGGGCGTGTGACTTGCAGCCTTTGGAGGATGGATGAAGGTATCTTAAATTTATCGGTCAAATCCTATTTGTCGGTTTAATTCCTTAAATAAAAAGCTAAAACGGGAATCTATTAAAGTTTACAAATAAATTTGGCGAATGTATGTATGCATGTCGGTAAAAAGAATAAGTTAGTTAACGCTTTATTCATCATTCTATTGACAGAGTGCAGTTGTTTTTTGTTGTTGTTTTTTTTTACCCGTCGGCGGCATGTATCTTTTCTCGGGAAATTTTTTGAATGTATATAAGTGTTTCAGGCTAATAATTATTACTTATAATAATTTTTACCCTTTGTGCTATGCATAAAAATCTTGTCTTTAACATTAGTTTATCAATTAAAAAATAATAACAAAATCTGGAGGCTGAAATGTAAGGCTATTAAAGTAATCTTACAAATTGGGAGGCGGGAATGGGAACCGCCTCCTCGGGAACCATTTATTGGATAACCAACACCTCTGCCATAGGTCATCCCAAGTGATTCGCTACGTTTGGTGACTTAGCAAGGTTGCCCGGATTCATGGAGTGAGGATCTGGCGGCGGATGACCTGGACCCACTGAATCCTAAATTCCTAGCTATCCCCATTACCTTTTTCCTACACTCCACACAGCATTCATACAGATGACATAGGTCTAGAGGGAAATTGTATTCCTAAAGACATCATGTGTGGAGCTAATGTAAAAAAATCCTAATATTTCTTTTAGAAATAGGCACATTCTTTAGCATTTGCATCGCCTTAATATTTCTTCAGCGTTTTCAAAGATTTCACCATGTTATATATAATTTCATCTCAGAGACACTTTATTAGTATTCGCCTTTGACCGTTTTTTTATCTCCTCAAATTTCAAACTGTCGTAAACAGAGAATCTCCAGGATTTTAATGAAGGAATACATTTTTTTAAATATTATTTCAATAAATTGGAAATTCAGACACAAAGAATAATACATAATAGTCTCCATTTAACTTAAGGACATTTAGATTGTTAACAAAATATATAATTAACAGTGAAGTTATAAATTTATTGAAGTATGATAAATGTGTGAGGTAACTGAAATAAACAACATATTTTACCATTGATTTAATTAATTAATTAATTTTATTTCAGTAGTTTTATCATTTAAGTTTACAAATAAGTAAATTATTATAACATTTCATATTGGAAACTATATTTTTTCTAGTTTGATGTAGCTCCTACAACACATCTTGAACCTTGCAATTGGTGCGGACATTAAAATTTCTGGTAGCGTCTTATACATATAACTTCATCCCTTAGAAACCGTAAACTGTTCTGCGTATTCGCTTTGTCCTTTTTGTAGCCTGATTTCCTTACATGTCCTTGCGTTATGTCTGTGAATGACCTTGTTGTATATAATTTTATTTGATAAGTATTTTGTTAACAGGTTGTTTACTATTTTGTGGATAAATATCATCGTGTTCAAGGTCAGCATCTGTTTCACGGTTAGCCAATTTAGTTCCTTTAACATTTTATTTACTTTTGAAAATCTATTTCGCCGAGGTATTATTCTCATTGCCCTGTTTTGGAGAATTTGATAACATCTATGATGATCTACAAGAACTTGTTACGTTACGGAATTGTTTCCCGTGCGAGCTAATAGCGAATTGACCCCTTGCACAGGCCCTCCGCCCCCCTCTCCCCACACCGCGCGGCGCCGGTAGCCAAGCGCCGAGCGGCTCCCCGCTCCCATTCCTTCGCCGGCCTTCGGCAGAACAACTGTGTTCCCCGTGATTCGCGCTAGTCGCTCTCCGTGAACTAACTTCACGATGTATTATTTGAATTGTGCTTTGTGCCCAGTACCTAGCCAGACGGCTGACTCCGCATCTCCCGTTATGTGAGTATCAATCTACTCACCTCCCACACCGTGTGCTATGAACTACTTCTAACTTCACTAAACGTGTAGAGAGAGAGGAGAAAATTCTCGTTAGGCTAGCAGTGTAGTTAACCATGTGTTTCGTGTACCACCCTGTTCTGTTTTTACGAATAAACCCTTTAAGTGCTAAAACTGTGTTCTGATTGAGGAAGGAGACCCGGGGATTGTGAGGAAAGGAGGCGGAGGAGGAATTGCCAAGCGAACCACAGGCACTCGCCCTGTTTTTAGGAGGAACCTTGCTTGCGCCGACTCTGAGCTAGTCGTCGGCCGTGTATTGCGTGTCCTTTACAGGTGTAGGGTTTAGCAAATGGCCGCAAGTAGTGGCAATGCTAACACTGGCGTTCCCAACTAAGGGGCAATTTTTTTTCTTTCCTCCTCATCTTTTCCCCCACGTTGTGCTAACACTGGGCCCAACGTGGTGCATTTTTTTTGCGTTTTGGTGCTAACACTGGCGCACAATTTTGGGGCAATATTTTTTTTTTTTCCTCTAATCTTTTCCCACGTTTTACGCCGACACCTCCCTCTTCACAGTCGCTCGTCTCGTTCTTCAATCAGCAATTGTTTAAACTTTATAATGTATAATGTTTTGTCTTGTTACTCCCAATTTGTCTAGCATTTCCATCAAGAACCCCGGCGCGATTGTAACTTCGAATTGCAATTTAAATTATCACGGGCACGATTCCTTCATTTTCGAGTCGTCACTCGACAAAACATTATCACCGGTATTCCTACGTAAAGTGCTCAACCAAGAAAGTTGCCGTCGTGAATAATATAGTGTTTAAAAGTGTCGACCGACTAAATTTGCTAGTTTCAAATACAAGATTAATAGTGGAAATGTACACAAATATTTAAAACAAAGTTATTCAACAATTAAAATCCTGTATATGATAAACCAATTACCCGCTTCGTTTCCCGAAAGTTAATTAACCAGTTTTTATTAATAAACTTATTCCGCAGAGTGCTGGTCTGTATTTGATATCGACATATTCTGCGAGTAGGGGACTATTTCGCAAAATACTGGCCTGTATATATAACGGCATATTTTGCAGCTTAAGGGAAACAAGTGGATTAAATTCTTTCTACCTTTTGACAATTGGGCATTTTTTTTGTACTTCTGTCGTCCGTTTCCCCCTTTTTCTTGCGCACTTATCATCTTTCATAAAGAAACAGACGACATAATTCGAAAAATGCCTAGTTCGCGTTGACGTCGATTCCTCGAAAGCTAACATTATATCCGTATGCACATTTCTGCATATAACTTGTTATGACGAAAGGAAGTTGGCGTGTAAATACCAATAATTGGTGATGCTCAAATCAGGCTAGTCTAGCCACGTAAATAAAAAAACTATTCCCCAAGACATTGTTGAATTTTCAAACAAATACTTCCACGAAAACTTGTATAAAAGAAAAAATATTTCTTTCCTTTTCTGAAGAACCCCCCTTTGGAAAGGAAATGGAAATATTCTAAAAACATGTTCGTTTAAGGCGAACCTTGTTTCCGTTTTTTATTTCCGGACTTTTGCAAATTTGCAAACATTTTTCAAAAACATCGGAATAAATTCTAAAAACGTGTTCCATTAAGGTGAATCCCGGCTCGTGAAATTTTCATATCCGGACTTTGAAAATTTTCAACAAATTTCCAAAACATCTGGATTTTTTCACAAAATCACGTTTTTTGAGCCAACCCCTGCACAAATTTTTTTCATATCCGGACTTTGAAAAATTTTCAACAAATTTCCAAAGCATCTGGATTTTTTCACAAAATCACGTTTTTTAAGGGAAACCGCTGCCCAATTTTTTCTCATTTTATGGACTTTGAAAATTTTCAACAAATTTCCAAAACATCTGGATTTTTTCACAAAATCACGTTTTTTTAAGGGAAACCGCTGCCCAAATTTTTCTCGTTTTTGGACTTTGAAAAATTTTCAACAAATTTCCAAAACATCTGGATTTTTTCACAAAATCACGTTTTTTTAAGGGAAACCGCTGCCCAATTTTTTCTCGTTTTTGGACTTTGAAAATTTTCAACAAATTTTCAAAACGTCTGGATTTTTTCACAAAATCACGTTTTTTGAGGCAAACCCCTGCCTAAATTTTCAAATAAACCAAACACTTATAAAAAACGCGTTTTTTTTCAAAAACTTTTTGTAAAAATACGTCCCCAGTGGTCAATCTCTGCCCAATTTCTTTCCAATTGCGAGTCTAGTTCTCACTTTTTCCAACATAAGGTCACTCTGATACGATCTTATACACCATGGAAGTTCCTCAAGTTACGCTGGGTATAATCCCGCACGTCTTTACTTCAAGAAAGGAAGAATTACTACAGGCCCTGAGAAATAGAAAGATTTCTCCTAGGAATAATTCCAAAATGCCTTACTGTGACGGAATCAGTAAATTCCATCACATCAAGTACTCAGGCGTTATCAAATTGGCAAAACTCTTGTCATAAGTGACGTGAGTTACTTGTAAATATTAAATGTAAATAATCACCCATATGGGCATTCGTAAGGTAATCCTTACACCCGAAGGCACATTAATGTCAACGGTAGCCTAACTCCTGTACATTCTTTTTCTTTTTGCATAATTTTATATGTTCTTGTACATCCTGCGTGCCTTGCCTGCTGTACCACAAGAGCACCTCTTGGGGCACCATTTTCATACTTGTATGCATCCTCTTCCTGAAATTGATCACTTCGGGAAAGGGCCTCCTTTTCCTCCTACCATCAACGGTTCCGGAAAACTCCTGCTCCAAGACGTCGCTTTCCTTTTCACAATTCTTGCAGCATCCGCACGTTTTTTTTCTCACCTCATCGCCTCATCTTTTCATATCACCTTTTTTTAATTGTTTTGTGTCGGGTTTTTGTCGTACCAGTACGTCCCTACCCTAATGTTGTAAATATAAAATCTTAAGTGCAAGTCTGTATAATAACCATTGGTTTCAGACCATTGCCGCAGCTCACTACTATGGTCACAGCACCATATTGTAAGAATGTCGCGACGATTTCCGTTATAATAGGAAATCCTCCCGTTTTTTTCTTTTTTCTTTTTCCTCTTCACCCCATCCTAACACATTCATAGTAATGTTGTATATTGGGGATCGTTTCGAATACACCAAATGAACACACCTATCAGGTCACATTCGCTGGATTCGAAACAATTCAAGAGCAACCTTTTTGCTACTTGTGGTTTTTTCTTCTTTTTCCAAAAATTAGAATGGCGCTCAACCCAATTGCTCTATTTTTTTCCAGAATCGTATTTTGTCGGATTCTGAGAAAAATATTTGTTATAAAAGTGACAATACGTTTCGTCCCTTCATTAACATTGTTCTTTGTACATATACAACTTCATTATGAGGTACAATATTTTATCATGACATCAGTTTCTTTTGTCCTTTATTGTACCATTATTCTTGTTTGAAGTTTAAAATCTTGGCCAGATCTTCAATAAAATTTGTGTTTATCGCCTTTTGGCAAGTCTTGTAACGTATGCTAATATGAAATTATTAAGCTACAGCAGTGCCGTATTAATTACATCATTGCAAAACCGCCGTCTGTATTGAATGGGGACCCACATTTCCGAACGTAAGCTTTTGTAACATTATAGGCGCGAGCCTTACAATATCTACTATTATAGGTGTGAACCTTACAATATCCACTGCTATAGATGCGAATCTCATAATATCTTTGTGTTTTTACACGTCACGGGGAGTCCGTCATAACTACTCATTGTTTGCTCGTCAACACAGGGTTGTTGATCGAGAGGGTGATTTATCTCATTAAATTGTTTTAAATACCTATTGGGTTACTGTCTTTCAATACTGGGCAAAATTTGTTGTAAATCGTTCATTCCTGTCACGTGAGACGTGAAAACGTGACAATATCTACCATCATAGGAGAGATCCTCAAAACATCCGCCATGATACGAGAAGTTCGTTATAATTACTTTATACTCTTAACTAAATGTTATTGAGTTGGTCGTGTGTCTTTTGGCATGAGAACCGCCCCTTTTTGGTCGTGTGTCTTTTGGCATGAGAACCGCTTTGTTATAACTGTGTACTTATATAATCTGTGCACCAAACGTGAAGACGTTACAATACTCACCATGAGTCGTGCGAACGAAATAATATCTACCCCATGTTTGTGTGACCTACCAAGTGTAGATCACACGCCTTTTATTTTCTGTTATCAGAAAATTATTGCTTTTGCAGCAGAGTACTCATTAACATGCCCGTGGACTTCCTGTCACAAGAACCCAGGAACTATCCACTATCTCAAACGCTTACGCGACTAATCATACGCTTCACTCATGATTATGGGGCATCGTGTCGTAGGAGTTAAGTTGATGGACACAAAAAACACCTAACTCGTTGTCTGGGAGACGAACAAGAAAACCCCCCAGGTTTGTGAGATTTGAGCAAGGGTCTGTCATTTCTCGTAAACAAGTAGGAGAATAAAACGACCCTCTAATCTTCTACCCAATACACGTGGAGGATTAGACTCTTTTATGTCAGTGTATTCCTTTTGTCCCACACTACCAAATGGTATTGTAATGTGCCAGGATAACTGCTGTAGACCTTGTTTCACCTTCCACTCAGAGGTCGAATTTCGGAAATAGCCGAGTCCTCAGCAGTTTTCTTCGTTCAAATGTTCCCAATTGTCACCCTTTCCCTTCCTCGAAATTATCCGTGAATGGGGATATATGCGTTACGCACTTGGCGTTTCGTTTGTCAAATGGGACAACCTTCATACACGGATCCTTTCAACTTCCTACTCCTTTCCCACTTTTCATAACTTATTTGTACTCAATGTTTTTGTTCTTCGAAAGTAGAAAAAATGCTACCGTATAGACGTGAGCATAGGTCATGGAAGACCAACTTCTTTCGAACGTGGCATTTTGTCATACGTACAAACCCTTACCTACGTGTTCTTGGAAATGTATTTAGTTTAAAAAAAACTAAATGGGTTAAACAGAACCTTCCTTGAATACGTACCTTTGTAATATGTATAAGTCTGTAGTTACACTTAGTTAACTCACTCTCCGTCTCTCTCTCTCTCTACACGTCAAACTAATCCAATCTTTCTCAACATGCACACCTTGTTTCTCTCCAAACCTTTTCATCATTGGTCTACCAGGCAGGTAAACTTCAAGAATTTTGTTCTAATAATAATTTTTTCGCCGGATTAATAAGAAGACCAGCAGCTCTTCACCCCATCTACACCTGCGCCTCTCTTCATGCTGCCTTCACTACCGTCACGGAGGTCCCATGCCTTCAAACCCTGCGTACCAAAAGCACCCGACCACACCTAACATAACCTAGTGTGAGTCGTGCGTGTAGTTGCGAATTGTATCATCACCCAACCATCACTCAAACAAACCCGAGCACGTCAGCTCTAGGTTGGTTCATGTTCCTGTTGCCATTGTACAAATGTTCCTGTTGCCATTGTACAAATGTTCCTGCTGCATCTTGCAAATGTTCCGGTTGCCATCGTGCAAATGTTCCTGCGGCATCTCGCAAATGTTCCTGTTGCCATTGTACAAATGTTCCTGCGGCATCTCGCAAATGTTCCTGTTGCCATTGTACAAATGTTCCGGTTGCCATCGTGCAAATGTTCCTGCGGCATCTCGCAAATGTTCCTGTTGCCATTGTACAAATGTTCCTGCTGCATCTTGCAAATGTTCCAGCTGCACCTTGCAAATGCTCTGTTGCCATCATGCCAATGCTCCTGTGCCTTTGCGCAAATAACAATACCAACGATTGTTCACACAAAAATCCCACTGTATACTAACCAGTGTACCAACCACCATCACAACAACGGCTGTCATGCACACAAACCACCTCCTCTATAAAGGACCAACCACCAATTACAATTCCACTCTCCAGTACCTCAATGATGTCATACTGGCCCACCGACAGGATCCGGAAGCAGCTACCTTTTTGACCTCTGTGACAGGTAGAACCCTCTCCACCACCAAGAAGCCTCATCCTGCGTTCTCTTCTTCGTGTTTTCTTTAAGGCCCTAGTGTTCCTTGAGTGTAATCTCAAACGGGCCAGGTTACTGTGACAAAGTAACCTTATAACTTCAGTGCAACGTTCAAACACCCCAAACATCCTACGCAAACCACGCTACGCAAACTTGGCTTACAGACCAATGATACAATTTAGAGTCATTTTTTTTCTATCACTGCATAACCCTTGTACCTTTCTCCAGCAGGTCCTTGTTTATATTTATGTATGCCACTGCTCTTTCATGTACATTCATGTATAATTCTTTGTTCACCATGTTTTTTTTCTCTTTTGTTTTTGTTTCTACTATTTTGTAGCTAGCAACTTTTTCTTTTTCTCTCTCTCTCTCTCTCCCCTTTCTCTTGGATGTTTTTTTTTTTGGCACAAGTGCTAGAAGGGTAAGAGGATTTCTTAGCCCTACTGCTCCATTACCACGTCGCCTTTTTTGCGGCGAGGGGGGAAGTGTTACGTTACGGAATTGTTTCCCGTGCGAGCTAATAGCGAATTGACCCCTTGCACAGGCCCTCCGCCCCCCTCTCCCCACACCGCGCGGCGCCGGTAGCCAAGCGCCGAGCGGCTCCCCGCTCCCATTCCTTCGCCGGCTTTCGGCAGAACAACTGTGTTCCCCGTGATTCGCGCTAGTCGCTCTCCGTGAACTAACTTCACGATGTATTATTTGAATTGTGCTTTGTGCCCAGTACCTAGCCAGACGGCTGACTCCGCATCTCCCGTTATGTGAGTACCAATCTACTCACCTCCCACACCGTGTGCTATGAACTACTTCTAACTTCACTAAACGTGTAGAGAGAGAGGAGAAAATTCTCGTTAGGCTAGCAGTGTAGTTAACCATGTGTTTCGTGTACCACCCTGTTCTGTTTTTACGAATAAACCCTTTAAGTGCTAAAACTGTGTTCTGATTGAGGAAGGAGACCCGGGGATTGTGAGGAAAGGAGGCGGAGGAGGAATTGCCAAGCGAACCACAGGCACTCGCCCTGTTTTTAGGAGGAACCTTGCTTGCGCCGACTCTGAGCTAGTCGTCGGCCGTGTATTGCGTGTCCTTTACAGGTGTAGGGTTTAGCAAATGGCCGCAAGTAGTGGCAATGCTAACAAACTAAAATATTATTAAAATAATAAATCATGAAATTAAGATAGGTTTTTATGACAGTAGCTACAGCGTGTGTATTGCTCGTAATTTACTTTCATATATTAATACATACTGCTTGTATAAGCACAACATGAATTAATTTTTAATTATGTTTGAAAAATTCGTTTAAACAATTTATAACGGTAATCTTCTCTTTCTCTCTACATTAATTTGGGAGGCGGGAATGGGTACCGCCGCCCCGGGAACCTTTATTGCATAACCAACACCTCTGCCATAGGTCACCCCAAGTGGTTAGTAACGTTTGGTGATTTAGCAGGGGTGCCCGGGTTCATGGGGTGAGGTTTGTCTAGGTCTTGGAGGCGGATGACCAGGACATACTGAACCCCAGATTCCTACCCACCCCTTAAACCCTTTTCCTTCCCAGAACTCTCCAGTCCTTCCTTTCCTTAAAAAGACCCTCCACACAGCATCCCCAAAGATGACATAGGCCCTGAGGGAAATTATTTTCCTCAGGGCCTCCTGTGTGCAGCTCATATAAAAAAAAATTAAAAAAAATAAAAATAAAAATGAATGTATGTTTGCTTGCTGTTTGTTTGTGCTTTATATATTGCTATACTCGTACTAAGGATAGAAAATATTTTAAACGTTCAAAATATCTTCTTTCCACCCTCTCCAAAGGTTTCTGGATTATTAAAACCACATAACTATTCAGCTGGAAAGTTTAAGCATTAGAAAAACTCTTACGAAACTGTCTAACCATGTCACACTTTCAGAATTACATTATGCAAACCAGCGATTGTTTTTAATCGAAATAAACTCTTTAAATTAATTAATTTAATTAAAGTACTCACCTATGATACTCACTCAAATCAAATAATTTGAATCTAATCAAGAATAATAGGTATCTATGTTAGATACCAAATTTGATTGATTGTTAATATATAAAAATGAATGTTTCTTTCTTTGTCCTTTGTGCGTTCCTAAACTATTCATCCGATTGCAATGAAACTTTGGTGATTTGATGTGCGCATGCCCGCGATGGTTTCTACGTATAAATAGTGAGCTCTGGCGTTTTGAAATTATTCATACACTATTCATCCGATTGCGATCAAACTTTAGTGAGTAGTTGTACACACGCCCGCGAAGGTTTCAATATATATACTGGTGAGCTCTGGCATTATGAAATTTGCACAAATATGGGAGGGGAATGGTAAGCCGAAGGGGAACGGGGACGAATGGGAAAGGAGAAACAGTTTTATTTATTAAGTGGCATTGCACCGCACGCCAGGAACTAACTAACTAACCATCACGCCGTTTCCCCGCAGGGAAAGGCAGAGAGGTCGGACTGCCAAACATCTCGATCTGCCTCGTTCACATTCATACATCGCCTCATACATGCTCTTCTATTATTCCGACTCTTCACATAGCTCCACTCAAGTATCTGATTCACTTAGTCGAGCCATGTCTTGGCGTCCCCGATTTCTTCTACCATTCACATTTGCGTCATCTATTCCCCTTACACTCCTTTCCTAGTTCATTCACTCTACATGCGTCCCTTTCTCAATCTTACTCTTTACGCTTACATCAGCCTTGCATTCTTAGCGGATCTCCACATTTCTCACACGATCGTACATGGTTTTACCAGAAATCCGCTTCAGGGATCTCATTTCTACAGCATTCAGTCTACTTTCATCCTTCCTCTGTCACTTCCATGCCTCACTGCCATACATCAGGGTAGGTACCAGAACTCCATTATGGACGGCTAACTTCGCTTCATTGGACAGTTTTTTGCTGGCGCAAACAGCGTTCAGTCCTCCATTAATAGAGTTGCCTGCATTTACCCTTCTTTCGATATCTCTATCAGCCTTCCCATCTCTCGTAAACATGCTTCCCAAGTTCACAAACTCATCCACCTGCTCCAAATACTCACCATTCACAACTATGTTGCACATTGTTTTCATACTCTCTTTGAAATACCATGATTTAGGCTTACTTACATTCATCATTAACTCATTCTAGCTTTTTTGTTTTTTGGTAAACACCACCTCACTAGGCTGAGCCTGTTCCGAGGTGGCGGGAATTCAGTCAAATTTTGATTACTTAATCTTGTAAGAAAATAATAAGATAATTTTTTAAATTTATATATGAAAAGATAAAATGAAAAAAGTTGAGAATCATAAAAAATATTCATACCTACAATTAATAAGAAATATAAAAATTTAAAATGTTTATATAAGAATACAAAGAAATTTAGAAATAATAACAAATATTTGAGAGGAAAAGAGAAAGATACAGTTTAGTGTTGTTTATATGGTATAAATTATCTGCCCGCAGTATACAACGCATAAATTGAATATCCACGTATAAATTTTGTGTTTTAGATTAGCATTTTTAGTCACATGAATATCGTTAATATCTTTTTTTAATTTGGAGCCAAATTACGGTAATGTCTTTGTCCGTAGGTAGTATTTGTCTTTGGAGTCATGTGTTGGTGTCTTGTCTTGTGTCGTAATTGTGTTGTGCAGTATGATGATTTAGTTTGTCCTTTTGGTAATTTATAATTATAATTTTGATGTACAGTTGTTGTATGTTCAATACAGCAGTAAATTATAAAGTAAGATAACGAAAAATAAGTTTCTTAGTCCTTTTCACTAGGTGTTCCTGGGTTGAGGCGGACTAAATTTTAATTAAACACTGATTGTTTCAACTCCTATGATGTGTTTATAAATGCCTCCTGGCGTTCTGAGATATGAAATAATGATATCTTAAATTATAAAACATTTGACATATTTTTCATTTGCCTGCAGGACAAACAATATTTTTTCTCATGTTTATTTGAATTCGTGGAACAGCCAGCACCGTTTTCCAATTCCATGTTTTTGCTCTGCGAAAGCAAATAAGAAATGTTTACACGCGTTCCATTTTTAAAAGCAAACATTGTCGAATATGCAACATTAAAGTTTTTCAGAATAATTTTCTGTTGCCTAGTGCTCATAACCATAAATGCCAAGCAAAGCAATATTATATACGCATGATTGACCAGAAGCTTTAAAAAAAGATATTATTATCTTTTTCGCAAATCAAAAAGGAAAAATTAATAATAATCTTTCCAATACATTTTTTACAGCCTTATGTTCGACGGTCCGTCCTCTCTGCCTACACCTGCGGAGAAACGGCAGTGTGATGATTAGTTAGATGGTTAAGATAAGATAGGCCTGACTTGAGTTGGCTAGCCTAAACATCCTGATTAAAGGCCCGCAACCCGGATTTGTACCGATTTATTACATATTTCCCTTAAACACGGTAAGTTTTAAAGCTCTTAAAAATATATATGTAATTCTTGAAGATAATATCTAGACTTTGCCCGCGCCGAAACACAAATTATATAAAATTCCCTCGACAGGAAAAAAATCGCAAAGTATGCTCCAAAAATTATTATTAACACGTTTGTTTCAGTCATTTTACAAGTTATATGTATAAAAAATTCACAGTGTTTCTTTAAATGCTGTTTAAGATAATGCCCGCGAGATTTTTGCTCTATTTTAAACGAGTCGTGTTTTATTAAACATTTTTGCAATTTTCGCATCGATTTTGTCGCTGTAAATGTTAGCGCTCTCCTCTAACATTCGTAATTTCATATCTCTCCATCTTCTTCTTTTCGGTCCCGGTTGCACAGCCTTAAAGGCGAATAGTAGATAATAATAATTTAAAGTGTTGATTGAGGAAGAGTAATAATTAAACGTAGTTACGCAAAAAGCAGAAATATAAAAACAAAATTGACTCAACAATAATACCTTAAACATGTTTCAAACATCACACAACCATGTATACATATTATATCGTAAACAGCTGCGTAAAATTCCAGCAAAGTTCACTAATAAAGCCAAAATATTCCAATTATTTAGCTACAATAATAAGATTACACGCATAAAATTAATAAATAAATTGACAGAAGTTGAAACAAACATAGAAGAGTTCCCTGTTGCGATAGGTCTCGATGGTAATCTTCCATAATTTATCCAATCCAATTCCATCCAAGTCCCGAACCGAATCCCCGAAATGGGACACAATTCGCCAACGTCCTAATCCGTCACGAACGGTCGAAAAATGGCCTCTCGATGAAAACGAATTCAACAAATCCCCAATGTGCGGCCGTTTTATTGCGTGGCTCGGTCGTTTCGTCAAGATGCGAAAGGGTCCCGGTTCGATATATTTCAATTTGGCGTAATGAATTCGGCAGATACGATATCATCGTAAATTTTCATTGTGTTTATTGTTTATTTACGTGCTACGAATTTCACCACTCTATAAAGCAGTAAATATCATGTACATAACTATACAAGATTGGCCTGGGAAACAACGAAAATGACTAAATATTTAATCATATTTTTATACGAACCGCGCAATTGCCAGAACTGCCCGGGTACTTGAAAAGAAGCAGGAATAAGGCATATTAATGACACCGCTTTTCAGGGAGCCTTTCTCAACTATCGATCGCACAAACAGGATTCACAACGTGACGTCTGTGTTGCAAATATTTGTTGCTAACTAAATACGAACATGCACTATTTGTAAGTCTGGATCAACTCGTCCCTTGAGGAAACCTGCGCGTTAATCTTCCTGACTTTGAAATTCTGTATCAAACAATTTGTCAGATTTGCGAACACGCAAGATTTTTGCAGAAATAGTAGCATATTTATGATAAAAATGAGTTGAATGTATAAAGTGTTGTGATCTTCCGCCCGTTTGTTGCTAAGATTACAAAAAAGTCTTAAAATAAAATAAAAAGTCACTGCGCAAAAAGTCTTTCGTGAACGGTTGAACATCGCCAAACACTCCTACGAAATATACAGACGATCGTTTTGTTGTCAACTGAGAGCGAATGTGGCACCCATGTGGCAGAGAGAGATAAAATGTGGAAAAAACACGCAGAAAAACAATCTCATTCCAAAATATTCATGCAAAATGTTTAGCGCGCATTTTATTGAGATGCCTAAAGCTTTAGCTATCTTACGCTTAGACACCCGTTAATCGTCGATTATCGGTCCATGGATTTTATCGACCATTTCTGGCATGGTAACCTCTTTTGGACGGCCTGGACGCTCATCATCAAAAATGCTCTTATGGCCGCATTTAAATTCAGTTGTCTTGATTTTCAACAGTTTTGTAAAATAGCAAAAGTTGATAACTTCAATGACTGTCAAACACAAACAGGTTGAAATTTTTACAATAGTTATTTGAAGGTTAGGTTTTACGAAAAAAAAACAGCATTTATTTGATACTGGTGGCGCCATTTCTTGCCTAGGCCGATTACTTTTAACCGCCTCTAGAACAAGCGTTTAGGCACTCGAGACAGAATGGCCATTCTGTCGTTCAGAAGTGCGGTCCAACGAGCATGCTTTTCAGTGTGTCAACTAAATGAATTTTGCCAGTATTTAAAATCAATTTACGAGTAGTTCCTACAGGTTTTATAAAAAATGATTTAAAAAGCTACTTTATTAGGCAGTATGGCTATTTCCACTTTTTTAATGAACAATTAAAGAAACATTAACTAGAATCTGTTTTCACTTCCATCAAACAAAGGGTAGAGAGTTTATTTTGGTGGTAAACAAATTCGGGCGAAACCTTCGGGCACTTTGTTTCCTTTATTTGGTAAAATATACCGATGTAGCACTTTGAAATAAATTCTCTTACGATTTCTGGTATCGATAAAACTTTCAGAGTTTCGTCGTACTTTCACATTTACCATCGGATTTTGCGTTTTTTCTTCCTTTTCCGCTCCGTGCAAACATCGAAGTTGAGAAGATTTTTAGACAAACAACAATCGAACTTTGCAAGAATATGACGTAGAGCGTTGCGTATGAGTTAAGTTTTCCACTTTGAAACAGCTGTCACATTTGTTTGTCGGATACAAATAATGACATTTGAGAGCTCAATCATCAAACACACTAAGTTCAGTTGTCTGTGTTGTGCATTTGTCCCGTATGAAATCTGGTTCAACATTGAAAGTGCTTTGTGAAGAATTCAGACAAGCGATAACTACCCATAATGTAATATTTTTAAACCATTTTTCTAGGCACTGCTGAAGATCAGCTGCTTTCCAGGAGAAATCCTGAATTGTAGCTGAGCAGTCACCTTCTCATTAATAGAATCAATAATAAAAGAAAAAATGTATAGTGTAAAAAAAAATAATCTATTGATGAATAAACGTTTTATTATTATTATTAAATTGTCATTTTCAAAGTTTAAACTAAATGTCAAAAAAAATTTCAGACAAGCGGTAAAGTACCAACCTACGATATATTAGGTATATTTTTTAAAAGTTAATTATTTTAATAATATATCTAAAATATGTACTTCTTTGGTTTAAATTTCTTAGAGTTAATACAAATATATAATTTTATCTTGATAAGCAGTCAGATTTCATGATTTTTCAAGGGTCTGAGCTATTTAGTAAAATGCATTTATCAATAACTAGCAGACCCGGCCACACGTTGCTGTGGCTAACGAAACACAACGCCATTACTCAATCTTTATAAAATCCACACCACCCGCTTGCCAGCTGCCCGCTGCCTGAATTGAATATTTGAATTTATCGGCTTTTCTCTACTATAATAAGCATGTATTATACATATAAACTAATTAACTCGCCACTAATTATACAATGCTTGCAATGCAACACTGGATATTTGAAAAGGGAATATCAAATACCTACTTACTCTAGGACATCTATTTTCCAATTTCTTCCGTAGAACGAATTTCAAAAGTGACTATAGTACGGCCCGCCAGCCGTTTTAAATCACACCAAGATATGTTTTCTTTAAATTTCTCGGCTTTACTCTAATATAATTTACATGTATTATACATATAAACATTCCTCTTCAATCACTCTATCTATTGGTGAAAACCGTATGAAAATCCGTTGCGTAGTTTAAAAGATTAACGCGCACATACATTTTGAGCGACTTCATTTTATACTATGTAATGATGATGATGATGATACTATCCGATCGTACAATAAATTTCTGGGTCTTCGTTAGTAATCCATATATTTAAAAATATATTTCAACTAGAACATTGTTTACAATGAACTATCTATGATTAGCACCATCTTTCGATTGGTTCCAAAAATTGTAAAGTTTTTTCCGTCTGGAATTAAGGATTCCATGACATATTGATCCCCCGACAGTTGGCTCCTCGGCAAACTTATATAAATATGCAGTTGGTTTAGGGAAAATACGATGATCATACCTATTTACACAAAATATAACTAAGTATGTCCGAAGGAGTGTGCAGAAAGGATGTACCGCCGAAAAACTAAAGTTAAAAAGAAAAACATTTCGTTCAAATGCATCAAGGATAACACGACTTGTCTATACAGGGTGTCCCGGGGTAAAGTGCATTAACTTCGGGAAATGATTCTACATGATAGTACAAATAAAAAAGTTAAATTACATTTTTCGAAATTCCAACTTTTAGGGGTAGTTTTGAGATAAAAAAAGTCCGGCGCGTACGGCCAGATTTATTATTTTCCGCTGTTTTGATACGGGCCAATCACAATCGAGTCGTACACCCGGCAGGCTCTCAACAAGTAAGTTCGTACCTCACACTAAGGATTTTTAGTAGGTACGTCTTTTTGTATGGGAAAAAAAATGTTGGAATTTCGGAAAAAGTTGTTAATCTGTTTTACTCCTACCATCATGTAGAATCACCTCCCGAAGTTAATGCACTTTACCCCCGGACACCCCGTTATCTGTATGTATATACCAGCGTACAAGAACAAAAAATACTGTAAATTAATACGTTTGATATCCATTCCAACTTATTATTAAAGGTATTTTAAAATTGATTTATTTTTTGAAATTGGTAAATAATGCACAAAAAATTATAATAATTATAATTTCGGGGGCCAACTGTCCGGTCACCGGAATTAAGAAGGTTTCAATAAAGAAACGTCATGTATAAATATTTATAAACAAGTTGGTATATGCCACAGAAATCTAAAACTCAAATGTAATTTGAAAAATCAATACAATAAACAAATAAATAAAACAGGACATCACGTTATTTATTGTTTCATTATACATATATGAATTATGTTAAAAGCCAGAAGAAGCTTGGTAGTAACCAAAAGAAATAATATAAAAATAAGCCATTAAATCATCAGGGGAAAAATTCGAATGAGACCTGCATGATATTATGTAAATGTTAAATATGAAGAAATAATACCAAGAAGAACAGAGTCAAACATTTGCCTTATGTAAGGCAAGTAAAATGTTGCCATCGTTTCTTCAATTAATTTATGGAAAGCATATTCAATATTCAGGTCCAACTGTCAAACATATAACCCGGAGTTCCTGAAATATTTTCAACGGTACCACTCCGTACCACACAGTTTCTTTCACCATAATTCATTTCATTCCATATTCTAAATTCTCTATATCTTCCGCGATCTTGTCTTCCTCCTTGTATCTTCTATCTGTTTCAACGCTTCTATCTTCTTCCCTCCTTCTCGTACCACAGCATTTAGTTATCCTCGGATCTGTCACGCGGAGCGTTCCGATCATTTATCTCAGTTAAATTTCTAACCATTGTTATGGTACGTTTTTAGAACGGCAGAGTACGCCATCAGTCGAGCATTACAAACCGCTGCGGGCGACAACTCGTTGCTCCCCGCTGTTTCCTGTTACCTACCTCCTCTCCCCTCGGCATTCCGGCACGCTCCGCCGCGCCGCCACCAGTCGAGTAGTACAAGCCGTCTCAGGCGCACGTGACACTCCTCCGCGAACTATACAGTTCGCGGCTAACTAGCCCGATCAAATTAAACGCAGTAACATCTGCGATGTAATTAAAGTACATACGAGTGTTAGCGCTGGTGTTCTACCATGCCTGTGAACTTCGGGACCTGTCCTAGACTCGGGATGAGCCCTGCTGAACCCGAGAGCCGAAGGATTCTTCAATCACCATGTAAGCTGTCCTCTGATTTACCCTCTTTAATGTGTCCGTAACGATAGACTGTTTGAACTCTCGCGTAAAGCCACCACTCAGAAAGTTTCGTTGACAGGGATCATGAGATATAAACTCGATAGCTAGGTTTGTGTAACATGCATCTCTTGAATTGAATTGTGCTGTAATAACCCTTGTACTATGTTTGAATTTACAATACATGAGTCTATTAATTACATCCTGTTGTCAATCTGCCTCGGCAGGAGCCTTTTCCCCAGTGAGTATTCCCAGACGATTGTGGGAGAGAGAAGGAGAGAGAGAGAGAGATCCCGACGCATTCGTGCGACCTGCCCTCTGAGATAGAGGGTACTTTTGTCTCTACCGTGAGCTGGCCTGGGGACATATTGTAGAGCAGTTATGCGTTCTGCCCATAACAACTGGCGCGCAACGTGGTTCATAACAACTGTCGCCACAGCGTGGGGCCTCGGAATTTTTTTTTCTCTTTCTTTCCTCCCTCTGTCCCGATCGTTTTGCTGGATGCAACTGGTCGAAATACTCCCTGCACAGGAATTGTTTTGTGAACATTAATTATAACTTGTTATTCTACATCCAGTGTACAGGAATTTCTGTGAAAAAACCACAGAAACATATGGGTAGAATCACGCCGCATTTTAAAGGCAGCCATTTTAGAAGCAAGTAGAAGGTCGCCCAAAATTTAAACCGCGAATCTGACTGCGCACGCGCCACAAACACCGGTCCGCAACAGCTTTCGCGCCTATGCAAACGGCAAATATTAACGCAGCAAATACCTAGTCTCCGGACTGCGCGCGCAACTGTTCCCGCGCCAAATTCCAACGAAAAAACCCGTCGGAACAAATGATTATCTGTTGCTATGCAGCACTTTTTAATCAGAACGCCCTTTTATAACTAAACCGGCTAGCAACGGAAATGATTATTACAAACTTGATGCTGGAATCCCAGTTTATTGTGCGAATTCCTTTAATCAAAAATTTCGGACTGACGTTTTTTTTGTTGTTTTGCACAATATACCAATTGGCCCACTTGTGTCTATTAAATTAGTACAATTTATATTACACTAAATGGACAAAATAATGACTTTTTCCCTATTCTACATTATAGGTACCGTTTTTTTTTCAGCATAAGTGTAAAGTGAATTGTGTTTTTTTTCCCCTACATAAAGGAAAGTGAAATAATATAATAAAATCAATGATTGGTTCCATGAATAAATAAAACAATTTCAATGTGGTTGACGTATCAAATCCCATATTCAATTATTTTCATCCGGAAGTTTGTTCCTATTTGCCAGAAGAGTGCCTTTTGTGAATTTTAGTGCCCCTCTCAGTGCAAAGTGCTTTGTGAAAATTTAAAAAGCCGTTTTCTAAAGGCCAGTCCTGGCCAATTTTTTGAAAAATCAGTTTAATACTTGTGAATTTCACCAAATTTCCAAAAGTGCTTTGTGAAAATTTAAAAAGCCGTTTTCTAAAGGCCAGTCCTGGCCAATTTTTTGAAAAATCAGTTTAATACTTGTGAATTTCACCAAATTTCCAAAAGTGCTTTGTGAAAAATAAAAAAGTGTTTCCCCTAAGGTCAGTCCACGCCAATTTTTTTTCCACCTTGACCATGAATTCTGGTGTCATGTATACCAAATTGTAGTATGGAATACAGTTTTCTATAACTATGTTAGAAGTGTCAACCAGTGGTTACCAAGTGAAAAGTGCCTCACAAAATTAATTTTGCGTTTGCTAAAGGAAATCCCTGGCAAAATTTTTTCACCTCCCGGGAAACTCACAATGGAAAACAATCAAGCTATGGCATCATCCAATTTGGGTATCATTCCCAACGTGCTCAGTTTATCCAAAACTCACTTACAAACTGCTTTAAAGGATAGAGGACTCTCGCCATCTAGCAAATCTAAATCTACATTAAAGGCTTATGCACTTTTATTTAACAAAAAGTATATTAAGAAAATAAACCTCGCCCCATCAAGCGAAAATAATTCACGCTTGGCTATGCAAGTTTTGGATAATCTTGTTCCTAACAAAGAACCTATGCCGCAAGTAATGATAAAACAGGACATCGCACCCACCTTGACACAAGATAAAACTTACGATTTATCCTCTTGGAAAGTCAAATATAATGGCGTCTCCGATGTACTGGATTTCATCGACCGTATCGAAGAAACGGCTACAATCAAAAATACCCCATTCGAGATTCTACGAAAAAACTTCATAGAACTCATCTCCCCAGAATTGATACCCTGGCACCGCATCCAAAAAACTAAATGCAAAGATTGGAATAAACTCAGATCTGCCCTAATCTCGAGCTTCGGAAAAACAGAAGCCCAGCACAGGATCAAATTATCTTTACTGTGAGAGAGGTTTTAGGGTGGCACACCTGTTTCCGGCCATACAAGAGCGAGACAGGTGATCCCGCATATAAAAGGAGATGCAGGCCTCTCCTCACCCTCTTTTTCCAACCGCCAACACGCTAGTTAGGACGTATTTATAGCCATTACTTATAATAAATATCCATATCGCCAATACGCGCATTATTTATAAATAACCTCGCCTACACTCGAGTCTGTATTTAACAGTGGCGCAGCCTACGGTACACGATTCTGACAATTCGGCAGATCGCGTAAAGAATCGACGCGCAAAAAAATTTGGCACAAAAATTTGGCAAATACGCGGTGACATTATTATTTCGGGTCGGTAAGAAAGGCCGGACCGAAATTATTCCAACACTTCACTGCAAGGAGTGAAGTGCAAGAAGACACTGGAGCCAGCCAGCTTTTCGGAAGGGGGAAGCACGGGAGGTCCAGCGTCAATCGGCATCTCTGAGGGTCAAGGATCGGAGATCCAGGTCGCAGGAGTGATCTGGGGTAGCCATCGGTGTTACTGTGTGACGGGTCTGGAAGGAGCCATCAATTCACAGGGTCAAGGAGCAGTTTCCGGAGCAGGGTCCAGGGAGCAGACGGCAGAAGAAGAAGCCTCATTGGGAAGTTTTTGTTTTTTCTGTTTTCTTTCTCTCTATTTGGGTACCTTCTGGGCATTGGGAACATGGAGTTTCGAGGATTGGAGTCCTTCAGTTTGCGTGACGGGAACTGGGAGAACTTCAAAGTCCGCCTCGAACAATTTCTCCTCGTGAATGATGAAAAGTTTGCATCGCATGATAAAAAAAGGGCTATTTTCCTGAATGCATTGAAAGATGATTGTTTTTCCTTATTGGTTAATTTGTGCATTCCTAAAAAGGTAACAGATATTAAGTTAGAAGATTTGATATCTAAACTTGATGAGTATTGTTGTTCAACGAAATGTTTTTTTGAAGAGAGATCTAAGTTTTACAGTGCTAAACAAAGAAATGACGAATCAATCCGTGAGTTTGCAGTGCGGTTAAAGTCTCTTTCTACTAATTGCAAATTTGGGAATAGTTTATCAGTAAATTTAAGGGATTTCTTTGTTTTGGGTTGTAAACCAGGAAAGGTAAGGGAAAAATTATTTCTCGAGGGTGAATTACACTCGTTCGAAAAATGTTTACAAGTCGCCGAGTGCATTGACCTCGTAGCTTCAACTCAAGCGCAGTCCCGAGTTGATAATACGGTTTACGCTAATGTACAGCTCAAGGCCGGTCGACTCTCTTTTAATAATTCGCGTGTGAAAGACAGAGACGTGAAGCGTTTCGGGCATAGCAACAGGGCACGGTTACAGTCGCCAGCGAACGCTGTGAAACAAAATTGTACCGTTTGTGGTCACAATAATCACATCGCGACGGAATGTAGATATAAAAATTATTTATGTAAAATTTGCAGTACGAAGGGTCATCTCGCAAAACAGTGCAAGCGTTCCTCAACACGTAAGAGTGTGAATACTTTGTTGTCGGACACAAAGTTGGGTGAAGTTAATAGTGTCGAACCATTTTTTATTGAAGTTTCACTAGACGGGATCAAGAGTAAATTCATGGTAGATTCTGGAGCATCTTGTTGCGTAATTTCCAAGGAGTGTTATTTCAGTAAATTCAGTAGAATCAAGCTAGTGCACGAAGACATTAGTCTACGGGGTTTTGACAATACGCTCGTGAAAGTGGTAGGTACAATTACGCCACAAGTGGAATTTAACGGTCAGTGTCACAATTTGAAATTTGTTGTTGTCACAAGTGCTTCGTTATCGATAGTGGGGCGTGATTTTATGAATCTTTTTAACGTCGGGATTAACGGAATCGTAAACAGTATAAAACAGAATACTTTGAAGCAGCGATTAGTAAAAAAATTCCCGGAAGTTTTTACGGATAAACTAGGAAAATTTAATAAGTACGAAGTGAATTTAACTTTAAAAGAGACCGCTATTCCGATATTTCGTAATCACAGAGTTATGCCGTTCGCTTTGAAAGAAAAAGTCGAAAGGGAGTTAGATAGTTTACTGTCAGACGGTATTATAGAACAAGTCCAGTTTAGTGAGTTTGCAAGTCCAATTGTTCCAGTAATTAAGAAAAACGGTAGTATTAGATTATGTGGTGATTATAAATCGACAGTGAATAATCAGTTATTAGTTGACAAATATCCATTACCTAGGATAGAGGAGCTATTAACGAAAGTAAATGGTGGGAAAGTTTTTGCAAAAATCGATCTTAAATCGGCGTATAGTCAATTTGTTTTAAAAAAGGAGTGTAGGCGTTTTACAACAATCAATACCCATTTAGGATTGTTTCAGTATAAGCGGTTAGTGTACGGGTTATCTCCCGCGCCAGCTATATTTGCAAAGGCAATGGCAAATTGTTTGTCAGGATTACAGAACATGACGTTTTATTTGGATGATATTATCGTGATAGGGGAAGACGAAGACGATTTAGAGAAAAACGTATGTGTCGTGTTAGAAAGGTTGAAACATTGTAATCTAACAGTGAATAGTGACAAGTGTGAATTCAATTTAAAAGTTATTGAGTTTTTAGGTTATAAAATAAGTGAACAAGGGATTCAACCGTGTGAACGGAATAAAGAAGCCATTTTAAATGCACCAGCACCTAGTGATTTAAATAATTTAAGAAGTTTATTAGGTATGATTAGTTATTATCGTAATTTTATTCCAAATATGGCAAATATATTGTCACCATTATACGAATTACTTAAAAAAGATGTTAAGTTTCAATGGGGTACGGAACAAGAAAATAGTTTTGCGATAATTAAAAGAATATTAACTTCGGATAGGATTTTAACGCATTTTGACGAAAATATACCTGTGAAACTTGTCACAGATGGTAGTTTTAATGGGGTAGCAGCAACATTACTTCATAGGTTTCAAAATGGCGTAGAAAGACCGATCGGGTTCGCAAGCAGAACTTTAACTAAAGCGGAAAAGAATTATTCTATTCTAGATATTGAAGCAACAGCAATTATTTTTGGAATTAAGAAGTTTTATCAATATTTGTACGGCAGAGAATTTATTTTAGCTGTGGATAATCAGCCGTTAGTGAGAATTTTAGGTGAAAATAAAGAAGTACCTAAGATTGCCGCGTCAAGGTTACAGAGATATGCTATTATGTTAGGTTCGTTTAATTTTAAAATTGAATATGTAAAATCGAAAAATAATTGTTCAGACTTTCTGAGCAGGTGTCCGATTGAAAAGGTTAGCTGTGAAGATGAGATAGAGTCTGATTACATTAATTATTTCGAGAATAATGGGTTTAATTTGTCTTTAGACGTGATAAAAAGCGAAACCGAAAAGGATGATGTGTTAGGTCAAGTGAAAAATTTTCTTATCGAAGGTTGGCCAGCATCAGTAAAAAGGCACAAAGTGGTAACTTTATTAGAATTTTTTGGGAAAAAAGGTTAGAATTGTCTTTGATAAATGGGTGTGTTTTATATCAACATAGGGTTGTTGTACCTGAGTCTTTAAGACAAGAGGTTTTAAAGATGTTACATAGATCTCACTTAGGGGTTTTTAAGACTAAAGGTATTGCAAAAAGCTTTGTCTGGTGGCCAAAAATTAATCAAGATTTGGAGAAAATAACGGAAAATTGTAGAGATTGTTTAGAAATTAAACCAGAATCACAAAAGAGTTCTTTAGCAGTGTGGCCATATGAACCTGAAGTATGGTTCAGGGTACATATTGATCATGGTAGTTTATATAACAAAAATTTTTTAGTGGTGGTAGACTCTTCTTCAAAGTGGATTGAGTGTCTGGAAGTAAACAGTCTGTCTTCAAAAGAAAATATCGAAATACTTCATAGATTATTTTCGCAATTTGGTTTTCCTGCAACTTTAGTTAGTGATAATGGTACGTGTTTTTGTTCTGAGGATTTTGAAAATTTTTGTAAGAAAAATGGGATAGAACATATCACTAGTCCAGTCAATCACCCTAGTAGCAACGGGCAAGCTGAAGCTACAGTAAAGACTTGTAAAAATTTCCTTAAAAAAAATTTGTAAACATAATGGATTTCCTTCAGATTATAAAGAAAAGTTAGGTAACTTTTTAGCAGACTATAGGAATACAGTTCACGCAACAACAGGATGTGAGCCATCTGTATTATTAATGGGTAGAAAAATTAGAACAGTATTTGACTCTCTGATTCCAAGGAAAATTGAGGATAGAACGGGTAGTTCAGGTTCTACTCGACGAAACAAAGTAATAAAAAAGGTTACTCAGAGCCAAAACAATCAGAAAAGACAATATAAGGGTAGAGTTAAATCAGGTTTTAATATAGGTCAGAAAGTAATGACTAGAGATTTCAGATCTCAGGGTAATAGGTTATGGGTCCCTGGGGTTATTGTGGATAAAAAAGGTAGTAAAATATATTTCATAAAAATTAACAAGTCTAATATGGTGTGGAAAAGACATTTAGACCAGCTAAAGGAATTACATGTTTCATGGCAGGAGGAAGATAACCAGGAATTCGCGTCTGACACGTTGGAATTGTCGACGGACGAATTAGATCTCTCCGGTATGTTACGTAATAGAAGTGTCTCTAATTCTGTTTCTCCATGTTTCAGGTCTAACCCATGGCAAGGAAGGCTTCGGCCCAGGTGACAGCACTTCGCAGTAGAAATGGACAGAAGGGATACAGAAAGAACAAAAACAAATGTTTTGTTAATTTTAAATGTAATGTGTTAATTTTAAATGTGAAATATGAAATATAAAATATATTGTATGAAATATGTAGCTATAGGTATCACTTATGTAGCCAGGATTCTCCCGTTTAAGTAGGGGAGGATGTGAGAGAGGTTTTAGGGTGGCACACCTGTTTCCGGCCATACAAGAGCGAGACAGGTGATCCCGCATATAAAAGGAGATGCAGGCCTCTCCTCACCCTCTTTTTCCAACCGCCAACACGCTAGTTAGGACGTATTTATAGCCATTACTTATAATAAATATCCATATCGCCAATACGCGCATTATTTATAAATAACCTCGCCTACACTCGAGTCTGTATTTAACATTTACTATCTATTAAACAACTGGTAAATGAACCTGTAGCAACATTCATAGAAAGGGCTGAATCCATTAACATCAAGCTTTCACATCCCGTTTCGGAAGCTGAACTATTACCAGTCATAACTGATGGCCTTTTAAGCAAATACGAGAACATCATCACCTCGCAGAAAATTGCATCCCTGGCCCAGCTTAACGAAGTCTGTCTCCTTCTGGAATCATACCAGGATAGGAAGAACATAAAGAATGTGTCTAATAATGTAGTTGTGCCAAGCCGTTCGTCTGGTTTAAAACCAGAATTCGACAACAAAAAAGTGTGCTCTTTTTGCAAAAAAGTAGGCCATCTGGCCACTACTTGTTTCAAGCAAGCGAAGTTTCTGGAATCCAAGGAACCCCGAACTTCCAAGAGACATCACTCTAGGGACCGCTCTCCTCCACGCGACGAACTGCGCAATATTTTCAAGAAATCAAGACACGACATGGAAAGGTTACAAAACCCAAGCGATGTCAGACCTCAGGTGGATCTCTCCAAGCCCCCACCAAATTTCTACATGAAGAGGCCAAAAAACTAAATAATAACCTCTCAGGCACCCATTCTGAACCAAGGTCTAAAGAATGGACTGATTGGTTAGCACACATTAAGTATTTTAACCAGACCTTAAATGTTTCTTCGGTTTGTTGCAAACAAGCTAAAGATGGGAGACCCTATGCTTCTTTCTCTGTTAACAATGTGACCTTTTCCGGATTACTCGATAGTGGGGCATCTGTCAGCTGTCTTGGCAACAATGCTCACCTGCCTTTTGTTAACAGTGATTTTAGAATTTCGCCCCAATCGACACACCTGACGACTGCAGATAATGTTTCTCAGCCGGTCATCGGTGCCCTTGCCCTGCCAATTAATTGTAACAATAAAATAGTCACAATCAATTTTCTAATAGTGCCCTCTATATCCCAGAATTTCATCCTTGGCGTTGACTTCTGGAAGGCATTCAATGTTGCTCCCCAAGTATTTAATACTCTTGGCGAAACCTCCACTGCCGCTCAAATTAGTGAGATCCGCACAATAATACCTCACGAAAATTTAAGCACGGACCAGGCTCTCCAACTAAAGGAAATGGTCAATAAATTCGAATCAATATCCTTCGAAAAATGCGGATTAGGTTTGACAGATTTGGTTGAGCACCATATCAAAACCAATGGCCCACCCATAAAGCAACGTTATTACAACTTAGCCCCCCAAAAACTTAAACTTTTAGAAAATGAACTTGACGAAATGTTAAAAATGGGTGTGGTGGTTCCCAGCAGAAGTGCATGGACCAACCCAACTCTTTTGGTTTCTAAAAAAGACGGCTCTGCACGTTTCTGTCTCGACAGTAGACGTTTAAACTCTTGCACGGAAGCTGATGCGTATCCCTTACCTCACGTTCACGCAACCTTAGACAAGCTGCGTAACGCCAAGTTCATCTCTTCTGTCGATCTCAGCAAAGCGTTTTGGCAAATACCCTTGGACGCAGAATCGTGCGAAAAAACTGCTTTCGTTGTACCTGGTAGGGGAATGTTCCATTTTAAAAGATTACCCTTTGGTCTAAAAAATAGCCCCGCCGAGTTACAAAGACTGATGGACAAACTTTTCGGTCCTGAAGTCGATAACAGCCTGTTTTGTTACCTAGACGACCTCATCATCGTCAGCGATACCTTTGAAAAACACCTATTAATGCTGGAAAAAGTTTTCCAACAACTCAAGTTCGCGGGTTTAACCATCAACTTGAAGAAGTCTGAATTCTGTAAGTCCCGTCTACGTTATTTGGGATTCATTGTCGACGAAAAAGGCCTAAGAACAGACCCCGCTAAGGTGGAAGCCATGGCAAATTTTCCCCGTCCCAAGAACGCGAAGGAAGTCAAAGGTTTCCTTGGACTCGCAGGTTACTACAGGAGATTCATCAAAGACTTTTCCACTATTGCAGCCCCCTTAAATAAAATTACCGGCATCCGTAAAGGTGTCAGCAATTTCCGATGGTCTGTCGAAGCTGAAGAAGCGTTTACAACTTTAAAAGATGCCCTTCAAAAAGCTCCCGTTCTGAATTGCCCGGATTTTGCACTCTCTTTTACCCTCCACACGGACGCATCCAATGTAGGAATCGGTGGAGTTCTTACTCAAGAATTCCCAGATGGCGAACACCCTGTAGCGTATTTTTCCCGCACACTAAACAAACACGAGAAAAACTACGGAATTACCGAAAAAGAGTTATTGGCTGTATTGGATTCTGTTCACCATTTCCGCGGTTACATAGACGGTAGCAAATTTACTGTAGTCACAGACCATGGTAGTTTGAAATGGTTGATCTCTTTAAGTAATCCCTCCGGTAGGCTCGCTCGCTGGTCCTCCCGTTTGTCTCAATACAATTTTGATGTTGTTCACCGTAAAGGCGCGGACAATATTGTTCCCGACGCCCTTTCAAGAATTGAACTAGCTTCATTAAATGTTGACACAATTGCCCCCCCTCCATCTACAAAAGATGAATGGTACTTGAAAATCTTCGAAGGTTGTAAAAATAACCAACAAAAGTTTCCTAACTTTATCATAAAAGAAGGACAATTATACCGTAATTGCAAGGCACCACTATCCATCCTCGAAGATTACTCGTGGAAACTTGTCGTTCCCCTCGAAGGTAGAGAACAAATAATCATTGACAATCATAGTGCTCCCGACTCCATACACCCAGGAAATTTCAAGACGTATAAAAAGATCACCTTGAAGTATTACTGGCCTGGTCTCTTTAAGCAAATTCGCAATTACATCTCTAAATGTGAAACTTGTAAAGCTTATAAACATAGCACGGCAGCACCTGCCGGCCTAATGGGTAATCCCAAACGTGCCGACAGACCCCTACAATCATTGTCAATGGACCTCGTCGGACCTTTTCCTCGAAGTTATGCCGGACACATGCACATACTTAGTGTAGTGGATGTTTTCACTAAATTCTGTTGGATCTTCCCTTTAAAAAGAGCCAATGCGTCCGCCATCATCAAACTTCTGGAAAAACACATTTTTATACCTTACGGAACACCCAGAACCGTAATAGTTGACAACGGAAAACAATTTATTGCTCAAGAATTCAAAAATTTTCTTGCCAAATACGGAATCAAGGACATTTACTATAATACCTTGTATACCCCACAAAATAACACTGTCGAACGTTATAACCAGACAATCAACACAGCTCTGGCTATTCTAGTTGACAAAGATCAACGCACTTGGTGTAAAAACCTAGATAAAATTCAGGCTGCTATGAACAACACGGTTAACCTGGCCACTGGTTACACACCTTTCTTCCTAAAACACGGTATGGAACAAGTTGTTCACGGTTCTCTACATAGGGACACAAACTTTCCTACGTCAATTGCCGCCACTAGCAACCCTACCGCGGACTATGCCCATCGTCTGGAAGAACTGTCGGCCATCTACAGTGAAGTCACTGATGCTTTACTCCTGGCTCATCAAAAGAGTGCGGACAGATACAACCTACGTAGGAAACATGTCACCTTCAACACAGGAGACATAGTTTGGAGAAAGAACAACACACTTTCCCAAGGAGCCACGTATTTCTCTGCCAAGCTGGCACCACGTTTCGTGAAGGCCAAAGTTCTAAGAAAGATATCAGATCTAGTGTACTCTTTGTCTGACTTCTCTGGAAGGCACATTGGTAATTACCATATTAAGGATATCGCAAAGACTGGAAGTGAGGAGTCGAGTAAAACTACCCCCACTATCTCAGCAAACTCAAAATGATCCAGTGTGTATCACCACAACCCTTTTTGTAAGCACATTGAAGTCTTACAATGTCTGGCGTGTAAAGTGTCAATTACACGTCCACCCTTTCGTTGATAAAACGAATATTGTTAAAAAATCATTTTTGTAAATTTATGTACACTCCACGGTGTAGTTTACCCCGTTCATGTTCGTGAATTGGCAACCACCGTAATTTTTGTTTCACACGTTTTTTTTATTTATTTTTTTTCTCACCTGTTCTAAAATTGATCACTTTAGAGCAGAGACACCCGTCGAGTCACAGTGTCTGGGAGTCATGAACCCAAATCATTGCCTCTCAACCCCTCACACTACGCAACGTTCATGCCATGGCACGCCTTGCTATGTAATGCAATATTGTAATTTTCACCATTTTTGTTTGTTGTTTTTTTTTCATCATATCGGAAGGAATCTCTTCAAAAAAAAAAAAAAAATTTTTCTTTTATGTTCTGTAAGTACTGGAGCGTCGTTCTAAAGTCGGATTTGGTAAACTCCAAAGCGTTAAATCACGACCCAGGACAAGTAAACCATCTTAACAAGCTCCATATTTTACTCATCATGGTAAAAAATAAGTGGTTACTCACATAATCACATTCCTTGTGTACAGTAGTTTTCAATTTTTCTCAAATGTTAAAAAATTGATGGCGTCCTACCCGAGCTCTTTGCTAACAAATTGGATTTTGACACGTCCATTTTGAAATCATATGTATATAAATAAAGGAAAAGCCTTTAAATTGGTCTTTCCACCCTTATACAAATCTTCTTGGGCCCGCTTCAACTAAAGTACGTAAAACCAAATACTCGGTCTTTTGTTGTTATAAGAAGTCCTCGATTTGTCCCTCTTCTCAACATGTATGTCTTGTATTACATGCCTCAGCCCTGACGGAAAAGGTTAATAAAACCTAACGACAGCCCTGTTTTCCATACATAAATAACCGCAGTTTAACGTGAATCATCAATATTTTGTTTGACAATCGTTTTGTAAACTTAGGCATTCAACTCTTGTTTGCAACCTAAATTGCACATAACCCGGTATGTTGTAACTGCACAAAGGGTATGTAAAACCACTATTGGTCCCTTTTGTTTGTTCCCACTGAAGTTGCTACAACAGACAGTATGTAAAACCATATAGGTCTGTCTTTGTTTGTCACATGGTGTAAACAGAAATGTACTCTGTCATCACCCCGCCTTTATAACATATGAAGTGACATTAAATTGTTTACCTCCTTGTTATTCTATCGTACGCTCCTGGGCTACGGAGTTAGTTAATCTAACAAATCTTCATATACTGTGTTAAAACAAGCATTGTTAACGTTTATCGTGTTGTATTTAAACGTAACCCTGTTACATTATAGGAGGGATCCTTAAAATACCTGCCACAATACGAGAAGTTCGTCATAATCACTTTTGCTCATAGCTAAACGTTATTGAGTGGGTCGTGTGACATATTTGTCATGAGTACCGTTTTGTATATTCTATTTTGGTCGTGTGTCTTTTGGCATGAGAACCGCTTAATCCGCCGTCTGTATTGAATGGGGACCCACATTTTCGAACGTAATTGGGCTACTGTCTTTCAATACTGGGCAAATTTGTTGTAAATCGTTCATTCCGTACACTACACGTGGAGACGTTAAAACACTTACCGTGATTCGTGTGAACGACATAATATCGGCTTTGCCATCCTCTTTAAGATGCTTTGTATAAACTCTTTGACTTCTGTCTATAATTGAGTTGTATCTTGTATGTACTTACATATTTTGTACACTATACGTGGAGACGTTAAAACACTTACCATGAGTCGTGCGAACGAAATAATATCAAACCCTTTTGTGTGCGATCTACGAAATGTAGTCCACAACCCTTTTGTTGTCATTCAACGCCGATGCCCGTGGACTTCCTGTTTTTTACTTCTTTGCAAAAGGAAAGAAGCCCAGGAATATCTACTATCCCAAAAGGACTAGTTTTCAGCTTCACTGTCAATTATGGGGCATAGTGCTGTGGGAGTTAATCGATTGAGCACAAAACCACCTAACTCGTTGTCTGGAGAACGAATAAGAAAACCCCCAGGTTTGTGAAATTGGAGCAAGGGTCTGTCTTTTCTCACAATCATGTAGAAGTTTTAAAATGACCCCTAATCTTTTGCCCAATACACGCGAAAGATTAGCCTCTTTGTTATAATGTGTATTCAAATCTCTCCTCCTTTAATAAATGTAAAGAGTCAGGAAATCTGCTGGTTGATTATGTTTCATCTTCACATAGAGTTTGAATTGGAAATTAGTCCAGTCTCTAGCAAATTTCGTAACTCGTCTCCCTCCTCCCCTCCTCCCCCATTCCCCCATGTTCTCAGACGTATGTTATGAAGTGAAAAATCTGTCGTTGACCATATTTCGCCCTCACTTGGAGTTCGAATAGGTAACTGTCCGGTTATCTACAGGTTTTCCCCCTCAATCTCTGCATATGTCTCACCTTTTTTCTCTTTCTCAATTCTACGAAACACATTCATGAATGTTGGATATGTACGATATGCACTTGGCGTACCGCCTGTCTCTTTTTGACAACCTTTATTCATGAATTGGTTTCCCTCTGCCGTGACTAGTTCACGATTCTTTGTCTTGTTCTTTGAAATTCTACGAAAATGTTACCATCTTATGTTAACATAGGCCATAGAGGGCCGGTTGTTTTTTTAACCAAGACATATTGTCACTCGGCAAACGCCAAGTCTTCCTGAAAAAGGAAAATGTTCATGTAATCACAATTTAGTTAGGAATCTCTCTTCGTCACTCTCTGAGTCGGTGGCTAAATTTCGTTTATTTCATTTTCTGGACACATTTTGTTTCTCTCCAAACCTTTTCTTCATTGGTCCCTAGGCAGGTAAACTTCAAGAATTTTGCTCTAATAATAATTTCTCCCGGATTTAAAAAGAAGCCCAGGCGGATGTCATCATCAACAGCCAAGCTGAGCTTCACTTCCTGACAGCACGCGCTGTGGTTACAAGGTCCCTCCTGCTGCCATTTTCTACGCATTTGTTCCTAAAAACACAGACCATACCGCTCATATGTATGTTGTCTTGTCGTGCCACAGCAAGCCGAGTTGTCCCACTATACATTATGACACTCTAAACTACCTTCTGAGCACGCTAGCTCCTAGGTTTGTTCTTACTCTTGCTATCAATGCCAACCTTGCCGTCCCTTGCTCTGTCATGCAGTGACGCATATATCGTCATGTGTAAACCATCATTACCTTGACCCACCAGTATTCGCTGAATGCGTACCAATACAAGTTATCTTGAGCTACACTATGCTTCAATAACCATTATACACGATCCGTGTTTACCATAATAACACTTAGGATTCGTACTGGCATGTCTGCAGATACTGGATTCTTCTCTTCAATGGCCTCTGTAACCATAGTCGCGGCACAGCAACCACAGTCTCCACTTCGTGAACTTCAACGTTTTCGACCAAACCAAGTGTTTTCTAAGGCCCAAGTGTACTCTTGAGTGTTATCTCAAATGGGTCTGATTACAGTGATATTGTAATCCTTAGAATCTGTGAAACCACGTCCTTTTCTTCGAAATTCTCCGAAACCAAACAAATCCACGCTTCGCAAACTTAGCTCCCAGACCAATGAAACTTTAGAATCACACCTTTTCTCTTCTCTTGTACAAATGTATTGTCATTATTTTCAATTGCATAACCATGTGTATTGTTATTTTCAATTGCATAACCATGTGTATTGTTATTTTCAATTGCATAACCTTGTATGTTGTTTTACACCATGTACTCTCCCCAAAGCTGTCTTTCCCAAACATTCCATGTACCCCCATCCATTCCCTACAAACATTGTGACCTAAACTATAGCATAAACTGTATGTTCTAGCTAGGCAATCTCTCAAGCAACGAATCTCTCAAAACCCCGATGGAAGCATAAGAGGATTTTTTTTCCCTACAGCTCCATTGCCACGTCGCTTTTTTTCCAAGCGCGGGGGGAAGTGTTATGGTACGTTTTTAGAACGGCAGAGTACGCCATCAGTCGAGCATTACAAACCGCTGCGGGCGACAACTCGTTGCTCCCCGCTGTTTCCTGTTACCTACCTCCTCTCCCCTCGGCATTCCGGCACGCTCCGCCGCGCCGCCACCAGTCGAGTAGTACAAGCCGTCTCAGGCGCACGTGACACTCCTCCGCGAACTATACAGTTCGCGGCTAACTAGCCCGATCAAATTAAACGCAGTAACATCTGCGATGTAATTAAAGTACATACGAGTGTTAGCGCTGGTGTTCTACCATGCCTGTGAACTTCGGGACCTGTCCTAGACTCGGGATGAGCCCTGCTGAACCCGAGAGCCGAAGGATTCTTCAATCACCATGTAAGCTGTCCTCTGATTTACCCTCTTTAATGTGTCCGTAACGATAGACTGTTTGAACTCTCGCGTAAAGCCACCACTCAGAAAGTTTCGTTGACAGGGATCATGAGATATAAACTCGATAGCTAGGTTTGTGTAACATGCATCTCTTGAATTGAATTGTGCTGTAATAACCCTTGTACTATGTTTGAATTTACAATACATGAGTCTATTAATTACATCCTGTTGTCAATCTGCCTCGGCAGGAGCCTTTTCCCCAGTGAGTATTCCCAGACGATTGTGGGAGAGAGAAGGAGAGAGAGAGAGAGATCCCGACGCATTCGTGCGACCTGCCCTCTGAGATAGAGGGTACTTTTGTCTCTACCGTGAGCTGGCCTGGGGACATATTGTAGAGCAGTTATGCGTTCTGCCCATAACAACTGGCGCGCAACGTGGTTCATAACACCATGTTCATTTCTTGACAAATGTACCGCACCCAAACACATACAATTGTGTTGGTTTGTATTTCGCGTACAAGAGAAAGTCTGCAGTCGAGAAAATATATGATATACCTACTGCAAGAGAAATTGCTCCATTAGGAAACGATATAAATTTCTTCCACAATACTTTCATTATTAATACTGCTGCTTCGTGGATTTGCAGAACCTTGAATTGTAAGAGCTGAAACTCGTATATAACCTCAAAACTAATGCGGAGCAAGACAATGAAAAATTTCTAGAAATATAAACTTTGAAAGTGCTAAATAAAAAACGAAGAAAAACCCTTAGGAGTAAGGAACAAAATGTGTGTTGTTATGCTGAACCTCTAGGACTAGGGTGTTCTGAGGTTTTGCCGTCAAGATACTTAAAATGGTCTGTCGGATTCATGCTTTATTTAGAATTATTACCGGTTGACAAATTATTTTAAACAAGTAGCAATTAACAAACTTCGTAAGAACAACGATCTCAAATCTGCGCACGCAGTGAAATAGAGGCGAAATGTCACTTCCAAATTCCACCTGGCGCGCTTCTGAAGATCATTTTGTTCACGCTGTACAAGCGTGTGTTCATTACTTTGTGCCTACCCTCGTGAATTAATATTATGAAGGGCTGATTGTAATTGATTGTTATTCTGTTTATGGACTTTGCTACAACAGTGAAAAACCTCTGTAATCATCATCATCATCATTACATAGTATAACATAGTATAAAATGAAGTCGCTCAAAATGTATGTGCGCGTTGATCTTTTAAACTACGCAACGGATTTTCATACGGTTTTCACCAATAGATAGAGTGATTAAAGAGGAATATTTATATGTATAATACATGCTTATTATAGTAGAGAAAAGCCGATAAATTCAAAGAAAACACATTTTTGTGCGATTTAAAACGGCTGGCGGGCCGTACTATAGTCACTTTTGAAATTCGTTCTACGAAAGACATTGGAAAATAGATCTCCTAGAGTAAATAGGTATTTGATTTTCCCTTTTCAAATATCCAGTGTTGCATTGCAAGCATTGTATAATTAGTGGCGATCGTTCGAATTGCATTACACAGTATAAAATGAAGTCGCTCAAAATGTATGTGCGCATAGATCTTTTAAACTACGAAACAGATTTTCATGCGGTTTTCACCAATAGATAGAGTGATTCACGGGGAAGGTTTATATGTATAATACATGCTTATTATAGTAGAGAAAAGCCGAGAAATTCAAATATTCAATTCAGGCAGCGGGCATCTGGTAAGCGGGTGGTGTGAATTTTATAAAGGTTGGGTAATGGCGTTGTGTTTCGTTAGCCACAGCAACGTGTGGCCGGGTCAGCTAGTAATTAATAAATCAATTGCTAAATTTTATTTACGATTCTTTGAAAAAAGAAAGAGATTGGAGGGAATGGTAAACTAGTTGTTCATTTAGTGACCAATCGGTAACAACGCTTCTGGGAATTGTATGAATAGTATAGTGGAATTGATTTCAAGTTTATTGATTCGGGTTTGAACTCCAAGCGGTACAGGGTTCCACGTGTAATCCAATGATACTAAATTTCAAGATATTATTGACACAAATGTTAATAAATCATATAATGACAAAAAAAGTAATGAAATTGTTACATTAAATATGCTATTCGGAAGTTGTACTCGTACGCAGCTTAGCGAATCGGTCTGGTTCCAAGTAAACAACTTTTAAAAAACACAAAGGATTTTAATTATATTATTTTATCTTATTGTGGGTTTTGTTATTCACTATTCTCCAAAGGAAATTAATTATTGTCTTTAAAAAAACACCACTCAAGAAATGGAGAAAACGGAGCTAAAATCAGGGAAAGGGATTTATATAAAGAGAAGCGTAGACTTTTGGACTGCGAGACTTGCAGACATAATGGCTCCCACAACCAATTCACGAACAGCTGACAACTAGACGTCAAGTTGACATTAACGTTTTGCCGCATCAGCATTCCCCACAATTCCCCACATTTCCCCATAATTCTCCACCGTTCCACGTATTCATAGAGCAGGGGTAGCTCCGGAAACAGTCGGTGTTTTACGACAGACAAATAAATATATGGATGTTTTAGAATATAAAATAGTTTGAAGATTATTTTTGGCCGTTATTCGAATCATCTTTTTCGGAAGGCTCTTCAATTTATGATAAACAAAAGTCCATTTCAGAATCGTAGTCAATCTTTATAAAAGTATTAGACATATTTAGCAAGCTGATTTCACGCGTTAATTTAATATTATTTCTGAAATACAAATAAAAAAGCCGAGACCCGTATTACTTCTAAACAGCTTTTATAGCTATGCAAATTTCATTGCAATGCAATTTATCTTGAATTCAGCCCCCTCTTAAACCCGCCTCACAATAATGTCCGATTGGCTTGGTCAACGGCTTTACATAGCCAGTTAGTTGGATCAGACAGAAGAACTCTCGTGGAAAGCTTAAATAAAAATCAAATTAATCGAAAGCAGACAAATAGTAAATAGAGGGATATCTCACGGGTTAAAAAAATTGTATGAAATTTACATTTACAGAGCAAGATTTCTTATTTGAACATTCTCAACATTTAGAAAGATAGGCATACCTACAAAAAAGTTTAAAGTTTACTTAAGTACGTCTTGTAATAAATAAAATGGTGTAGGGGTCCCAACATCAACTATCAACAAGGTCAACGATCCCGAGCAATGAACAGACTTAAGACGACAATATACCCTAAAATATATTCACAATCTTAACGACGTAAGTAAAGAAGCCGTGTATACAAATTGCGACTCGCGACCGTTTATTAGACGGACCTACTATCGAATTTGCCCTATCAACGAAAAGGAGAAGAAGACAAATAATGTGGGAATCTTAACGACGTGAGTGAAGAAAGCGTGTAAACAAATATGCGCCCGCGGCACGGCATGTTGGACGGACGTACGGTCGAATTCACCCTAGCAGGCCTGGAGATTGGACCTTTCCGCCGCGTTCATTTTAATTAATTCTAATTACCGTGTAACAAATATTGAAAATGTGTCTCCATGTCGCACTCCCGAAGTTACTAATTTATCGTCCAGAAAAATAAAATTTGTTGCTTACCGCTAACTTTATAGTTGAAAAACGGGTTGTAAAGTTTTAAAATCGTTGTAGGTAAAATATATTAATGGTGAGGTACTGTTTTTATTATCTAAAAAAATAAATAACTCGCATCCCTGCGGCATGGAAATAAAAATGATAATTCAATTACAAATTCACCAGAAATTATTAAAATGTGAGTATTGAGCAAACAAAAATCATTAGGGTTGTGTACGTGTACGGCCTTGAGATGAATACACCTACCCCTTACTAATAAACATGATATGATTTAATGCCAACTAAGAATAAAGTCAACTCAACACCTCTTTGAAAAGTCATTAAAAGCTATGAAAAAAATAATTTTAAAATGGCCGGAGCCCTAACCTAACGTAACCTATTTAACCAATTTTTTTGTACATTTTTGTCATCACTCTAAATTACTTTTCTGAGATGGTTCTGAATTGGTTTCAATCCGAGTTATCCGGTCACCAAATTTTACACAACTGATAAACAACCAATTACCACACAACACGGCATCTGTTCTGCGGTGAGGTATCTTTAAAAAGTCGCGGCGAAAAAAGTGGGTTTGAGAAAAATCGTGAGATTAAGTTGAAAAAGAGGAAAGTCGTATTTATGTGGGATGCACTTAAGCTGAGAATTACAACCTTAGGTACGTATACTTGGATACAAAGTCAAGGTAATTTTATAACAAAATAATAATTGATGAAACCATCCCTAAATGCCAACATAATATAGCCTCCGTCTCAAGGTGAGTGCCTCTTTCCGGTGGGATGCGATCGGAAACGGAAATAAAGGACACGGAGCTGAACAGAGCTTTCGGTGTTCCCAAAACCGGAAGTAGGAGAGCTATTAGCGAATCATTGTGCCGAGTAATTATTTAATAAATGTTGTTCATTTTAATTCTTTAATTAAAGGACCGGAACGAAATTAAAAATTCTGGTTTTATTTTCATATTTAACGGTAGGTTTTTATGAAAGTAATAATAATACAGCATAATAAGCGAGCTTTTTGTTAAAAGCGAACGATTTTTAGTGTAGAAGTTTTGCATAATTTACTTCTAATTTGGGTTTCAACTGAAAAAAATTTAAAGTAAATCTCCTTCAAACATAATATTTTCTCAACAAAAACATGAGTTCATTACGATGTTTCCACCGAAAAAATCCGCACAGTTTTTTTACAATACGAAAAAGTGTAGTTGAAATCATTTCGGGGTTAAAAAAACCGATCGTTAAACTTTTTGCAGTTGAAAATCAGAAAAGTGAGCGCTTCTGTGTGAAAGCTAGTTTAGAGAAACACATTAAACTAAGATGTTTGGCAGTGATAGATGGAACTTGTCCAGACGAAAGCATTAAAATGTTATACAGGGTGTTAAGGGACGCCCTTGACTTACTTTGACCAACGATTGCCGACATTATTTGGAGTAAAAAATGTAAATGAAATTTTGGACCCCAGTGACATTAAAAAAAAAAAACAGTATGTATCCGAGAGTTGGGGTCGGGGCGAAGGGTTGGGCGGTTACTCGACTGAGTGTCCATTGATGACTTGCGGAAGAATTTTCTTGTTAGATATTGAAGAAAAAAAAAACCAAAAAAAAGATACATCACATTTTTCCCTCCAAATAATGTCGGAAATCACTGGATAAAGTATGCCAAGTACATACGTTAAAACCCTGTAAAGTAAAATTGAAATATAATGTACAGGGAATAAGGAATATTTGCTTAAGGGCCCGCAACTCGGATTTGTACCGATTTATTACATATTTCCCTTAAATACGGTAAGTTTTAAAGCTCTTAAAAAAATATATGTTATTCTTGAAGATAATATCTAGACTTGGCCCGCGCCGAAACGCAAATTATATGAAATTCCCTCGATAGAAAAAAATCGCAAAGTATGCTCCAAAAATTATTATTAACACGTTTGTTTTAGTTATTTTACAAGTTATATGTATGAAAAAATTCACAGTGTTTCTTTAAATGCTGTTTAAGATAATGCCCGTGAGATTTTTGGTCTACTTTAAACGAGTCGTGTTTTATTAAACATTTTCGCATTGATTTTTTCGCTGTAAATGTTAGCGCTCTCCTCTAACATTCGTAATTTCGTATCTCTCCATCTTGTTCTTTTCGGGCCCGGTTGCAGAGCCTTAAGCTTGCACAATGTGTAAACAAATGAGAAGATCAAAAAATAATGCAATGCCAAATGACTGAGACCAAGAAAGGGAACCTTAGATATTGTCTTTGAAATAATATAATAAAAAATTTTTAAACATCTATACTCTCTCTCTGCTCACATTGCAATTCTGCAACTCCACACAGCATCCCCAAAGATTCGTCTGTGTGGAGTTAACGTAAAAAAAACGTTATTCTTAAACAGCCCCTCCTTTTTTTTACATTAGCTCATCACATCATCTTTGTCATCTTTGAGGATGCTGTGTGGAGGGTTTTCTAAGGGAAAGGAAGGAGAAGAAGATATGGGAAGGAAGAAGGTATGAGGGGTGGGTAGGAATCTGGGGGTCAGTGTGGCCAGGAGTGACGGACGTATGAATCTATTCATCACACACTGCGGTGCAAGGCGAAGGGCCGGGAGAATCCGGCTGGAGTGGTCAAAAGGCCTCCCTCAATCAGTCTCTTCCGATCCAACCCGCCACGCAGTGGTTGGGCAAACGTATCCCCCACCAAGACCTACACAAACCTCACCCCGTGAACCCGGGCACCCCTGCTAAATCCCCAAACGTAGCGAACCACTTGGGGTGATCTTTCGCAGGGGTGTTGGTTGTCCAATAAATGGTTCCCGGAGCGGCGGTACCCATACCCGCCTCCCAAATTATCCCTTAACCTACCTTACAACCTTGTCTCACCGAGTATAGAGATAATGTAGTTTTTTCACGTCATGTACATCGTAAAGATAGGGGCGCTCTTGTTAAATAAAAAACGTATGTAATCGTAAGAATTTTATCATTTATTTTTTTTTAAGAAAGACAAACATTCTTGGGTTACAAATTATCCAACAATGTTAGAAAATCTCCTACTACCACTACAGTAAGCGGAAAATATTGATATGTCGTGATGGAGTACTCGAACACGCGACGCACGGGTGGGACGGAAATGTGATCTCCACTCAGCCACTGACCGGATTTTAACCTAGGATTCCTAAGCTTATTTGAAGTTGAAAGAGTAGATGTCATTTTGCTGTCCGATGATATATTTTTTTCAATTAAAAACAACAACGACAACAAAATCCAATACACCTCGCCACTGGGTATTTGGGTACAGCATATTACGTGATACGCACTCCGTCTCACTGCAGCAACATCAGAGCTTTAGATTCTTGCCATTATATTATTGCTCCTCATCCAAAGTGGTGATAAAATTTTGCCCAAGTTGGAATAAGTCAATGTCAACCCGCGTTCCGAGTGAGCCGAGACGGGGTCATTCAGGACGCCATCTTGTCTGCCCCCCCCCCCCCCCCCCCCCTCCCCCCTCCCCATTCTGCGAATATCCACAGTTGGCTTCACACATTGTTCAGGTACTTTGGAAAGGATTTAGACAAAGTTATTATAACAACAAAAAATCATCATATTGCGTTATATCTAATTTTTTTACATTAGCTCCACACCGGAGGCATGTCATCTTTGAGGATGCGGTGTGAAAAATTTTTAGGGAAAGGAAGAAGAGGAAGTTCTAGGAAGGAAAAGAGTATGAGGGGTGGGTAGGAATCTGGGGATCAGTGTGTCCAGGCCCCCTAGTACGGTCGATCGATAAGAATTGATAGGATAACATTCGGTAACCTCTCATCGTTCCCTAAGATAACTGCAGATTGCTAACGCATAAACAAGAGTTGATGTCGAATATATTTCGAACCCTTAGTAGTTGTGAACCGTTACTTATTCATTGGCGATCTGCAGCCATGCTAGGGAACGATGAGAAGTTGCCGAAAGTTACCTGTGTTAGGGGTTAGTGCTAGATACATGTGCCTGAAGTGACGGGCGTATGAATCCATTCCTCCCACTGTGTTGCAAGACAACGTTCCAAAAGAGTTCGGCTGGAGAGGTCAAAAGATCCCTCGACCAGTGTCTCCCGATCCGGACCGCCACGCAGCAGCTGGGCAGACGCGTCCGCCGCCAAGACCTAGACACATCTCACCCCATAAACCCGGGCCCCCCTCCTAAGAAACGTTTCTAACAAACCGAAGACAGTACAACTTGTTTAGGGGTCGGTCAACACGTATTATCTACAATCAATATTTTAAATAACACCCCTTTATAAAATTTTGTTAGTAGCGTCTTATATCTTTCAGCGCATCAGTCGTTCATTCTCAAACGGTGAGTCCTGGCGTCATGACATTGGCTCAGCTTTTGCTGTCTGAAGTACATGTACATCAACGATGTTTTCTGCTTGCTGAGTCATTATGACCCAGAGCAATGGAGGATGACAAAATAAGTTGTGCGGAGAGTCAAAAATCAGATAAGTTGCCGTATTCTTCTACAGATAATATTGAATACTAGCTAACCCGGCCACGCGCTGCTGTGGCTAATAAAACACAACGTCATATACTGGATGGTTGTCCAACCTTTATAACCACAGCCGTCTTAGTTTATCGCAAAGAGACAGACAGATCCCGCGGAGGACTTTATTTTATAATACGTAGAGATGGTGTGAAAGATTATAATAATGTGCATGAAATGCTTGGGGTAACTAACGTATTTAAGTTAATAAGGATTAATACTGTATCCGTCTAAATAACTTTTCAATTACCGCAATGACCATTTTTTAGAATGTAGAATGGGTATAGTAAGCACCAGGCGGCTTGACTTTTTCCGACACTTCTAACAATTATCGTTATGTTTCAACCAATTTACATAAATCCTTGACAAATTACATACCTAAATCTTCCTCACGAAACACACTATCTATTGGTGAAAACCGCATGAAAATCCGTTCAGTAGTTTTGGAGTTTATTGCGAACAGACAGACAGACAGACGACGCGGGGGACTTTAATTTATAATACGTAGAGAAGAAGAAAAGGAATTTTGAAAAAGGCAAGGGCTTGTTAAATCTAAAGAAAATTCTTACAAACTGAAGATTAACACAAAAAGAGAGTAAGTTGGTACCCATGGAAAAATTCGAACTCAAAACGCTCGATTGTTAACTCAAAAAAATACCCACCGAGCCATCGACTAGAATATCTTTTGGGAAAAGAGATTATTTCCCTTGATACTTTTCACCACATTTTGATCGCAGGTTTCCTATTACTCTTGTTAAGCTTTACTCTCATTAATGTGCATTATTCCAGTTTATAGGTTTCATACTGTTTAAAGAAATTAAAAGCATTTTATTACTACTTGCTGTTATCGTAAAAGTTTAATTTTATAAAAAAAACCAAAACAACACAAAGAATATCGCCGAGAATAGCAAATTTTACCACAAGCGCAGCGAAGGGAACTAAACGATTTAATCTCAGTTAAAATATTATAAAAGTGCTGAAATTCTATTAAATTAGCTAAAAAGCGAGATAAACGGTGTCTCGTGGCCGTGAAGCAACGCGCGCCGGCAACAGAGATAAGGCATGCCATTGCAGCCAAAGTGACAACTTTTCCTCGGGAAACCTTATCTTCAGACTGGGGAGGGGAAGGCACCTTCAGCAGGGAGAGGTGGAGGCACCCATAAGGACAACGTTTTGAATCTATGCATTTAAGAGGAAATAATTAATGAAGTACCGTAACTTTGGAAATTCCACTTTATTGACGATGCTCCAAGCTAGCGAACAATTGCAGGTAAAGTAACTGCGAAATCTAAAATTAAATCAAAGATTTGAGCTATTCGTTGAAATAATATTGAAAATGCAACTTTACTACTAGACGGTCTCCGTGGTTATGTGGTAGCTATTCTCGGCTGCTGTTCTGAAGGGGTTGATATTCAATGATTCTGAAGCTAGTGGATTCAAATCCCGGTGAGGGCAAGAAAAATTTTATAGTGAAAACTTCTTTGTGTTGCGATTTGAAATTCAAAACAAAAAAGCGACATTAAGGAGAGACAAACACATACATCTGTAGGATTTAGCGTACGAGAGAATGAGATAGAATAGTTGGTCTCCTCTTTGTGCGGTTCTTCATAGCCTCCCACTCTTGTCTACTTTATTTTTCTAAAGGTTGCACTTCAACCACGTGTGAACTGCACACTTGTATTAAAAATAATATATAGGTGATATATTAGTGGCACCTTCCAGAGTGGAAGATACTTTCTTTACTTTCAGTATAGCCCCATCCGATCTGATTAACCAGATACTTCCCAGCAACTCATCTCATTCCCTCCCCGCTATTTTCAGCCTCTCAACTTACCCTAATTATTGGGGATGCAATAACTTGGTCCACAAGGTTGGGAGTAGTTGAGACTCTTCGCGGTACTCATAAAATATTTTTAAGTGCCTTCGTCAAGCCTGAAAAAACTAAATAGATATAATAATAAACTTTTAATTTTGCTTGGCACAAGTTTGAAAGTGGCACACTGCGAAAGAATACGAATACTACCCTTATCACAATTGGAAAATTATTATTATTTAGTTGTAACAAAAAAAAACTCTAGTAAATACTTGATAAACATTTCCGAGTAAATATTCAAAGGAAAATTGTGCGCGCCGAGACGAAACGCTTGCTCCATCAGCAAAATAACATCTACACCAAACAAATAGCTCCTCTCATTTATGTACCAATCTTGAAAACAGCCGAAACGTGGAAATTAATAATGCCGAATTTTCTTTAAAGGGTGCAGCGCGCGTACAATGCTCGCGGAACCAACCCCCCCCCCCCTCCCCCTCCTAACTCCCCAAGGCACCCCCTTATCCAATTCGTGTCGACTCCAGACAGCTTTCCTTACCACCCTTGGAGTACTGCTCAAATTATACTAAATTGAAGAGAATGCGAAATAGTGATGAAAATAGTCGAATTAAAAAGATGCCTCAGAGATGGAATTATTCTAAACAAGCCTCCACGTTACCTACAATAGAGAACTCCAGTCCAATTTTTAAAAAAAATTTAATGAATAGAGACCTTCAAACTTAAATAACTGCATATTTATTTTTATTTTTATAGTTAGTTTTATCTTTCCTCCGTGGTTTTAATAGTTAAAATAATTGTCAAAGTTTTAATTTTTCAAGACCCCCCGAAAATCACCGTATCTATGGTGGATTGTGTGACGATAGTTTTATTAACTTTCAACAGGTGTTGAACGATAATTAATAATTATACCGAAGAAAGATGATACTATTCGATAAGTCAAAACATTATTTAGGTGGAATTATTTATTCATTATATTATATTTATTGTTGAATATTATTACGGGAGAGTGGTATAAAAATTGTTTGAAATTATTATTTTTTTTGCTTTTAAAATCAATATTACCAAAAACGAAGAATCACCCACAAAAGTGTAGGCAAACGATAACAGCTGATCGATTGCGGTCATTTTGATTCTACTCCACGGCCAAATTTTGGCCTATGTAGCATTATGATATAGTATATTTATACGATTTTTTCATACAGTTAAAAGTTTTTCAATATTTTAAATAATAGAGATAAACTAATAGAGATACCTCTATTTTTGATACTGCATTATTTAGGCTTAAATATTGTTTCAATTTACACAACAACTAAATCTCTATAAACAGTATGAAATAACGAATAACATGAAATGTTGTTAATACTGGTGGCTTTTGTCATACCTACATAATCAAAGTTTCAATACAATGACTGGTGACGCATGACGTCAGCACTAACCATTCAGTAATGCCAACTTTACAGTGTGTTTTGACGAGAGGTTTAAAAATGCACCTTTTAATATTTTTTTAAGAACTCTATGTTTAATATTACGAAATAAAACTTATATATTCAGAATCAGCGTTTAGTGGTCCATATGACCATATTTTTAAAAGCCATAATATTTTTCACTGGAGTTCCTTATTGTAAAATTACCTAGTTTAAAAATTGAATAAATGAAAAATAAAAATTATCTCCCACCCAATCGAAGCCGGCTCTCTTATTGATAGCGATAGCTATCCTAAGTAAGGTGATTTGTATAAGTTAAATAAATAAAACATTTAACGATTTTTTCTAGTTCGATATCTAGGTCGACCGCAGTAAGCAGTTCATATTATATTGTTGTTTAACATTTGGAGATTTGATATTAATTCAATCGAATGACCGTATCGAAAACCGAACTCCCAGAAATCTCCAACCCTCGAGTGGGTCCGTTTCAGCTATGGGTGATCTTTGTTTCTTTTACTCATCCAAGACCGACGTTTGATGATACTGTCAGGCACACTTGAGTGTAGAGATTATGAGGAAAATATCGGAAACCGTTAAGTCTTGCACTTAATTAATTTGTATTTCTATTTAACATGGATGGCTGGACCCATAACCAGCGTGGTAGATACCACCAATGTTGCACCGGTGAAAGATCACCACAATCTGACCTTGGGCAGCTGAAATTCTTGTGCGATGTCCGACAAAGAAATGGTTTAATTTAAGATGAAGCCATGCGAAATAATGCAAAATCATGTACTTTTGGCTTGAAAATTTCACAAAATTAAACAAACGCAATTTCACACTCTTTCATTCAGCTTGAATCAAAATGGGCAGCGTTCAACGAATTTGGGATTGAGAATCAAATCTAATGCCGTCCGCATAAAAACTATGTGCATTATGTATCAGTAATGCGTCACCTGCGGCCGCGAATGGATATCCATAGACCCTGCGTCGCTTGGTTCCGTGAAATCGATTTTAAATTTCCCTGTTATTATAATAAACAATAAATAAGAAAGGGTTAAAGTGTTTAACAGATTTTTAGGATATAAAACTGTGAAAAACAACTCTCAAATACCTTCTCCAACCTTTCCAAAATCGTCTTCTCAAGTATTTTTAAATCTCTCCCAAAAAGAGGCGGGGATTACGATGTAGAATTTTTCAAGGACTAGTGGATCACCTTAAAGCTTATTTGCGTAGTGGCAAATTTTTGTAATAAAACTCTTGGTGAGAGTTCTCCATGCGCTCTAAGGAAATTTATTAAATAGACATGTACGGTTATGGAAACGTTGAAAACTCTTCACATGTTTCGGGTTCTTGTATGTTGCTTAAATTATTTGCAAATGATATCCTTAGACTTCACAAAATAGTTTTTTGAAACAATTGTTGCAAATCAAAAGAAAACGTCTTAACCACAGCTCTTTCGTCACTGGATAACGCCGAGTTGGGAGATTCTATATCTCTCCAGGCGTGTAAAGAAGACAAAAGACGTCGAGTTGTTCGTCTGATGGATTTAAGACTGAATGCACATTTGATAGACGGAACAAAACCGACCGCTTTAACAATGAGAGAGTATCATCCGTACAGGGCCCCTTCTTTGTTTGCCTATTTTTATGAAAACTTCTCAGTCTTATTTATGTGTTTTGTCTGTATGAGAATTGCAATTATTTAGTCTCATTTCTAGGTTTATCTATGGTTTTCTTGGTGACCCGACAATTCGTCCTGCGACAATTCATCCGGCGACAGTTCATCCTGCGACAGTTCATTCGGCCGACAGTTCATCCTGCCGACAGTTCATCCTGCTGACAGTTCATCCCGCCGACAATTCATCCGGCGACAATTCATTCTGCCTGATCATTTAGAAGATTTTTATTAAGTAAGTATGCAAAGAGGATATACGGCCAAAATCGATATACTTATATCTGAAGGCATCTTGAGTGGAAATCCGCTGTAAAAATATTTTTACTAACAATAATTTCGACTCTCCGAAGAAGCATGCGTGAATAACAAAATACGACATACTTATACTTGTAGGTTATACTTATAGGTTAGGTTAGGTTAGGTTAGGTTAGGTTAGGTTAGGTTGAATTGTCAGAATGAATTGTCGCCGGATGAATTGTCGGCGGGATGAACTGTCGGCAGGATGAACTGTCGGCAGGATGAACTGTCGGCCGGATGAACTGTCGCAGGATGAACTGTCGCCGGATGAATTGTCGCAGGATGAACTGTCATGGAACCGGTTTTCTTAGAGGAAAGTACGATTTTTAAAGGTTATCACACAGATATCGGCACGACATGGAATCCGCACCGCCTCGCTTTATATATTGCTTACCCCGAAGCCAGACGATGCCATCGCGTACTAAAACTAATACTACCTACTTGTAAAAATGTATGAATAACAAATAATTTGCGTAATAACATTGTACTACTGCAAATTGTTTTCTTGAAACTCAATAAAAATTTAACAACTAATTCATTGAAAGAATTAGATTTTATTATTAAACTAGCGCAGACGAAAAAAGACAATAAAAAGAACTGTTAAATTGTTACATTAAAGTAGGTTGTATCGCTTCTCTGAAATATTATTCACACAATCAGTTCCAATTTTTTAAAAGCAAATTTGAGTTCGTGTTCTATGATCATTTTCTACGGTTTGATTGACATTCTTGATAAAAAAAAAGAGTTCCGTGACATACTTCAAAGTGACAACTGGTGTTAATCGGTGCAAAAAACAAGGTGACAACCAAAGATATTTATTAATTTATTTAAAATGGCTTTTACATAAGTATTTAGATACAGGATAATATTATGTAATTAACTAAGTAAATAATTCATAAGCCGCCATATGCCGCTACACTTTTAATTGACACAGATTTTGAAAAGTAAACTACTTTTAAACTTAATTACCAAAAGAAATATCGGTTTCAGTCGGGATAGACTAAAAATATGTAATATATAATACGATTTTCGTTCAATCAAAGTAAAAAATTTGCCATATAAAACATCTCCATTGTCGCCATTTTTTTTGTATGGATTTGACATTTGCGAAGTTTTGTTTCAATCTAAATTCGCGTGAATTACTTAGTTTACCTAAATTAAGAACCTAATAACCTATTTTGCGTACGTAAATAGTTGTTTCTTGTAGTAATTGTTGAAATTAATTGTGATTATTGAAATGAAGTGAAATGTGGCTGCTTATCAAAACCATGAAACTAATCTATTTGTCCCTGGCTGAATCTAATGTGAGATATGGTATAACTTCTTGGGGGCACTCGTGTAAGACAAACATCCAACATGTACAGTCAATTCAAAACGCCAGGATCTAATTACTCGTCAGCAAAGCAGTTTATGACCAGCGTCAAAATATCACAATAATGTATAAATCCACAAATGTTTTACCTATTAGAGCTCTTTTTTGGCATAAAATCCGTATACAACATATCCTAGATAGCCCATACAAAACAATGGTGGATCACGTGTACAATACTAGGCTCACACAAAATGAAAGGATGATAGTACCTAGATTTTCTAATAAACATGGCCAGCGAACTTTTGAATACAATGTACCACTTATATTTAATATGCTGCCATATGATTTGAAAAAATGTTGCCCGACGCCTAAATTTGCACTATTGTTAAAAGCATGGCTATTGGAATCAGATTTTCTGTATTGACTGACTCCTCGTGTATTTTTAATTTTTTTAGAAGTATTCTTATTATTTTTTATACTTATTTATGTTTTTATTAAATTAAAATATTTTTTTCTTCTATTGTAAGACGTTTTATATTGTATTACTAGCTGATCCGGCGAACTTCGTACCGCCTCAGAATCAAAAACTGTTGTCAACTTATTAGCTGAATTGATCTAAATTGTTTCTCCCTGCGTATACCATACCTTGATCTAAATTGTTTCTCCCTGCGTATCCTTTCCCCTCTCGCGTTCCCTCTCCCTATCCCCACTCCACTTCTCCCCTTCCCCCGTCCCGCTAACCCCCCTTCCTGAGTTCCTTTCCCCCTCCCCCCTCCCCCGGTTCACAGTTCAATATTATACCCCTTACAATATTGCTGCAGTTCTTTCAAAATAGGAGAATTCATTCCATACAAAATGTATGGGGAAAATAATTTTCTTCGGAGTGGAACACCCTTTACTTTTAGGGGTATGAAAAATAGATGTTGGTCGATTCTCAAACCTACCAGATAAGCACACAAAATTTCATCAAAATTGGTCCAGCCGTTTCGGAGGAGTATGGTAACAAACACCGTGACACGAGAATTTTATATATTAGATTAGATGTTTTTGTCCACACTATTTTCCGGCCGACAAGCTACTTGCAGTAGCTTTGCAGGTATAATATAAACGAGAAAAAAACTATTTTCTGTAATTATAGATTATTTAATAACAACTGTTACTATACTAAAAAAAGAATATGAAGTCTTGAGGCAGATAATGTTATAAATAACGGATAACATTTTGAATTGAAATGATACCATTATCGACAACAAAGATATTGGAATACAAGTGACGCCATTATCTTGCTGCTGTGAGTTTTTCGCTATCCACATTTGAGAATTTCTTACAGAGAATTTCTTTTAATAATCATAATTCGCTATGATTTTGAAATGAACAATATCTCGACGATGCACATATCGGACAGCCAACTCACACTTTCCGGTACGCTATGTGCCGGCTGCGCCAGTAAACAAAACAACCCCCGCACAAACATGTCCTTGAATACAAAATCTCATCCAATATCTTATCCCACCCCCGGTCTGGCCGTTGATATATTTATCGCCGGCTGAAATCTCGATATATCCATTCCCGCCACGGTGTTTTTTTGTTGTTTTCCCTCCCTTATCCGACAGCGGGGTAGGTAGGTTCTAGGTATCCACAATGCATCGCGCCGCGTTGCTGCTGTGAATTATGGTCACCCGTAGTCTGGGGACCTTCCCCTAATGTCGATACTTCGTGGTTATCGCAAAAACACTTTATCATACCGCTTTACGTTGTGGTGAAAGGCGTTGTCGATTTCTGACGTTTTAACTACACTCTTTCAACGTGCGGTAATAATTTAATTTGTAAATTGCATTACACACAGTAAAACACGGACGGAAATTAATTTTATAATTCTACTAAGAACGTTTTGGAAGTATCGTTTGTTACACAAATAGTAAATGCCTAAATTTAAATTATTCAGCTCTATCAGTGGCGGCTCGTCCCTTGGGTCAAAAAGTCAATGACCCTACAAAATTAAAAGACATCAATAAGAGTTTTCGAAATCAAATGTAGACAGTGTCCTTCCTCTTGTTCCGCAGGTCACATTTGAAAAATTTCATCAATCTCGGCATAAAACTGTAGATTTGCATACAAATTAAATAGGTACACACCACCCGCTTGCCAGCCCACCACATGCAGACATTCTCCTTTATATTTCAACGAATTTACACAAAACCTTGACAAATTATATACCTGAACTTTCCTTATGAATCACTATATCTATTGGTGAAAACCGCATGAAAATCCGTTCAGTAATTTTTGAGTTTATCGCGAACAGACAGATAGATGTGGCGGAGGACTTTAATTTATAATGTGTAGTGTTTTCGGGGCTCGATCGGTGGCTCCCAAATTCAATTGACGGGCGTACTTGAGATTTGTACAAGATAATTAATTTGTAATACATGAGATAAAGATTAAACCTTATTTTACGAAGAAAATGTCTCATATTTAGACGTAGCTCATAGTTAGACCATTATTCATCGTGCATCATGTATTATGTTACGCGTTTTAATCAATTCTGTTGATTTGGTTTGTTCCAAAAACCAACAACGCAAAATGGAAGGTGAGCCTCCCCAACCCGTAATTATCCTCCGATAATTATCTCCGGCTCGGTTAACGTCAATCATTATGACAAAATAATTTAAATTACAATTAAAAGCAGGCAGAATCATTAAAGCATTAGATTTACGAGTTTGGATGCCGAATCAAGAGATATTCGGATGAAGAACGCAAAGTCAGCGAAATCGGGAGAGTTGATTTTGAATCTCATAATAATATACTCTTAAGTCAGATTATTTTAGCGGTTTTAACACCTTACATTTGTTATTGAACGATAACAGATAGTAAAATGGTACCTTGTTATGGGAGCACCACACAACCTAAAGTGAGAGAAAAAGAGTGCCAACTGCTCCCAACCGCCTGGAGCCAGTGAGACTATAGCGTCCCCAATTGGGGTATGTTGTGAGGCTCAAGGTAGTTGGGATAGGAAGGAGATGGGAGAGAGGAAGGTGGGGAAGTATCAAGTTATTCAGATCTAGTCAAAGCACGACTAAGGCCATTACAAGCAATGTTTCATTCTGAATTGTGATCTTATACCAGGGCGATATTTAGAGTATCTTCCACTCAGTAACTTACCGCAAATACAGCTTATATTATTTAACATGATTAAATTATTAAATAACACAAATCATTTACGGCGCACGCCTAATTCCTTCGGGTTGCTAATCGAGAGCCTTACCCATCGTTCATGGATGCCGTCATAGTGCCTTCCACATAGGGTTGCCATCTCTTAAATTTGATAACCAGGACAAGACGCGTGAAAACCCCGGATTTTAGGGCCCAGAACCCGGACATGTCAACAGGTTTTTTTAAACACAGTCAGTGTAATAAAAAACAGTTGAAAATGTCATAAATCACAGTTTTATTTATTTTAAAATTAAATTTAGTCATCTTTTATCATCATATTAAATGTATCCAACAAAACAGAATCTTATTACAGTATGTTACAAATTGTTTTAATAATCAGCTAGAATTTTTTTGTTCTTAAAATAAAACACAAATTATTTATGTACTCTGTTATTAAAACAAAACCTTATTAAAATATTAAGCCTAACATAATTCAATTAAATTTTTAAACAAAAAACTTAAAAGTACTGAGACCATTTTAGTAAGTTGTTTTGAGGTAACTCTTTTAACTCAATAAAATAATTATATCTTTAAATTATTATCAGCAACCATTTAATCAACAAAATATTACCTCTTAACATAATATGAACTAAATTCAGTCTTCTTAAATCTTAAGCAACAAAACTGAAACTTTTTAAAGTTTAGACTTACTGTAATGTAAGTTACATTATTAATTTTTTTAAAGCATAAAATAATCAAAAACTATACTTATTTATACTATAATCATCTTAAAGTTTTAATCAACAGCCATATTGTAAATTTCTTTTACGTAATAAAAACAATCACAACTCCACAAAAATGAAAAAAAAAAAATTGCACTCATTAGTATATTATTTGATTATCTAGCTATTAAAGCTTTTTCCTCAGCATCTCGCCTTTTTTACTTTAGAGTTTTTTTTTTGTATTTATCACTCTTTCCGATAGCTTTTAGAATATCTTCCCCTTTTAAAAGGAATTTGTAAAAATCAATGCAGCTGTATTTTTGGAAATTGAATTTAATTTAATTTTAATTAAAGATAAATGACACAATGTTACTTTGTTTGAACCACTTTTATATTTGTTTAAAGCCGACTGGTTTCAGAACGACCGTTCCTTCCTCAGGGCAAACGGATACGATTGACTTTAAATTATTTTTTTTAAACCCGGACATCAAATGAAACCCCGCCCGGACGCTCCCCGGACGCCCTCTAAACTAGGACAAATCCGGGGAAACCCGGACGGATGGCAACCCTACTTCCACACAAAGTTGATTGGAAACAAATGCACAGTTTTCTATTGGAAATTTAAGCTCCGATTAGGTAAGAATTTGACCACGAAACACACCCACAAGGCATTTCTTGTGTTCTTATTTATTCTATGCAACTAACTAATAATAAAATATTTTAAAAAAACATGTAGACAGGCACTCAAATATAATATGAATGTATGGATATAGGTAACTACTGTTTAAAAGTCAAAGCGAGTCAAGTGCGTACTGATAAAACTTGCCAATAAATAGCAACTATGACAAAAAAACATAAAATTTTCATAAAAAGCCCGTTATAGCCTAGGTAAATACCATAAATATTTGTGACAGGTGCGAAGCATTCTTTATGCAAACGCACAAAACATTTTGACAATTCGAACACAAAAGAGTGCATAATTCATTTTTGACATTTACGATAAATTAAAATATTCAGGAATTTTATAAAATGTTCAAAAACAAATATCAGAGTGGAATTACGTCAATATTTTCCAGTTCGGGATGCACACCGCTAGCAATCTGGGACATGAAGGTTAAAAATGGCCACATCAAAAGGATAACGGACCATCAGGTCAATTCCCTTGTCATGGAGATAATGGGAGTCAACGTGGCGACAACTTACATCACTTGTCCAAAAGACCCTAAAGATACCTTGGCGATAAAGCTGCCCTTTCTGGTCATCATCGCAAAGAACTTAAATAAATACTTCACATTTGAAATAACTGTTATGGATGACAATAATATGAAGAGACGTTTCCGTGCATCAAACTTTCAGGCTGCCACAAGGGTTAAGACATTCTTCACCTCAATGCCGATAGCTTTATCTGATGGTTGGAATCAGATCCAATTCAACCTGGCTGACTTCACAAGGAGGGCTTACGGAACACAATACATGGAGACTTGCAGAGTTCAAGTGCACGCCAACGTTCGACTAAGGAGGGTGTACTTCTGTAGCAAGCTGTACACCGAGGACGAGCTACCGCAGGACTTTAAACTGTACATGCCAGTGAAAGGGAAGAAGAAGGTTGTTAAAGAGGAGGAGAAGAAGAAGACTGACAAGCCCACACCCCCTGCACCCCCTCACACCCCCCCGCAGGAGGCAGAAGTAGCTCAAGCAGCAGCGTAATGCCTTTTATTTTTGTCATTTCTGCATGATGCGTAATATAAAAAATCTTGTGGGATTTGAATAATTAATTCATTTCTACGGTCTCTCGTCATTTGTCATCCAAAGAAGTATAGAAAAAGAGTAATATTTTAATGTGTCGAAGTTCTTGAATAGGTTGCCTTTTTTAATGATATACATTGTGTTGTAGCACTGTGAGTTGTATTATAAAACAATAAAAACAAAATGGCTTAATATTGTTTTCTTGCCCTAGTTTTTTTAGTAAATTAAAAACAAGATAGTTTCAGCAAATACAGATGAATTTTGCTTCCTGCTTGCCATTAGCGAATCTTTGATCAAGAAAATGAAGTAATCGGTAAACATCACAATAAAAATCACATGTGCACAATCTGGAACGTGTTCAAAATCGCTTCCAACCATACTTAAATCACTGAGATTCAGCGGCGTACTTCAGAATGTTGTCATTGGAAGATAGAAGAAGATTGAATGATATACTCTTCCTACAAAAAATATCTACCTAGGTCCGTAGATTGTCCGGAACTCTTACAAGGAATCCAAATGTAAATTCCCAACAAACGAACCAGACCACACAAAATTCTTGCCACCCTCAATGCAATACCAATTCTAACCAAAACTCTTTCATTTATCGTGCATCACTCAGTCTCAACACATATTTAACATACAATTTGAATTTTTTAACTCTGCACCACACTCCTTAAAGTCACACAGGCGCGATCTCTTATAACTTATAGATCATCGAATACACCATAATTTTATGTACTTCCTTTTCTTGTTTGCATATTTTTATTAGCATACATACTATACTTTAACTAGATCGGTCGCGATCCCTCACCCTATTCCCTCCCAATAACACAATTTGTTGTGTAATCATTATAATTATTGTAGTGTCCGTGGTACACTATGGCCGCGGGGGGGGGGGGGGACCGGGTGCCGAACGTGGCCGAAGGTTTCCGATCCTGCCCGAAGGTGGTAGTGGAGGGGCAGGCCAGAGGCGCTGGCAGTGCACGGCGGCTACCGGCATTCCGCGAATTACCTTATTAGCGTTAGCATTGTACTTCTTCATAATTGACTTAATAAATAACCATTCGTATAAACGAGACCTTTCAATAAATTGTATTTGTAATTGCCACAGACATTACAATTATCTTCCTTCAAATCACTTGATTCACTTATCTTAATACACAGGGTGTCCGGGGGTAAAGTGCATTAACTTCGGGAGGTGATTCTACATGATGGTATGAGTAAAAAAGATTAACAACTTTTTCCGAAATTCCAACTTTTTTTTTCACAACAAAAAGACATACCTACTAAAAATCCTTAGTGTGAGGTACGATTGCTGAGAGCCTGCCGGGCGCCTGACTCGATTGTGATTGGCCCGTATCACAGTTAAGTTTCTCTTATCTAAGGCCCGTATCGTAACAGCGGAAAATAATAAATCTGGCCGCACACGCCGGACTAATTTTATCTTTTTACCTCAAAATTACCCTTAAAAGTTGGAATTTCGAAAAAAGTTATTTATCTTTTTCACATGTACTATCATGTAGAATCACCTCCCGAAGTTAATGCACTTTACCCCCGGACATCCTGTATAAAATGAATGTTTCTTTGTTGGTCACTTCGCGGTACCTAAACCATTCATCCGATTGCGATAAAATTTTGGCGTGCGCATGCCTGCGAAGTATATATAAATATAGTAGTGAGCTCTAGCGTTATGAAATTATTTCCTACACCACTCTTTCGAATGCAATTTGGTAAGTTATGTTATGTGCTCATCCGCAAATGTGGAGCGCGAGTTTTTTTAAAGATGTGTGTTTTTCATATAGTTTAGCCTCAGGGATGGAAGGGCGAGAACGAGGATGCATGGGAATTAACACGCAGGGAGAAACAATTTCATTATTTGAGTGGCATAGCAACGCACGCGGGGTAATCGCTGGTATATTATAATACCCATGTGGAAACCTGCAAATGATACAATTAATGCCACTGTATTATGTCTTATTTTTAATGTAAAGGTCTTCCAAATAAAATGAAATAAAATTACTACAAAAGCTGGATTAATGGAAATCAGGTAGAAAACTTTAAAATATACACTAAAATAAAAAATAAAAAATGTACCTACTTTATCAGGTAATTTATTAAGAGATTATCAGAGTTTTGAATGCAATTATGAATAGAAACCAAGAAATAAAACATAAATAGGATGAAATCTAAGAAGTGAGCAAACCGGCAGAAACATTTTTAAGCTGTGTGTAACATAAATGCCTACGACACGGTGAAGTAACGTCGCGCCTGCATTGAAAAATGTAAAGAAAACTAATTAAAATCCGTTGTACTACATCGTATTCGTTGTAGAAAAAAGCTGAGTGCAAACAAGATGGGAGACAAAGCGAGTAAAAGTAAATACTAAAAGCATGTTTTTTTTTATTTTCATGTCTTCCTTTTGGTAGACGCATTCCGCCATATGCACGAATTTGCCCAGTGAATTTCGCGCCACAGATGTAAACACGGCAGAAATGCAGCGCGAAATGAATTACTTCACACTTTCGTGAATAAATTTCTTACTCAAACACTGGTGTTTTCTTTTTTAATAAGTTTAAAACTTTGAAGAAATAAACCCAAAATGAAATGAAGTCATCGATTACCCATCTTGTAACTCTTAGTTTTCTCAGACGTAGAGATATTTAATTTCAACCATGAACTTTAATTTCAATTTGAGAGGCGGGTATGGATACCGCCGTCCCGAGAACCATTTAACGGAACGGATAACCAACACCTCCGCCATAGGTCACTCCAGGTGAATAGGTTCGCTGCATTTGGTGACGTTAGTACGAGTGCCCGGGTTTATGAGGTGAGGTTTATCCGGATCTTAGCGGCAGATGCGTCTTCCTACAAGCTGCATGGCAGGCCGGATCGGGAGAAAATAGTTGAAGGGGTTTCTTTGCTTTCTCCAGCCGTACTCTCTCTGGACATCGCCTTGCTCCGCAGTTGGAGGGATGGATTCATACGTCCGTCACTTCTGGACACGCTGAGCCCCAGATAACCCTTTCCTTCCCAGAACTTGCTCTTCTTTCTTTCTTTCACAAAAAGACCCTCCACACAGCATCTCCAAAGATGACGTAGGCCTTGAGAGGAATTATTTGCCTCAGGGCCTCCTGTGTGGAGCTAATTTAAATAAAAAAAGTAAGATTAAAAAGACCTTACTTGAGGCGTACAGACACGCTTACAACACATCTTTAGGTTTATTTCTTCCGTAGTGTTAATGTTGCTATTTTGCTGGATGACTATCTCGGATAAGTGTCTCGTGCGCAGTGTGAACGTGGCCTTAATGTATGTTTAGCACCTCCAGCCTAGAGGCGGGGTGGAACGCATTAGCAAAGTGCAAGGCAAAAGTCTGCGCTGCGGTTTCTAAGACTGTCTGCACACAAATGGTAGACATTGCAGTATAGTGTGTTGCAGCCAGCCGTCATTTGGATGGTTGAATCAGTGCAGATTAAGAGCAACGGCTGCAAGACCTTTTTCATTTCTGGATTTGTGGCCAAATTACCCAACCTAATAAAACGTCCCTTTTCTAATGTAGGTATATCAAAAATTTGGTAGGGATATGAGCTACTTTATTTAATTGTATTTTAAATTACAAAATACTGGACATTAAAGAATTCGATTATGAATTTAAAGGCATCTTTGGATTTTTTTGAGTTAATGACAATAATAATTACACAAAGACACATAGACTCAGAAACACACCTCCAAAAGCGAAATTATTTGTAATGCAGTTTTTGTAGAATTTTCTTTTTTTACTATTGCTATTAGCTAATGATGAAGTTAATTTTGCTGTTGACACAAAATTAGCTTTTTTGAACAACTTTGGAATTAAGAGAGCACATTAGAGGAATAAAGATATAATTTTTATTTTATCATTTATTTCATTTATTGGCTCGCCAATATAGTACATCACATTATAATTGTTACATTCATTTCCATTTTCAATATGATTAGAGCGTTAATTCCATTTATAGGTGAGCACACCATTCATGTCAACTTTCTTACGGCCGCTGTTCCCAATTCTACTAATCATCTGATAATCCGAAACTAAGGTTCAACACTGCTTAAGCATCACTTAATTTAAGGAAGCCGGACAAGTGGATTAAACTTGACTGAGCAAAGCAAAGTTATAAAAAGCGTCACCAAAGCGGCGCTAACGCCACGAGGTATAGACGTTTCGGCTTAGCAGATGATTAGTAGAATTGGGAACAGCGGCCGTTAGTGTGAGTATAAGTTATAATATGAAAAAACGAGCCGCTATTGATACACAAGTCAGGATGACCGATTATGGTTGTCCGTAATTCTCCTTTCGAGTTTAGGTTCGTAATATAAACAAAAATATATTTCTTTTTTCATTGTTTCTTATTGTGATCTGTCTGTGTATCACTTTTTTTTTCATTTAAATTTTGTGTAAAAAGAATTTTTTTGTTATTTTTTTTCCTTATTTTGTTTTTATTGTGATATCGCTGTGTATCAATCTAGTTATGTTGATTTTGGTTGTGCAAAGTTCCTAGAACTTTATATATTTTGTTTTGTCTACTCCACCTCAGTCCCTGTATGTATCAGGTGACTTTACTTATAATCTTAGTATTTTTGCAGTTATAATTTTTCCATTGTTTTGAGTGATGGCATTGTTTTTTTTTCTTATATTTTTCAACGCACTTTTATAAAATAACATTAATTATATTCTCTGTAATATCTCATATTATGTTCATCATTCATTACACTACTCGTCATCACATTTTTTGTATTACAGGGATATTTGAGGGTTTAGCTTCGTGCATCATAAGTGCAGCTTCGTTTATTAAAAAAAATTAGAGTCCTTGTGAGAGCCCTGAAGCAGTAACTATCTGTTACTTATACCGGGGCGGGAAAGCGGTTGGATTACCTCAAGTACATAAAGCAAGGAGGATCAAAATTAAATATTAGTAAATATACACATACACATTTTCCTACATATAATATATATTCATACATACACACACATATGTAAATATAAATGCGTACGTGTGCACATTCTATACATCTACATGTATACATGTACATGCACACATACGCAAACATATACATTTATACACATATTATAGAACCTATGTATAAGCAGGCGAATGATTCAATAAATACAAAGTGGCTCTAGCATAGTTTATTTTTCAACGACTTCGAAAAGGAGGAGGTTCTCAATTCGACTGTATTTTTTTAATGTTTGTTACCTCAGAACTTTCGACTGGGTGAACCGATATTGATGATTCTTTTTTTATTTGAAAGCTGGTGTGGTCCCATTTTAATTTGTTCCAGTTCTGACAATGGCATCCATGAGTAAATCATATGTCTTAAATTTGCATCAAGTATGTGCGCGACAAATGGACGAATAACTCAATATCACGCCAACCGATTTCGATGATTCTTTTTATTGGAAAGGATGTACTTCAAAGGTGATAAGAGTTTGGTTAGGTTCTAATTATGGGATCCATGATAAAGTAACGGAACTCTCCAATTCTTAAGAGCAAATTAACGATACTCGGCCAAATCTTAATCGAATTAGTTAGTGTACTTCAGATTCACTAAAAATCAAAAAATAAACAAAAAATTTAACAAAACAAAAAAACGACTTCCAAAAATGCACTAAAAAGTACATAAATAATTTCGTATTCTTCTACAACTTAATAATCAACTTACTTTTTCTACTCATCAATACGTAGGTACGATTGCTATTTTTTGAAGTCGGTGTCAGCCAAGGTACCCGGCCCGGCATGTTCACTTGACAGCTCCCTTCCCGTCGCGGTCCGCTCTCGCCTCTCACCTCGTCAAGTCGCGCGTGCGACACAAGCACATCTCACCCATAACTGTGCATGTATTTACAAACCTACCTTGGCTGACACCGACTCCAAAAATAACAATCGTACCTACATATTTATGAGTAGAAAAAGTAAGTTGATCATTAAGTTGTAGAAGAATACGAAATTATTTTTTTACTTTTTAGTGCATTTTTTTAAGTCGTTTTTTTGTTTCGTCAAATTTTTTGTATATGAATCAGTCAATGTGCATGTTTTTATTAGCTATCTCTATGGCTGTATCAAAGTTAGACGTAGTCGACCAATGACGTTATATAAATAGACTTGCTATAGTCTCACAAACTCAAGATATAATGTGGCAATTAATCAAAACTCTTTTGTTTTCAGCGATTTTCAATAATTTCTTTATTCAAAAGTTATTCGTGTATGATAAAGATAGACGCTTAAAAGAATATGCGCATATGAACGAAACAAAAGATAGAACGCGGGCGGCATTTTAGTATTCAAAATTCAAAAGTTCCGTCGAATACTGTCTCAAGGCCGACTAAAGTAGGAGGCCTGGGCACCAGTCGAATTTTGAGGTGCCAAATAGCTATAATGAACAACGATAGTCTGCAAATGGCGTTGATTGTTATTGTATTTGTTGTTTCTGCTGATTTGTATGTTGTTTTACCGCAGGCAAGTAAATAAAGAATCATTAGATTATTATTATAAAAAGTAAATTTTACTTAGCGACGGCATGGCATCGACTTTGTAATTTGGCTGTTGCGCATCCAGACCTGTACTTTAGTAGGCTTTGAGTTCTCTAATGACGCATAAAATCTTTGGGCGGAAAGCAATTGTATTATTTTTATAATCGATAATAATAAGTAATTTGCATGTAATTTACAAATGAAATGTTATTCCTTCGCTTTTACGACTGTTTACCGTGTAATGGAAACATTTTCTCATTACACAGGAGGGAATTTTGGCGCCTTTTAATGCAATTTACTTACTAGTAAGACACGACCTTACTCGACGCGTGGCAGCTTAGTACTAAAGTACTAGAAATCGAGTACTCTACAATTGTCTTGTTGTTGGCTTCCCATTTTGAGATTTCTACCCCGCGTCTAAAGTATGTAACGTCTTTGTAGTCGACATTGAAAAAATATTTTTTAAAAAAGGAGTTTAGTTGTAAATCGCTGCCGGTGTCACTTAGCAAGCCGTAAAAATAATCCGAGCCTGCAACAATGGGAAGAGTGCTTCCTTCTCGTCGTGAAGTGTGAGCCCTCGAGGAACAATAACCTGACTTTATGCAAAAGAACGGCGTTCTTAGCGCTGAAGTTTCCCTGTTAGGACGACTATAATGTGGGACACATCGCCGTCCGCAGCCCGCGGGACGAATAAAAGATATTTTAGCATGAAACACAGAGGACCGGTGCACATTTAAAATGCAATATGTTTTGCAAAGGTAGATCGAGTCGCTTTCCTTCTGTTTTATTACTTTGGACTTTGGAATCAGGAGACATTTCTGGTGTTGCATATTTGAATATTTTGAAGAAAGTGCTTTTGTTCTTTGAGTTTAGCTTTAAACTGACAAAGTTTAATCTTAACAACACGTTATAAGTGTTTTATTAATGTACGAGTAAATATTGTTGGTTGTTATGATATCTCTACTTTATGAACGGCATGGAACCTTGACACTACTCGGAAGCAGGGTTGCCAGGTTTTTTCCAAATATATACCGAACAGTGAGGTGAATTTCCCTACATTTCGATGGTACCTTGGCAAGGGGGGGGAGGGGTGTCGGACTTTGAAACAATGTAAGCAGTAAAATTAATTAAATAATCACATTTACGTAAGTTCGTAGTCACCTGATGAGCAACACACTAATCCGCGAAATGGCTCGAAAACAGTGAGCGCGTGCACGAAGCGGCAACACCGCCCAACTAAGTAGGGATGCTACGCAACATCGATTGCGTCAAATCTGACAGTTGAATCGTTTATTAGGGAGAAAAATTAATCAGAAAAAAATACCGAACCGCCCATACTTCGGTATTTTTATCATACCGAACACGGTGCTAAAATACCGAACGGTTCGGTAAAACACCTGGCAACCCTGCTCGGAAGATGTAGAAGTTTGAAATGTGGATCAATTTAGAAGTTCTACCATTTTTAAGTAGGTAAGTAGATTTCTTATTTATAGTAAAAAAACGAATTAAGTTAATAATAATATTCTTATGAAACTCGAATTTCGCTCATTTCAGTAATAAGCAAAATTCAAATAAGCAAATTTTTTTAATAAGCTCCACACAGGAGGCCCTGAGGAAAATAATTCCCGACAGGGTCTGAGATCTTTGGGGCTACTGTGTGAAGACTCTATTGAGGAAAGGAAGGGTAAGAATCTGGAAGACGGTGTCTCCAGGAGTGACGGACTTATAAGTCCTCCCACTACGGTGCAAGGTGATGTTCCATGAGAGCCCTTTTTAGAGGTCAAAAGGTCCCCTCAACCAGTCTCTCCCGATCCGGCTTGTCAGGCTGTTGGTCCATCACCATGTCCTGAACAAACCTCACCCCATGAATTCAGGCACCCCTGCTTAGTTACCGTACGGTGGCGATGGTACCGACACCCGCATCCATTGTGACCTAAATCGAGAAAATCTGACCCGATTCGCAAAAGCATTAGTTAAGAAGTACGAATACGAAGTTGGCTGACGTAATCGATATTTCATAACTATGTTAACAAAGTTAGACCGGTGTAATGTAGTGATACCGTAGAGGTTAAGTTTGGAAGATGGATTTCGTTGATTCCATCATTGTGAAGGAGAAAATACAAGAAAGCTGAAATCTAAAGCGTGTGATACAAATAATAATGCAGGCATTAATTTCGTGGTTTCATTTGAGTAAATTCATAATTTTATATTGGTATTTCAATGACAGGTGCACCGAAGAACTAACGTGACTTCGGCACTGTACGCATACACGGTGCATAGTCGAAAGACAACGTCGGACGCGTGCCCAAAATTTGTACACATTTGCCACGCGAGGGCAGGTTGGATTTACTAACTTTTTATTTTTTATTTTAGCATGTAAAATATAATGTACATTTAGATGATGTAATAATTTGCGTACCTACATGTTCATGTTCAAACATTTTAATACCACTCTTCCATGGAAGCATTAGCTTGTGTCTGGAAGAGTAGTGTACATTTTTTAATGCTATATTGGATTATAAGTACTTAAATTACGATGTGAAGGTAAAAAAACAATAAGTTGTAAGTTCGGTGTTGTGTAATTATAAGTATTTATCTAATGTCAAACAATTTTTCTCTTTGGATAATGTATCTAGAATTATTGTACTCGTGCTTTTCAATGGTTTGCCAGCCACTATGTGCATTCCCTTCTACAACATGCGCCTTTTCAAGGCCCTGGTATAATCCTTACTTTCTTTAAAAAGACCCTCCACATAGCAACCCAAAGATGTCTAAGCCAAAAGGGAAAATTATTTAACTCAGAACCACTTATTCGAGCTAATAAAAAAGGCAAACTACTACAAATAATTCGTAGCCATTCATACAAAATTCAAATCTGTATTCAGATATTTGATAAGACACTTTCCAATAAGCAATCAAATATGATGAAATTTTTACACCGATAAAGACTCGTTTTTTGTTTATTTTGCAATGCAGAGCACCCACGAGATGATTTAACAAAATTGGCGCTATATTCAAGAACACCTAACTAAGCATTACTATTATAGCTACCTGCGTGTCGCCAAAGTTCTAGACTCCTCAGTAAAGTTTTTATGTAAAACTAGAGACGAGTTTCCAACATTTAAACAAAGCATTCATTCGTACTGCTACGTCAAAATACGTCAAAACAGTACCATTTACGTACTGTTTTGATGTACTTAAGAAAATTGCAGAAGAGAGTCTGTGAATAATTACAACTTTGATCATAATTCGCTTCGGAGTCATAAATTTAAATTATTGTAATGTTAAAAAATTAAGTTATAGGACTCTCAATCAATTCTGACTCTTTATAACGCCTTAATTAGAAGTAAACTGGAATATGGATGCACTATTTGGAATCCACATAACTGCAAGTAAGAAAAAATCGTAGAATCGGTTAAAAAATATTAAGACTGTTATCTTTCGAATATGGAATATGAACATAATCACCCCAGACCGTACTACGAACGTTTTGAATACTTTAAAAATAATATAATTAAAAGTAGGAGGCAATCAATTTATATAAAATAATTCGCGATCATCTCGATACTCAATTATTTCTCAGCAATATTGAAATAAATGTTCCCAATTGAAATAAATACGATAATCAAGCATAAAAATATGTCACAAATGTTGAGATAATTATATTAGGACTTGTAACTCGCTTGTTTCTTATCTCTATTTGAATGATTTGCCATTTGAATGAGTTTATTCACAATTTCATAAATTGTGAATATTTATCAAATAACTGCGTTTTTATAATTCATTCTCACGTAAATGAGAAAACCCACTATAAATAAATAAACTGAAGTGTACTATAGAACAAAATGAGTATCCTTCTTACTTTTATAATGTTTGTAACATTAAACATATTTTCTTTGATGTAAAGCAGCTCGTCAGGAAGAAGAGAAAACAACAATGGCAAAAATAAATCCATAGAAAGGGAAGAAAAAACAGTGTTTTAAAAACCTTTTTAAAGGGAAATGTTCAGGGATGCTTAGGAAACACAATGGGTTCCCTGTTGACATAAAGATGATAAGAAAATGTAAAGAAATATAATAATAATAATATGAAGAGTCAGCGAGCAGAGAACAATGGCCGATGAAAAGTAAGAATATAATACTTTGTCATTTTGTGAATAATATCACATGAAATATTCATCGTCTGCTTTCATTTAAAAATGCGTAAGTTATACGTCAACAGTAAGCAACATTTCATCAAAAGCTCTGGTCAGTATATTCACTTTTACCCTACGGTGTATGATTTACAATAAAAGAAGATTATTCGTATACAAATAGAAATTATGAATGTTAACACCACTAACCATGCCTTTACCTTCTATCCAAGTATATTTTGCTGCAATCATCATCATCAGTATCATAATCAAACAGTATTAATTGCCTACGATCTGCGTGTGCTTGAATTCCAGAACCCGACTTCCATTGCAAGTCCGACGTCACGCCTTAAACGCTGCGCCACTAATAACATCTGTGTTCGTGAAATTTCAAGCAAAGCTACCGTTGTAATTCGGGTTTTAGTTCAAGAATCTGCCAAAAGATGTCGCAACTTTCTAAAGCAGCTCGCATATGGATGTATTTTACCAAGGTATAAGTACTAGGATTTATAGGTGGTTATAGGCTACATGCAATATACGAGTACATTACATATTATGGCGTCATTGCGTGTTTCGGTGACTAGCTGTCACTGGATCACAGTGGACCGAGGAACTGGCTATTTTTGGAACCAGTTCCTACTCAAACTGGGCGAAGCCGAACTAAAAGCAGTTAAAAACTCGCTCCGCAGGTTTCATTTATGACGTCACAATTTTAAATCACAAAAAACAACCTTAAATTCAACAAATATCTAACTAGGGCTATGCTTTTTCTCTCAAATAACCAGTCAATGAAAGCGCCTCCTTGACTTTAGATGCCATAAAAATATTAAGAATGTACTAACCCTAAATTATAGAACAAAATGTAAGGTCAAAATGAGAGAAGTAGATCAACGCCAAACAACAGTCGCTTTAGAATTAGAGATCGGTCGATGATACACCGAGGTCAATTTGGGAGGCGTGTGTGGTTACCGCCGCTTCGGAAACATTTATTGGATAATCAACACCTCTGCCATAGGTCACCCCATAAGGTTCGATACGTTTGATGAGCAGGGGTGCCCGGGTACATGGGGTGAGATTCGTCCGGGTCTTGGCGGCGGATGCGTCTGCCCACCAGCTGCAAGGCAGGCCGGATCGGGAGAGACTGCTTGAGGGAGTCCATTTGACTTCTCCAGCCGTACTCTTTTGGAACATCGTTTGCACCGCAGTGGGAGGTATGAATTCATACGTATATACGCCGAAACACGCAAGCGTCATCAGCTATCGGAAGGTTAAAGGAACCAAAGCGCACACCAGATACTAAGTTCGGTGAGCTTGCTTTCGGAGTGTCAGGACCTAAAGCCTGGAATGGACTGCCATATGACTTAAGAATGATCACAGACGCGGCGGAATTTAGAGCTAGACTTAAAACTCACCTTTTCAGACAGTCGTATCCATAAACTCTTTCACCTTCGCATTCAATGCCCTCGACACCGTAAATAACTAACCTGTAAAAACGTAGAAAAAAAGAAAAATAAAAGAAAAAAAAAGGTCATTTCATGAACATTCTCCAGCCCTAAAGAGTCCTAAATATCAACAATACTTTTGCCACTAATCTATTCATAAATGTAATACTAGGGTAGCAAATAATGTAAAATCATGCAATGTCCAGTGTGTTAACTGTAATGTCCTCCGCGTGCAAAGCCGTATCTTCTCCATAAACTTTCTAATTAAAGTGTGTTTATCGGAAGTGACCAGCCAGGTAAGTATGTTTCTGTATCCATTTATAAATAGTAAAATTAGTTAGAACCTAAGCATTCCTAATAAATTGTACAGCGCCCTTGAGGTGATTTTTCACAAAAACGGCGCTTTTTAAATTATCCAATTATTATTATTATTTATTATTAATTTATACTGTTTATCAAATTCATACCAATAATAAACATTACAATACCTACAAGTTTTGTGTTTTTTTTAAGCGCCCTTTTGTACACTTTTATTTCGTTCTTGCCGATATAATAAAATAAATGCCATTTCAATAATATATTCCCTTAGATATAGATTCCGATGCAGCTTTGATCTGATCTCTTTTATCTATTCCTAAGTGCATACTTTAATAGAGCACGGTTCGCAGGGCACCGTACTTAATTTGTCCCATTTCCGGCAGTAAACAAGAACGCTTGCATAAATTTATAACAATCCGGAACAACTGCCGAGTTTGTCGCATTGCTTCCTGCATTTGACATATCCGGAACGGAAGTGTGCGCCATGCAGAGCCTTAAATCTTCCACCCCGACGTAAAAATCTACCATGGAACTTTGAACGAATGCACCCGATGCGCGATAGTGCAGCGGTATTATGGCGTCGGATTATTGCATCGATGTATGTCGTCCCTTTGCGAATGTCCATATACACAGTTAGAAGCAATGTTAGAAGTTAATGTGAAATAACGAATCCATAACAAAGCACAACACTTTTGAGGAGTGACATAAAAAAATCAGAGTGCGCAATTCACACGCGGTAGAAGTACGCGGTCGGCGTAGTTCAGCTGTAACGCTCTTTTTTTTTTTTTTTTTTTTTTTTTTTTTTTTTTTTTTTTTTTTTTTTTTTTTTTTTTTTTTTTTTTTAGTATAATGCACTTAAATGAGTCATAGCAATAACGTCATTCTAAATCAATTAAGAAAACCCTTACACTTAGTGCAAGGCAAACCAAAGCGAAATACTCCGAATCCCACATTAGCACTCTCTCAATTAGTGTCTCTACAAATTGGTTTAACCGGTAATAAATCAACTTAGACACCTTTAAAAATTGACATTTAAAATCTTATAAATAAGTCGTCCGTACGTGGCTTCACCACAGTTTGAAAATGACCTTACAAGTCGAAACAGCTGTAACTAAAACACTAACCAAAAAACTTGCAGAACTCGATAATAACATTATCGAATTTAATTTTAATTAAATTTCTAAAAATTAAAATGGAGTTCTACGAATTAAACACAAAAACAATTAATAATGTAACGCTCTTGACTAGCATTCCGAAGGTCGCGGGATCGAATCCCGGCGTGGCAAATAAATATTATTTGATTAATTTGTGTTATTTCACAATTTATTCATTTAAAATATTGTATAGTATATGTATATGCGGCACGTTCCAGAGTGGAAGATACTCTCAGTATCGCCCTGGTGTAAGACCACCAATCAGAATTGAAACGTTACTTGAAATGGCATTAGTCGTGTTTGGTGACCAGATCTGAATAGCCAGGCACTTCCCCGCCTTCCTCTTCCCTATCTCCATCCCATCCCCACTACATTCAGCCTCACAAATGTCCTCACTAAATGTCCTCTACAACACAGGTGAACTCCTAGTGTGGAGGACAATATATTATACCTTTGTAATGTAAATGTACTAAGAATAAATAAATAAATAAAATAAACAACATACCCCAATTGGGGATGCCGTAGTCTCACTGGCTCAGACGGGAGCAGCTGAAGAAACCCTTATTCACATTAAAAAACGTACGCCTCAATATTTATCACGATCCGTGGATTCACTCAGGATTCATTCAGGAATCGAGACATCTGTGATCCATATTGTGGTCCGTCAACCCGCTAACCAATATTTGATAAATATTGACGGATCACAATAAGTATTGAACTTGTAGGATTCGCCTAAAAGCAGAACCTAACCAAACCTAGTGAACCTGGTATTTTTCACCACTTTTCATCGGATGCGTTTATCACTTTTCAAGCATTCTGATTTTTCGCTGTTTTGATTAGTTCGGTTACCGGAACATTAAATCAGGATTGTTGAAATTGATAATACAGTATGGTTTGCCAGCCTAATAATATAACGATAGTGATGGTTGTATGATAGTAAAATTATATGCAGGTAGGAAGGCACTATTAATTTGTGTTTAGATTTTCTATTTGCATAATTTGGCAAAGCCGCAAACCATATTGCGGTAGAACCACATGTCGGTAAATCAATAGGCCGCGTGCAGCCAAATCATTTTAAAAAGGACTCGTTTGAATGTTGCATTTGTCCATACCTGTGTTCCCGACCAGGGACCACTATGACATTTATTTGTTCTCACAGGGACCACAAGGTACAATAATGATAAACTGTTATTCGTGTAATTAAACGCGTCCTTGCAATTACTAACATTTTGCAATTCAATGTCTTTTCCTTGGATTTCTTCAGCTACCAGTTCATCACTACCAAAAGGGTTGCGAATCAACTACCGGATACCTTTCGATTCGGTTTGGTTTTGTAGTAAATGAATAAATGTTTCGTGGACAAAATTTTAGACCACCTGTAGTCAACGGACACACTGATAGAATCAAAAGTTTCAAAAAAGTTGTTCGAACAAGTCTTGAACATTCCGGAACAGTGCCGCGCGCAGTTCCCTCTTACCACAAAAATGCCCAAATGATATTGATAAGACGCATTTTGAAACTTCATTTTGGGAGGTGGTTGTGGATACTGCGGCCCCGGGAACCGTTTATTGGATAACCAACACATCTGTCATAGGTCATCCCAAGTGGTTCGGTACATTTGGTGACTTAGCAAGGGTGCCCGGGTTCAGGGGGTGAGGTCTGCCAAGGTCTTGGCGGCCGATGTGTCTGTCCACGATATGTGGGCCGGAAAGATAGAGACTGGTTAAGGATGGCTCTTGACCTCTCCAGCCAGAATCCCTCGACCATTGCACCGCAGTTGAAGGGATGGATTCATATCTATTCCTTCCAAGAACTTCCTCTTCTTTTTTTCTTTTAAAAACCTTCCACACAGCCTCCCCTACGATGACATGCCTATGTCGATATTATTTCCCACAGGGCTTCCTATGTAGAGCCAATGCAAAAAAAATGCCTAAAGGGTGCTATGTAATCAAAACAAAATGGTAGAATGTAATAAAATTTGTTATGTTTATTGAATATAATCCATTTACTGCGAATATTTGATGGGGTTTGAACCTCGCAACAGTAAATGGGGAGCCTGGGGCTTGTGCCCATTATTCACAACTATTGGTAATCGATCGCACTTTATTTATGGGGTTATAAAAAGAGGCCAAATGTCTTTTTCATTCTGCTCGGGCAGATTTACGATCGAAGAGGTACTTCGATGGCTCCGCAGTCGGGAGGATATACTAAAGATGATTTTATTTTACCCGACACAGTGATAAAATTTACAAATGTACCTACGTGTAAAAATCTATTTACAAAACTGTGGACTTAAGTTTATGTGAACAGTTAGTAGGCCTCGCTTTCAAAAAAGTATGTTTCTAATTTTCCCTTATAATAAATCCAAACCAAAATTTCCTCCGAAATCATAAGATTTGTAAATAGGTACTTAAATACCCACCTACTTAATTATAAACCATATATTTAACGCATTTTTAATAATTATAAAATCTTTATTAATTAATTAAAATTTTTTAATAACGATAAAATTTAGGTGAAGTTTTGTGTTATTTTACTTTAAGGGCGCTCAAATTACACAACTCGTCCATAAGCGAATTTGCTCATAGGGTAACTAAAAAGAAACCAGTTTGCAACTAAAGTTCCGAACATATTTTTAGCAGCAAGAGCAAATTTTTATAAGAGAAGTAAAGTAGTGTGTAATTAACTAAATAAATAGCTTAAACATTATAAGTTTTAAGATTTTCACGGCCAGAAGCATTTTCGTTATATGTTTTTGGGGTGTTGTGCCGTGTTGCGCTACCTCCTTCTTTAGCCAACGTTTCGGACATCGTTGCAGTGTCCATCATCAGGGCAGATCCGGCAGATCCGGTAGATGTCACACACATCTACCGGATCTGCCGGATCTGCCCTGATGATGGACACTGCAACGATGTCCGAAACGTTGGCTAAAGAAGGAGGTAGCGCAACACGGCACAACACCCCAAAAACATATAACGAAAAAGCTTAAACATTGCTCGAAACTGTCAAATTAGTATAAGCTTTCCCTGAAGAAGGAACGTTTGTTCCGAAACCGGTAGGATTTACGCATTATATAAGTGGTTTATACAAAGTTGTATTGTTTCATCTTTCTATAATGGATAACCACAAAGTGATAGCTACATTAAAAAAATATATAGGTATATATAAAAAAAAATTTAAAAATAAAAAAAAAAATATATATATATATAAATAAATAAAAAGCTATTTAAATATTGGGTTAGCCAGAAAAAAATGTATTTTTGCATTTGGATATGTTTTTGTCGGCATTGAAAAATATTAGGATCAATACGTGGTTGGGTAAGATTAGAATAGGGGTTTTCATTATGTGCTGATCAATCATGCTAACGAGATCACTCTGGATCAGTGATACAGATGAATGGTTGCAAAGTCGAAATGTGGAAAGATTTAGATACCTCGGCAGCATTCTCACGGAGACCCTTGACCCAGATGTAGAGGTAAAGTGCAGAATTGAATGAACGAGAACTGCATTCAGTAAAATTAAATCCCTCTTTTGCAATGATACAATTATATCAATTTAAAACTAGAGAATGTTATAACATTGTATGGTCGTACATGTATGTATGGTCGGTCTTGCTGTATGGATGTGAGACATGGACTTTGAAAGTAAATACCGTGAGCAGATTAGAGGCTTTTGAAATGTGGCTTCCCCGGAGAAAGCTCAAATTCCCATGGACCGACATAACCGACACCAACACAAAAATTCTCAGGCGGGCTAGAGCAGATAGAGAACTGCTCACATTAGTAAAAGTCATGAAAATTTCATGACTGGGACACATATTTTGAGGGGAGAATTATCACTTGTTCCAATTAATATTAAAAGACAAGATAGAAGGTCGCCAAGGGCCTGGTAGGAAACAAATGTCTAGGAAACAAACGTGGACCGGTGTTAGAAGTGTGGAGGAGCTATTCCGGGCAGCGCAAGATAGAGGTACATTTACCAGAGTGATCGCCAACGTCGGGGGACCTGATAGGGCACACGAAGAAAAAGAATCTTGCTGACCATAAGTGGCAACTGACTATTTGCCGGCAGAAAACGCTTTAAAGGCGACCAATATTTTTTTTTTTTTTTTATTTTTTTTTTATTTAGTAACTATATAATATTTTTTACATTTTTATATGAAACATGTTAGTTAGATGTATATGTAAAATATAAATATATTCGAAGTCCTCCTCACTAGGAGATCCTGTGCTGAGGGGGACTATGCTTTGGATAAGTTTTTCAGCGACTTCTATGGTTTAACTTGTTTGGATAGAGTTTTCCAGAAACTTCTATGATGTTTTAAGTATACTAGTAAGGTCATTTTCCGGTAGTTCCTTCAGCCAACATTTAATGTCCATAATGTAGCTATTTTTTGTTTTAAATTGTTTGATACTAAGTGGGAGTTTGTTATATAACTTTACTGCTAAAAATTCAGAACTTCTTTGACCAAATGAGGAGTTACACTTTGGTATATTAAGTGTGTCTGTTTGTTTGGCTCTGGTTTTATGAGCATGTGAGGTTTCTTTCTCTGGGTCGTTTTTGTGGTGATGTACTAGAATGTTTTTGGCATAGATTTTCTGTATGCTTGGAACATCAAACTGTTTAAAAATTTCTGTTGTTGACGTCCTTATAGGGACCTTTAGAATGGTCTTTATGATGCAATTCTGAGTTATCTTAAGTTGTTTTAAGTGATTAGATGCTGCTGAGCCCCATCCTATTACTCCATATTCCAATCGAGAGTGGCATAAAGCATAATATACTCTCTTTAGATCCCTCATCGACAAGATGTTTCTTAATTTTTTGAAGAAGTAGATGAGTTTTATTAGCTTTTTTGAGGTAAGATCAATGTGTGAATTCCACTGTAGATTTTCATCAATTTCAATCCCAAGATATTTAATACTTTTTGTTTGGGATATAGACGGGCAGGAACATTGTGGAAAAGTATTTTGACATTCATGTAATTTGAGGGTATGCACATTCATTGGTTGTCCTCTTTTGTTTTTGGAGAAAGTGAGATATTTAGTTTTATTTACATTTAATGTAAGGGAGTTTACTTTTAGCCAGTTTTGAAGTACAGCCAGGCCATGTTCCGCCTCTTTGTAAGTTCTTGTCCAATCTTGTTCGTGGAATATAATAACAGTGTCATCTGCAAAGCTCATTATGTTTCCATTTATGGGAAGATTCATAAGGTCATTTATATATATGAGAAATAGTATTGGTCCTAATACGCTTCCCTGGGGGACCCCGAATTTAATTGGAAGAGATTTGCTCTTTCTTTTACCAATTTGTACAATTTGTTCTCTTCCTGTTAAATAACTTCTAAGTAGGTTTAGAGTTGTTTCAGTTATTCCATTTTTTTTTAGTTTTAAGTACAGTATTTTATGATCAATTGTATCGAAAGCTTTTTGAAGATCAATGAAAACTGCTAAGCATTTTTTGCCTTCATCCAGCTTTCTAATAATTGTATTAGTTACATTAGCTATAGCATCACCAGTACCCAGGTTTTTCCTAAAACCATACTGCGTAGGTGATAATACTTTATTGGTGTCCAAAAATGTAAGAACTTGTTTTTTTATTACTTTTTCCAATATTTTCGATAGAGGAGTTAAAATACTAATTGGTCGATAATTTGAAATATCATTTTTGGGACCATTTTTATATAATGGTATGATCGTAGCAATTTTAAGACAAGCGGGAAAAACACCTTTAGATATTGATAGATTTACAAGGTATGTCAGTGGTTGAATTAACTCATTTTGTAGGTATTTAATTGATTTGCTTGATATCAGTTCATTTCCCGATGAGGTATTTGTGTTTAAGGAGGTTATAATATTTCTTATTTCGTCACTTGTTATCTTGACTATATTGAGGCTGTTTTCATGATTTACATCATCATTTCTCATTGTGTTTTCAACAGTAGTAGAATTTTGTTTAATTTTATTTGCAAGGTTAGAGCCTATATTGCAAAAGTAGTTGTTTATAAAGTCAAGAAGTTTGTCTGGGTGTTTCGTAAAAGATGTGGGAATCTCATCAATGTTTAATTCTTTAATGTTTTTGTCTTTATGCGATGCTTTAGTATTTGTAATTTCATTAATGATCTGCCAGAGTTTACGGGAATCATTATTGCATTCATCGATTTTGTTTTTATAGAATGTTTCTTTAGCATAACGAATTACATTTTTACATGTATTACGATATCTTTTGTAGAATCGAAGTGTATGGACATCATAAGGGTTGATTTTTACTTTTCTGTGCAGTTCATCTCTTTTTCTGATTGAGTTTATAATATTTTGACTGATCCATGGTTTAATGTGAATATTTTTATGAGATACCTTTTTATCTGTGGTTTTGGTGTTAGATAGAATACTGTGCTGTATAATTTCTACAAAATAACTCCAAGCAGTATCAGTATCATCTTTTTCCAGAAGGGCGGTCCAATCATTCATTGATAACTCCCTTTTGACGTTTTCCCAATTTGTTTCAGACTTCGTTAGGAGTGATTTCGTATTTTGGTTTACATAAGAGTTATTTTTTGTTATAGATAGAATTATTGTGTAATGGTCTGTCAATGTGGTAGTATAAATAATGGCTTGAGTTTTTTTATTAGTTTTACTAAAGATATGATCAATGCAAGTTTTGCTATCATTAAATACACGTGTAGGTTCCTCAATTAGGCTTTCAAATCCATGGTATGCAAGTGTCTGCATGTAATCATATTTTTTTGGGTGGCCATTTTCAAGGATATCAATATTTATATCACCGATAATAAATACATCTTTAGTGTTTTTTAGTAAACTCAGTTCACAGGATAAGGAGTTTAGAAATGGCTCCAGATTTTTTGTAGATGGAGATCTGTAAATTGCGAGTATTGTTGTATCATTGCCGATTGATATCCTTAGACAGTTTGCATTATTAATACCGATCTCTCTGACATCAGCTTCAATATCTTCTTTAATATATACAATGACACCATCATTTTTTGTATAATTCATAATTGTAGAGTAAGGAACATATTTATCGATTTGTAGGGGATAGTACTTATCAGTTAACCAACATTCAGTAAGAATAATTATATCCCAGTTTAGATTTAAACTTTTTATCAATATTTGTAGTTCGTCAAAGTTTTTATTAATACTTCTAATGTTTTGATGCATTATGTTAAAATTATTTCTTATGGATGATAAGTTAGGTAAGTTTGTTGTTATTGTGTTATCCATTTTTGCCATCTAAATTAATTATGTTTTTATATTAGTTACTAAATTATTTTCACCATATCATCAAGGTGCTTAATGTAGATTATTTTATCGTCATGTTTTTTACGTATCATAACTTTACCATTTTTGTACCACACATATTGGTATTTTTTTTCTATGGCTAATTGTTTTGTTTTCCATAGTATTTCTTTATGATACGGGCTTAGTTCTTCCCCGATGAAGATTTGAGAGGTCGACAGATCCTTAATTTCTTCATAGTTTATTTCTTTCTTTTTATCAAGGAGTGAATCTCTTTGTCTTTTCTCAGAAAAGGTGACAAGAAGTTTGGGTGGAGCGCCATTATGTTCACAAATAAAATTAAAGCCTTTTTATAATCTCCAGCAAGGCCCGGGAGTAAAGTTAATGTTATTATGCGTAATATATCTGTTAACGAACTGCACTTTTCAATGTTCCAACAAAACTATAATAGGCCACTTGCATGAATTTCATAACAACTTGGAAAAAATCGTGTGGATAGATTTTTTTACTAAGATTACGAAAATGTTAGTAAAATTTTTTTGGAAATGTACAGTTTTTTATTTTTAAATAAATAATCCATTATTTGGGCTCGTGACGTCACTACATGAAAATGTCCCGTCTCCGAAAATGTTCCTATTAATTTTGTAAAATTCCACACTGATTTATTTTTTTATATGGCAACACTTTGATTTCAGGCGAATTTTTTAATTTGACATTTAACGTTCATTAGATTTATTGTTCGTTCTCTGCGAACTTTTCATTTGGTTTGACTTTTTGACAGATGTTATGAAGAGAACCCCGTACATTTTATGTTATCTGTACGTGTTTTAGAGGTATAATGATGATGGAGCTGATTTTAACAAAATCTAATTTTATAATATTCTTATCATTATTATAATAATAAGTACAGGTATATTACATGGGATTTAGTAATATAGATGATGAACATTATAATGATTTATGGTCAATAAGGTGGATCAAGGAAAAAAATATTTATGAGATGTAATATTTTTGGTATGCCTCGTTATTCTTCTGTGGCATTCGTATGGAAAACGTTATTTTTTTTAAATTATTTTCGGCTATGTAATCATCGTTTTCAAAATTATGTCCCATCTTTCCGGTTTATAAAAAATGGTCTGATTTTTCGGATTTTAATTTGCAAAAAATCACCATGGTTTCAAAAATACGATTTAAAAAAATACAGAATGTCTTAGAATATTTGCCTAAACCGGAAAAAAAATGTGATGCAAGTGGCCTATTGGCCATTTCTTACTTTTGGTGGGTAGGTAGGTGGGTAGCCTTGCACAGGATTTAACTTTAGCATGAGGTTAGGTACTGATTTTACGTTATAAATAAATGTAATGTTTTTATGTTTCGAACAAATTAAAACAAAATACTTCAAACGTCACGACTAAATCAATGAGAATAAATTTATGGTTATATAATTAATAATATCTTTTATGAATTACTTTTAAATAATGTCCGAAGCCAATCACCATACAGTGTACGGTATAAGAGAGATATCTGCAAGGAAAAAACAATATATTTCATTTGATTTGAATCATCCTGAATATGGAAAAATTCGTTTAAAATTATACGGAACCAGTTCAAAAAAATTAAGTCCATCCCGAAGAGTCGGAATGAGAAAACACTTAATGAAAATTGTACAAAATAAGATAAAAAGGTAACACATAAAAATTACCTCACCCTCATCATCTCCCTTTCTTCAGCATCAGAACATAACCAAATTGGGGGTGCCTTTCCCACAGACTCCAGAAAGTTGGGTAGCTTTGTGCTTTATTCAAATAAAAACAGGATAAGCTTTAAATTTATAGTTATTTCCCCAGATGCAACTAACTAAATAACAATTTTTATAAGTAATAATTATTAGCCTGAACACTCATCTACATTGAAAAAATCTCCCGAGAAAAGATAAAGGCCGCCGACGGGACTCGAACCCGCGTCCTTCTGATTTCCGGTCAAATGCTCTACCGCTGAGCTACGTCGGCTATCTCCTACCCGCCAAAAAAATCAATATATACTAGTGTTTCAATCAATAATTACTGTTTATTACATTTTTCCACCTGCAAACAACCTACTTTATTATTATACATTTATATATCATAGACATGTATCTTTTTTCGGGAGATTTTTTCAATGTAGATGAGTGTTTCAGGCTAATAATTATTACTTATAATAATTGTTACTCATTCCATCACACATCCCCGCAGGGGTAAACAGACAGGACAGACCGCTAAACAACTCGGTCTTGGCACACAATCTTTACATCATTCACATTAAGAGCGTTTAACCAGCCAGCGGACGAAAATCCACATTTCGTCGAAAGTTGTTCTTCCGATCGTGCAGGGCGGTTACAATGAGAAAGATTGATTTTTCTCCGTACCAGCTTTTTTAAATTATAACTCAATATCGAATTTATTTCAATCCAAATTAGCTTTAATTTATACCTTCATCCAAAAATGCTGAAAGGCGTGATGATAAAACTATTAAAATAGTGTACTTTTTGTAGTTATTTTTTGATTATAAGTATTTATCATTTTTCAATAATGTCTAAATTTAATAAGAATGTTAAAAAAATCTGAAATATATTAGTTTGTAAGTACGCAAATAAATACACAAATGGACCAATTTTCGTCAAGAAACACATGTACGTACATATTTTTTAATGATTTTATTGAAACTAAAATTAAAATTCTAATACATAACTCTGCTAGATAATGTATTGATTTATTTTACTGCATGATTACATTATTTGAAATGGTTGTGGTATAATACAAAAACTTTTTTGAAAATTTAACAAATCTGCCAACGACCTATGGAATAACCTTATTATACTAAAAATTAAAAAAAATTCTAAAAATTTATTACATAACTATGCTAGATAAAAGAACAATCTTTCGAAATCCATTTATATTTTTTTGTGGAAAAGAGTCAATACGTCTAAAAACTTTTTTGAAAATGACGAATTTCCGGCTTTCTCTGGTAATGCCCTCTTAATACATCGTCTCATTACTCTTCTGTTGACATGGTCCGACTCAAGAATCTGATTCACTTGATCGTGCCATGTCTTCCCGGGCATCTCCGACTTCTTCTAACATTCTCTACGCGGAGGTAAACGTGCTTAAATACGACAAATTCTATAAATGGTGAGCACTTGAGAATTGTTGTAACAGCGATGAACTATTTTGGTAGTAGGTACAACAATTTTCCCTGCCGAAAGTGATTTATTTTTGGGATGTTATGCCGTGTTGCGCTTCATCCTTCCTTGACCGTCGTTTCGGACAGCATTACAGTGTCCTTCTACAGAGCAGATATAGCTCGATGATGGATAGATGTAATATACTGTACCGCTGTCCAAAACGATGGCTTAAAAGGGGGGTAGCGCCACACTGCAAAATACCCCAAAAATAAATAACACTTGAACGATATTTTTATGTAGTATAATTTGATATTTAGGAAGAATCACATAGCACATTGCATATATTTGTGTATTTTTATATTTATCTACAATATAAAAACCTGTTGCCGTTTTCTTTTCTTTTTTTATAAGTACTGTGACATCTGATTTGAGTTGTCAAGAATTGTTTTTATGTAAATTTTGTAAATACACAATGTATACTATTTTATGCTATCTGCAACTTTAAAAAAATTCTCTTGTATTGTAATGCATTATTTTTACTAAAATGTATCTTTATACCTTCCATTCATGTGATGTTTACTTTTTCAAGTTCATCTTTTTAATTGTATAACTTTGTATCTGTATTATAAACTTATATGTAAAAGCCCATCAGGGCGTCACGGGTCACACGTATTTTTTACTGTACTTGTCTCACTGGGGTTATCCTGTATTCAGACCTGTTCAGACAGACCATCTTACAAATATTTCAATTTAACAATAGACACATCACATTTGTTCGAATTGTTGGAAGGAAAAATATTTGACCAAATTAAATCGGGTTTTGATATTAATAACATTTTTATTTCAGAAGAGTTCACTTCAATGAATTGGTAGACATTACTGACGGAAAATATATTTATCAGGTAAAATTGTCAAAAGGACATTTTGATTTTTAAACCATAATTCCAATTTTGCCTTTAAAGGGCCTCTCAAAAAAACCGTGTTTTTAACAAAATAATATTTATTTGTTGCAGGTGCCATTGCATAGATAGAAAAATATTGTCGTTGAGGAACCAAGAAAACAAGATATTTACAATTTTTTCAGGGGAAAACTATTGCTCCAAAAATAATATCATGTGTCAATTTAAAAAATTTATATAATATTGTAGTTTATACTTTATCAATCTATTTATGACGTATATTAACTGATGTTGGTTATTGTATTTTTTGCAATATTAGCTTTGTTATGTGAAAATACAGTATTTTTGTTAATTATTCGTCTTTCTATAAAAAAAATATTAGTTTTGAAAACTCACACATGCGGACGAAGTATCCTCCACTTCCACAACTATATAACGTTCTTACTAATATTATAAATGTTTATTACTCTTTCACGCAAAAACTACTGAATGGATTTTAATGAACTTTACAATAATATAGCTCATACATCAGAATAACATTTAGGCTATAGCTCAGATCTTCATCAGATTTTAATTTGGAAGGCGGGTATGGCTACCGCCGCCCGGGAACCATTTATTGGACAACCAACACCCCTGCCACAGGTCGCCCCAAGTGGTTCACTACGTTTGGTGACTTAGCAGGGGTGCCCGGGTTCATGGGATGAGGTTTGTCTAGGTCTTGGTGGCGGATACGTTTGCCCAACCACTGCGTGGCGGGCTGGATCGGAGGAGACTGATTGAGGGAGGCCTTTTGACCTCTCCAACCGGATTCTCCCGACCCTTCGCCTTGCACCGCAGTGTGAGGAATAGATTCATACGTCTGTCACTCCTGGCTACACTGACCCCCAGATTCCTACCCACCCCTCATACCTTTTTCCTTCCCATATCTTCTTCTCCTTCCTTTCCCTTAAAAAACCCTCCACACAGCATCCTCAAATATGACATAGGCCCCTAGGGAAATTGTTTCCCTCGGTGCCTCCTGTGTGGAGCTAAAGTAAAAAAAAAAAAAAGATCTCTGGCATTATGAAATTTGTATAAAAAAATTGCAATAGATGGCACCGCGAGCTGTTTGAAAAATGAATGTAACGGGTATGGAGGGGTTGGTGTGGGGAGGGGGGAGAGGTGGGAGGTGGTGGATAGGGTGAGTGGTGAGTGGGAAGGAGAGGGGGAAGGGGAAGGGGAGGGGGGGAGTGAGAATAGGAAAGGTAGAGTGAAAACCCCCCTAATACTTGCGACAATGCGAGCGAAGCCGGGGGCAAGAGCTACTACGAGTATATTATTTATACATTTTAAAATACCTTTATTACAAACTTCTGAAATTTTAACTTGGTATCTACTTACATTGGCCGGAAAAGCAAACTAAGACCTTGATTTGTATAATTTTGAAGCATACCTGCAACAAAGAAAGAAATTATTAGTTTTGTGAATTGAAAGTGTAGACAATCATACATTATAGGTTTAAGAATGAGAAGAAATGATGAAGGGACATAAATACTAACCCCTCGGGACTACACAAAATAATATCATGTCATCAAATATTTCTGCTTGACATTTAAGTGCATATTTTTAACCAAACAGTGTTGAGAAATTTGTGACAGTTTTCGAAATGATGTGATTCTAAATCATATTCCGACATTTGGTGTTCAGTTTTTTTTATAAGCTTTTAAGGAAGATAAGAATACGACTAGGCGTTTTTTTGTATTTCGGAAATGTTTACATCAAAACAGTCTATTATTATATTTTAAAATTTAAAACATTATATTTAAATAAAATGTTAAATAACATTGATTATTTTGGTTTTCCTTTGGACGTTGATGTTTGTTTATAACGAACTGTAAAACTTTAGCAAATTTTTTGGCAAAATTTCAAGCGATTTCAACGACAAAGAGAGTAAGTAGTTTGGTTTTGCCGGTTCCATGACATCTCAGAATCATGCAATTTCAATATCCCTTTGAAAAGTCATGAAAAAAAATTGCAAAAATCTAGCCCAACCGAACCTATTTAACTAATTTTTTATGTTTTTTTTTCTAACGTTTAATGATTTTTCAAAGGTGGTGTTGAAATTGTCATTTGCCAATTGATTTGTCCGGTCATCAGTTTTGTCATAGAAATGAAAAAAATGAACCATTTGTATGAATTTGTAGTTTATTTTGCGGCACGGTATGTAGTTTTAGATACCTATGTGTCACAGAGGTTCCTGGCAATCTGTGCCCAGCATCTTGTCCGTCTTATTGTCTGGCTCATTAATTAAATAGAGCGCCGGAGATAAGGCAGGGACGTCATGATTGATAGAAAGATTTATCTCAAGCAATAATAGAGAGGAGGCGGGATTAGAAAGAACAGGGCTGCTAATAAAGAAAGTAATAGAAATTTTTCTAAATCGACGGATGACGATTTTTTTTTCAGCTGTAGTGGACTTTTTAAATGCGAATGCCTCACAAGACTTCTGCCTGAATTCTGCCGTAGAGAGTATAAATAAAACAATACATATTCATTTTTACGCAACATCGCGTTCAAATGTAATTGGTCAAATATAACGTAATACAGTTTCATAACAGTGATCTATGAACCGGTGGATGCAATTTTTAGCCATAAATTGTTATAATGGTTTGTCTAGTTTGTAGTTGGAATGGATTATATCATATTTTGATTTTAATTTATATAGTACAAATCTTTACATATAAAAATTAAAATATGTTTGCTTAGGAATGAATAGGTAGGTACCTATATGAGATGTCTTTGTATTGCTATAGTAAGCGTAGGAAATGTTTGAACGTAGGAACTTTAAAAATACCTTCTCTAAAAATACCTTCTCTAAACCCCAGCGAAAATACATTTTTTAAAAATACCTTCTCTAAACTCTTCTCTAAAGGTTTCTGGATTGTTACAACCACATGACAATACATCTGAAAAGTTTTTTTAATCATTACAAAACTCTTGCGAAACTCTCAAAAATGTCACAATTTGAGAATGACATTTCGCAAAACGTGATATTGTTGAATAAAAATTCAATATTCAATTCAATTTGAACAATGTCAAAATTCAATGGGCATGAATTCATTTTGGGAGGCGGGTATGGGTAACACCTAAGTCATAGGTCACCCCAAGTGGTTCACTACGTTTGATGACTTAGCAGGGGTGACCGGGATCACGGGGTGAGGTTTGTTCGGGTCTTGGTGATGGATGATGCCTCTTTCGACCCAACGCCTTGCCGAATTATGAGAGAAGGTTTCACACGTCACTCTTGGACTCCCCGGATTCCTACCCAATCCTCGCAACTTTTCCTCCTCAGAACTTCCTTTCCATTCCTTACTTAAAAACATCCTCCACACAACGATATATAAAAATACAATTAGACAAAACAGAATCAATGACCAAATTCAAACACGAAATAAAGAAATAGATGGCAAGTACAGGACATTAAACTATTGCAAAATCTGTAAAATAAATTATACTTGGACAGAAATAACTTTTTACGTACTATCTAACCCATATGACATAAAATAAAATATTAGAATCCTGTCAAATTAAAATTGACAGAATTTACTACTTTACCTCATCTCTTCCTACATTTGAAGATCACACTCTTTATGGAATTTACCCACACTTTCAATTACCTTTCTTTTTGATTGAATTGAAAGTAAAATGTATTCACCTTAAATGTCCATGTTTATATACATGTATATAAATTTAGGCCTATCTCGACACAGGTTTATCTTAGTGAGACAAATAAATATATTAAAAAAAGGAATCCAAAGGCTCAATCCGTGAAATTTTCGTGCTCTCGATTATTTCTCCACCTTTAGGTCATCCCTGATCCCAAAAAGGAAGATAATTTATCGAGAGTAATAAATGAAAAGGAATGTCTAGTATGATCTGAAATCTGGAGAAATGCGTATGAAACATACATCAATGAATTACAGGTAATTCAAAATAAGATAATCAAAAAACTATTTCACTACGAATCCAAAACATCCACAAAAAATATATTTGGAAACAAAACTGCTAACATTAAGAAAACTATACGAATATAATATATGTGTCCTTATATACAAAATAAATAATAAACTCATACATACAAACACAGAATTCATTAAAACGTCTCAAGTACACAAACATTTTACACGACAACACGATAACATACGTTTAAACACCATTCATACTAACTACGGTAAGCAATCAATTAGTTACGAGGGGGGCAATTTATATAATTGCCTTCCAGATGATATCAAAACGAAAAAAGTGTGTGCAAATTCAAAAAAAAATTGTTCATGTTTATTCACAAAAAACAAAGTAGTGATAGTGAATAATATCGTATGGTAATATAATATCATGTAAATGTTAGTATTGCAATCTAATGTAATCTAAGGTTATGAAATGTAAAAACTATGTAATGTAAAAACTATGTAATATAATGTAAAAAGTACATAATTCAATATTCTAGTTAAGTAAGTGAAAATGTTATTTTCTTTTTAACTGGAATAAAAACTTATGAAAAAAAAAACTAACAAGGCAGCAAAAGGCTGACTCTGTGAAATTTTCATGCTCTCGATTATTTCTCCGCTTTTAGGTCATCCCTGATTCCAAAAAGGATGATAATTTATCGAGAGTAACAAATGAAAAGGAATGTCTTGTATGAGAATGAACTAACAAGGCAGCGAAAGGCTGACTCTATGAAATTTTCGTGCTCTCGATTATTTCTCCACCTTTAGGCCATCCCTGATCCCAAAAAGGAAGATAATTTATCGAGAGTAATAAATGAAAAGGAATGTCTTGTATGAACTAACAAGGCAGCGACAAGCACATTACTGCGTCCAAAGCCCAAAGCTCGGAGCCTTCGAGACAAAAATAGAACGGTGATGGATCGTTCGATTAATTAAAGACGAGTAGTGTAATGAGTTGAGAATATCAATCTGAAAATACCGTATAATTATTTTCCTTATGGAAAATTTAGAAAAGGTTGTAAACATTTGGCAGCATATCAAAACAAGTTAATTTTATTATTATTATTCATTTACGTCCCACTTTGGTAATGTATTTTAAGAGTTGGTCTTTCTGTGATTGCAACTCTGATTCAATGAACTCTGATTTGGTTTTAAGTGTCATTTTCAAAATTGGACTGATTGCCAAGAATTCAGACAAGCGATAAAATACTTGTTATCTTTACATGGTTTAAAATGAAGTCGCTCCCGACGTCTGTGCGCTTAGAACTTTTAAACTACGCGACGGATTTTCATGCGGTTTTCACCAATAGAGAGTGATTCATGAGGAAGATTTTTAGGTATATAATTTGTCAAGGTTACGAGTAAATTATGAGCGGCCTGGCAAGCGAGCAGTGTGGATTTGATTTAACAGATGACGTTGGTTATACAGGTTGGGTAATGGCGTGGCGTTGTGTTTCGTTAGCCACAGCAACGTGTGGTCGGGTCTGCTAATCTATATATATAAAAAAAATTAGGTTCCGTATGCAGTGGCGTAGCGAGGGCTACGTCGCTAGGTCGTCTACGCTACTATAATATGTAGAGATAGAGATAGAGATGTTTCAACCAATTTACACAAATCTTTGACAAATTACGTACCTAAACCTTCCTCACGAAACACACTATCTATTGGTGAAAACCGCATGAAAATCCGTTCAGTAGTTTTAGAGTTTATCGCGAACAGACAGACAGACAGACGACGCCGGGGACTTTAATTTAAAATATGTAGAGATAGAGAAGATTATGCTCAGCTTAGCACGTCATAGTGAGGTTAAAAATTTAAATTAAACAGTGATTCCAAATACATAAACGATAAATAAATACACAGAATATCTGTGCTCTAATGTAGAATAATTTTCAATAAGTGACAACAATGTAAAATCAGTTTAGTTGGAAAATGGTATTTCACAAAAAACGTGAAGTTCTAGGAATTTGATTATGTTCCGTAGATGTGTCTCTTTTAAATACATTACGAAAAATAAGAAAAAGGTTGAAGGCTGGACAAGGGAAATAAATAAAAATTGAATTTACATTCCATCTCGGTTAGACCTTTAAAAGAGATTAGAAAGACAAAAAGTTGTGTCCGTCGGCGTTTTGTACTGGAAACAAATTCCCCAAAAGCAGTCATCCACAATAGTTTATTTTAGACGCCTGTCCTCTAAAGATTGCAATCCGTTTGTTAAGAGGGAATAACCAGACAAAACCGGAAATATGTCATTTTTAAATCAAATTTTAGACGTATTGAATCTTTTCCACAAAGAATTACAAATTGATTTCGAAAGACGAAGAATTACAAATTGATTTTATGTAGTATTTTTAGTAAAATAAGGTTTTACCGTAGGTTGTTGGCAGATTTGTTAAATTTTTACACTAAATTTTGTGTTATACAACACACATTTCAAATCATATAATCATGCAGCAAAATAAATCAGCATGTTTCAGAATTTTAATTTTAGTTAAAATCATTTAAAAAAAAACCGCACACGTGTTTTGTGACGAAAATACTACAGCTTATCTATTTGATACGGTCTTACAAACTAATATATTTAAGATTTTCGTTATTTGTTTTTGGGGTGTTATGCCGTGTTGCGCTACGTTCTTCTTTAGCCAACGTTTCGGACAGCATTGTAGTGTCCATCATCAGGGCAGTTCCGGTAGAAATGTTGGCTAAAGAAGGAGGTAGCGCAACACAGCATAACACCCCAAAAACCAATAACGAAAATACTTTTGGCCGTGAAAATCTTAAATCGTATCTATTTAAGATTTCTTTAAAATCTTATTTTACTTATTATTATTATTGAAAAATTATAAATACTTATGATCAAAAAATAATTACAAAAAGTACGAACACAATTTTTATAGTTTTATCACCACGCCTTTCAGCATTTTTTAATGTAGGTATAAATTAAAGCAAATTTTGAATGAAATAAATCGATATGTTATTTAAAAAAGCTGGTAAGGAGAATAATTAATCTTTCTCTTTGGAACCGCCCTGTACGATCGTAAGAACATCCTTCGACGAAATTTGAATTCTCGGTCGCTGGCTGGTTATTGGCCCTTGGGGAATCTATCAAACGGACAGCCCGTTTCTGCAGAGTCAAGGTTTTTTTAAAGCATTTTTTGGTTTCAGACTAAAGTTGGCTGCCAAATTCAACAGTGGGGCTCAACTGCGGTTTTCAGTTATGTTTTACTAAAGCATCTGCGGGCCCTGTGCAGTAGGCTTAGCTTACGAGAGGCTAACTTAACTCTGGCTTCTATGTAGCCTCCGTGTTTGAGCTGGTCACTTAGAGATACACCAGACATATCAATAGAAGAACTATTTGGAAGATTGTTTTCGTTGAAGGAGCTAGAATGCCATTTCGATCCTTTTTAGACCTGATTGGGGTTTTGAAACATTAAACTCGGCTAGATTATTCTTATCCCAAGAGGTAACTCTTTCGAGGTAACTGCCCATGCTCGGCTCCAAAACCCTCCGTGCTATTGGAGTCGTATCTTTAATGCCAGTATGAAAACGTAAAACTACGAACTCTGCAAAATAAAAATGGTCTATCATCACGGGTGTGTGTCTCGATACGTAGAATGATTTAGAACACAAAGTACACATAAAGACTGTGGAAATATCACTTTTCTCTTGTGATTTTCTGAAAATTGATTAAATCTGTTTTTTCGATGTAAAAATAAAGATTGAATTGATTTAACTTTCCATAAGCGCTCTCTGTACGAGGGAAGCGTTGCGTGTGTTAGCGTGAACGGTGGTTTTACGGGGTGGTTTGACATCACAAAAGGTGTCAAGCAAGGCTGCGTAATGTCACCATGGTTATTCAATCTATACATGGATAATTGTATGCAAGAATTGAAAGAGGTGGGATTGGGCGCGAAATTGAGTAATCTGAAAGTATGTTGCCTGTTGTATGCTGATGATGCGGTGCTGATTTCTAACACTATGGAAGATCTACAGTCTCTCGTATCCAGGATGAACGAAGTATGTATGAAGAATGAGTTAATGATGAATGTAAGTAAGTCTAAAGTCATGGTGTTTGAAAGAGAGAGTACGAAAACAGTATGCAACATAGTTGTGAATGATGAATACTTGGAGCAGGTGGATGAGTTTGTGTATCTGGGTAGTATGTTTACGAGAGATGGGAAGGCTGAAAGAAATATTGAAAGAAGGGTGAATGCCGGTAACTCCATTAATGGTGGACTGAATGCCGTTGGCGCTAATAAAAATCTGTCAAAAAAAGCGAAGCTAGCAGTCCACAATGGAGTCCTGGTACCTACCCTGATGTATGGCAGTGAGGCATGGAACTGGCAGAGGAAGGATGAAAGTAAACTGAATGCTGTTGAAATGAGATCCCTGAGACGTATGTGTGGTAAAACAATGTATGATCGTGTGAGAAATTTGGATATCCGCGAAGAATGTAAGGCTGATGTAAGCATAATGAGTAAGATTAAGAAAGGGACCCTTAGATGGTTTGGGCATGTAGAGCGAATGAATGAAAGAAGTAGTGTAAGAAGAATATACGACGCGAATGTGAATGGTAGAAGAAGTCGGGGACGCCCGAGGAAGACATGGCACGATCAAGTGAATCAGATACTTGAGTCGGGTCATGTCAAAAGCCAGAATAATAGAAGAGAATGTATGAAACGATGTATGAATGTGAGTGAGGCAAAGAGTGTGTGCCAAGACCGAGTTGTTTGGCGGTCCGTCCTCTCTGCCTACCCCTGCGGGGAAACGGCGTGATGGTTAGTTAGTTAGTTAGTTAAGCGCTCTCGAACCGCTGGTTTCAGATCTCCGCCATAAAATAAGCCGTACCATCTGCCGAAATTCAATTTAATAGAGTACAGGCGCAATTTTCGGACGTTGTACAGCCTGCGGAATAAAAACATTTATTAATCCAATCTACAAGACGGCCTGTTATTCGGGAGGACGACAGACAGGATGAGAAAGTAGAGGGGAGGGTGTACCCGTTTTTTCGAGGACGAAAGTGAAATTAAATCCATACATGGTTGATGTACCTAAAGCGACCATGTCTGAGTCTGAAAATGGAATACGAAGTTGCGACGTTACCGAGATACAAATCTAAATCTAACATCTAAATCATTTTATTTTCATTTAAAAAACATCGATCTTTATTCACGGAATACGAGTAACCAAAAATGTTAGAATTCTTCCTGTTCACATCACAGAAGCAGAAAGTATTGCGTGCATACAGGAATGATGTAGGACAGCCAGCAAAGAATTGAAGCCAGCGTCTGGGTGCGAATTCGACGTTTAATAATCTGGGGGTTGTTTTTAATAGTCTGTGAATGCGTTAGTTAGTCCTGCGTGAAATCTGTTTAAGAGTGCCGTGTGCTTGATTTTACCAATCTTAGGCAATCTCAATCAAAAAATATCCTAATCAAAGTATCGATTCGTACTAAACCAAGATATATAATCAAACAGTATTAATAGCCCAGTCATTCCGTAGTTTTACCTTGCAAAAGGTCATGTAGTAACGATTTTGATATATGTTGTTAACATTGGGACTCTAAAGAAAAAAAAAAGTTTTCGACCTCGGGAGGGTCGAGCTCGATCCGCCATCTTGGATTGAAGGTCCCAAAATTTGGTTTTTTCAAAATAATTATGAAATGGTTGATTTTACAACCAAGTTGTTCGAGGCAAACTTGAAGAAAACTAAATTACGTACATTTTATATCTCATGTTTTTTTTTGTAAGTCTAATAGGTAACGAGTTACAGCGGAAGAAAGAAGACAATTTTGACCAAAAATTGTAAAACTCAAGTTTTCTTGATAAATTTTTGTAAGAACATATTACAAAATATCATTTTAACGTATTCCCACAAACAATATACTTATATAGCATCATCCGTGTGCTCGATTACGTTGATTGACGTTGTTATAGTGGGCTCCTAGTCTATAGCTGATTTGGCAACACTGATTGAGTCCTGGTTACTGGACGCTGCCTGGACGCTCGGTCTATCGGACGTCGGAGGATGTCGAACATGGTTACCAGGTATACAAATTTTGAATCTATTAAATTCAAACGTAAGGACAAAGTTATTCCATTAGTAGCAGTCAACAGCAGCATCAAGATCGGCGAAACAACTATTTCTATCAACCCGCTAATGTTGTTCCAGAGAGTGTGTATTTTGAAGAAATCCGACGAAGAATTGAAGGATTACCTTAAATTCGAACTCGCCCCATTTCCTTTGTCGCTTTTCTCTGAAGAAGGAATGCGCAAAGGTACGAAATCATCATTTTATGGTGTTTTTGAACAACTTCCAGAAGACGTGCAACTTGAAGGTAGCAAAATTAATGTTGTGGATGGAGGATACCTTTTACATAAAGTTTTATGGAATGGTAATGATTTTTTTGGGTCAATTTGCGAGAAGTACGTTCACTATGTAAGACATCACTGTGGATCACATGCAGTTATTGTTTTCGATGGATATCCGCTAGATGATGGTGAAAAAAAATACAAAAACCGCAGAAAGACTTCGCCGATCGAAGAAGCATATGTCTGCAGATGTTTTTTTCGATGAAACAATGCCAGTTCAAGTTTCACAAGAACGTTTTTTAGCCAATGAAAATAACAAAGTCCGTCTGATTTCGATGCTTACAAAGCACTTTATACAGGCTGATTTTACAGTTAAGCAGGCTGAAGAAGATGCTAATGAGTTGATTGTCAATACTGTGATTCCCTTGTGTTCATCATTTGATGCTGTATTCGTTATTGGCGAAGATGTTGATCTCCTAGTTCTGCTAACAGCATTGGCACCACCCGAAAGTAGAATATATCTTCGCAAACCCGGGAGAGGCAAAACTTTTAAAAGACTGTATTCCGCGAATAGTGTGAAATACAAAGAAGCGGCTGAGAATATTCTGTTTCTCCATGCCTTTAGTGGCTGCGATACAACATCGTCCTTCTTCAACCAAGGAAAAACAAAATTTTGTTCACTTGTACAGAACGACACAAGACTCAATGCCATGATAGAAATCTTCAAACAACATGATTCAAAACCAGAAGACATAGCAGATGCAGGAACACGCTTTCTTGTTGCTTTGTACGGGGGTGACATGGATAAGGAAACCTTGGAAGAAGTCCGCTACCAACGTTTCGCAAAGTCAACAACAAAAAGCAAATTCAATCTTGCCTCTTTGCCACCAACGAACGACGCTGCACGGTACCATGCATTTAGGACGTACCACCAAGTCCAAAATGGTATGGAATCCAAAAAAATCCAGAAAACTGGGGCTGGAAACGTGGCACCAACGGGCTTGTTTCAGTAAGAATGACAAAGAAACCAGCACCCGAGACTTTATTGAAATTTATTTCATGTAATTGTAAAAAAGGATGCGGCGTTGCATGTGGCTGCAGGAAAGCTGGATTGAATTGTTCTATTGTGTGTGGGTGCTGTAGTCAAACATGCCGAAATTCGCCAGAGGTTCGTATCGATGTCGAGGAAGAAGATGAAGAGATTTTATCAATGGAAGCCTAGAATCTCAGTACCACAGGCAATGAATTAGAAGATGACATTGATGAAGAGTGTTATTAAGATGTCGATATCAACCAACCGGCATCAACAAAAAAATATCGTTACGCAATAGCCAATATATAAAATAATTTCGAAATCTACCATCGCTCGTATATCTGTGGAGTAGACCTACAGGGGATACCACAATAAAAAATGCGCCATGTTCTCTACCTCATGGTAGTGTGGAAATGAGTTAACAAAATTATTATAATTATATGATAAAAAATATATTATATAATATAATTATGTATAAAATGGTCACCAACACTAACTGGGCGAAGCCAAACCAAAAGCTGCCTACAGGGCCTAGCAGTAAAACCCTACGGAGCGGGTTTTTAACAGCTAGTTATGTAATGAATAACCCGAAAAATAACACAAATTGGGAATTTCATCATTTTTAAGAAAAATATTCACATTTCCGCCACCGTAACTCGTTACCTATTAGACTTACAAAAAAAAACTGTAAACATAAAATGTACGTAATTTAGTTTTCTTCAAGTTCATGTTGAACAACTTGGTTGTAAAATCAACCATTTCATAATTATTTAGAAAAAACCGAATTTTGGGACCTTCAATCCAAGATGGCGGATCGAGCTCGACCCTCCCGAGGTCGAAAACTTTTTTTTTTCTTTAGAGTCCCAATCTTAACAACATATATCAAAATCGCTACTACATGACCTTTTGCAAGCTAAAGGCCTTTTTAACTACGGAATGACTGGGCTATAATAGGCTTGCGTCTGCGTGGTTGAATTTCAAAACCCAGCTACGAGTGCATGTCGGACGCCACCCATACGCGCTGTGCCACAAATAACATTTTTGTACGTGGAATTTCAGACAAAGCTACTGTTATAATTCGGTTTCGAATTCGATAATTCGACACAAGATGTCGCTACTTCCGTCAGCAGCTCGCATGTGTACGTTTCTTCCCTATGCTATAGAGATAATACATATATCGGCATTGCCTGTCACGGTTACATTAACTCTGTGACTAGTTGTCACTCAGCCACTGGATCACAGTTCACAGTGGATCCGAGGAACTGGCTATTATTGGAACCAGTTCTTATCGGATTTATAAAATGATTACCTACACTCAAAAATGGGCTAAGCCGAAGTAAAAGCCGCCCGCAGGGCCTAGCAGCAAAAACCTGCATAGCGGGTTTTTAACTGCTAGTTTATTATTCTAGGATAATTTTTGGTCTGTTATTTGCATGTTCGCTTTGGAAGAGAAATTTAAAATTTGTACACAATAAATTTTTACACCAACATAAGTCATACGTTTTAATTTTAAAATTTAAGCTTATCAAAATGTTTTTCTTACCAATTTATATATTTTAATTAATATTTCATTATACTTAAACAGTAAGCAGAGCAAAAAAAAATTGCCTACTCACTCACAAAATTGCCAAAGATGCCTCCAAAGTCATGAAAAATTGAATCCTTTAAGGGCATATATAATTTAAATAATAATTACAGTTTTAGGTTATGTATTTTGGCCTCAAATCCAAATTTAAGTTAAGTACGAAAAAAGTCCGCATAGCCGTTCCTTTTAAAATTCCATCCATTACTTTACTTTTATAAAGCAATTAATCTTTCATCAAAAAACTTACAAAGTCCCGCATTGTGAAATGGAATGAAAGGCGAATAAAATGTATGCAGGCGCATTCTCTACCCAACATGGCCTGTGCGGCCTGTGCCTGTACACGCGAGCATCGCGAATTTCGTGATGTTTTTCTTTCATTTCCTTCCACAGTCATAACATGAGGAATAAAATAGCAAAAGAAATTAAATTATTTTGCATCCAACTCCGACTCCACCGTCCCGGGATGCAAATAAAATAAATACGTATGAGCAAATATCCTGGGCATTTGTGTAATACGGGGTTTGGCCGACGAGTCGTGTTAGGCTTGAAGCACATATTTGTATGCGGGAAGATTCGAGTGGAAATTTTGTTAAAATGGGATGCGATGTAAAAGTTTAATTTTATACGTTACTAGCGAGTTCCCGGCATCGTTCCTAGGCCACTTAATAAATAAATAGTTTCTCCCTGCGTGTCCTTTCCCATTCGTCCCGTTCCCCTTTCACTCACCTTCTTTGCCTTCCCTTTCCCCATTTCCCTCTCCCGCTTCCCCCGTTCGGCGAGTTTCCCTCCCCCCTTCCGCATTCCATTCATTCAGTCCCGGTACATTCAGTGTTCAAACAGCTCTTTCCCTGAGAAAAATATTTCCCTCAGGGCCTATGTCATCTTTAGGGACGTTAATTGGAGGGTTTTTTTAAGGAAAGGAAGGAAAGGAGAGTTCTGGGAAGGAAGAGGGTTTAAGGAGTGGGTAGGAATCTGGGGTTCAGTTTGTCCTGGTCATCCGCCTCTAAGACTTAGACAAACCTCACCCTCAAACGAAGCGAACCACTTGGGATGACCTATGGCAGAGGTGTTGGTTATCCAATAAAGGTTCCCGGGGTGGCGGTACCCATTCCCGCCTCCCAAATTGTAAATGATGAACGGTTTAGCAACGCATAATTTCATGATACCAGAGCTCACTATTGTATATATAGAAACCATCGCAGGCATGCGCACATCAAATCCCCAAAGTTTCATCGCAATCGGATAAATTACATGTTAAGCAACGCATAATTTCATGATACCAGAGCTCACTATTGTATATAGAATAGAAACCATTGCGGGCATGCGCACATCAAATCCCCAAAGTTTCATCGCAATCGGATGAATGGTTTAGCATCGCATAGACATCTCATTTACTCATAAACACCCAAGCACATAGATATAATAATTCAACCTTAACAATTTTTACTTCAGAAAACACTAATGATTTGAAAAAAAAACAATATCCCAATATCGGTGACAGGATAACTCAGGATCATGCAACTTCAATACCTCCTTCGAAAAGTCATTAAAAGTGAGGAAAAAAATTGGTTTAATAGTTAACTTTACGTTATAACTTTTAACGACATTTCAAATGGGTTTTGATATTGCATGATTCTGAGTTATCATGGAACCCCCAATATCGTACATTTTATTTATTTATTTATTTATTAACGCCGATTATAACGGCTTTTACAAAAGAATAACAATTATTTTACATATGTGTTTAGATTTAAACCCAGGATTCAAACCAATTATGGAGTTAAGAGTTACCATCAAGGGTTGGATTGCGATCAAAGGGTTGTCTGATTTGTTCGTCAGATGTCTCTAATAGAATCATTTATTTTTGTCTCTTTCTCTCACAACAGACAAGGTAAGTAAGTATCTTTATAAAAAGGCTTGCATCGGTGAAATTAACTTACTTCTTTACAAAAACTTGCACTAAGAATTTAAAATACTACTGAACCCTTGTCCGTTGGGTGGGGAAAAATTATTGTCGTCAGTTGTAAATATTCAAATCATAACAATAAAAAATCAAGAAATTAAATTATAAAAAAAGTGCTTCATTTATAAAAAAAACCAATCCCAAGATTTCTCCTGAGTGAAGACCTACATTTTATACAATATGAATACAGAATATACATAGATAAAAGAAAAAAAAGAAAAATACATATAAATATAAAATTCATAAAAGAGAACAATAGAAATTGTAGTATCAACATAAAAAAGTACAATGAGTAGGTTATTATAAATACAATACAACATATTATAAATCCCGGATATTTATGTATTAAGAAATTAATACTTTAAATCTGTATTTGATTATAGTCAAACTGAGAAGCGCTGACAGACAGATTTAATTAAGTAGTAATGATAATATTATAATTATATTATTATAATGATAATATTCATATTTAAAGAAAATGCATTCATATTGAACACTAGCGCAAAACCGTGAAAACTCGTGGAAAATCATAATTATAAAATTTGTAAAGCTAAAAGCAACGAAAAAATTAGTATTCGCCATAAATACTACAATAAGTTTCAACAAAAAATACAAACAAATTAAAATAATATAGAAATACTACACAACTTATTTATTTACTTTTGAAATAACTTAATGAGGGTAAAATCGCAATATTTGATCATTTCTTCGACTCGTTCTTGTGTTCAACAGCTCGGCTGTCGAATGATTTGCCGGCCTCTGTGTTTCCTCCTTCCTACAACATGGGTCTCTTCAAGACCAATGTTCATTCCTTCCTCTCCTCAAAAAGACCCTCCACACAGCATCCCAGATGACATAGGCCCTGAGGGAAATTATTTTCCTCAGGGCCTCCTGCGTGGAGTTAACGTAAAAAAAAATTGAAGACAATAAATATTAGCGACTGTCAAATGAAAATTTGAAATAGAATAATCAAAAAAAGATTCGGGCGCATCCAGGAATTGAACCTAGGATCTTAGCCCTGCTAGGGCTCCGCTCTAATCTAGAATTAGCGCAATGGTTAGAGCAGAGCCCCTAAACGAAAATTTGAAACAGAAAAATCGGAATTGAACCCAGGAGAAGAACATTACAATACGTAATGGCTTAGTTTTCATGGTTTAAACCGACACTGGATTATATAATATTGAAATGGGCAAAACGTCCTTGTTTGTTTGCATCATCCTCACTTTTGAAAAATATTATGATACGTCTCTAAAAAAATCGGTCGTATTGACATGGTTGAAAACCTGATTGAATGCAGGCTTTCGTCTTTTTGCAGAGAAGCGTATTTTTATTTACTACATTGGGCGAAGCGAAGCCAGTGTGACTGTGTAGTGTGTATTGCACATACATTATTGGATTAGTAGTCAGCCGCGAGGCACATATTGTCCCCTCGCAATGAGCTTTCGTTGAGCCCATGCAAAGGGACGGGTAGAACTAATACGGAATTCGATTGTAGTAAGTGAATTATCTTTTTGATAGAATGCAGATCGAATTATATTTGCAGGATGCAGGAGTCTATCCAATAACGCAAATAAAACGCTTCGAAAAATATAAAGCATGAAATCTGCGTGATGTCTGAATTAGCGAAAATTCTATAACGGTAAGTAATCTCCGGCGTTTAGAAAGCTTTTTTTTGCATCTGAAATTTTAAGGTCAAGTATTATCAGATTCTATGTAATTTCCATTATAAGCTATTGCAATATCAAAATGTTAGTTGTGACCAGTTATATATTCCATAGTTGCATTGTGCGTAATAACGAAAACAGTCACTGTGATTTTAAAGAACCATAGTCTTTTAATCAAACAGCATAGTACCGAGAAACGGTCCAGTACTAATAATAAAGACGATATCTCTGTAAAGGATTAGATACAGAGAAAGACATATAACAGCTATAGAGTTTTAATGTTAGTCTGGAGTCCTAAAATGCTTGACAAAAACCTTTGTGTCACGAACAATATCGCAACACGAGAGAGATGGTGGACTGCAAATCTAAATTTTGCGAAAACAAGACAATTGACTGCGTTTTTAACTCAATCACAGGAAATGGCAAATGGAAGGATAAGTCCCTACCTTTTGATGGGTTCATCCGCTATTTCCGGACCGATCTTAGTGATGGCTGCACGACACTTTGGGGTTATATTTGTAAATTTTGCGATTAATAGCGAGATTTCAATGGCGAGATGTGACCGATATCACTGCGATTTTTCAACTCATTCAAGTAGGTAATTTTAATATTGGTGCCAATATTGTAATGGGTTCCACGAAGGTATGAAAACATCTTCTTTTCCTACTAAGTAGGGACTTTCAAGGAATGAAGGAAGACAAAGGAATAAATGAGCAATGAAGGACTTGGGAACATGGGTTTAGTTTTTAAACTGTTTCAGAACTCAACACCTTGAGTCTGCGTAAAAGTGGTAGATTCGTTTCATAGATTCCCATATTAACAAACGGTTTGTAATCGTTAGAGCACAGGCGCGTGGTGGAAATTCTGTATGTAGGTACTTATTCTTCCGATATTGCAATGGAAGATGCTGCGAGGAACATGCGACATTGATTCCTTTGGTACCAGTGCATGGTCGAGAAACACGCCAAAAGCGAGCCCAACGTTTGTAAACGTTTTGATTTATTTATTTATTAGTTTACATTTTTCAAAAAAGAAACAAAATGAAGCCTTAATGGGGTACTAGGTACTTAAAAAACATAGACTTACTGATCAGAGACCAAATATTCAACGTTTGTGACGTACTAGACATACGACAATTATACGTTAAATCGCTACTAAATTACATTTTTGACCAAAAAAACAACCTTAAACAAACACAAAATATCACAAACAGACCAGTTAGACAAGCACACTACCAATATCACGCTATAAAAGCATTCAACACTGGAAACATAAAATTGAGGAAAACAAAATTAAATTCCGACACAAAATTACAAAATGGATTAAAGACCAAAATAGACAATACTACCAAAATATCATAGCATAAAATAAAAATAAAAACACACATAACCAATATAAAACACAATCACCCACAAAAACACAACACTTATTAAAAATATCATTTTTAACCTTATATAATATTATTTATTTTTAAATTTACGTTAATTTTAAATCTCTACTTTTTAAGTTTAATTTATCTTAATCGTATGTTTTTTATTTACTTTTTTCCGTTTTTTCACCAATATTATATATATATATATATATATATATATATATATATTTATATGTATTGTGTATAATTTTGTATGTGAAATGGAGGCCTCAGCACGGGTAAACTACCCCCAGTGAGGCCAACATCATTGAATTGTGTATAAAATGTAAATATATTGCATCAAATAAATAAATAAATAAATGACGGTTAAAAATAGGTAATTTAAAATCAATAAAGTTAGCATACGAAGTATTTGAAAATGCGTATTTATTACTTTTTTCAAAAGAGAATGGGTCGTTTCCAAGACTCGACTAAGAACGATTGTGTGTAATTCCTCCCTCTTACAACAGGATCTCTTCAAGACCCATGTTCACTCCTTCCTCTTGTCAAAAAGACACTCTACACAGCATTCTCAAACATGACATAGTCCCAGAGGAAAATATTATTTTTTTTTAAATACAAGTGTGCAGTTCACGCGCGGTAGAAGTGAAGCCTTCAGAAAACTAAAGTAGACAAAAGTCGAGAGGCTACGAAGCACCGCACAAAGAGGAGACCGATTATTCTATCTCAATATCTCACAGGCTAAATCCTATAGAGTATAGATGTATGTGCTTGTCTCTTTTCAGTGTCGCTTTTCGAGTTTCAAATCACAACGATGCTAAAGAAATTTTAACTTAAAAAAATAATAACACAAGGCGCCATGGTTTTTAGTATTCGGACATGTTTTAAATCATTTCAAGTGGTAAAACAAGACATTATTTTTCAATCAACAACTCGAGCGAAGACTCGTCCCTAGTAAGGAAAATTTTATGTAATATATGTTTTTTAAATTTCTTAAGTAAAGAAAATTAACAAAATGTTTACCTCAATGAGTGCAAAAGCGCAACGCATCAAATATTCACTACTGCGCTTCCTTTGATGTGTCTGGAAAGTGGGAAGACTAGTGCGGCTCTCGGTTCTCGTGTCTCGGGTCTTCGGTCCCGGTCCCGGTCCCGGTCCCGGGATGCTCGGCGGGGCACGGTGTCCGTAATTGAAAGGCTTTGATGGACTAACGACCAATTATGAAGACCTTAACGACTAACTCCGCAGAAGCCTCCGTGACTTGTAACGTGGCGCTAGTGATTACCAAACCAACTTACATCACTAAAGTTGCATGATTCAGGAACGGCTCAAATTACCAAAACAGAAAGTTTTCCACAGCAAAAATACAAGATTCAAATTATGGTTGAAATTTTCGTTTTAATTTCTAGTTTATTACTTTTCATGAGATGGATGGTGTCCTTGACTAATGAGTTCTGGTTGCATTTTCTGTAAACTAAGGAAAATAATGCATAGGGCTGTGAAGTGGGATTTTAAGCTCAGATTAATTATAACACCTTTAATTTTAAGGAAATAATTAATATACAAATTATGTACCACCCGTCGTCGGAGATCTTGTGTACCTATTTTTATATTTATTAACCGCCCATTTAAGAGCTTTTACACGTGAATAGTGAGAATTATACAGCATTTACATCTGAACTGCTTCAGTAACAACATTTTACATTAGTTTAAAGATAAATTGAAGATAATTGGTATAATTATTTAGTTGGGCAAAGATGAATACATACGGTGCTTAGTTCCAGAATTTCTACACTGAAGTAAATCTTAACTTCTAGTATTACGAAGTGGAATCCGAAAGCTTATCAATGCAAGTAATAACGGACTATCAACTAAATCATTTAAATTTTATATATAAATACAAAGTCAATCAAAATCTTTCTGTCTGACAATTTGAGCATATTCATATCATTTAAAAGAGTTTTGTAGTTCATCATAATTGCTGGAACACCCATTTTAAAATTTAGAAAACGTAAGAATTTGTTTTGTATTCTTTCAACAACTTGTACATGAATATTATAATGTCGGTTCCAGACGGGAGAATTGTACTCAAGTTGACTTCTAACATAGGCAAAATATAACAGTTTAATGCATGTTACATTAGTTAGCCTAGTTATAAATCACACATATTAACATTATTACTAAAAAGCAGGTCAAATAATTATCATTTTAATAACATGGGTTTAAGTTTTTGAAACAAATAACATGTTGTTCCCCAAGAGACAAAAATATTCCCTTATCTACTTCATATTTAAAATTTTACATCTTATTTTTCTACTTCCAAGAAATGTTTTCTTCAGCGACTCGGATGTTGGAACGGTTTAGAAACGAATTTGGTTTTATACCGCCGTCGACAGAGGGAAAAACAAATCTAGCAAATCGAATTACATACTTTCGTACATAAGATCCCTTTGGGAAATAATAAACATTATAATTCAGGTCAAAGAAGGAAGAAAATATCAAAGATTTCTCCCATTCGATTCGTATGTTTCATACTTTCGCCGGCATTGGGGCAAATACGTAATATTATGTTGTTTGTTTTCAATTATCTTCGAAGTGCAGAAAGCCCACTTTAGTTCGACATCGGAAACTGAAAAGCGGTACAAAAGAATGTTGCAAGTTTCGTTAAATAAATTCCTATTTCCTTTAAACTTTGCGAGAATTTTTCTCGAATATTTTCAATCGGAAGCCACAAAGTTAAAATATGTACCGAAATGTTACAAGACTTCAAGTGATTTAAAACATATAATATTGATTTAGAAGTACGTACAATTTATGTACTGTACATAGACTAGATAGGTATCTTAATACCAGGTCGTGAATTCGTTAAAAGATGGAGCCACTTCCGTCGGTAACTCGCAAAGGGACGTGCCTCTGGCTAGCATAAATACCACGATTTAGTGAACTTTCTATTCCGCTCCGCGGCAATGGCGCTACTGTTTGACACGGCTATTGCTTATTTGTATTGCTTCCAAGTAAATAAGCATACACCACTAAAAATTACACATCTGCCGGATCTTCCCTGATGATGGACACTGCAACGCTGTCCGAAACGTTGGCTAAAGAAGGAGATTACGCAACACGGCATAACACCCCAAAAACAAATAACGAAAATAGATAGGTATCTGTTAAATGTTGTTAAGAAAAAAATCGCCGCAAGACTTATCTCGGCCCAGCATTTGGCAGAAGAAAGAGACGTAAAAAAATCCATTTTCGCGAGGGAAATGTCGATTTCATGTGGCGTTTATCATACACCCAGACAGTCGACAGTGCACCGGTGCTGGGGTCCTAGTATGGTCGATCGATAAGGATTGATAGGATAACTTTTCATTGTTCCCTAGGACAACTGCAGATCGCTAACGTACAAACAACAATTGACGTCGAATATATTAAGAACATTTAGTTATTAATAACTGTTACTATTTCGATGGCAATCTGCAATCATGCTAAGATACGATGAGAAGTTACCGAAAGTTATCCTGTCAATCCTTATCGGTCGACTCTGCTAAGGGGCCTGAAACGCAGCATTTTCAACTAACGCATTGATGTTTGTTCGTTAAGATATCGGAATAAAAAAATGAAATTTCTGTTTTAGCGTTCAGCAACATTTTAAAATACTTTGACGATCTTATCTTGCAGACAAATCGACGAAATTGAAAAGATGCTTACTCCCACGCGAATGCCTACCAAAATAAGATATCGTTAGGACTATGACAAATTTCAACTGAGAAAAAAACCGTTATATTGAAAACTCAAATATACACGAAAAGGTCAAAAGTAAAAAGTTATTTGCCTCAAAGCACGTCACAATTTATTATCCAAATTATACCACGAAAATTGTAAGGGGCGCGGTCGCAAGAAGCCCCGAATAAAGGTTTTCCATTAACGGGCCAATGTATCAGGAGCACATGTAGATTGTAGATAGATAGATAGAGTAGGGTGGAAGAGGTCAGAAGGAAAGGCGACGGTGACCGATGTCTCGGGCTTTGCACAAAGCGCGATGCTTCTATTGAAATTCTTTAAGGTTTAGCGGGCACGGATTGGAAGCGATTGAGATAGAACATCTCCTCACGCTTCATCGCTCTTGATATTTTTCTCTCGGCGCTTCGTATTTTGTGTGATGTTTGCCTTAGGAGATCATCACAAAAACAGTTTACCCGTTTTTGTGATTTTGTCTGCCTCTTTGTCAAAGGAGATAATATCGGAAAAGAGAAAAATAAATAAACAACGTGAAAATAATCGTTTTCCGTGTTGTAGAGATAACTTTATTGTTGTATTACTTGTAAACGTCTTAGCTAGGGTATCCCTATCCATTAAACAATTCATTTTTCTTTTTATGTCAGTTCTTCATTACTGAGGATACTTAGTCAATCCAGCGACTTGGTGACCTTCCTCTGATTTTCTGCCTTCCGCTTTGCCATGATTGGAGTCCTCAGTTTGGCGAGTAACGTATTCAAAGTATCTTAAATGCGTTGTAGGCAGATAGTTAAAAGCCTAATGTGAATACCTAGCTCTTCCAGAATAGACATTTGGGCGTCTGAATGTCCCTGGAATTCTGAGCATTTTTGTCTAGCACCACATTTCGAGGAAGTCAATCCGTTTTTATCATATAGGCGTCTCAAAATGTATTTAATAGATTTGAGTTATAAAGTTTATAACTCAAAATAATATTTATTATATAAAACCACACAGGACACACTCGGAAAAATTATTGTAATAGTATCATGGAACACGTTATTAATAAGAGGCTCCCAATGTGGTTGGGCGTTTACACATTTCATAGCTACACTTACCTATATACGTCTACATATATCATAGACTCTGTGCTTGTAGCTTGATTGTTACATATTCCTTTCCTATCCATCCCTATCATGTTCCTTTTCCCTATCCTATCCCATCCCTATGTACTTGTTAATTTCGTTACCATACAAATGTGACGTCAATCGAAACTCTCCGCGTAAGCATATGATTTTCCGCTCCCCGCATTCTCAAACTGAATCCGCATATAGTAAGTATGTAAGTGCATGAATAAACCAGCCAAGATAGCAGAGTGTCACAAGTTACCGCAGTAAGTCCCTTCCTTCCTTTCCTTTAAGTGCATTCTTTCTACTTGTACTTGTCTTTCACACACCTACATTTCAAAACACATACAAGGTCCTTCGACATCCACAACCGCACTTAAACCACACATCACAATGTTTAATTTTTCAAAGAAGTAACTTTGGATTGGAGCAAATTTTGAAAGCAATTAAAAATTGGTGCGACACTGAATCAAAATATTCAATTCATTCAATCCAGAGATTATGTAATTAAGAACGTCGAACCTGAATGAATTGATTCACGAGAAAATGTCAACTACTGAATCCTTATTCACTAGAGTCCAATTCGTCCGCATCGTCCAACGTCCATGAAAGTGGTACTATGGTACTATGTCGCACACACGCCATATATTGCCATCCTGACCGGTTATAAATCTTGCTTCTACATCCCCTCTCGTGCCTTCCCAACCCCCGCCCCCGTGGCATAAAGGGAAATTTTGCTGGTCGACATGGAGGGATTTTCCGTAAGGCATTTTAGCATATTATCTGAAATGTGCCTTGTTTTTTTGCTGCAGACATAGACGAATAAATAAGCACAGTTGAATAATACGGGAAAATGTAAACATAAGGCTTGCCTTCAAAATACTAAAACAATTTAACATTTTTGACCAAATATCTTGCGCAAGGAAGTTGTCATTTTAGCGTCAGGAAATGTTATTATTATCACTATGCCTTAAAGATTTATGCTTGATACTTTATATTTTTATTCTCCAATTTTTTAAAGAATTTCAGTTCATAGCTACGTATTCACCACTAAATTACTATTTTAATAACCAAATAATATTTTTTTTTACTATTAAAATAAATAACTATTTTACTAAGACACTAATTTTTTTTCTGTGAATTTTTTTTTTTTTTTTTTTTACAGTGATTACCACACAAGAATCTCAACTGCTCCCGTCTGGAGCCAGTGAGACTATGGCATCCCCAATTGGGGTATGTTGTGAGGCTGAAGGTAGTGGGGAGGGGAAGGAGGTGGGGAAGAGGAAGGTTGGGAAGTACCTGGCTATTCAGATCTGGTCACTAAACACGGCTAAAGCCATTTTCAAGCAACGTTTCAATTCTGAATGGTGGTCTTACACCAGGGCGATACTAATAGTATCTTCCACTCTGGAACATGCCGCAAATATACTATATATTATTTTAAATGAATTCATTGTGAAATAACACAAATTAATCAAATAAAATTTATTTGCGCATGCCGGGTTCGAACCCGCGACCTCCGGAATGTGAGTCAAGAGTCTTAGCCACTGGACTATGGAGGTCCGCCCAAAGTCCCAACTGCTCTCGACCACCTAGAGCCAGTGAGACTATGGCATCCCCAATTGGGATATGTTGTGAGGCTCAAGGTATTGGGGAGGGGGAGGAGATGAGGAGGGGATTGGCTATTCAGATCTGGTCAGAACACGACTAAATCTGTTTCAAACAACGTTTCGATTCTGAATGGTGGTCTTACAGTGCGATTCTAAGAGAGTCTTTCACTGTGGAACGTGGCGCAAATATATTATTTGGAAGGGTTAAATTCTGAACTAAAATAAATCAATCAAAAAAAAATTTACTAGCGCTTGCCGAGATTTGAATCCGCAACTCTCGAATTGCTAATCGGGACAGAGGAAGCCGTCAGAGTGTCCAAAATATCACACAAGCTATATGTGCTTGCAGATCTTGTAATGTATTGGATTCTATCAACAAATTGGATAGCGTTCCTCCTAGTCACTGCGCCAGATTCAATGAATCGTCCTATTTATGTGACCTAACCTAACCTAACCTAACAAGAGTGCCCCTGTTTGTACAGTGTACACCGAGTAGCCACTTACGCCTGGCTGTCGTACAGGGTCCGATCCAGGAGAGTAGTATTTTCCTACCCTATAAACCGGACCCAGTTTGACAGCAAAGAGTAAGAAAGATTCCATTATACTTTACGCAGTAATAGACAGATTGGTGGTTCAAAAACTCAAAAAAATCATTCTTGAATACTATTTTCGTAAAAACTTTTGTCTTGAAAGAAGGGGTTCTACCGTAACTGGTTCGGTGGAAATAAAAATAGTGCTAACAAAATGTTTTTTTTTTCGTTATACGTTTTTGGGGTGTTATGCCGAGTTGCGCTACCTCCTTCTTTAGCCAACGTTTCGGACATCGTTCCAGTGTCCATCATCAGGGCAGATCCGGTAGATGTGCTGGAGATACGCTGTCCAAAACGTTGGCTAAAGAAGGAGGTAGCGCCACACGGCATAACACCCCAAAAACAAATAACGAAAATAATCTAAAAACGTATCTGAGTATTTTTTTCATTCCTAAAAAATCTACTAAAGAAAAATTGCGTAAATATCACAGATTCTTGATATTTTCAGAATTTCAAGTACCAGGAGCGCAGGAAAGTTTAGTGGTTAGAAAATCAATAACAACATCTCCCTCTGTGTTTTCGTGAATGTACGAACTCTGCGCTCCGTATTTGGTTAAGTCCGGTGGTGAAAGAACTTTCCTATTGTCAGGGGCAAGTGGGGTAAACAGGGACAGGGGGACGTGGGTCACTGGCGACCCCGACGACTTAATAACGAGGATTTCGGGTTAATTCCCGCTCAAGAGGGTAGCATTTGGATATTAATTCAGGTATTAAAAAAGGTCAGACGTCATATTGCCGCGGCGACGTAATGTATAAACTTTGTTTAACTTCCGGCCTGGATTTCAGAAGTGGAAAATTATTCCAGGGAAAGCCCTAATGTGGTGACAACAGTCGGCAAACATACAGGCATTTAAATTCCGGCCTACGACTTAGTAATCTGTCAGGAATATCTGTTTGTAAGTCTCACAAAAAATCACGAAAGTTGAGTCTGGTGGGTCATGGATATGCGCCATTTGTTTTCAAACTGAAATTTCGAAAGAAAGACAACGCAAATAATTTTAGCGGACAGAGCCATTTACATCACGAACCGTGGAGTTTTGAAATACGTTAACCGTTTAAATATACGAAAATACATCGCATTGATTGATCCGTATATTTTATGGCCAGTTATTTAGTTTTACTTTCGAAATTCTAAACATCGGCGAATCCGGGTAAATGTAAACGTTGTTAGAATCGTTCTAAGCTCTCTTTGTTTTTAATAAGACGCTTAGAGATGTTACAAAGAATCACATTATTATAAAGACAAAAAACGTTTTTATTAAACCTAATGCCTTGTTCGAACATTATTTAGGAATACACGCATCGGCATTGAAAGGTTTTGCTAAAAACAAACACTGCAAAATTGCATGGAAAGTCATAGAATAAAGGATGCGGAAGGAGTCCATGATTAACTCATTAGCAGTGTTTGTTTTTCCAGAAGAAATAAAATAATTTCCGGGATTAACGTCAGAAACTGCAACGACATTAATTCTAAGCAGTTACGGTTTGCAAACCTAAGCTCCAGCTACCCCTAATTTACGGCACAACACCCCAAAATGTAGGCTCTGCTTAAATACATAATGCCCTCACCAAACCACCCCACGGCATACAGTCCTCCGAAATACCAAGGCAATTTCCTTTTTTACGTAATTATATCGCGGTAGCTACTTATTACGAAAATGCAGAAGTTCAGAACATAATTTTGCATATTTCAAATATAAGTATGGGTAAACCACGCCCCTAAAATGAATTTCAAAATGATGCACTGATAACAGTGTTTAGGGGAGTTAGTTGTCAGACAAGTATCGAAAAATAAATTAAATGAAGGGTGGTGTATAAAACAATATCGCCCGGGGAAAATACCACAATTAGGAATGGAAATGTTGCATTAACTGACTATAGATGTGTCACCTTATCCATTTCCTTATTCCACTTCAATCCTCCCCATTCACTCCCTTCAGCCTTACAATATACCCCAGATGGGGATACCATAGTCACACTTGTTCCGGACAATTGGGTCGCTTTTGCAGTATTCACAAAAAAGGTAAATAATTTTTCAACTACACCAATTTGCGTCACAAGAAACATACAAAAGTATATTTTAAATGTGCAGAAATTATTTCAGTAAATAAAATAAGTTCAAAAGGCTCTATTTCTTTAACTAACTAACTAACCATCACGCCGATTCCCCGCAGGGGTAGGCAGAGAGGATGGACCGCCAAACATCTCGGTTTTAGGACACACTCTTTGCTTTACTCACATTCATAAATCGTCTCATACATGCTCTTCTATTATTCTGACTTGTGACATGGCCCGACTCAAGTATCCGATTCACTTGATCGTGCCATGTCTTCCTTGGGTATCCCCGACTTCTTCTACCATTCACATTTGCTTCATATATTCTTCTTACACTACTTTCTTCGTCCATTCGCTCTACATGCTCAAACCACCTGAGGGTCCCTTTCTTAATCTTACTCATTATGCTTATGCTTACATCAGTCTTACATTCTTTGCGGATAATTAATCTCTATTTCTTTATTTCAACTATAAAATGATTTAAATTCAATGAAGACAAAATTACTGAAACTCAACGATACATTCACATCTAGGACTCCAACCCAGGACCTACGCCTTGCCGGGGCGGAGATCTACCAACTGAGCTAATTGTGCCTATCCGATTCGGTCATATTTAACTGTATCGTACTTCGACTAAGAACCACCAACAATATCTTAATTTTCTTAACGTATATTTTTAATAGCTGCTATCTTTATGCAAGAATGCAAGATTCTAACCCACTAAATGCTATGTAGATAGCGTCTTGGATAAATTTTATCCATATTTATTTTTAATACGCGACATCAATTGACCTTTCTGGAAGTCTACGACGAATATTTACTGTTGTTTTTAACTTATATTATTATGTATAATAACCTCATATTGTGATATTTTTTATAAAATGAAGACAATATTAGCAAAACTCAATCGAAAATCTGCCCAATGCATACGCCCAAAAATTCTCTTGGTCACGCCATAACTTCAGAACGACTTTACCTATTTCATTCATATTTTTTTTTAAGTTTTCTAATACTTTGTAAAAGGTTCTTACGGAAATAAAAAGTAAGAAAATTGGAGGGAGGGGTAGGAATTGGAAGTTTTTTAAAGTTTTCTAATACATTGTGGAAGGTTCTTACGGAAAGAAAAATTAAGAAAATTGGAGGGAGGGGTGAGGCGGGGAATGTAGAAGGGGAATGCTGGAGGGGAAGGGGACTCGGGAGGTGAACGAGGATGCACGGGAAAAGACATGCAGGGAGAATCAATTTATTTCTTTGAATGGCATTGCAACGTATGCCGGGTATCAGCTAGTGTACAATAATAACAAGAATAATAATAAACAGAGTGACAAAAATAATGAGCTAAATATGCAAAGGTAAATGAAAAACAAGCATGTGTAAAAGGTAGAATACAAACAGGTCTGTAAATAATTTATTATTCGAACCTGTACTGATGGTACTGATTTGGTAGAAACAATAACACCTGTCTTTCAATAAAGGCTTTCAACACAAGTGTTTCAATGGTTTATTATTTCATTGAAGTGTGTAATTTGTTGACGTCACAATGTTTATCTACTATTAAATGATTTTAAAGGCAAAATCTGATGATATTAAAATGCAGGTAGAGATTTTCGGCAGAGTTCCACGAAATAATGATCTGAATATTTTATTAAGGAGACTGACCCCGGGTTGTTGCACGTGCCTTTCGCAGGGTTAAATTCTTAATGCCACCTCTGCCTAGTTCTACCGCCTAGTACCTCGTGGCTTCGGAAAGTTAATTTATTCGGGCAAGTCAAGACTACTCCGCTATAAGTACTGGCTAGGAAATGCCATGAAGTGGATAAAGCAAGGAGAAAAACTATGCCCATTCAAAGAGCGTACGCGCTACATGACTAATTGATAAAGTTTCTGTTGGGGAATGAAGGCAGTATGTTGTGTGATTTGCGTGTTAATGGGGGAGGCTTTTGATGTGTTACAGTGCATTGGTAAATAGAGCTTTATATTAGTATAAAATAATAATCTTTTGCTAAAAAGTGAGGAAGGAATTTGATTTCGATTTTATCTGTAACGGTTAATAAAACAACACATGGGAAGCTACTTCAAGTACAGATTGGCAGCAGGATCATAGACTAAATCAAGCAAAAATACAATTGATTACAAAAATGAGAGAGAAAAAAGCAAATAAAGAAAGGCAAGAATTGCAATGGTAACATTTTTTTTATCAATAAATAAAGATAAAGAAATGTATCCCGTGTGGGGTGTGTTTTTATATAAAACTACAGTTTTATTTCAAGATTGTTGAAATTTTGCACACTTTAAAACAAAATGAGGATCACTGTCCGTATGAGATTTCGAAATCTCCTTTTCCCACAACTTAAAAGCAGAATCTTGACACTTATTAATGAAATTTTAAAACCTTGACGTTCAAAATAAGTTGAACATTTATGTCCACATCTGACTTTGAAAAAATCTGTGAAATCGGGTCAACGCCGGGAACTTCAGCTAGTGAGACATAAAATATCACAGAACAATAATATCAGCAATTTTTATAAAAATCTATTAACCAAAGATACATATTCAACTTTTTAGAGTACGTCATCTTCATATTCATCATGTTTTTTCTGTTAAACAATTTCTCCAAATAATTATATTAAAATAATAGCAAAAATAATAAAAAAAAAGATTTAACAGAATCGATACTTCAACCCAAAACTTTTTGCTATCCGAATATAGTCCACACAATTAAACAATGGTTTCCTGACGTGATCTATGTACAAAAGATATATTATTACAAAAAAATGGTTTTCTTGGTTGGTTGGACATTTAGACAGACTTTTTTTTGTAGTTGTTATATACCCGGCTAATCAAATAAATGTAAATACAAATTATAATACACATCTGTTTAGCAAGCGCTGATGGAAATGAGGGGTAACGGATACGCAAGGGACGTTCATGTTTAAAAAAATTACATTTATATCAAACTGGGAGCAAGAATAAGATTAGGGTGTATATTCCTTCAGGCTCGCAATGCTTAAGTCCTGGGGCTATTATGAACTTACCAAATTAGGAAAAATCTACCATATTTGAACCCTCGTCCTAAATTATATTTATTCTGCACATTTAAATGGTGTTTTGAAACGGGCCAATTTTGCTAAATTCGAATTTGGCAGACGTTAAATAAACTAGGGGGATTCAACGTTAAAATAAGTATGACGGAAAACAGATTTACCAATTTTTCGATAGCCTTGGTTTATTGCTAGGTGCTAGCCTCATATTCTGGAATGTCATAGATTCACCTGCTACGAACAGTTGGAGCTCGTACGGCATTACAAGAATGTACATTTTATGGATCTGATTTTAATTTTCGGCGATTCAATCGTGGGAGGATATATTTTGTGTGGAAACAGACCGTGAATGTATTCAACAACGAAATAAAACCACTCGTATATATTGGAGGTTGCCCACCACTTTCACACGGCGTTCTAAGGATACAGATAGTTTCCGCCTTCACCGTACTCGTCAGGACTCTAATTTTTTTTATTTATAAAGAAGCTACTTTATAATGACTCTAGACCCCTAATGTCCGGGCATACATTGTTAGCAGGCAGTTTGCGAGTGCGTACATGTTGTTAGTTATATATTTCACAGTATCACGTCTCATCTCCGCCATCTGATGTAGCTGAAATGAAAGTTTGTTAATATGTAGGAAGAAAAGTTAATAGAATAAAAAAAATGCATATTTTGATGAGATTGCTTGACTTAACCAAAGCAGCTGAGCTACAGTCATTCGGCAGTCCCGCCGAGGATAAGCGGAGCCATCAGTCCAGTCGCAAGCGGGACTCGGTGTCTGCGCCCCTAAGCCGGCTTCCCGGTAGGCCCTCGAAGAAAGTGTTCGGATTAAGGGACACTCGTATACAGATAAAATACAGGTCATGTAACAATCTACTTATATTTATCTAATGAAAAGAGAAAATTAGCCTGTCATTCAATTTGTTTATATTAGCCCGCAATTCAACTTGTTTATATTAGGTGTCCTAATATAAACAAGTTGAATTAATGAGAGTTGATTTTTTCAGGTTGTATAAACACAGGCAGCGGAAAGAATAAGGGGAAGAGTAATAAGTTGTCATATGAAAGAGGGGGAGTAGAATTAAGGGAGGGAAGTGATGGATATATCAGGCAAAACGAGACAAGGAATTCGGCAATAAATCGCTTCATATTGTTTTTATCCAAAGACTGCTATTTTTGTTTTAGTAGATACATATGGTTATCCAAAAATACGGTATGTGGTAAGAAGGCACTTACGTCTGTTAGAGTAAATCATTTCAAATTTCTTGTATGCGTTACACACCTAGTTTTTGTTGATATCAATAATGTTGTTAGGGTAAGAGCTTATCTCAAGTTCTGATAGATGCCGCAGGGAGTTCGCGGCCACTGCCGCTGGGAGCGGTCAACGCTCGCCAGCCAGCCTCAGATACAATTCGTAGACAGTTAAGATCGGTTGTCTGACCACGAAGTACGATATATTGTAACGTAAAAACAATAATAAACCTGATTGTGATAATGACCTATTTATTCTTGAAGAGCCTCAACACAACAATTAGTGTTTGCCCGTGGTAAGGCAAATATAACAGTTAGGTATTTAGTATACCTGAGGAGGTCAGCAAACGAATATCGGAGCAGATGCACCACGCTTCATCTAGAATTCATAGAACTTAATAAACCAACGTCCACCAGTATGCTGATTTATAGAATTTATTGGGTGACGACCGATGGATGGAAGCGTTGGAGTTGGACTAAATTTTATGACACAATATTGGAGCTAAAAACCTGCCAAACTCGTCAGCGGTATAGTAGTTGGATAAGGGATTTTTAGAATACAAGGCGTAGTTCTGTGCAAAAATAAAACCAGTTTTGGCACAAGTTTATTGCTTCATTCCTATTCACAGTTCGCCTCATAGATACGAGGGCTATCGGTAAAAAAATGTTACCAAGGTGCTGCGGTCGCGAAAAACAATTTTACGCGTGGTCCAGCAACACTGGCGTCTAGCCTAGTTCCTGGCACTACGATACTTGGGTCTCGGCGTGGCAGCCGTTCGCGATGGAGCTTCCACTCGCTACACCCGCGAGGTATGAATTTTTGTGTGCAAAGAACAAAACCCAATTAGACGTTCATTCTCAGCTACGTGAAGTGTACGGAAAATGCCGGATCGCGCGTAAAATCGTTCCTCGCGAATGCAGCACCTTAAAGGCCTTATTTTAAGGACAGCCCTCCGAACTCTTGAGTTGATCGACTCAAGTACCCACTGATTCACATCTTTCTTAGATGTGCCCAACTTCTTATATCATCCGATCTTGCGTCATACTACTGTTTCTTGGTGTTATACAAGACCATCCAAGCATCAATTTGTTTATTTTGATTGTATTCAGATTTCCCAACGTTAATTATCGATCTTTAATGCATTCGTTTCCTACGTCAATAGCATTTTATTACGAGAGAATCGATGACAATGAAGAATCCAGCTCAGGGATAGAAATAAAAACAGCCTTTTACATTTTCGGTCGTTTAATGACGCAAGAAGAAAAAAGGTTCTTAATCTCAAATAAAACCTGCCACATTTAGGAACAAACCCCACAAAGATACACACAAACAAACAAACATTTTATAAAAATAAAAAAAATAATTCATTGCCGCAAGGAATGGACGCGGCTTTAAGGGCTTGCGGAATAAACACGGGATTAAAGGAAAATACGGGCAAACTACGAGGATAAGGAAAACTTTTTCCAGTTCCTGACTGAGCATTTAATTCATAGGTCTTGAAGGGAAGAAGTCCCGCACTCGTGAGACTAAAGGATAGGGGTAGAAGGCCCTTGGAAAGGAAGCCCTAAAACTAATTAGATATATAAGTTCATAAATTTGAGTGGAATGTCTCCCCGGAGTGTTCTCTGTGCAGATAGTTAAGGCCTGTATTATGTCAGGTACCTAAGCATCTTCTAATGTATTCTAATGTTTATTACATTTAAAAATGTGATTAATTATTTTTCCTTTCGTAGATTTCGAGTGAAACACCTGCTGCCTCGTGCTTTTATTTATAGTGTAAGTACGTCTAAATAATTTAGATTTTAAACCCAATAATACATAAAACCATAAGATGTACACTTACCTCAGTGGTATGATATGGCATGAAATCCATAAAAGTTGAAAAGCTGTGCCTACCCTAAGAAAAACGATGCATAAAAATAATATTATGTAAAAACATGTAAATATTACATAAAAAATCATGTACAAACTTGTCAGTTCAGTTGGCCACAACAATCAGTGGAAGATTTGGAAATTTTTAGAAAGCACAGATTCTCTATAATTCGCATGTTCGTCCACACCGTTCACAGGTTTGGGACCCGCGCTACATTGTTTATGTTAACAGGTTAGAAAAATTTCAGGAACAATTTCTCAAAATCCTCAATTTTAAATCATTCAATAAGTATAACGTAAGCTTGATGCACTTGTATATAACATTATAAAATACCATTTAATATTAGATAGAAACTTGTAAGTTCAGTTGGCCAAAACAATCAGTGGAAGATGCCAACTTGGAAGTTCAGTTGGCCACAACAATCAGTGGAAGATACAGAAGTGTAAATTCAGTTGGCCACAACAATCAATGGAAGATACCAACTTGTAAGTTCAGTTGTGCACAATAATCAGTGGAAGATACCAACTTGTAAGTTCAGTTGGCCACAATAATCAGTGGAAGATACCAACTTGTAAGTTCAGTTGGGCACAACAATCAGTGGAAGATACCAACTTGTAAGTTCAGTTGGCCACAATAATCAGTGGAAGATACCAACTTGTATGTTCAGTTGGTCACAACAATCGACGGAAGATACTAACTTGTAGGTTCAGTTGGCCACAACAATCAGTGGAATATACAAACTTGTAAGATCAGTTGGCCACAACAATCAGTGATAGATAATAATAATAATATATTATAATAATACTGTATAACAAACTCTGTATGATTATTTCACTCCATTAGTATTCTGGGAGGATAGGAAACATATTAACGTAGTTAGTCCAGGAATTTCTGCACTAAAATAAATCCCGACTTCTAATATTCGAATCCGAAGCCTGTAACATTATAACATTATAAAAATACCATTCCGAAGTAATAAAGTTCTTACTATTCTAACTCACAATCGATATCAAATCATTCCCTAACGTGCTCATATCCGCTTATATCGGTGATCGTTTTCAATCCAATAATGTAACTGTCAAAAGCAACTCCTAAGCTTTTGTTTCATACAATTTAAAAACGGAACACATTTTATTTATATGAAGAAACATTCAACCTGGGCAACTCAGTTAAGAGCGCGCTGTGTAAGTTTGCTCATTTGCAAATAAACATCCGCAGCTTTGCCTTTTTTTAAGTTTAAGACTGCATCTGACGTCGGCAATCCATCCGACGCCATTAGCCAGGGGTGGACATAAGTCAGGCAAACTGAAAGGAAACACTCGAAAGAAACGGGTGCCAGGGGTGAAGTCCGTTCACCGTAGCTAATGTGCACCGCACGTGTCATTCTAACGGATTACTTATATTATCCTGGATTTTAGTTTGTATTTTTTTTTCTAACATCTAATGGGCTTTTACATAAAGTGCACGAGAAAATAATAATTTTTAGACTGAGAAATAAAAAAATATAAATACGTAAGAGATAATACAATACAGAGAACACAAAATAAAACCAACCCCTCCTCCACACGTTATTTATATAAATGGAAAATTTGTACGAGTCTGAAGATGGCCTTAACAGGCTGAAATAGTCACAAATAAATTAAGTAGAAATTTTTTTGTTTTTTGTTTTAATACATTAATAGAAAATAAAAATCATAAAGGGTGTACTGAAAGACGTAAGTACAAGATTAAAGAATAGACTTGGAATTAACGTTTAATTTTTATTTTTTATTAATACTAAGGACCTTACTAAAAAAAACTTTTTTTAAATTTTACACAACAGATTTACCGTTTACCGTTATATAACCGTTTACCATTCAAAATCGTTGTACATCAGTTATGTGACATTTAAAAACGTTTATTAGTAAAGAGGTAAAAAATATTTTACTAAATATTACATTGGAATTCTTGGTCATTTAGGAATATTTTATTAGAAAAGAGGAGCTGTTGTGTCCAATAACTGACCAACGATTCTAACTTTGGTAGGTAAATATTTTTTTTGCTAAAATATTAAAAATATTTATTAAAAAATATTAATTATTATTTAGGAAATGTGGTTAATTTAATTTATTTGTTCTATTAGGTTAATATGATGAAAACTGAATGTCGACTGAAAACCATTTTTTTGCCCCCCTAAAAGCACTCTTACGGTGAGCTTTTATATTATGAATATTAGACAGCTTTATCAATCTGCAATTTCTAGGTAGGCGCAGCTTATTTTAGCTCAAAAAACCATTTACATCGTGAGTAACAGCGCTATTGTGAGCTTTGAAATATGGTATACTTATTACTTATTACATAATATATTTTTAAAGCTTGTTCCACATTTTGAAACCACCGTAAGAGAAAAAATTTTGGAAAAAATTACTTGTTTCTTATTTAAAAAAGACTAAACAGAAATTTATTGCAGAAGCAACATCGAAAGTTATTGTTACCTCAGCGTCTGCGTGGTTGAATTTCAGAACCCAGTTTCGAGTGTATGTTGACGCCACGCCGTACGCGTTGCGCCACAAATAACATCCGTTTACGTGGAATTTCAAACATAACCACCGTTGTAATTCGGGTTTTAATTCAAGAATTCATCACAAGTTGTCGCCACTTACGTCAGCATCTTGCATGTGGACGTTTCTTACCTAGGTAGACTGCGGATTTGTAGAATTTAAGTATCTTTCCGGATTTTGAGAGATTACAAATGACGTCATTGCCTGTCGTGGTTATTTTAATTCAGTGACTAGTTGTCACTGGATCACAGTGAATCCGAGGAACTGGCTATTTTTTGGAACCAGTTCTTATTGGATTTATAAAATGGTTACGTACACTCAAACTGGGCGAAGCCCAACTAAAAGCCAACTAGAAAGCTTATTTTGATATGATATGATTTTAGATTTTCAGGGCCAAAAGTATTTTTGTTATTTATTTTTGGGGTGTATCCTCCTTTAGTCAACGTTTCGGTCAGCATTACAGTCCAAAACGTTGGCTAAAGGAGGTTCCCAAGATTTCCCCAGAAGGCTGGGTAAGTCAAAAGATCGCCTTCAACCAGTCTCTCCCTATCCGGCCTACCACGATGGGTGGCCAAATGCATCCGCCACCAAGACCTAGACAAACTTCACCCCATGAATCCCTGCTAAGTCAACCAACTTACCGAACTACTTGTCTTAGATTACTTATAACAGGGGTGTTGGTTAACCAATAAATGGCTCCCGAGGCGGCGTTACCCATACACTCCTCCCAAATTGAAAAGGCAGATTTTAAATTATTAAAAGATAATCTTACCCAACCTACTATTCAAATAAAATGCATAAAGATAAGGCTGCACAGACGTTCCCCTTGAAAATTATTTCAATAATATGCCTGTAATGTAACCCTAACTTTCCGATAGTATAAAACGAATAAGTCTGTTATATAAAGTTTTATAATTCAAGTCAGCAAAGCGAGAATATAATTAATTCCTGAATAAAAATAAACAATACTTTCTTCTGCAGTTTTCAAATGGCAAAAGTAAAATTGCCGAGAAAATGGGCGACGTAAATCATAGCTCAAGGAGCGTTACTTTTTTTGTGGAACAAGAAGAAGAAAAAGGAGATGAGAAGCGAAGTAAGGGGACAAAAAGAGAGGGGATGAAATTTATTCCACCGCTTATGGGTGTTTTTCTTACGGAAACGCTACCAGTGAAAAATGGCGCGATTTTTGAGAATTTCTCTGAGACTTCGACGCGGGATGAAAAAATGTGGATTTTAAAAAGTGGCGCAAAAAGTGTGATTTGTGGCCAGCGGAGAGTTAAGATTAAGACTAAAGCTATCTATTATATTTAATCCGAAATTTTAGACACTCTTTGCGCTTGCAAAATGGGTGACCTTGGTTTTTATGAGATTGAACAGACGAAATATAAGGAGTGGGTGCTGAAACAAAGGTTTATGGATTTTCAGTCTCTGTCTTCCCGGAAAAAAATGGAACATAGTTGGTTACATAGGTGTATTAATTATTTTTTTTTAGATTATCTCCACGTAGGAGGCCCTGAGGAGAATAACTCCTCATCTATCTGGCTTTTGACATCTTTGGGAATGCTATGTGGTGGGTGTTTTTAGAAAAGGAAGCAGAGAAAGTTCTGAGAAGGAAAAAGTTATACAATCTGGGGTCAGTGTATCCAGGAGTAACAGATGTATGAATCAAACGCCAAGACCCGGACAAACCCCACCCCATAAACCCGGCCACCCATGCTAAGTCATCGGCCGTAGCGAACCACTTGGGGTGACAAAAAGGTGAGGAAGTATCTGGCTGTTCAGATCTAGTCATCAAACATGGCTAAATACATTTTAAGAAACGTTTCAATTCTGAAAGTTGGGCTTACAGCAGAATATCGATACAGAAAGTATTGTCCAGTGTAAAGTTAATGTGAAATATACAAATAAATTCATAAAATTTTCTTACGCACGCCGTGATTTGAACTCCCGACCTCCAGATTGCTTTCTAATTTAAGACACATTTTCGAACATAAATTAGGTTTTCACGACAGTTGATCCCCGGACAGTTGCCCCCTCCCCACCCCCCGCCATACTTATTAGAGCAGTCGGTTTAGAGAAAATACAGTATACCTACTAACATAACTATTGTTATTATTATTTATTGAACCTCTTGAGCAGACCTTCAGTTCACAAGTGGCAAATGACACCTATGACACCATGTTATGTCGTGGTGAATATTAATTAATATGGTTATCTTTGCAAACTTGTTTATTGAACATCTTGAACTGACCTTCAGTTTACAAGTGACAAATGACAGGAAGCGTACCACAGACCATGATGTAGAAAAGTGCAAAGACAATAATATGAGCATAAACAATAATACTAACAAAGTGTACTACGCTTTATGTCAATCACAAATAGAGTACGGGATAACTGGATGGGGATCTGCCTTGAGCAGTCACATGGACCGGCTCAATATAGCCCAAAAAGGAGTACTAAAGACAATTTTGAAATTACCGGTTAGAACTCCGACAGAAGAATTGTTTCAAAGCATTCAAGTCTACAACATACAAAAACTTTATGCAATTTTTTTTTTATTTAAAATTTAAAAAAACATATCAGAATACTCCACTGACCAACATAGATACACAACCAGGGCAATAAACCAAAATATTCTAGCTACAGCCAGTTTGAAAACATCTTTTGGACAAAGAAATAAGAAATTCAATGCGACATAACTATACAACGCTCTACCAACTCAAACAAAAAAATAAAAGAAATAAATAAATTTAAAACAAAAGTAAAAATATGGTTGAGAGAACAAAGTGAAAATGAACTATCAAACATACTGAAGACCATGTAAAGACAACCGGATACTAAATACAAATGTGGAAAAACTACAGGCCGCCTCAGAACAGGAAACCCTAGTGAGGAGGACTGTGAAAAAAAAATGTACTTTATAATACCTTAATATAATATAATTTATAAATAACTAAGTGTCCACGAAGAGAGAATGTATCGCCAAAAACTAAAGTATAAAACATAATTTCATTCAAATTCATTAAGGAAAAACTACTTGCATGTACTGTAAATGCCAGCGAATAGGCACAAAAAATCGTCCTTATTAAAATTTTGTCTGATATCGTCAACTTATTATTAAAGGGATTTTTTTAGTCGAATTTAAGTTTGAAAATGGTAAATAATGCGCAAAAATGTATAATTTTATAATAATTATAACTTCTGGGGGCCAACCAACCGGGGGATCAACTGTCAACCAGAAATTAGACATCAAATAAGTGAAGGGTTAACAAGATCTCGTTACGAAACCCATATCGCCAGTTCCGGATCGTGCCACCGGTATAAATGTTGTCCGTTCATCATTGGAGGCAATCAATACACCTGATACGATCGCAAGTTATCTTCGCTTTCATTCGACTTCTTTGTGAGGCAATAATGAAAAGAGTTGGCGGTGTGTGGGTGGCGGGCATGGGGGGGGGGGGGGGAAGCAATCAATTCCTGGCGGGGGAATTTCCCAGCAATCCCGACAAATTATTAGGGGACGACATTCAATCAATTGATGACATCTTAGAAGTTGAAGGTTGCGAGGATTCAGGAATCTCTAAATTAAAAACAAGCTTTCTATTGTGCTCGTTGTCAATGATAAAACGCTTTAATTTAGAACTAAACAAGGTAGAAACTCTTTAGAGATCCCCGCACAAGATCAATTACAAACTCAAAATCAAAATATTCAGATATTCCTTAAATCCGAAGTCAAAAGGATTAGGAAATGTATTTATATATTTATCAGACTTAGAAACATTCATAGCTTAAAAAACCTAAAAAGAGTGTACTGTGCAATTGTTTAATCCATATTACAATATAGTATTATAGGCTGGGGAGGAACATTTGACAATATTTTAAATCCACTCAAAATAGTTCAAAGGTTAATAATTAAGGTAATCTTGAAAATACCGTCTAAATTTTCTACTGAAATTATTTTTTCAATATTTAATGTGCCTACAATAGACTAATGTATAAAAAATATTCAATTCTTCAAATTTACAAAGAAATACAGTTAAATACTCGTAACCTACAATTCAATACATCAGCAAGACACCAGAAAACTATTAAAATCCCAAAATCTAATACTATGTAAGCACATTCAAAATTCCTATCTTTATCTAGGCATAATCTATTATAACAACCTCCCATTAAAATTAAAAACTATCGAAAATATGCAGGAATTTAAGCCCAAATTTAAAAAAAAATCACCTTAAACTGCTATAAGAGTCCCGAATATGTTTACTTTTTAAATCTTAAAGTGTGCTATTATATAAATCGTTCATTTCTTCATTCTCTCTCATTTTTTAGTTTCTATATCTTTAAGTCTACTATTATATAAAGCTTGCGTTCTTTCTTACATATCCTTTACTTATTAATTACAATAATTTTTGTTACTGACTTACATGCTTCATTAATTTATAATGATTTTTTAATTTATATTATGATTTTTTAAACTTATCATGATTTTTATTTTTAAATTTGCACATGATTTTCTAAGCTTACTTTTTATTTGCACTAGCCGTTATTACTAACTTACACGATCTTTTAATTTACTAATTGAGCTATAATTCCCTCACCAAACACAAGAGCATTGTCTCTTTATGGTGAGGAAAGGCAATTTTTTGTTTCTTTGTTAAAACCTTATGTAACTATGTAACCCATGTAACTTTATATGTATTTTTAATCAGCATTGCCAAAAATAAATAAATAAAAAATAAAATAAAAAATCTTCTGTCCTTAGATTAGTATTAGAGCTCGGACACGATCAGTCGCTCACATGCAAGTTTGGTAAGATGGAAAATAGATTGAGCACTTTTATTATTACCGTGAGGATTCACGATTATGGTACCGTCAAGGCATAAAAAATGCAATAAACATACTTTTCTTATTACAATAATGCTACAGCTCTTTCAAAAGATGAGGCACACAATGTCAATAGGTCTGTTCCCTCCAAAGGAAAAATGTAATCATTTTTTAGCATCTCTCTTACACACCGCACCGTGACGTCTTCTCCCTACAATACTACCAGCGGTAATTTTGAAATTATGGAATATATATAAATGTTGGTGAATTCCAAAAATTAAAAAAACGTCAAATATTAATGCGCTGATGGATTTGCTTTTGTTCTTAAAAATATAATACCGCAGCTGTTTCTTACACACTAAATACGGTGAACGTATGAACGGCGAACGGTGAGCGGAGTATGCACCCCCCCAAAGGAAACATACAATCATTATCATACATCTCCCTCACACGTATAAAGAAAATGAAACGCTATTCCCATCGCCGTGGCTGAGACATAATAAGATACATCAAATTCTGTTTCCTCCAAGGGAAAAAAGTAGTACTTTGGAGGAAATAGTCTATATTGTTTGCCTCACCATTTATTAACGTGTAAAAAAGAGCTGCAGCATTATAGCGATAAGGAACGTATGTTTATTGCCATTTTTGCCGTCACAGTACCATAAACGTGGATCGTCACGGTATTAATAAAAGCGCTCAATAATGGTAAGGTTACACTGAGTCCTCGTACGCAACGTATGCAAAACTACGTTCCAATGCCAACGTGCACACTTGCCCTACACATACAACGCAAATTTAAAACGTAGTAGAAGCGTTTTCAAAATTAGGAAGATAATAATGAAAACAATACGATTTTTCATTTAACATAATTTCAATAGACACAATTGAACAATTTTTGTTTAAGTTCAATTAAATTTACATATTTATTTTGCCAAATTTTTATTCTACATTAAAATAATACTTTAAGTAACAGAGTCAGATTCATTCCAAAAGTTCTAGCCAATTCATATCATACCAAAGTGCGAATATTTTCTCTTATTCACAGCAATTCTGTACGAAAAAATGGTATTTGGAATAGACTGAATGAAATTCTAAAGCCGTAAGAAAGCGTGGTCCTTTCAAGATTTGAACAGTTGCTTAGTTTTCAGATTTTTTCATCCCTCGATTTTCCGTTTCGTACACAAAGGATATTTTTTTATTAAAAGTGAAAGGTATCTCTTCAAATGTTACGAGAGAAAAGGTCCATTCATATCGGAATATTCATCAAATTCTATAAAACGTCAATGCTGCTTTATAATCGTAGGATATATAAAACTCTGATATTAGTAAATGTATAAGAATAGTCAAAATATATTTTCACAAAGTCTTAAGATAAAACAATTAAACATAAAATGGAAAAAATTCGTGAAATTTAATCATCTTGACCAAACACTTCTTTGAGAAAATCCATAAATAGGTTCAACTCCTCGTCTTGCATCCTTATAATGGATGTAAGGTGTTCGATTTGCATTTGGGAAATGATATTCGATCTCTGATTACGCGTCGCTTCTACTAAATATTCCATAACTGGTTGTGTTGCAAGCAAATCATCCAGAAATAATTTTAAATCATCTTCACTAGCCTTGAGTCTATTCCAAGTTTCAGCCAAAGAAGCGTCCATTCCTTCAGCATCTTGGATAGTCATTTTAGCTTCATGTTCCAAGTCACTCGCATGTTTAAAAGCTGCTTCCCTTACATTTTTATCCTCATTATCACAAAAAATTGAACAGATTGTTACACCAACTCTTCGTTTCCGAAGAGTCTTAGCCATTAGCTCTTTCTTCATATTTTCTGCCTTGAGATAATTCTTCAATAACACGAAATGAGGAGCTGATTTGAAATCTATTTTAGTTTTCCAGCTGTTCATGAGCTCAATTATTTGTTTCGCAGGATCTTCTTTTTTTGTTTGTTGCATTTGAGGAAAATTGACGTCAGGTTCGGACTTAGTAGCAATGACATCAGAATCTATATCCCGTATTTGCGAACTCAAATCAATGATTCTTTTGGAGCATGGAATAACTGTTGGGTTAATTAGTATGGAGTTACGTTTTATTCGCATATTTATTTTCTTAGCTCTGCGCGCGTAGTTGAGGGTATTTAATGTGGTTTCATATGTCAAACTTGTTGGAGCAATGGTTGCGATCATAATTGTTTTAGAGTTACCTCCGAGGGAATCTCTAAGTAAACGTGTGAGTTTGGAATCGCGGTACGGAACGAATGCCGATCCCCTTGCCAGAGCGTTGATACAATTCCCAAGAACAAGGAAGTTTCTGTTAATGTTTGCCGCTTCTCTGTGCCGGTCTCCTATTAAGCCGGTCGACTTCTCACTACCCGCTAAGTCTGTCATTGATAACTTTGCGAGATTTTCTTGGTTAACTTTCAGCTTCTTTGTTTTTATATAAATTTGGCACACGGCGTGACTTCTCGAACTTTCTTTATTGGCTCCGGTAGGAAACTGGGTTCGCTTCACATTTCCTTTGTTGATCATTCCTATAAGCTCCTGCGCTGTGTTTATTCTGGGATAGTATAGCCCCGATATAATCAGACCGTTTCTTCCATCATCCATAACCTTTAAAGATGGGGACGACCTCAACAAGTCATAGATATTTTCATTATAGATCTCTAAATAAGAGACGTTAATTTTGAAATCTCTCTCAGCCTTGAGTAGATCGACACAATCGAAGAGTTCCTGTATTGTTAGAAAAATGATTCCTGGAGAATTAGGGTTGCCGAACATAGTGTGAGTTTTGCCAGTGCCTGTAGCGCCATAGAAGAAAACAGAACAATTAAATCCGTCCAGAAGCGAAGTAATTAAATCTTTCATGACTTCGTTAAAAACTTCTTCGTTTGTAGAATTTTGATTGAAAACCTTATCAAAAAAGAATAGGGTTTCCTTGTTGTATTGTTGTTCAGATCCATAGCAATCATTTTTCTTTTTGGGGAGTAAAATCAATGATTGATCATCAACCACGCGAATGACGACCTTGTGTTTGGTTCTTCTTTCTTTGTCGTTGGGAGGTCTAACTCTGAGAGCGACTTTTAGCTTTATGGCGAATGAGCTGTCTGTTGTTGATGGTTTGCTGCAACAACATTTAAATTGCTTATAATCTAAAGGTTTGTCGTTCTTCGGTAGTCCCTGCTTCCATTGTGTGCAGGCATTAATTTGACAAATATGATGGTCCATGATACGAAAGGTAGTTTTTTGGAAGGACTCATTTAAATGCGAAATTGAATTGACGGGAGTGAGATAACTAGAAGAGAATACATATACGTGAATAATACAATCATCCAGATTACGTTTATAAGAAGAACAATTAGGCTGTATCACATTCATATTTTCTGATGAACCGATCTTTAAACAGGTTCACTTACACACTGAAATAAAAATTTAGTTAGGTTAAACACAATAGTGTTCAACTCATATTGAAATAATTGCTATACATAGCCACTTCGTTACTATTCAATACAGATTAATAATAATATTCTGACATTTTGAAGTTCTGACGTTTATGTGACATGAATTTTAAAAAGATTCCAATATTTTTAATTTCAGATGGACCTGGTACATGTCCCATGGATTTTTTTTTAAATGACAAAGGTTCCTACGCAATTAAAACACGAACGAAGACAATTAAATCGCAGGAAAATTCACGGACAATATAATGATAACCCGATATAACTTGGCATAATATTCTACTAATTTATTCTATCTATATTTAGTTGGTAAAATCACCGACATAGATATTTACGACAACGATCTACCCAATTTGAAATCTTCTCATCAAATTTCTTCACATGCGAATAAGAAAGTTCATTTTTAATAAATCAGGGAAAATAACGTGAATCGATTTACAAAAAATTTCTAATTTTGATCAGTGAATTATTTTCTGTATTATTTATATTAAACATCTAATAAATAGCTTTTTTATAAATAAATTTCAGAAAGACAAAAAAAAAATGCTGAGAATTTACTGTCCGGCATTAATTTCACTTCTTTTTCTCTTTTCTATTTTTTATTATATCTTTACCAATTTACATACTAGTACCATGTATTTACACTAGAATTCACTAAAAAGATACTATCTTTAATTGATCACCATGAAACAGGCAGCCGCCTAGTATGGTGATTTAATAAATCTAATCTATAGTTTGGCAAGAAAGTCTAGAAATTAAATCAATTGGAACTAAACCTGTTCATTACTATGGCAACACCGAATTATATGACGTTTCCTATGGCTTTCGTGATATCGGGTGTTACGGTTGATTTATTGTCTTAAATCTGAGTAGAATATCGCTGATTTGATAATATTTTTATTCATTGTTTGCCTGAATTTAATTAAAATGAATAAATTATTACATAGTGATACAAGAGGGGTTACATTCTGCGTTTTTCAACGCTGCCTAGCCGAGTGTCACGCGAAGAAGCTTTTGTTTGATTTAGAAGATGTTTAAAAACGAACTGCAGAAATGAATGGTACGTAGTATAGTTTGTTTAATAAATTTCATTAGTATTACACGATTTATGCCAATTTTCGAGCGATAATAATCATTACAATCTGATTTGAGGTTATGTTAAAAAAATTCGAATTTAACATTTCGATTTGACAGTTCATATGCGGCCACAAGAAAAAGGGAATAACTCAATAAAAAATAATAATATGCAACTTCTTTAAACTCGTAGAAAAGTTCCTTTTTTCTCGTTTTCTCTTTTTTTTCTTTCTAAGTGATTATTATCTAGTGTGTGTTTTTAAAACTACCTTCTATAATAATAATTTTAATGATGTTTTTCACACACAGGTAAATCTGAAACAACGGTAAGACGAATCGTCAAGGAAGGGGAAAAGGCAGATGGAAAATTTGAAACACCGGGAAAACGGAAAATGGGCATAATAATAATAATATGTAATAGCATAAGTGCTGATGATTGGAAAAATTGTTGCAAACACTTGATGAAAATTGAGGCAGAATATTATACACGAGGCAGTACTATATATGAAGATATCGATGAACTGCGTTTAGATGAAGATGAAGATACGGAAGAAGAAGAATCACACGAAGACAAAGACAATAATTACATGTCGGGTGTTGAATTAATAGACTTAAATTTTTAAGTACCTACGTTTTTATATCGAAATAAACGCCCACTTAAAACTTGTTTTGTTTTATTTTGCTTCTATTAAATTACAGTTTTTTGTGCAATTTTTTTGAAAATACAAATACGCTATGAAATATGCATTTTGCCAGAAGTGTTTTTTTTAAACATACGTTCTTTGTCTTATGAGCCATCTTGGTGTTGCCATTTAAAACTAGAAAACGATCGCAGCGCCATCATTTATTTTCTACACTTTCTTGCCAAACTGTACTTAATTGTCTAATATATGTAACATATATTTTATAAATAAAATAAAAAATAAATTTAATAAGACAAAAATGATGGCGCTGTGATTTTTTACTTGTTAATGGCTTTACATGACAACATGACATGATGGCTTACAAGAAAATGAAAGTAAGTTTAAAAAAGCACTAGTTTACACTAGTTTCATAATAAAAAACACATAAGTTAGGTTAGCAGACTTTGTGATGACTAAAAATGTTTAAATGCTAACTGTCAACCTTTAATTTGCTAAGCAAAAACGTATTCTTGTATTAATTTTGATTTTTTAATCCTTTTCGATAATAAAAATATATTATTAGGTTTGCCACCCTATAGCAGTGGCGATCGCATATCAGACATCACTAGCGAGGCGGCACAACCCTAATCATACAACCACGTGACCTTGCGGCTGACGCGGCGATGGCGAACATATTCAAGTTAGATATCAGTTACGATCTGGGAGCGAGAGCAGCGGCATCTTCCAACACACTGCAGGACGGCTGGGAACCGGTCACGAGAAATCTTACATGGAACAATGGACTTCGCTTTCGGATTCACGGTCAACTTTCGTAATGTAGTCTTAACTTATATATTTATTTTGCAATGGTTTATCGATAATACTTAGCTTGTAGTTTTCCTAGTTCAACTATAAAATTAGGATGGCGCTCATATCTAATTTAATCGTTTCATTCCTCTTATATTTAACACACGTGTCATAACTTATATTACAATACCTAGTCTCTTCGAGGGTAGGCACACCCTGCAGATTAACCTCTCATAATTAGAATTATCCAATATACATGTTTTGTAAATTAATAAATATTGTTTAAAGTTGAGAGTTTCATTTGGTCTCATGCTCTGGTTTAATTTTCCTTCGTACACATACCTACACACTCAATTATCGATAATTCAGCATTTATCATTTTATTACGCTTCAACCCTTGCATATTTTAAACTAAGCAAGAATTTTTTTAATACATCATTTTGGGCCTTAGCTAACCTAAAAAATATTTTCCGCAACAAAATGCCATTCATACGGTGTTGCCACCTATAATACAGCCGAGACGGAGTTGCCGGAGGGGAAAATAACGTGTTTGGTAGGCAGGTACTTACCACTTTATGTCCGAAGGTGCACGTCCAGTTTTTATATTGTCACTATTTTATTATTATTAGGGCATACTTTCCCAGCCCCCTGTATCGGAAGACGTGCTGATACCGAGGAGATATAGGGTGTTAGGAATTTAATTAAATTTATAATTCTTTAAATTGTTTCATTAATGTCGTGTTAAAGGGCTATATTTTTGCTCGAGGCTTTTATTATTTGACACAAATACTTTTACTAAAAACAACGGGTGGTGTTTTAACGACACAGTTAATATAAGAGAGTAAATATGAGCAAACAAGTTACACGCACATTTTCTAAATAAGGTGCCATTGTAAAGATTTTTTTTACATTCCCTCCATAGCCTCAGCCATACGGGTCTACGTCATCTTTATAGAAGTTGTGTGGAGGGTAATTTTAAGGAAAGGAAGGAGAGCGGAAGTTCTGGGAAGAAAAAAGGTAAAAGGGGTGGGTAGGAATCTGGGGGTCAGTGTATCAAAGAGTGACGACGGACGTATGAATTTATCCCTCCCGCTGCGGTGCAAGGCAATGGGTCGAGATAGTCTGACTGGAGAGGTCAAAGGGTCTCGCACATCCAGTCTATCCCGATCCGCCGCCAAGACCTAGGCAAACGTCATTCCGTGAACCCAAGCCCCCTTCTGGACAGGGTACCGCCGCATTTTTTAGATAACCTACACCTCTGCCATAGGTCACCCCAAGTGGTTCGCTGTATTTGGTGACTTAGCAGGGGTGCTCGGTTTCATGGGTGAGGTTTGTCTAGGTCTTGGCGGTGGATGAGTTTACCCACCTGCTGCATGGTGGGCCGGATCGGGAGAGACTAGTTGACGGAGACCGCTTAAACTCTCCAGCCAGACTGTCTCGACCCACCGTCTTGCACCTCATTTTGTTCACAAGCAGCTAAATGTGGAAAAATATCGTCGATCCAATGCAAAAGAGAGGAGATATTTCGGATATCATTCGGAGATAATGAGGTTTGAAGTTTAGAATTGATATCAGAAATTGATTTATATTATTACCATACCAGCTTAAATAAATCTGTAGTTTATACATAATAACGTGTAAGAAAAAATAAATGGCAGGGTGTGCTCCGTTTAAAGTGAAAAAATATTTACAGTTTAATACTCAAAACTGGCAAAAATTTGGATTTGCGACTTTGGCGTCTTACCGACGATATAACGTATATATATATTATTTTTTCAAAACTATCAGGAATGTCCTAATTAAAAAAAGACTTAATCAAGATTTACATGGCTCTCTGCCAATCACTGTTAGAATACGGTATTATCGGATGGGGCAGTGCAAATAAAAACATATTAAATCCACTAATTAAAACTCAAAAAGCTATAATAAAAATTATACTGAAACTTCCTCGAAGAACTAGCTCTGTCGAAATCTTCAACAATCTTAATATCATGTCAATTAAACAACTATATTCAAAAACCATACTCATTTACATTCATAAGTACAAAACCCAAGAAATAACAACTAACACGTACATTAGAAACACTAGATCTCATGGTCAAAAACATATGAAGTGGAAAAAACAAGGAAGTGTCCTGCAGGTTGTTACGTTACGGAATTGATTTCCGTGCGAGCTAATAGCGAATTGACCCCTTGCACAGGCCCTCCGCCCCCCTCTCCCCGCGCCGCGCGGCGCCCGTAGCCAAGCGCCGAGCGGCTCCCCGCATTCATTCCTCGGCCGACCTTCGGCATAACAACTGTGTCCCCGTGATTGCGCTCCCCGTAAACTGAACTCGCGATGTTTTACTTTGATTGCTAGCACTGGCGCCCAACGTGGGGCGCCAGTGCTAGCATTGGCGCTACTTGCGGCCAACGCCAAACCCAAAACCTGGAAAGGACATGCAATAAACAAGCCGGCGGCTAGCTCACACAGCCGGCGCGAGCAAGGTTCCTCTTAAACCCAGGGCGAGTGTTTGTGGTTCGCTTGTAAATTCCTACTTCCCTTCCTTTCCTCACAATCTCCAGGTCTCCTTCCTCTATCAGAACACAGTTGTTATGCACGAAAAAGGGTTTATTCATTTAAAGGTGAACAGGATTATACACAAGCCAGCCTCGGCACTAAACACATGGTTATTTGGCTAACTAAAATGCTATTGTTCTATCAACTCTCTCTCTACGCGTATATGGTGAAGTTAAATGTCAGTTCTTAGCACACAGAGGGAAAGCAAGGTTCATTGGTACTCACAAACAGGAGATAGGCAGTCGTCAGACGGGTACTGGTTAGGCGGGAGCTTCTTGAGCACAATGCACAATCAAAGTAAAACATCGCGAGTTCAGTTTACGGGGAGCGCAATCACGGGGACACAGTTGTTATCTGCCGAGATAGGTCGGCCGAGGAATGAATGCGGGGAGCCGCTCGGCGCTTGGCTACGGGCGCCGCGCGGCGCGGGGAGAGGGGGGCGGAGGGCCTGTGCAAGGGGTCAATTCGCTATTAGCTCGCACGGGAATCAATTCCGTAACGTAACAAGGTAAGTATGATTCTGTATCTATTTGAAAATAATAAAATTAGATAGAGCCTAGGATTTATAATAAATTGTAAAGCGCCCTTGAGGTGATTTTTCACAAAAACGGCGCTATACAAATTATCCAATTATTATTATTATTATTATATCCAACAAGTAACTACTAACACAACATTTGGGCAAAAAAGCTTCTTATATTATGGCATTAAACTCTACAATTAAATACCACTCTCACTCAAAAACCTCAACATTATAACATTTAAATTTCAAATAAAAAGCTGGATACTAAATATAGGGAGATCAGAAATAGAAAATACACTGATATCAAATACAGACTAACACCAAATCTAGTGAACTGAATTATAAAAAAAACACTATCTTATTTACTTTATAATTATTTAAAAAAAAATACTACATGATATATGTTATGTCTAATTCATATTAATTTCTTATAATTAAATTATAATATGTAAATGAAATCCTCAGCACGGGAGATCCCAGTGAGGATATCATTATCTCAACATGTTACTAAGAAATGAAGACAATAAATCATTATTATTATTATTATATATATGTAAAATATCGACACTCTATGCAATTACATTAATCGAATGTTTATATGTCATTATAAGCTTATGTTAATCGAACTGTACGTCATTGTAAGCTTACATTAATAGAATGTTCATATATCGTTGAAAGGTTTCATTAATCGAATGTTCATAATATGTCATTGTAAGCTTCCGTTAATCGATTTTTTATGTCAGTATAAGCTTACAAATCGAATTATACGTCATTGTGAGCTTACATTAATCGAATTATATATAATTGTAAGCTTACATTAATTGTTGAAGGTATACATTAATGGAATATTTATATGTCATTGTTAGCTTACATTAACAATATATGTGTAATGCAAGGAAGCATCTTTGAATGTCGTATTAAATACGTATTTTAACAATAGATTTTAAAACAATGAAAAATAACTTCAGGAAAAGGATATACATTAAAAATCTGTAATTACTGGTTAAAAATAAAAATATATATATCAAAAATGTTTCCTTCACGTTGAAGCAGTATTTTTATATTACATGAGAGAAAAGGTGGCTCAGTATTCTTTGTCGGCAAATAATTATAAATAAGTAATAAAAATAGACTGTTGGTTCAAGGAAATACTTCCTAAGCGAATATTGGCGCGGTCCAGGAATTCCGGGCTAGGAATCCGTAAGGTTGGGCCGATTTCACGCATCGCCGGTGACCCGTGAGCAATACACGCGTTATATCACATCACACACACACGCACACATCGTACTCGCAGGGACGGATGCGGGACGGATTCAGGCGTCGACGTAAATATACGTTAAACGTATTGTGCCAAAATTGGAACACATTGATCGATTGTAATTATTTTTGGTATGAAAAGCATAAATGTTTATCAATACGACGCGAACGAACCACCCCTTCCAGGAGCGTTCCTGTCAGAGTGTAACCGATAGTCAAGGGGCACCGTTTTGTTAAGATATGGAACACGTGCTAGGAGGTTGGGAAGCGTCGGAGTTTAATCGACTCATACGCAGGCTACTTTGAGCCAATATTGGAATATATTAATTCTTAGCCTCCCTCGATACAATTCTAAGCAAAACTCTTTCATTTAACGTACATCACACATTTTCAATACACACACATTTTTAACTCTGCACCACATTCCTTAAAGTCACACAGGTAATTTTTCAAAAATTGTAACAACTAAAGATACTCATCGAATGCTACAACAACTCTATGAATATCCTTCTTTGTTATGCATATCATTATTTATTACTTATTTATCAATTTTCAACGCCCTGATGGGCTTTTACATGACAAGTCTATAATACAGAGACAGTTTTTAAATAAAAAAAAGATAACTAGTAAACATCATATGAAAGGTAGGTATACAGATAAATTTAAGGAAAAATAATGCATTACAATAAAAGAGAAAGTTTCTAAGTTGTAAACAGCACAAAAATAAAGTAGTAGGTATGTTAGTAATTACAAAATTTACAGGTGACTTAATCAATTGCAATGAATAATATATGACAAAATGCAAGATACATAAAAAGAAAACGGTAACAAGTTTTTACATTGTAGATTAATATAGAAATACACAAATATATGCAATAGACTCTATGTGATGCTCCTTAAATATCAAAATATTCTTCATAAAAATATTGTTCGGATATTTCTTGAATAATGGTAAACTTGTATTAAGTACAATTTGATCCCGAGTGTGTGAAGTCGAGAAATAGGTGCATGTATGTGGTCAGCCACCTCTGGTCTGGAGTTCCAAAATACCTAAAAAAAACCCTTGACTCTGTGCAGAAACGGACGGTCCGCTTAATAGATTCTCCCATTTTAACAGACGGACTGCAATCTTTAGAGCATAGGCGTCAGGTGAGAATGCTGTCCATGTTCTACTGGTATTACAATGGAAGATGCTCCGAAGAACTAGCGTCATTGATCCCCTCGGCACCGGTGCATAGTCGGGAAACACGCCAAACACGCGCCCAACATTTGTACACTTTTGACATTAGTCACATGAGAACGTTTCTATGACTCGTTCTTGAGTTCAACGGCTCGGCTGTGGAACGATTTGCCGGCCTCTGTGTTTCTTCCCTCCTATAACATGTTCACTCCTTCCTTTCCTCAAAAAGACCCTCCACACAGCATCTTCAAAGATGACATAGGCCCTGATGGAAATTATTTTCCTCAGGGCCTCCTGTGTGGAGTTAATGTAAAAAAAAAGTTGGTTCCAGAATTATTGTTGCAAAATAATAAGTTTTGCCTTGTTTCTCGATTAGATTATTATTATTATACATACTCTTCAAGTAGACTCCCTCCCCTCCTATTCAAACAACTTGTTATGTAATCTTTCTGATTTACCATCTTTCAAATTACTTCACATATATAATCCCAACGTGCAAACCTGTAAATATTCCAATTAATGTAACTTGGATACTATTATGCTTTGGTTTAATAATGTAAACTATTGGTCTCCCAAATAAAATAAAATAAAATAAAGAAAAGCAGGACAGATCAGAATAGAATGTGACGTAACAAAGTGCAATTTTCCTCGAATTCCAAAAAATATTAAATCAATCTGCAAAACGTTAATTTTCACAGTGCTAAAAGAGCTATGCTATGCACCCCTGGCCGAGATTCCATACTCAGGTTTAAAATAGCATCAAAGAGGATATAATAAGACGGTGGGTAAGATATGAGTTGGGGGAGTATCTGTCGAACAGTAATAATACGCGATGCATAATTAGCCCCGGAATTTAAAGCGAGGGTTGCAAATACTATGACGGATGAGTCCGCGAGGATTCACCCTTTTTCTTCCCTTAACTACTCTTACGAGTTTCAATATGAGGTGAGTTTCCTCGGGGGAGCACGTTTCCTACGAGTCGAACTCGGAGGACCGATAACTAATGTTCAGTGTTATTAATTTCTTCTGGGATAACCTTGGAGGAAAGAAAATAACGCTGCGATGATATCTTGCAATTTATTGATTTTTAAATAAATAAAAATTGAAAAAGTTCAGCGTTCGAAGCCATCATCAAATCTAAGATATTTTCGTGCGTTACTTTAACATTACTAACTACCCGGTAGTACGTACTTAACTATCAGATCTTTGAGAAAAGACTTCGCTCTTCATCTCTATAAATAAAAATGAATCCCCGAAGTGTATGTACGCGCATAACTTCTGAACGACTGCACCAAATTGGATAATTCTTTAATTTTTGGGTTTGTTACTGTCAGGACAAGGTTTGTATAAAACTACTGGTGAGCTCTGGCATCATGAAATTTGTATAAAAAAATTGCAATAGGTGGCACGCGAGCTGTTTGAAAACTGAATGTATGGAATGCGGGAACGGGGAGGTGGGAGGGGGAACTCCGGAGGGGGGTTCACGGGAAAGGGGGAGTGGAATGGGGAGAGGGAAGGTTGAGGAGGCGGAGTGGGAACGCGAGAGGGGAAGGGGACGCGGGAGAGGAATCGGAGGCGGAAGGGGAACGGGACAAATGGGAAAGGACATGCAGGGAGAAACAATTTATTTATTAAATGGAATAGCAACGCATGCCGGGAACCAGCTAGTATTTAATAAATCAAAAACTAAATTTTGCTCTCGTATCAAAAGATTTGTAAGTGCGTACTTAAATACATACCTACTTAATTATAAACCTTATATTTATTATTAAATTATTAAATTTGTTCAAAGAAAGGTCACTATCTCAATGTCATTTGTTTTTTTACTTCCTTTAGGCAGGTAGGTTCCATAATATTAAAAAAATGCGTATGAGAAAGTCAAAATAAACACGACGATTTCACAATTGAAAATATATATTTTACTGAACCATTAAAACGGCCACCATCTTGAACCGGAACCGGAAATTTACAGACAGACGAAATTCAAAACGGGAGAAGATAGTAAAAACGAAAAAATAATAAATACCGACCAATTTTATGGAAAAAAAATTACGGGATTACGATAATTGTGGGATTTACGAAGCTGAAATATTTATAAAATATATGCTTCATTTTCTAATATTATCGATAATTTGTTTTTAAAATTGTTAACAATGCGTCGCCTTAGTTCGTATTTGTCCAACAGACCATTAGAAAATTTTTCAGAAGGAGAAGGTTTTCTTTCATTATTTCAATCAAACATTATGATAGGTGTAAGATAAAGCCATTTCCGTAAAGGTGAAGGTCTCATTAGTTTAAATAATTCTTAGTTAAGTGATTAACTATCATTTTTCACACCTTATTTTTAAGTTTAAAATGGAGATTGAACAAAAACTAAAATGGTCTGTTGGACAAATAAGAACTAAGGCGACGAATGGTTAACAAATTAGAGAGATATGAGAAATTATTTTTTTCTCTTGAACACAGTCAGTTAACTTAAAAAATCATCTGACAAAAATTTTGTAACAAAAGAAATATATATTGTAATAAAAAAATATTAATTACACTTCTTGCAAATCAGAAATTAGTAAGATTGATAATCCTATTCCTATTAAATATTATAAAGGCGAAAGTTTGTATGGACGTATGAAAGTTTGTTACTCTTTCACGTAAATGGACTTTAAAAATTCTTGCACTAATAGAAAGCAACATTATTTGCGAGTAATATAGGCTGTATATATTGGTAAGCTCTGGCGTTATGAAATTATTTATCGTACGTTATACGTTTATTGCCCGGACGAAAAGCAAAGCGTTGCTAAGTAATTGTTTGACGTGCGCTGTCATTTTGTAATTTGTTTAGGTTACTATAGAGATTCCTAAAAATTCAAATATGTATAAAATGCTAATATATAAATGCGAATGCGGGGGCAAAAGCTGTTAATTTCATAAAATACTAAATAATACAAGTTTTTTCCTAACCTAACCTAACCGAATCATCTCTGGTTAATAACTAACAAAACTAACGATGGAGCTAAACATACAAAGCTGATTCAGAAAAAGAAAGACGTGAGACCGATCATGTTAAATCTCTTCCAATTCTGTGTGATTTTATGTGTATGGAACAATACGAGTATCAGAGATAAACGCCTGAGCTTTGTGATTTATCGATAGCGACATTGTCTTGAATTTGGCCCGGCTGAAAACAGTTTATAACTTTGTGGTCAATAATGGGTTTGTTCCGCCACAGCGGACATACAAGTCCGGCGGTGAACGGAAGTGACGTCACGTGGAAAATGGGACGCCATCTTATATTGGAACGGAAGGGTTTCCGGCGGAAACCAGGGATTATTATCGAGCGGGTGGGACTTGTTAAAAATGATGGTGGGAAACAAAGGAAAACCTTAATTTTTGAGGAAAATGATTCAAAAAATACCCTTCATTTTTGATTCGAAAAAATGTATAAAGGACGTTTCTAAATAAAATTCTCTCAAAAATAAATGCGATAAGCTGTTTTAATTCAAAACGATATTACTTATATAGCGCATTTTTTTCCAAAATATCACCTCAACTGTGCTTAATATGCGTTGGGAACAATCGCTTTTAAATGAAGAAATGAAAAAGAAATCGTTAATTGTTTTTGTCTATTTAATAATGTTATTATATTGTTCCGCAAGTATTTTAGTTTAGGATTTTTTTGATAGCTGTTTTTGGCGCCATTTTCAAACTATGGTTAAACCACTTTGAGAAGATTTATTTATAGGATTCTTAATTAAAATTTTTTGAAGGTTTTTTTTTTTTACATCAACTCCACACAGTAGGCCCTGAAGAAAATAATTTCCCTCAGGGCCTATGTCATCTGGGATGCTGTGTGGAGGGTCTTTTTGAGGAGAGGAAGGAATGAACATTGGTCTGGAAGAGACCCATGTTGTAGGAAGGAGGAAACACAGAGGCCGGCAAATCATTCCACAACCGAGCTGTTGAACACAAGAACGAGTCGAAGAAACGACCTGTTCTCATGTGACAAATGTCAACTGTGTACAAATGTTGGGCACGCGTTTGGCGTGTTTTCCAACTATGCACCGGTGCCGAAGGGATCAATGATGGTAGTTCCTCGGAGCATCTTCCATGGTAATACCGGTAGAACAAGGATAGCATTCCCACCCGATGCCTGTGCTCTAAAGATTGCAATCCCTCTAATCCGATTAAGATCGGAGAATCTATCAAACGGACGAGTCGAGGGTATTTTTCAGGTATTTTGGAGCTCCAGACCAGAGGTGGCTGCCAAATTCAACCGTGGGGCGCACTTGTGATTTGTACAGGGTTAGCAGTTGTGTACTATTAAAGTATCTGCGGGCCCTGTACAGTACGCCCAGTTTTTGGGAGGCTAACTTTACTCTGGTGAAGGTGTCTAGATTAATTTATTACCAGTTTATAACCAAATTGCTGAGAAAATAAAACTCAAAACTCTTAATCAAAATAACATGTTAAGGCAAATCGAAACTATTAAATGCAAAGTTGTAACGCGTATGTAATAAAGCTTTACCCGGTTTGAGAGCATTTTAAACAGAATCTGCAAACTTGCCTTCAAAGTAAATGCAATTTCCTTGTTTGCCCGGGGAAAGTATAAAGATTGAACACAGTTCTGAAAATTGAAGCAAGGTTTTGCAAGGCAAAGTATGTACGAGTAGGTTGGTACTTACTGCCTCCGTGGTCGAGGAGTATGGCTCTTGACTAGACAGCCGGAGATCACGGATTCAAAACCCGGCGTGCGCAAGTAAATGTTATTTAATTAAATGAAGACAATATTAGCGAAACGCAATCGAAAATCTGGAGACAGAAAAATCAGAAAAAGATATTGGCATCTCTGGGACTCAAACCCAGGACCTTCTGATTTCATGGGGCAACAGACATACCAACTGAGCTAAGGTGTCTATATCCAATTCGGTCACTTTTAACTGCATCATGCTTCGACTAAGAACTACCAACATTATCTGAATTTTCTTAACGGACATATTATTTATTGGCTGCTGTCTTTATATATGGTTATATCTTTTTCTGATTTTTCTGTCTCCAGATTTTCGATCGAGTTTCGCTAATATTGTCTCCATTACAATTTGAAGTTTTACTCATAAAGTTAAAAATAAAAATAAAAAGTTATTTGTTTAGTTTGTGTCATTTCACAATTTACTCATTTAAAACAATGTACATACAGTACATTTAATGATACGAATTAGAGAAAAAAAAAATTAAGGGGAATTTTTTTTTTTTTTTTACAGTGAATAACCGCACAAGAATCTCAACTGCTCCCGTCTGGAGCCAGTGAGACTATGGCATCCCCAATTGGGGTATGTTGTGAGGCTGAAGGTAGTGGGGAGGGGAAGGAGGTGGGGAAGAGGAAGGTTGGGAAGTACCTGGCTATTCAGATCTGGTCACCAAACACGGCTAAAGCCATTTTCAAGCAACGTTTCAATTCTGAATGGTGGTCTTACACCAGGGCGATACTGATAGTATCTTCCACTCTGGAACATGCCGCAAATATACTATATATTATTTTAAATGAATTAATTGTGAAATAACACAAATTAATCAAATAAAATTTATTTGCGCATGCCGGATTCGAACCCGCGACCTCCGGACTGTAAGTCAAGAGTCTTACCCACTGGACTACGGAGGTCATCAATAATTGTAGATAATGTTAAAATCCTAGTTTTTCTTTTATCATTGGTACTACATAATAGAGTAATACGTAAAACTCTCAAAGCGCCGGAAGCCAGGGTGCCGGAAGTAAGAGCACCGGAAGTGGGAAGAGCGGCTTTAGATTTTAATACGTTTAATTTTATTTATTTATTTATTAAAAGCCCTACGGGCGTTCCGTAAATGCGTCTTATTTAATTGTTTAAAAATGGAGAAAAAAATGTTTGAAAATGTGTTAATAGAAAATGCTTTACAAAAAAACATCTTAGATGTCGTAGATGTAACGATGTAAATAAACACGTCAAGCCTATTTTATTTATTTAGGGAAGATTTTTTAATGTTTCACTCAGTGGTTGCCGAAATCACGGTACTCTTTTTAGAAAGAAATAGAGTTAATTTAGAGTTCAAGAAAGATAGCAAAAATTCGATTGAAAGTGCTAAGTACTATTTTATGTATACACGGTGAACTTCCACCAAATCAATTTGGTAGAAGCTTTTCTTATCTTTTAAGTGATCTGATCGTCCGTGCTACTCCGCTTGATGAAACCGACGTTTTTCCATCAACGAGATACCGGACAAACTCACATCTGTGCAGTGTGCAACGTGTTGGCAGCTTCTTTGTACACTTCTCGCATTCAACTTGCAAAGTTGCCTGCATGGAGATTCTAACAAGAGATTATGGGAACTGCAGACACGACAAAGCTTTGATTCGACGAATTTAAAAGCAACTCACGGCCGCTTAGCCGAAAGCAAGCTTTTCGGTTAAAGTCATTAACGTAAGACAACTACAATCGCGGTACAAAGTAAGTGGGTTGCTGGAGATTGTGAAATTCCGTTTATCACATACATCAGATCTGGGAAATATTAAAAAAAAACTTTATTTGTAGGTACGCGTACATTTCAGTTAGAGTCGGTAAGAAGATGTATTTTTTGTCAAACATGAGGAGAATGTGTCGATAAATGAATAAAAGAGGACAACAATCATATTGTCAAGCTATCGTTACATATTGCCACTCAGGTCATTGTCAAAATATTTCCGCTTTGTATTAAAATCCAAATAAATGGATTATTTCTAAACGCATCCAAAAACTAAAAACTGTTTTTGAAAGGGGATAAAATATGCTTTCAAATGTTATAACTCGAAATAAACACATAATTTTTTAAATATATAAATTTTGAATGCAAAGATAAAGAAGTTTTAAAAATGGCTCACTTTACCTTTTTTCTAACTTGAATTATTGATAACGTAAAAATAAAAATAATAAAATTCCATATTTTATCAAACAAATATATTACTAACGTTCTCGTCACCTTACTTTTTGTCACTTGATGTAAAAACAATTAGTAAAACTTTCCAAACTTAATTTTTTTTTCAAATTGTGGTCGGAAACTTTCGTTTCATATAGGTGAACAATTGAATTAATTTGTGGTCAACTTTGATATTTGAATACAAAGCGCAGTGTTTTCTCTTTCTAACACCGTTTAGATCATATTTCGAGACACAACGATTTCTACGAGATCTATATGAATTGTTCCGAAAACCAAACAAATTAGCCTGAGGAGTTGAAAATTTGATAGAAATCTGAAACTCACCTAGAATCGGCAATCAAAGTGAACCTTTCAATTGACAAAAAAAAAACAAAATGGCGCTGAATGGCCAATTGATGACAATGTTATGTTTGAATTTCTGCGAGACAACTGAGCCCATACACAGCCATTCATAAAGATATAACCCACAATCATAATCAAACAGATTTTTTAATCATACAAATGAATGTTTAAAAAACAAACAACAAAAACAGTGCTAGTTGAAAGTGGGTCACATTTAAGCAGGCTCCAGGAGAACGTGTATGTTGTAAGGGAGGGAACAATACAACATAAATCATCTTAATAAGCCCTTAAGAGACCTTCTAGTTTCCCATTTCTGGGAATACGCCTTGCAGAATATTTCTACCCTTAAATTATATTTTCTTGCAAACGGGGGCATATTTCTTTCAGGAGGACTGATAGGGAATCATTATAAATGATTTTAATGAAAACAATTTATAAAAATCTTACAAATTTTACTCACGAGGAAAGTTTTATTTGTGATGGTCACAATGGTTTTTTTTAACTGCCTAGAGCTGTTGGCGTATATGGGCTTGTGGGACTATAGGGGAACGTACTCATACTACGTGACACTTTTAGGGGGGGGGGGGGGTCTTCAAAATACCACGCTTGGTACAAATGAGCGGCGGGTGGCTTAGGTTTTTAGTCACCGGGGGGGGTTAAAAATTGCAAAAAGTTGGTCATGTAGTATGGGTACGTTCCCTAACAACCTAAATATGAAGGTTTGCTTTGAAGGGGAAATGCAAAGGATGTTTTTATAAAGATGGACGTTATGAAACAATTATATAACTTCTGATAATTAGTGGATAAAATTTGTAGCATAAACATGGGATCCTCACCAAAAATATCATAAAAATGGTCATTTATTGATGTAACTAACTAACCATCATGCCGTTTCTCCGCAGGGGTAGGCAGAGAGGACATACCGCCAAACAACTCGATCTTGGCACACACTCCTTGCCTCGTTCACATTCATACATCGTCTCATACATGCTCTTCTATTATTCCGACTCTTCACATGGCCCGACTCAAGTATCTGATTCACTTGGTCGTGCCGTTTCTTCCTCGGGCGTCCCCGACTTCTTCTTCCATTCGCATTTGCGTCATATATTCTCCTTACACTCCTTTCCTCGTTCATTCGCTCTACGTGCCCAAACCATCTGAGCGTCCCTTTCTTAATCTTACTCATCACGCTTACATCAGCTTCGCATTCTTCGCGGATCTCCACATTTCTCACACGATCGTACATGTACGATTGTATTGATTATAATCTCTTAAAAACCAACAACGGTTGAATTTTGTCATTTTAAACCTTTTAACACAATAAATAAAACACGAACGATTATAGATTTTCTCCTAGTGGTAACAAATTAAAAGAATTAACAAAACAGAATTATGTAAAACCAAAACATTAATATTGTAAGAACACAGAATGTTAAGCAAAATAAATTCGTAAAGACAACAACAGAAAAGTTCCTCACGACATGTCAGAAAAAATATACTTTACTGGTTTTATTCATATTTATTGAGCTCGCAATGGAAGACGTATGCTTTTATTATACAGTCTGTTTAAGCATACATATATATAGTATATTTGCGGCACGTTCCAGAGTGGAAGATAATCTCAGTATCGCCTTGGCGTAAGACCACCATTCAGAATTCAAACGTTGGGGTACTGCTCCAAGCTCTCTGTAAACGCATTCCTCAATATTAGGGGTAAATAGTCCACCGGTTCTTAGCAATCAAGATACTTTCTCGTAACTATATTTATTGAAAATATTATTTAATACATGAAAACATATGGAATGGAATATTGACATTAATGAAAACTTTTAAAGGTAAAAAAAGTTTTTTTCTCCGAGTGGAAAATGGTAAATTCAGCAATATAATGTACGATTTTATTCAATTCGACATAAAAAACATACACAAATTGAATATTTATTCAAATTTATCAAATTATGTATCGAATTATTGCGCTTTGTAACGCACCCCCTTTCATATAAAAATATCCAGATTATAATAACACATATAAGAAGGTTCGATAAAGGTCTCGTAAGAAGAAGACGATATTCAAATCAAAATATTTATTCTGGGTCATTGAAAATGATGCGTGTTGGAAGTTTTTGTTGGTCTTCCTTTGCACAAACATCAAAGAAGGGTCTCGTAGTTCTGGGGGAGGCAGGGCCGGATGACCCTGAGGGCAACTGGGAATTGCCCGTTGGGGTAGTGTCTAATTTGACCCAAGATAGTGACAGCTCAAAAGGAAACAAAATTTTACTTAAAATCATTTTCATCGGAAATATGTTATGCGTTGTGCATTATTTACTCTAATGCTCCGAACCGTCTGGAGCCAGAGAGACTATGACACTACCAATTGGGGCAAGTTGTGAGGCTGACTATAGTGAGGAGGGGAAGGTTATAGGGAAGAGAAAAATGGGAGAAGTACCTGGCTATTCAGGCTATCTGGAAGCCATTTAGCAACCGGGCTCAAAAAGGAGAAGATGGAGAGGTATGAAATTACGAATGTTAGAGGAGCGCGCTAGTATTTAGAGCGATAAAATCGATGCGAAAATTGTGAAAATGTTTAATAAAGCATGACTCGTTAAAAGTAGAGCAAAAATTTCCCAGGGGTTATCTAAAACAGCATTTAAAGAAACACTGAATTTTTTCATACATATAACTTGTAAAATTACTGAAATAAACGTGTTTATAATAATTTTTGGAGCATACTTTGCGATTTTTTTCTATCGAGGGAATTTTATATTATTCGCGTTTCGGCGCGGGGAATGTCTAAATATTATCTTCAAGAATAACATATATATTTTTAAGACCTTTAAAACTTAACGTGTTTCAAGGGAGATATGTAAGAAATCTGTAGAAATTCGGGTTAAGTTTCAATTCTGAATGGTGGTCTAACCAGGACGATGTTGAGAGCATCTTCCACTCTGGATAACACATATGTCAAAAGTTGCGCTAGATCGTAGCAAATTAGAAAACGGCCAACAATACAGGTAACCAGCTGAAATTCCCGAGTTCTTTTCAGTTGTAGACCGTAACACGTCAAGTGTGCAAAATTTCATCAAGGAATTTTAAAATTCTATTTTAAGGGGTAGGAAAAGGATTTGAAAAACAGGATGGATTGGCTTTTAGAAATCTCACGTAGACATTGACCTTACTCTTGTTTTGAAGGTCAAGTGTGCAAAATTTCAATTATCTCGGAATAAAGCTGTTCAATTGTATAAACATTAAATCCACGCCGCCCGCATGTCACAAACACACACATCTTTACAAATTATAAAATGAAGTCGCTCACGCTGTATGTGCGCTTAGATCTTTTAAACTACGCAACAGATTTTCATTCGGTTTTCACCAATAGATAGAGTGATTCATGGGGAAGGTTTTTAGGTATATAAATTTGCAAGTTTTCTGTAAATTGGTTGAAATACATAATCTATCTGGCCAGCGATAGAGGGCAGCGGGCAGCGGACAGTGTGCTGACTAACGGGCGGTATAGATTTGATTTGGTAGGTGGCGTTGGTTATAAAGGTTTCTATAGCCACAGCCACGTGTAGCCGGGTCTGCTAGTATATTATATAAAAAAATAGATAACATTAGACATAAGAAGAAGACGAAAAATAAGAAAACCAACCGGTCAAAAAAATAGTTAAATTATTTGCCATCTTAATTTGATTGCTTGTCCACCCCTGTGACGATTGGGGTGGTTCTCCCTCTACCCGTATATAAATTTATTTTATACGTTCAGCGGGAAATATTGGAAATTTAAGTGCCGGCTTCCATAATACACCCCCGGCGCCGCCCCTTCCGTATTTTAGATCTCGATATATCCAATTTGCTGCGGCAAGGAGATAACGGCCGACTATTTACGATTGCGCCCCGTGCCCCGTGCCCCGTGCCCCGTGCCCCGTGCCCCGTGCCCCGTGCCCCGTGCCCCGTGCCCCGTGCCCTGGTCACACGTATTATTTATTTATTATTCTAAGACATCTATTTCTTTCATAGATCGGACGTTTTACAGTTAAATAAGGACGCCCCCGTTATTATTTCCTAACACAAACAAAAACTTACGTCACCCCAAATAATCTGAACTGGCTGTTCAAAAGTTTTGTAATATGGTTAACTGAAAAGGAAAGAACAGACATTCGAAATATACTAAAGAACTAACAGGAGTACATTTTATAGACATTCTCTTTTCATATAATTACTCACTAAATTATTCAATATGTATATTGAAGTTGTTTGATTTATAACGAAATATTGGAAAATTCGACAAATAATCTTTTTTTTCTTCTGTTTTCTCAAAATATGAGAAATGCAGATGTGTTTCTTTTGATTTACATTACATTACATATAAATTGTACATATAATTTGTTGCATTTTTAATTAGTATTTAAGTTCGTAACATAGTAGGGTTAAACTGCGTTATAACCGCTGTGGGAACAAATTCAAGTAGAAAGAGCACATGTAAATAAATGTATAATTGTAAGTCTAAACTAAAGTACCAGCACGGTCGATCGAAAAGGATTGTATCGATAATTTTCGGTAAAATCTCATCGTTCCTTAGCATGACTACACATCACCAATGTATAAATAAGCAACAGTTCACCACAACTAAGAGTTCTTAATACATTCGACTTCAATTGATATCTTTACGTTAGCGATCTGCATCTGAGAAATTTCCGAAAGTTATCGATACAATCCTTACCGATCGACCGTGCTAGGGGTCCTGAGAGAAGTTGTAGGTATGTCACGTTATCGTTTTAACATCTTCTGCTTTTTCATTTTCATAAAAGACGTGTTAGAAGGAAGATTTTTCGTCGATGGAAAAAAAAACATACGACCACTTTCTGGGACTTCTACAAATAATAATAATCGAACGCGCTATATGAAAGGCATGTTATTATTACGTTATCGTTATCACAGAAAAACTGTTTTTTTTTTGTTGTGAAAAATGTGAAAATATTCACGGTATAACAACCTAATTTCATTAAAAAAATACATTTTCTGACTAATATTTTTATTCTGTGGTAAATCCGTTCAGGGTTCGCGTAAACGAACGTACATGCTCAACATGGCGGACCTTAATTTCAGATTTTAAGGGACTTTTGCTTTTGATATCAGGTTTGTATTATACTTCAGGGAGAGAATTATGTAATATAGGGCCAAAAGATCTTGATTATATAGGTCAAGCTTGTTTGGCGTGAGAGCCAAAACCCTTGGAGGATATTGTGTAAACCGTTTTGAAATTCCCTTTTAAAACGTTTTAATGTGTACGGAACTACAAAGGAATAGAAAAAAATTGATACAAAATTAACACACACTAATTGAATGCCTATTGCACTAATACCATCAACAATAATATTTTCGTTTGTTCAGCAGTTTTTAAATTAAACCACAATTTTTATATTCGACTAGCTGGTACCCGGCATGCACTGCTCTACCATTTAATAAAAAAATTGTTTATCCCAGCGTGTCCTTTCCCATTCGTCCTGTTCCCCTTCCGCCTCCCCCTCCTCGCGTTCCCACTCCGCCTTTTCCGCCTTCCCTCTCCCAACTCCCAACCCGTGAACCCCCCTCCCGAGTTCCTCTTCCCCCTCCCGGGTTCCCCTCCCCACTCCTCCCGCGAACACCCTTTCCCGAGTTGCCCTCCCGAGTTCCCCTACCCTCCAACAGGCAAATTTGGAACCTAACACAGGTACATATTTAAAATATCAACAATTGACAATTCAAGTATTAGGAAACTTTAAAAAAAAGATTATATTATTATTATTTTATTTGCTTCAATTCGCGTGGACCCGAGTCTACCGTACCGAAGGTACGAACGTCAAATGTTTGACAGGAAAGTAGGTAGAACAGTTTATATGGGAAAATGAAATGTTATTTTTACTATCTTCCTCACCATTTTTCCATATTTTCTCCGTTTAAATCTTCCCTGGACTACGACAAACATTTTAGAACCAAAATCAGCTAAATCGGCCCAGCCGTTCTCGAGTTTTAGCGAGACAAACGAACAGCAATTGATTTTTATATATATATAGATTCTAATGGCGTTGTTCTCAACTTTTCAATCGATCAATCTGAGTCTCCGATCAGCTAAGTGATTTGTTAAGTAACGCTCGATTCGCCTGTTGGTCGGAGTGTTGCGCTGTGAAGAGCGTATTTGTGCATTTGAGCCAATATTTCGGCTCAACAATTAATCAGTAGGATTGGGAATAACGACCGTAAACCACAATTTTTGAGAAGACGTCAAAAGATCCCGGAGTGGACCAGAGAACGGAAGCATGAAAGTGATAAAATCGAAAGATGGACAAATGTTGACGAATGAGAATGAAATTAAAGAGAGATGGATGAAATATTTCGAGGAGGTCTTCGAAAGTAACCCGAGTGACTGTGATCCAAGCGGTGAATCGGTTATGAACGATGATGGAGTGAATGTTACCAAAATCAGCATGGATGAAATAAAAAAATCTATTAAATGTATGAAAAATGGTAAGGCTGTGGGTTTCGACAATATTGCTGCCGAATACTTTAAAGGAGATAGCCGTATTATTCTCACATGGTTGTGCAGACTTTTTAACCAATGTTTAGAGGAGGGTTACACGCCATTAGATTGGAGAAGGGCTGTAATCATGCCATTGTACAAAGGTAAAGGGTCACGTATGGAATGTGGGAATCATAGGGCTATTAGCCTTCTTAGTACAGTGGGCAAGTTGTATGGTAGAATATTGATTGAAAGGGTAAGAATGGAAACAAAAGATAAAATATGGGATGTGCAAGGTGCTTTTATGAGTGGAAGGGGATGCATGGACCAGATTTTCTCATTGCGTATGCTCACTGAAAAGTTTCTTGCAAAAAAACAGAAACTCTTCTGTGCCTTTGTAGATCTACAAAAAGCATACGACCGAGTTGACAGGAAAAAGCTATGGAAGGTATTGTCCAAGTATGGAGTGAATAAGTATCTCATACAGGCAATTGCGTCTCTGTATGAGGGAAGCGTTGCATGTGTTAGGGTGAACGGCGATTTTACGGGGTGGTTTGACATCACAAAAGGTGTTAAACAAGGCTGCGTAATGTCGCCGTGGTTATTCAATCTATATATGGATAATTGTATGCAAGAATTGAAAGAGATGGGATTGGGTGCGAAATTGAGTAATCTAGAAGTATGTTGCCTGTTGTATGCTGATGATGCGGTGCTGATATCTAACAGTATGGAAGATCTACAGTCTCTCGTGTCAAGAATGAACGAAGTATGCATGAAGAATGAGTTAATGATGAATGTAAGTAAGTCTAAAGTCATGGTGTTTGAAAGAGAGAGTACGAAAACAGTATGCAATATAGTTGTGAATGATGAATACTTGGAGCAGGTGGATGAGTTTGTTTATTTGGGAAGTATGTTTACGAGAGATGGGAAGGCTGATAGAGATATTGAAAGAAGGGTGAATGCAGGTAACTCTATTAATGGAGGACTGAACGCCGTTGGCAGCAACAAAAAACTGTCCAAAGACGCGAAACTAGCCGTCCATAATGGAGTACTGGTACCTACCCTGATGTATGGCAGTGAGGCATGGAACTGGCAGAGGAAGGATGAAAGTAGACTGAACGCTGTAGAAATGAGATCCCTGAGGCGTATGTGTGGTAAAACCATGTATGATCGTGTGAGAAATGTGGAAATCCGCAAAGAATGCAAGGCTGATGTAAGCGTGATGAGTAAGATCAAGAAAGGAACGCTCCGATGGTTTGGGCATGTAGAGAGAATGAACGAGGAAAGGAGTGTAAGGAGAATATATGACGCAAATGTGAATGGTAGAAGAAGTCGAGGACGCCCAAGAAAGACATGGCACGACCAAGTGAATCAGATACTTGAGTCGGGCCATGTCAAGAGTCAGAATAATAGAAGAGAATGTATGAGACGTTGTATGAATGTAAACGAGGCAAGGAATGTGTGCCAAGACCGGGATGTTTGGCGGTCCGTCCTCTCTGCCTACCCCTGCGGGGAAACGGCGTGATGGTTAGTTAGTTAGTTAGTTAGTTAAGTTATTGACCAAGTCTGCATCTAACAACAATATCACGACCAAATCATTTAGATACTCGCTTGTACCTAGATTGCTTTCATTTGGCAATTCTGTTGTGGAATTGATAGATTTGTTCAACTGCACGGAATATACTAAGAAGAAGGCTATAATAACACACCTAATAATCAATTTTCCATTTCAAATTTTATTTCATGATTACTGCTCCACTAAACTGTTGTATATATAGATTTAGACTGGACAGTTGGTATCGCGTTTGGGTCACATCTAGGCGTTGTAAGTTCAAATTCTCGACTGACAAATTCCTCCACCATCACATTAGCAAAAATTTTCGCTTAAGGCTCCGCAACCGGGCTCGAAGAGAAGAAGATGGAGAGATACGAAATTACGAACGTTAGAGAGCGCTAACATTTACAGCGACAAAATCGATGCTAAGATTGCGAAAATGTTTAATAAAACACGAGGAAAATAATTCCTCTCGGGGCCTATGTCATGTTTGGGGATGCTGTGTGGAGGATCTTTTTAAGAAAGGAAGGAGTGGAAGAACTAGGAAGGAAAATGATATTAGAGGTGGGTAGGAATCTCTGAGTCAATGTATCCAGAAGTGACGGACATATGAACGTACGAATCCTTCCCTCCCACTGCGGTGTAAGGCAATATTCCGAGTGAGTACGGCTAGAGAAGTTAAAGAAACTCCTTCAACCATTCTCTCCTGATCCAGACTGCCATGCAGCTGGTGAGCAGAAGCATCCGCCGCCAAGACCTGGAAAAACCTCACCCTATGAACCCGGGCACCCCTGCTAATGAAGCGAACCACTTGGGGTGACCTATGGCAGAGGTGTTGGTTATCCAATAAATGGTTCTCAGGGCGGCGGTAGTATCACGAAAATATAAGATTAAAAGTTCACGCATTCGTGGTAGCCTGGGTGTCACGGACATAAACAGTAAGCTGGAGGAACGACAGCTTAGATGGTGTGGGGACATAAAACGGAGACAACCAGACTACACAGTGAAGCAAGCAATGGAGCTTCATCGACAGTCATCCAGAGGAAGACCAAAGAACTCCTGGATGACTCAATGCTCTAAAATACTTCAGAGAAAAGACCTGGATGAAGGCGATACTCAGAACCGAAGAAGCAAAAACCTGCGAACGAGAAGAGCCTACCCCAACAGCCTACCTAAGCAATGAGTTGGGACAGTGCAAGGAAGAACATACCGGCCTCCCAAATTGACGTGGCCTCCCAAGTTATTAAAAAAAATTGAAGAAAATAAAACAAGTTTTTTTTAAAGGGTTTGAAAACTCGAGTAAAGCCGAGTAGTAAAACTTTACTTGTAACAGACAAAAATAGGTTTGAAAAAGTTTCTGCTAGATAAGTCTTCATTTTATACCTGCTTATAATCTGATGCCTCCCTCGAGGCTTTGTTAGGAAAAAGCTGGCTAGGAAAAGCGTCGTTTTGTCGGCAGTAATTATAAATTTCCACCAGGAAAGGTCGCTGTGTGAAGGTATCAAGCTTTAAAATAATAATCGGCTGAGTCATAAGGAAATTTGCATTTTATTATACGGATAAAATTAACTCGGAGGTTAAGGCTGAAATGAGAATACAAACGTAGGGTTAGGAGGCCTTAAATTGTGGTATTTGAATGGTTAAATTAAAATATCTTTTCATGTGACAAGGCTTTGAATAGATTTAAATTTGAATAGATATAAGTGTAATATTACAAAATTAAATATGAAATAATGAAATCATTTATCCGTGATACAAGTACTCACTAATGAATTCTTTGGTAAATTTATTAAACTACTCGTTCATCGACAAATTTACTAAACTATCTCTACCTATCCTATTAATGTAATTAAATGTAATGTCTTAGTAAAATCATTATAATATGTATTATAAACTATCATAACCTGTAACTTTCTTATCTAAAATATTAAAATCCTAATTGGACAGTTGCAAACTCCTGCAACTTGCACAGGTACAGGAGGTACCATCGATACAGCGGTTTGGCACTATGCGAAACCAATACTTTGGTGTTATTGGACATGGTTAATGTTGCAATTTTGTAAACCTCTGATCACATTACTTTAAAATTTTTGTTGTTTGTATTTTTATATCATGTATGTATTTTTTTATTGTAACTTATTGTTATTATATCTCACCGTACTTTAAATTGTTGTTGCATATATTTTTATTTCATTTAGTACTTTTTTATTTCTATCGTAATTTTATTTATATTATTTCTTTCTCATGTTAAAGATGTTCTGCCTTATTTATGTATGTAAAAGCCCTGTGGGCGTAAAATAAAATAAAAAATTATTTTAACTTATTAAGTAAAACCTCAAGTTGTAATATTATTATTAGTGAAGGCATTATTAGCGACTCTCAAACGAACATTTGAAAAAAATATGCATTACAAAAATAAAGATATGTTAGTTGAAGAAGTACTGTTAAATATGACCAAAGGGGATAGGGTCCCGTTAGTTCAGCAAGGCTATGTTTCTGAGTTCATTCTTAGACGTGGCCGTGTCTTTTGAAGTAAAACTTTTTTACGCACGCTTGACTTGGGGAGTAAGCTGGTGAATGCGTGACGAGAACGTTATGAAAAGCGTGATCGGGCGAGGCGAACGGTCGGACCTTTACGCACGCTTGACTTGGGGAGTAAGAACGTAAATGCGTGACGAGAGCGTTATGAAAAAGTGTGATCGGGCGAGGCGAACGGTCAGGCGAGGCGAACGGAAGTTGAGAGGGAGATATAAGTTAGTGAAGTTTTACTTCAGTCGTGTGGTCTAAAGCTTGGCTTTGACGAGCTGAAACTGGTTACGGTCGAATAAAATTAAGTGGAATAAAGTTTTATATTCCTTTTATTATAATATATTATAATGGAATTCCACCATGAATTATCACTCTCAAAAATAGAAATATTAAAAAAATCGATAATTTTCAAACACTTACTACTAAAGACGGTTCGACTGTTATTATTTCGATGTAATGAAGAATTGGCCTTACCTGAAACAAAACAAAAAACACTGTATTAGCAGCTAAAACATACAATCAATTATACATTATGGTTAGTTCTACTTTATTTAAACTAAATGTTAGTTTTTATCATATAATATATTATATATAAATAATAATATTTTTATCATATAATATAACACTGCAGTTTAATTTTTACACAACTGATAAACACCAATTAATGCACGGGAAACTGTTGGTTTATCTATTGTGTAAAATTTAAAACATGTTTTTAAGAGCACAAGAAAGAAAATTAATAAATCATCATAAATACAAATTTCGGTTGTCTTTGCGTAACTCTGGATCAATAAACTAAAATTTGGTTTAAATTTAAGTGTCATTTTCAAAACTAGAATTGATAGTGTAAAGAATTCAGACAAGTGATAAAGTAACAACTTACAAATGTAAAATTTTAACAGAAATTTAGTTTACTTGTGACATTTTCTAAATTGGCATCGATTTTTCAAGAATTTAGACTATCCCGTAATTTTATCACCACACAATAATATTGAAAAGATAATACTTTATTTAATGTGTTTTAGGAAACAAGTGAGATTTAAAACATTTTTTAAGTAAATACAAACAACATGTGCCTACTACATGTTCGGAAATTTCAGTTCACACTAATTTCACTTAAAACAAAACTATCTACTTTTTGCCATTACTTTTAATTGTGTTATTTGTTGTAAAGGGTGTTTTTTTAGAGGTACATATACAAATTCAACGCAAATCGCTGTTATTTCCGCCTACAAAACCAATTAAAGTCCAGACTGCTGTCCAGAAACACGACGATATTAGTGTACAAAACACTTATCAGACCAGTACTTACGTACGCAGCTGAGACTTGGGTACTAACTAAGAGGAATGAGCGAGCACTGGACGTTTTTGAAAGAAAAATTTTGAGGCGGATCTTCGGACCGGTTCTAGAAAATGGATTTTGGCGCAGACGCTATAACATTGAGCTCTATACTTTGTTTAAGGAGCCAAACGTCGCAAAATTTATAAAATTGGGTAGACTTCGGTGGCTGGGTCATGTGGAGAGAATGACCGAGCATCAAGCACCAAAGTCCCTGCTGAACTCAAGACCAATAGGGCGAAGGAGCCTGGGAAGGCCAAGACTAAGATGGAGCGACAGCGTCCTCAACGACATATCTATCTTGGAGCTTCCAAACTGGAGAGAGCTGGCACAAAACCGAGATGAGTGGAGGAAGACTCTTGAGGAGGCCAAGACCCACCAGGGGTTGTAGAGCCAATAGTGATGATGATGATACAAATTCAAAATGAAAAAAAAAACACATTAAAATAATGTTAATGTCTATGATATTGACTTTATCTAGTAGATAATTTCATGCCATTATTGTTGAAATATGATTTCGGGATTGTCCAATTTTCGACAGCTTGTTTTTTTAGAGGTTTGGTTTTTAAACTGGTTAACATTGTTTCTACAGACTGTCAATTTGATAGTTGACAGTTTATTTTGTAGTCAGTACGTTTTGCCTTTTCACCATGAATAGACTGACGTCAGAACAGCGCTTGCAAATTGTGCAAATTTATTTTGAAAATCCAGATATGGCCAGAATGTTACGGTCAATGGAGAGCGCTACAGAACCATGATTACTGACTTCTTCGTACCTCAGTTGAATGGCATTTATGTGACAGAACTGTGGTTTCAACAAGATGGCACAACATGCCCACTGCGGGTGCCACCATCAATTTATTGCGGGAAACATTTGGTGAGCGCATAATTTCATGTAATGGACCTGTGAATTGGCCTCCACAATCGTGTGATCTCACACCATTAGATTACTTTCTTTAGAGGTATGCGAAGGCACTAGTTTATGCTGATAAACCATAGACTTTGGACCATTTGGAAGTCAACATTCGCCGTGTTATTGCCGATATATGGCCCTAGGTGCGCGATAATTTAATTTTTTAAATTTGTCGAAAATTGGACTTCACGATAGCGCTTCATTCTAGCTAGTCGTGGCGCTCGTATGCCCGAAATCATATTCAAACAATAATGGCACAAATTTATTTTTTAAATATAGGCAATATAATAGATATTAACATTATTTTAATATGTTATTTTCGATTTGAATTTATGTATACCTCTAAAAAACACCCTTTTATTAGCTAAGAAAGATAGAAACTAATCTCTTCCTCCAAAAACTCATAGTTCTTTTCCTTGCTTTATAATCACCGTCGTCATTAAAAGTTCACATTTTCATTCTGAAACTCTGCCTGAAATGCCTGCTGCGAAAGAAAAAATAAGTTAGCTGATTCAAAAGTTCCAAAATCCATCATTATCAAATCAATTGGTGACCCCAAATAAGCTTGAGCGTTTGGTTAATGGTTTAAATAATAATTTTTCAATAACTTAACCGTCTACCGTAAAGGTTCGAGACAAATTTCAAATAAAATTTGAAGACAAAGATCGAGGCGAAGTTATTCTTAATTAATCTTATTTAGTTATCATATTTATTTAACAAAATAACGGATTCTTAATGCAGTTAAAGCAGAAAAAGTCGATAGAAATTTTCCAGATAGAAAAAGTATTACTTTTAAAGGGCGGAATGAAATATCTGCAAGATGCCAGTTACTAAGAAAAATACAACGACAATGCACAAAACTGCACGAAGAACGAACGTTCAAAAGATGTTATAAAGACAAATTTATATCTCGTAGCAAGCAACAAACACAATGCTGACGACATTTTCCGCGATGACGTCTTATTTTTCCATTGTTAAACCGCGGAGAACAGAATGACTAACGGGTGTATAACATATTATGTTACAAAGTAATAAATAACTCCCTAGCTGCAGCCCCAAAGTTCGCTGAAACTTTTCTGATATGAGGAACAATAAATCTTAATTACGGCAGTTAGCCTGGGCCGTGACGTCAGAGGTGAACCCATCCCGCCACCCCCACCCACCCCTCTGCCGGATTCAGGATTAGGCCACTCCCACAGCGCCACAGGAATATATGGGATGGATTTATAATGTAACACACCTTCTCGTTGTTATGTGCTCCCGATACTTCGCGTTCTAAACATCGACTTGTTTTGCTTTGTTGGGGTTTACGAGCGATGATGTTTTTATAAAATAGATAGGATATCAATTTTCAAGCTCATCCTTCTTATTAGTTTGTGATCCTGGTACAAAATTATAACATAAGCTCAACAACATTTTAAAATTAACGAAGGTTTTATTGGATTTTCTGAGAACACATTTTGCAAGAATAAATTTAATTATTATATTTGTAATGCCTACGCTGGAATTTTAAAATTGTTTGTTTAACAATTGACTACACTAATTATTAGGCAAATCAAATAATACCTATACAAAAAATGAAATCATAATCTTACTCCGAGGAAAATTAATTGCTGTAATGGCTCAACTTCTCAACAATAAATAATATTAATGATAAATGAAGAACAGTACAATAAATAAACTCATAAATGAAGAACTTAAGTATTTCAGAATTAAATCAAGTTTTCAGAAATGCTAGTTGAACTAGTTATCCATAACTTCCTCGGAAATAAACAAGTAACGAAGAAGAAATTAAACAGAAAAAAATAGTTTTTACTACCAAGATATCTTACAAAGTACAGTTAAGAAATTCTGAAAATCTGAATTCGTTATTGAAGATATTTCCAGAAGCCCTGGGCGTTTTCATATCGTAATGAAAATTTGAATTATATTGTTTTTGAAATTTGAACAAAATTAATTTGAAAATAAAACAAATGAATTAGGACGTGTTATTTCACAGATTTTTGAAGTAAAACTTCTTTACGCACGCTTGACTTGGGGAGTAAGCTGGCGAATGCGTGACGAGAGCGTTACGAAAAGCGAGGCGGACGCTAGTTGAGAGGGAGATATAAGTTAGTGAAGATAGAAAGAGAGAGAGTTACGTTTCGTATTTTACTGTAGGGGTAAGAGAGAGAGGTGCGAGCACAAATTTTCTTTCTCTCTTTCTCTCATAGCCAGTTACGTTTCGTAAATCTAAGACACAGTGCAGGCCTATTGTCTATATCAAACTATAGGAGTAAGAGAGTATATAGATGGAGATAAAGAAGTTTTACTTCAGTCGTGTGGTTAAGGCACACTCGTTTTTTTTTATCCAGTTAATACCGCACGAGTCCGAAAAGCTCCGCTCTGGAGCCAGTAAGACTATGGCATCCCCAATCAGGGTATGTTGTGAGGCTGAAGGTAGTGAGGAGTGGAAGGAGATGTGAAAGAGGAAGTTGGGGAAGCATCTGGTCATTCAGATCTTGTCACCGAACACAACTAAAGCCATCTGCCCTGATGATGGACACTGTAACGCTGTCCGAAACGTTGGCTAAAGAAGGAGGTTGCGCAACACGGTATAATATCCCAAAAACTAATAACAAAAAAAACAACTAAAGCCATTTAAAGCAACGTTTCATTTCTGAATGGTGGTCTTACACCAGGACGATACTGAGAGTATCTTTTACTCTGGAATTGAACGTGAACAATTCATCAAATTTCATAGTTCTGTTTTCATTTTAGTTGTGTGGAACAACTGACCCGTGATTATATAACAACGGTTCCATGTCAACTCATAGTCAAGTCAACTTTCAAAAGTCATTAAAAACTATAAAAAAAATCATTTTAAATTCCTACTAATGTTATAAAGGCGAAAGTTTGTATGGATGTTAGTTACTCTTTCACGCAAAATATACTGAATGGACTTTAAAAATTCTTTCACTAATATTTGCGAGTAATATATGTAGGCTGTTTATATTGGTAAGCTCTGGCGTCATAAATAAGCTCTAACATTATGAAATTATTTATCATACGTTTTCTGTCCCTAACAAAACCAAGTTATTGCAAACTTCAGAAGAAAAGCAAAACAAACGGTTGCCGTGGAAACGATGTTGGCGTCGTAGTTAATATCTATTTCTAAAAATGAATCGCCAAAATGTGTGTGGGCTCATAATTTCGGAACGATTGAACCAAATTGGATAATTCTTTTTTTTTTTTTTGCAAAAGGTGGCATGCGAGCAGTTTGAAAACTGAATGTACCGGGAATTAATGTATGGAATGCAAAAAGGTGGATGGGGGAAGGGGGGGAGGGGTGGAGGAAGGCGGGGGGAAGGGGATAGGGGAGGGTGGGGGAGATGGGGGTAAGTTAAGGAGGCGGAGTGGGAACCCCCCTAATACCATGCGAGCGAAGCCGTGGGAAAAAGCTAGTAGTCCATATCCTTACCTAACGTACCTAACCTATTTCATCACTTTTAATTACTTTTCAAAGGACGTTTCTGAGTTGATATCATTCTGAGTTGTCCGGTCACTATAACAACATAACTTGAACAGAACATGAAAATTTTAGATTTTTGATGAAATGTTCAAATTCTACGAAACTACTGGCCCATAGAGGTTGTTTTAAAATATACGGTTTAATTTTTTAGGTGAAAAATTCTTTAGCACCGTTGTGATTTGAACCTAGATGAAACGAAAAATAGCGACACAAAATAGAGAGAAACACACACATCTATAGGATTTAATATAGCCTGCAAGATAATGAGATAATAACGAGGTAATGAGATTCACTTCTGCATTTGAATTACACACTTTTTTTTGCGCACCTTACAATCCGGAAGTCTCAGTTTCACACGAAAAATCAGAAACCGTCACTTTGGATTGAGATTGTAAAATATCTATGCAAGATAGCTTCTACATTTCAAAGACAATAAGAAGCATTATTTCGCACTCTTTCTGATAAAAAGTATATATTTTTGCATGAGAGGAAGAGAGATATACAGTTTTTAATATGTAAAGTCGCTCGGGACGTTTTTGGTCTTGTGAGAATATAATGCGATTACGTGTTTTGGGATGTATTTATTACTAAACAAGCAGACGGGTTAATCTCTTTTAATAAAAAAAAACATTATTTACGGTTGGTTTTGAGACAGCCAATGCATTTTCCATAGAACATCAAATTAAGATGTTCGTGCAAGGTTAGAATTTGCAGTGACAAGGTTAGCGAAACGAAAATCGATTACCAGGAGCACACAATAGCGAAGGAGATGTGGGAGATGGCAATAAACACCAGACCTCCTGTACTAAGTAACCGTCTTGAGGGGTTCGCCCTACACCGAATTCTCTAATGTAATTAGTAGGCTTACTGTTAATTAAATGTCACTAATTAGAATTACCTTTTATCGGGCGGGGTGAGACACACAGATGCATTGCCAACTGGTGAGAAGAGGAAGGCAACACGACGAGTGCGAAAACAAGGAGGGGTTGTAAGGAAACTTTGTTTATCGTACTAGGAGCAGATGAAAGAGAAAGGGTGGTATTTAAGGTTGTTTTTCCTGTCACAGTTTCAGGCAGTCAAACACAAGGACATTTAGACCTTGTTGATCTTGTATTTGGGTACTGTTGTTTGGTTCGTAAAACTTAGTATTGTCGGTTATTAAAAAGCAGTGGCGCCCTAAAAACGACGATTGTAAGAAGGCTTAATAATAATAATAATATGGCTGATTTATAAAGCGCCATTTTCGTGAAAAATCACCTCAAGGACGCTGTACATATAAACATATCCTACTAATATTATAAAGGCGAAAGTTTGTATGGGTGTTTGTTACTCTTTCAAGCAAAAACTACTGAACGGATTTTAATGAAACTTTACAATAATATAGCTCATACGTCAGAATAACATACAGGTTATAATAGCTCTGGCATTATGAAATTTGTATGAAAAAATTGCAATAGGTGGCACGCAAGCTGTTTGAAAAATGAATGTAACATGGAGGGGGCGATGAGGAGTGAAGAGGGGGAGGTTTGCCTCATTTCTAAAAACGGATTTAGCTAAAACATGAAGAAAAAAACGCTATTTTACTTTTTTACATGAGCTCCATACATGAAGCCTTGCCGAAAACAATTTCTCTCGGGGGTTGTCATCTTTGAGGATGCTATGTAGAGGGAAAGGAAGGAGACGAAGTTCTGGGAAGGAAAGAGATATGAGGGGTGGGTAGGAATCTGTGAGTCAGTGTTTCCAGGAGTGCGGACGTATGAATTCATTCCTCTCATTGCAGAGCTAGGCGATTAATCGAAAGAGTCCGGCAGGAGAGGTAAAATGTTCTCCCTCAACCAGTCTCTACAGATTCCGTCCGCCACACAGTGGTGGGCAGACGCATTCGCCGCCAAGACCTAGAAGAGTGAAACTAGGCACCCCTGCTAAGTCACCAACCGCAGCGAATCTCTTGTTCGCAACGTTCCCGGGGCGGCGGTACCCAGTTGGTACTTGTTTATGGGTGGGATTATTTGTCATTTGAAACGTTCGTATTTTAGTAATTCAAATTAGAATTTATCAACTTTTTAACTTTGTTATAACTTTGAATTTCTGCGTGTTTGTCCATCTGCCTATGTGTCTGTCTGTGGCATCGTAGCTCCTAAACGGATGGACCGATTGTGATGCGTTTTTTTTGGTTTGAAAGCTGACGGGATCGAGATGGTTCTTAGCTACAATTCATGAAAATCTGTTTAGGCGTTTCACGGTCTCACGGGTTTGAAAATGGATTTGCGTTTGCATCTATATGGGACGAGTGGGATTGCACTATCCTCCCCACGTTCTGGAATAAAGAATTACTATTAATTATTATTATTATTACATAAAATTATGAATATTTTAGTTATTTATTTTATTCGTTTTACGAAAGGCAGAAGAAAAAAATACAGCAAACTCACAATATGTTGTTTTTATTAATTAACAAGCTGGGTCACCCGGTTAGCAATCTCAGGACAACATTCGAGAGTGTTCAGAAATGTTCCACAATGATGTTACCGATTCCCTATTCCCGAACATTCCACGACATACTCCGGCCCTCATTCCAGAACCTTCTAGAGCTCTATGGAACCTTCTAGAACTTTCCGGAAGACTGTTCTAGAAATTTCAAGAGGGCGAAACTTCCAGCCTTTATATCTTCAAAAGCACGCCCTTCAGGTAAAAACGGGAACCGTCATCCTGGAGGGGGGAAAGAGATCTAACTCACCATATAACTCTCTTGACCGTAACGGGACTCGTTTCTGAGCTTTTGCGACCCTCACACTTTCATACATTATCTCCTATAATATACTAGCAGACCCGGCCACACGATGCTGTGGCTAACGAAACACAAAACCATTACCCAACCATTATAAAATCCACATCACCCGCTTGCCAGCTGCCCGCTTCCCGCTGTACTATAATAAGCATGTATTATTCTTTTTCTTTATATATTTTTCTTTGAGGCATCACCGAGGAACCGGCTAAGGGGCGCGGAAGCTGAGTGTGGTTCACTACTAGACCGAACGTCATGCGCATTCTTGCTGGGACTGCCAATCGATTGGAGAGGACTCCCAACCATTTGCCATGCCCTTATTACTTATCTACTGTGTCTTCCTCCCAAACAGGTGCTTGTAGGATACGCTGGATAAAATCACCCAGCGCTTGCCACCTCGTGGACTTTCACCAACCTGTCCCATTATCTTGTCTATTTTTGTTATACTAACACATATTGTATCTGTATATTCCGCTAAGCACTTGCATACTGCTTGCTAACAACGTATGCAGGGACATTAGAGGTCTAGTTTCGTTATCAAATGTAGAGTCGTTTTTACCAAAAAAAATTAGAGTCCTTGCAAGAGCCTTGAAGGGGTAACCATCTGTTACCTATACCAGGGCGGGTATGTGGTGAGTCCTCCAAAAGCATGTATTATACATATGAACCTTCTTTTTGAATCACTCTCTCTATTGGTGAAAACCGCATGAAAATCCGTTGCGTAGTTTAAAAGATCTATGCGCACATACATTTTGAGCGACTTCATTTTATAATATGTAATGATGATGATATTGATTATTATGTTATTTTTCGAAATTAAATCATTACATGAGTTTTTGTCAAAAACTCTGTTCATTCTCCTGTTACCTTATACAACCCATCACAATCATTGTTTGAATGGTTTTCCAATAATTTTATCATCTTATAAACAACGAATAATAATGTAAACCATATTCTCCATTCAAACCACCCCTGTCGGCGTAAAATGTAACCATAATTTTAATGATTTTCCGGACATTCAGTGGTTCCTAATGAGCTGTATTTTCTATTTCAAGATGCTGCGTGAAACAAATATGCTTTTGATTCAATTTGAACTCGTCTGCTTCTCATCCTTACATCTTACTTCCTCCTGTCCCATTCCTGTTTTCATAGTTACCTAGTACTCAGGGAGTAGTTATTTATTTTTAGTATATGTACAATTTATTGAAGATAAATTTAGATGTTGTTCCACAACAAATAAGCGAGAAAAACAAAGTATCTATTTCTTTTGTCGGTTGACCGAACGAGTTTTATAAATAAAAATCAATTTATTTATTGTTATCAGTTTAATTTGTGGAACTCCATTTTAATTGTTATTTCTTTTATGTATTATATAATACTACTAGCTGACCAGACAAACGTTGTTCTGCCAAAAATTATTTCTAGTGAATATTTTGGATGTTAAATAAAAAATAACGAATGTATTGTAAGTGTGTGGGGATGGGATCTATGACAGAAAGAGGAATGGAGCGTTGTAGACGATGACCGCCGATAAAAGCAAAAAAAACACCAACTAAAGTAGGAAAATGTACCTAATAAAGAAAATCTATATGAATTTCGAAGAGCAATTGAGTGTACGATATTTTTTCTCAATCCGTCTTTAGCCAACACAAAATCGATGGTTTGTCCATGCTAGAACATGATGCCGAATGAAATATTAAAATGACGCGACGCTTCTCGTGAATGTCTTGGGCATGTGTGGATGAAAGTTCGATGAGGCGGACGTAGCGCCATCTGTCGTTCGACAACATAAATAATTTCGTTCTGTTTGAAATAGGAAAGACGGTTAGATTTGTTCGTATAAAAATACTAAAATCGTGATTAAAAAATTGGAGGGTGGGGGTAGGAGGGTATTTTTTGATTCCAAATTAAAAAAAATTGTTAAAAGAGATTTTTTTTTCTGGGTTGGGACACCCTAATCATAATCAAACAGTTTGTTTTGAACAAATTCTGCTACGTAATTATAATTACGCGTGAAAGCTGTTTCGTCTTATGAAGGCATTATCAAACTGTGGTTATACCACTTACAGACGAAGCATTTATATTATTTCCAGATAAGTATTTACGATGAAAAAAAATTATTGCTTTTATTTTTATTACCTACGCCCTCACTAATTTCTGAATAAAACGGCTGAAATCAATGGTAATTATCCTTTTAAAGTTTCCACAATTACTGTATTGTTTAAATTTGACTGAAGGTCGTTATTCTAGTCTAGTTATTACCAAATGATGACTCACGGGTATATCATTCAGCATTTATTAAGTATTTGAACATATCTCTGAGCGGCGAGCGAATTATATTTTTTTGCTGATTTATCAAAATAGCTTTCGAATTATTAGAATTTTTGTTAATTTCCAAATATAATAAAATGTTTTCATATACTAAATAATAGATATCATTGAATATATAAAAGGAATAAAAATTAAAATAAAAGTTACGTAGTGAATTGGGCTACGTAAATATCAACGAAGAAACCGATTTTCTTTAATGTATATATTTTTTTAGTTGAATATATGAAGTATTGGAATCTAGGTATAACAATCTAAAACAATTCTTGTGAACTTCTACAATTTAGATGCTACATTATTTGCGAAATAGAAAGGGTCTGTATGATGGCCTATTTGTAATCTCGCGTTATGTAAGGGAGGTACATAAAACATGACAGTGATGGTATGAAGTTTATCGCGATGTCGGATATTATGGCTATATGGCTCGCATTACGTCAATAAAGCGACACTCGTCATTATTTCCGCGGATTATCACCGGAACTGTTCGCTTGATGTTCACACATTACAATAATTTTTACAGAGCCCTGTTTTACCGACTCCTCCAGGCCTATCTACTTTACCGACGCGGCGTCGTCGTAAACACGAGTCGGAAGTCAGGCTAAGTGGATTTGGGATACGTCGTCAACGGAAATGACTGCATTAGTTCTCACGTCGGCTACGACAGAACTCACATAATGTTTTTAGAATAACACCACGTGAGCTGTGAGCCGCTCGGTGTTAGCTGTTAACAGTGTTAGCTGTTATCTCCCGCCGGTAAAAGGTTATGTTTATGTGGCGATGTTAAAAGGAATATAAGATGACACTTGTAAAGAAAACGTGAAAGTAAAGTCCATCGAGTACCTATTATGATGTTTTCTTTAGTTCCTAAGAAAATGGGAGTTTTTTTGTTTCACGTAGTGGAATTTCACCATAATATTACGATTAAGAAACACTGATAACATCATATTACTACTTATTAAGTGGATGCTAGGATGACTGGACTATAACTACTGTAAATTGCATCAAAAGGGAGTGCAGCTTTGCGGATATCCCTTTCAAGGATGCAGGTGGATGCAGGTTACGATACTACGAGTACCATATTAACAAGAAGAAGACTTGTGTGTTTAAAACTGGATCGGACTGGTGTTTTTCTTGGTTATTTTGGCGTTTTCGGACTGGTCCGGCAAGATCAGGAATCAATAAGTGGAAAAATGTTTACAAGTGTAATAAAAAAAAATCAAAAACTTTAATAGGCGTAATAATTGAAGAATCCTATTTTTACTTCTAACAAGACAACAAATAACGAAAAGAAAAGGATTAGGAATCAATGGAATGTGCTCAAACGATTAGTTTCAACAGTTTCTTTCCCTTTAAGACCTATTCACATACAGGCGATATTCGCTGCCGCTATGGGTAGCTAAAACCGAGTGGGTATACTGCATTCTCACTCTTTAAACCTAGGCGGATTTCGCTTCTGATGGGTAGCGAAATCGCGTGAGTCACATTCGTGCCATCCTTGAATAAATAAACAATCTGTAATCGTGCATGACCAGTAAAAAAACCATCTTAATATTTAAATGCAAAACAAGCGAAAAGATACAGCCTATCCGGCTGGATGGCGGAATAGACGAGGTTCTAGTATCGCGCTAGCCGCGAAAGCTCATGAAATCTCATTTGATGTTTTTCGCTACCCACAACGATAGAATATTGCTTATATCTGAATACGTATTTAAATAATCGGTAACGTAGCAAAAATGGAGTCGGCGTAGTCAGGCGTCTATGCGTCTTAAGCGACTTTACGGTGAGATAAGGTAACACGAGGCCTAACTGCTGTAGAGAACCTTTCTCTCGATGAGTTTTTTTAGAGGCTGGTGAATTTAGGAAAGAAATTTAGTCCTGATCTGTCACACAGAAGAGGTTAGACATGTATTGCGCATAACTGTTTGATCCTTGTAAGTATAAACAGTGTTTTTTTTGTAATATTGCACAAGATTCCTAACAGCCCGGAGCCAGAGGAACAATGGCACCCCCATTTGAACAAAAAGGTAGTGGGAGAGAAAAGAATAAAGGCAAGTGGGGATGTGCCGCACTTAAGACAAATGATCTTACAAAAAAGGACAAAGCGAATATGCAGAACAGTTTACTATTTATTATACAAAGGGTTCATCCCTTTGTATAATATGTAACACTCTACCAGAAAAGTCCACACCAATTGGAAGGTTCAAGATGTATTGTAGGAGCTATATCTTGAACCATATAAAACATGAAACATATTTTTAACTTTATGAGTAAAAATAATCCGAATCGGATATCGACACATTGGCGCAGTGGTTAGCGCAGTGGCCCGGAAAGCCGACGGTTCTGGGTTCGAGTCCCCAATATCTTTTTCTGATTTTTCTGTTTCCAGATTTTTGATTGAGTATCGCTAATATTGCCTTTATTTAATTAAATTTAAAAAATAATTTGCAATATGAAATGTAACAATTAATTAGCTGTAAACTTAAATGTACGAATTACTAAAATAAAATTAATGAATGAAGACTAGATTTTGTCATTTTCGGTTCTGTGAAATTTAAATATGCACAACATAAAAACAATTTACGGTCAAGATCAAAGCACGAATGGCTGAACCGCTAAAATAATAATAAAAAATATTTTAATTGTCGAAATATATCAACTGCTCAATTATAAATTTCATTTAAACGACTTACAACTTTATACCCACATTCAGAAACAAATTTATGAAACGTTAGTTATACTTCTTCGTAAATTTATAACAGGAATATATATACACAAACTAGTTATAAAAAGTAATATAAAAATATTTATTCAATAAAATCAACGCTCCTTTGATGGTAATAATCAAAACAATATTAAAATATCCAAACAAAATGGATTATAAAAACACACAAATAACGAAAAAGATTTTGGTACAATCGGTATTAAAAAATATATAAAATAATCCCAATGTGTCATGTTTTTCTAACCCTATATGAAAAACACTAACATTGTTTCGATAATTAAAACACCGAATTTTTTTTGTCGAATAAGCTCGAATTTCGCTGCTCTTAAAATTGAGCGAAATTTTCCCAGCTTAATCAATTTCGATTGTTTTAGCCCGAAAAAAAAACTGTATTATTTTTTTTTTTATTTCGAAATCTTCTCGAGTGTCATCGAGGGGAGGCATAAAGAGAGATACAAGAGTATGGACGTGGACAATCACAAATTTTGCCAATGCCACCGCCAACCACCCCCTCCCACTCCACCCCTTGAAGAGGTTGACAACCATTCTGCCGTTATAAGTAAAAACACAACAATTATCAAAATTAGCAAAAATGAGTTGAGTGGGGGAAGCTTTTAATTTAAGTATCGGATTTGTATGTATTGCAAAAAAGTTTTTTTTGTATTAAAAAAAGATTATATATTATTTGATGTTTTCGCAATTTTACCGCTGTTGGTACCTAAGTAAAAACGGTAAAAACGAAGTATCATTTTTTTAAATCTAAAAAAAGAGTTCCTACTTTGAAATTTCTGCGTTTGCACTTAATTTACGAACGTACAGCTTTATCTACCATGCACTGCGGCATTGTCGTAATAATTTTGTATAATTTCACATTTAATTCATACTATATTTTCGCCCGTTGCACAACCAAAACAACCCCCATAACAACCACTAAATCAACCATCACAAAAACCAATACAACAGCCTATACAACAACCATCACAACAACCACCACAACAACCAAAACAACAATCACCGCAATAACCACAAACAACAACCACCACAAAAACCACCATAATAACCAACACTATCTACAATCACCGCTACAACCACCAAACAACAACCACCACAAAAAAAACAAATCAACCACAACCATAACCACCAAGCAACCACCATCAAAACAAACAACAAAACAACTAGCCCTTCCCCTCTTCCCACAGCCTTAAATAAGCCACAATCCCACAGGTTCCTGAAAATTGGGAGAATTTGGAACTCTTGTGCGGTATTCACACAAACCGAAGGGTCTTTTTGTGCCACCATTTAATAAGATTGAAACTTTGTTCTCATCACTATCTATTTATTGCATATAACCAATGTTACAACTCTTCTTTAGTATGCAATGAAGAAGTGCGTAAGCATTAATTATCTAAAAAAACATATCTATTTCTCCTGTGCGGCTATTCTCGCATATCGAATACCGCATGAACTAAATATGTATCCTTAGTGGTTGGGCATTTACACAATACATAGCTACACTTACCTACATACATCTCTATACATCATCAAACCTTTGTTAGTGTTGTCACATGTTATTTCCTACCCATCCCTATATAATTGTCATTTTTTATGTCACCCACATCAGTCATTAATCGACCATCCCCGCAATACCGCTTACCGCATCCGCAAACCGAATCCCGCATACCGTAAATAAAGTACCGCAACAACATAGTTATACAAGTGCATGATAAAACCCGCCAAGATAGAAGGAAGTGCCAGCGTAGTAAATCCTTTTTTTTCCTTTCCTTTACGTACAATCTCTCTACTTATGCAGTGGTCTTTTACACACATTTCACATCATCCAAGGTCCTCCGAAATCCACATAAATCAGTGATGAAATCGCACATCACTTAGTTTAAAAAAATGTCGGAACCAAGGGTTTGCGATCCGTTCCTCCCCAAACCACCCGCACAGGAGAAGGGGGAGGCTTGCGGATGTTTTAAGGGTGGTAACATTTTTCGCAAATTGGACGCAAGCAGGGCCCGACGCATTTCATTCATTACGGAATTATTTTGAATTTTTCATAAAGGGGGAGAATGCCGGTTGGTATTTCGCGTTTGTGTTCCGCTAAAATACGAACGGCTGGTAATGGGACCAACTCTGGCGAGAAAAAAAATAACATGCCCGACAAAATGCTTTGCGGATTTTCATATATTAAATAATGTTTTTCGTTGAACAGTCTCGCTTATTAACTATTCACAGTATTGGTAGGGATGCGTAGATTATGGGGCAGGGGGAAATTGTGAAACGTTAGAGGATTATTATTTAAAATAACAGATATTCTTGATACACGCGTGCGCGCTTTTCCGTATGTGTAAGTGTATTTTTATACGTAATACTCCATACATAACAAAATGTTACTTATAACAACAAATTTCAAGGCGTTATCTTTTTCTTTTTTTTACATGAGCTCCATACAGGAGACCCTGAGGAACATAATTTCCCTCAGGGCCTATGTCATCTTTATGCTCACCTATGATGCTGTGTGGAGGGTTTTTTAAGGAAAGGAAGGAGAGGAGAGTTCTGGGAAGGAAAAGGGTTTAAGGGGTGGGTAGGAATCTTGGGTTCAGTATATCCTGGTCATCCGCATCCAAGACCTAGACAAACCTCACCCCATGAACCCGGACACCCCTGCTAAATCACCAAACGTAGCGAACCATTTGGGGTGACCTATGGCAGAGGTGTTGGTTATCCAATATGTTGGTTCCCGGGACGGCGGTACCCATTCCCGCCTCCCAAATTAATTCTAAGAGAAAGCAGCCAATGAAACATTAATTTGAAACACGATTGTTAACGGATCCGAACAAGTGAAACGATGGCTTTCGTAAATGGTAAATGTCCTGTAGTTGAAGGATTATGTTTCCGGAGTAGGAGAAACGTAAGTGGAAGGTTGGGAGATACCTGGCTATTTAGATCTAGATAATGAACATATATTTTTTAAATTCTACGATTCTGTACTGTGGTCTCTCGCCAGGGATATACTAAGTGTATGTATATTGCGCCCTCGAACGGGTAAAAAATATATATTTTTTATTTTAACGCTTGTAGGGCTTTTACATATAATGCAGTGCATCTTTTTTTAAAAATAACAATGATAATTAATATTTAAAAACATACAGGTAACGGAACGGAATCACTCTTGATTCTAAATTCATATTTGATGTACACAGCAAAAACCCACAGTGGTTTCTTATATAGACAGTGCCTTTACTCTTGTTTTTAAGGTCAAGTGTGCAAAATTTCATCAATCTCCGTATAAAATTGTATGTAGATTTGTTTGATAAAATCAACCTGACAAACAAAGATTTTCTTATTTTAAAACATATATTTCCAATTTTCAACACAGTTGTACCATCTCTAGGGCCGGCTAGTAGTCAATTACAAAGAAATGCATGTGTGTGTATGTACATAAGTGTCATGAAGCGTTGATAAACCATATTATTATTATCTTTATAACCATTTTGTATTAGTCAGAAGTACACTGGAATATGCTTCGCCAATTTGGAACCAGCAGTACAAAGTATACATAGATAGTGTCTAAAATTCAGACCTTTAAAAATCGAATTTAGCCAGGACTCACACCTCTCGAGATCCACGTAAAAACATTAGGTGAGAACTCTCATAGTTAGTTAGCTAAATTATCAACAGATGTCCGGAAGGTACAAAACTGTGACTAGCCAAGGAGATTTTCTATAAATGACGGTTTTTTAAAAGGATATACCTCTTTCCTCTTCGTCGCTTCGCTGAAACTACATCTAATTAACTACTCCTTGGTCTGTCTCGGGTAGTTTTGTATCTTCCGATTATAAAAAATGTAATTGGAAATGATAACAAATAAATCAAGAGTTCCTTAGAATTTGTCCTGAAGATGAGTCTTTATTTTACCGGTTCCTTACCTTAAAACTTTACATTTGATCCTACGAGTCGGATAGTTTAACGCGAGTGATTAAATTAATAAAAAAGAACCAGCACTGAAGAAGGAACCAGAAATGCAGCCAGAATCCATCAAGCAGATTCCAGCATCCAGAAGACATCACGATAAAAAGGGCAAGTGACCAATCCATTCCATACTACCCACCTTACCATAAAAATCCTAAAAAAAAAGAAAGCAAAAAATTTAATGACATCAATATTGTGCATTTCTCATAAAAAAAATTGTTGCAAGCCGGTATGAACAAGTTTACAAAAAAATAACACGACATTGCAGCCGGCAATTAGATTATCGCAAAAAACTACAACAATGTTATAAATTCCGGGATTAAAAGAAAATTTCTCCGAAATAATCATTTGAATTAACCGCGAAGCCGATAAAACAGTTTGTTGCTAATAATACTCTATGGGCGAAATTTAACGGCTTGTCGATTATCGCAGATCGTGTTGTGACGGATTGAGAAGTTGTCAGTGGTTATTACAGGATTAATAGTTTTAAACGGTTATTGTGATAAAATAATTGGATAACTCTGTAAATTGTAAGTACCTGATTTGATAAAAATGGATTTAAAAACGCTAATCGGTAAAAGGGGAATCTGTAAGGGGAAAGTCACGAGATTCAGAGAATTTTTGAACAAAATTTCGTTGACACAAAGTGAGCTAGGATTACGTATAAAACATTTCGAGCTTTTAATGGATCAATTCGAGGAAATTCAAGGTAATATAGAAGCCTTATCTCCCGATGAGGGCGATCAAGAAAGGGCGAGCTTTGAAAACGATTATTTTGATGTTTTATCCAACGCTAAAGAGAGGTTAGGTTCGGACCATTCCGCAGGCAAAACAAACAACAACATTAAACTGCCGATAATAGAGTTACCAAAATTTAAGGGTGATTACTGCGAATGGATAGAATTCCGAGATGCGTTTATATCTTTAGTAGACAGTAATTCTAACCTAGATGCCGTTCAAAAATTTTATTATTTGCGTTCTTGTCTAAAAGGGGAAGCGCTTAAGCTTATAACAGCATTGCCAATGCAAGTTGACAACTATTTAATGGCCTGGGAGATGCTCACGGACAGATACGAAAACTCAAAAATAATTGTAAATAATCATGTAAACGCGTTGTTTAAATTACCGGACTTAAAAGCAGAAAATCACGTCGCAATAAGAAGCCTATTGGACGAGGCACAGTTGCATTTAAAATCGCTAAATAAATTAAATATAGCTACGAAAAATTGGGATGTAGTATTGATTTATTTGTTATCAAACAAGCTAGATTCAAATACAAGGGCTCATTGGGAACAATACCCAACAAAAAATAATCTACCTACCTACGAAGAATTTATTAAATGTTTGTATACAAGGGCCCAAGTATTAGAGGCCTCATCAAATAACGAAAAAAGAATTAATCCGGGAAAAACGAATCCGCATAATTATAAAAAGGAAGCTATGGTTTCATTTTCTGCACAAAAATTAAAATGTTTACATTGCAACGATAATCATAAGATTTATTATTGCCGCAAATTTTTGGAATTGAAGCCAAAAGAACGAATTGATAAAATACACAAATTAGGCGCTTGTTTAAAATGTTTAAACTTCGGTCATAAATTAAAGGATTGCAAATCAAAATTTAATTGCCGTAAATGCGATGGCGTAAATCACAATACGTTACTTCATTTTAAACAAGAGGAGGAATCAAAACACGAAAGGGCATCAACATCTTCCGCGAAGGAAGCGCCTTTGGTAACAAATCATGCCGCGAAGGTAGAACCAAATTTCGTGTTATTGTCCACTGCCATCATCAACATAAAGGACGATGCCGGACAATCAATTCAAGCAAGAGCTCTATTAGATTCTGGGGCACAAACTAATTTTATAAGTAAGGAATTTGCAAAGAAATTGAAATCAAAAGAGAAAAGGGTCAACATTCCTGTTACGGGAATCCACAATAAGATTTTAAATATAAAATATAAAGTGGAATTCAATATAACTTCAAGCTATTCTGAATATAAAAGGAATATAGAATGCCTGATAATACCTGAAGTGACCAGTAACCTGCCACAAATTTCCTTTCAGAGAAAAGACGCGGGGATCCCTAGCGGTCTCCAATTAGCAGATCCGAACTTCAACATTACCAGCCCGATAGATCTGCTACTGGGAGCGGAGGTGTTCTGGGAAGTCTTGCATACCGATCGAATGAGAATTGGAGATGCTGGACTCACGCTACAAAGGACCGAGCTAGGATGGCTTGTCGCTGGACCTATCTCCACTCCGAAACCAAAAAGGCCAGTAAATTTCTGTAATTTATCCTTAAATTTATTGCATAAGCAATTAGAAAGCTTTTGGAAAATAGAGGAACTAACTCCTGTAAAACATAGAAGCTACGAAGAAAGAGCATGTGAAGAGAGCTTCTTACGCACGCATGAAAGAGATGAGAAAGGACGTTTTGCGGTAAGATTACCGCTGCGGCCCAATATTAATCAAATGGGTGAAACCCTAAAGGTGGCTGAAAAAAGATTCTATAATATGGAAAAAAAATTTCTTGCCAATAAGGACCTGATGCTAGATTATAAAAAATTCATGAAAGAGTATCAGGAATTGGGGCATATGACGCTGTGCGAAGCACCGCCAAAAGATAAAATTTATTATTATTTGCCACACCATGCAGTGATGAAGGAGTCTAGCACGACAACCAAAACCAGGGTCGTGTTTGACGGATCAGCCAAGTCATCAACCGGTATATCATTAAACGACGCCCTCATGGTAGGGCCAGTTTTACAAAAGGATTTATGTGCGCAATTATTATTTTTCAGAAAGCACCAGTATGCATTAACCGCCGACATCGAGAAGATGTATCGTCAAATATTGGTGCAGCCTGAGGATAGAGATTTGCAGCGCATAGTCTGGAGGGACTCTCCGGAAGAAGAAATCCGACACTATCAACTCAATACTGTCACCTACGGTTTGGGACCATCATCCTTTCTGGCTACCAGATGCTTGGAACAGTTAGGAACAGAAAATCAAGAAGCATACAGAAAGGTCAGTCGCATCCTAAAATACAACTTTTATATGGATGATTTGATAACTGGCGACGAAAATGAGGCAGATTGTCTCACTATTAAGCAACAGTTGAGCAGCATTTTGGCATCTGCTGGCATGAATTTACGAAAATGGCGATCAAATTTACCCTCTATAAGTTCGAAACCAGAGAGTGATACAGATATGATTATTACTGATAACCCCAAGGAAAAGAAAATTCTAGGGTTGTCATGGAATAATCAGCAGGACTATTTTCAGTACATTGTAGAGCCCTTAGAAGCCTGCGTTAAAAGCAAACGCCAAATGTTATCATGTATCGCCTCTACCTTTGACCCATTGGGACTGATAGGCCCAATAATTTTAGTCGCAAAACTGATAATGCAAGTAATTATTATTTTTAATTGTAAAACTAACGTTTTTAAGACAAGATTTTTTATGCATAGCACAAAGGGTAACAATTATTATAAGTAATAATTATCAGCCTGAAACACTCATCCACATTGAAAAATCTTCCGAGAAAAGATACATGACGCCAACGGGACTTGAACCCGTGTCCTCTCGATTGCCGGTCGATTGCTCTTGACCACTGAGCTATGGCGGCTTATCTCGTACCCGCCAAATGATTCAATATATGCTAGTGTTTCATTCAACAATTATTGCTTATTATATTTTTTCCACCTGAAAACAACAAAAATAAAGTTGGTTGTTTTCAGGTGGAAAAAATATAATAAGCAATAATTGTTGAATGAAACACTAGCATATATTGAATCATTTGGCGGGTACGAGATAAGCCGCCATAGCTCAGTGGTCAAGAGCAATCGACCGGCAATCGAGAGGACACGGGTTCAAGTCCCGTTGGCGTCATGTATCTTTTCTCGGAAGATTTTTCAATGTGGATGAGTGTTTCAGGCTGATAATTATTACTTATAATAATTGATAATGCAAGGTTTGTGGCAAACTAAGATTCAGTGGGACGAAGATGTTCCATCTGAACAGATGAATGCGTGGAATTCATACATAAATGAATTACCTCTTTTAAATAATTTAAAAATACCGAGAAAGGTAATTTGCAAACATCAAGTTAAACTGCATCTGCATGGATTCTGTGACGCCTCGGAGAGGGCCTATGCAGCATGTATATATATAGTGTCTACTGATGAATCGGGAAACACAACTTCTTATTTAGTCACATCAAAATCAAGGGTGGCACCGTTGAAAAGCATATCACTACCAAAGCTGGAGCTTTGTGGTGCTGTTTTACTCACAAAATTAGTGAACTATGTCAAAATAGCTATGAACTTAAATGAAATAGATACAACCTACTGGTGCGATTCCATGATAACGCTATTCTGGATTCGTGGACAGCCAGCAAGGTGGAACACATTTGTGGCCAATAGGGTGGCTGAAATCCAAGAGTCCAGTCAACCCGCACAATGGAAACACGTAAGATCGGAGGATAATGCGGCGGACGTTTTATCCAGAGGCGCGACGGTGTCGCAGCTACTAAAGTCTGACATTTGGTGGCATGGACCCACCTGGTTGATTTCAGGCGATTACCCGATTACCAGCAGTGAAGTTACGCCGTTGGATCTACCAGAAGAAAGATTAAAACTAACTTTAATTTCAGCCGTAAAACAGGATTGGGAAATATTTTCCAGATACTCTTGCTTAACTAAATTGCAAAGGGTGACAGCTTATATTTTAAGATTTATATTTAATTGCAGAAATTCTTTGTCCAGGCGTAGCGGAGCACTAACTGTTTACGAATTGGAGAATTCACTTCACTTATTAATATCTCGTGCACAATGTTTTGCATTCCCCGAAGAGACGAGGGCCTTACAAGCCGGGGTAAATGTAAAGAATAGTAGTAGGTTAAAGTCATTAAATCCTTATTTGTTTAAGGATTTAATCCGGGTGGGGGGTAGGTTGTCCAACGGAAAAATGATATCGGAAAGCCAACAGCACCCCATGGTACTACCATCACATCATAAACTAAGTGAGCTTATTGTCAGGCACTACCATTATTTATATTTACATGCAGGAACGCAGGCATTGTTAGCGTTATTAAGAATGAAATACTGGCCGATTATGGGTAAAAATTTAATTAAAAAGGTTCTCAGATACTGTATTATATGTTTTAGATGTAACCCGAAAACAGAGCAACAACTGATGGCGGACCTACCTGCCGAACGAATAACGGAAGGTCGCGCATTTCAATCATCAGGCGTGGATTTCTGCGGCCCCATTTTGATCAAATCAGGTGTTAGCCGTAAGACTCATAGCGTAAAATCTTATATATGTCTATTTATATGTATGGTAACCAAAGCAATACATCTGGAACTAGTAATGTCTTTAAGCACTGATAGCTTCTTAAATGCGTTTAAACGTTTCATCTCGCGAAGAGGGAAACCCAGTAAAATGTTTTCAGATAACGCCACTAATTTTAGGGGCGCGAATAATGAATTAAGGGAAATATATGAATTTTTGGAAAATTCAAATGAAAAAATTGATAAATACTTAGCCAATTTATCTATTCGCTGGAAATTCATACCAGCAAGGGCCCCGCACTTCGGGGGACTTTGGGAGGCAGGGGTCAAATCGGTAAAATATCATTTGAAAAGGGTAGCAAACGTTTCACTATTAACATATGAGGAATTCAGTACTGTATTATGTCAAATTGAATCATGCTTGAATTCCCGTCCCCTCTGTCCGCTGTCCAATGACCCCAAAGACCTAAAACCTCTCAGTCCTGGTCACTTTCTCATTGGAACGAGTTTAGCAGCGATCCCGGAGCAGAATTTGCAGAATGTAGCAGTCAATAGATTGAATCATTACCAAAAATTAAACCAACTAATACAGTCTTTTTGGTCGAGGTGGCGCAAAGAATACTTGGCTGAGCTGCAGACCCGGACGAAATGGACTGGCAACCACCAAAGGCAGCTGCAACCAGGCCAGATGGTCATTCTGAAGGAAGACAACGAACCTCCTTGTTTTTGGAGGCTAGGACGAGTGCACGCTGTACATCCCGGGCCTGATGGAAGAGTACGAGTGGCTACCATCATCACAGCACAGGGAACGGTCCAGAGGGCAATATCAAAACTATGCCTGCTTCCAATTGAGGACAACAAATGCGAAGATCATCTACCCGAGATGGACCAGGGAGAATAAGAAGCGACCCAGTAGCGCCAACACAGTGTGGCGCCCCCAAGCAAGACATAATAACCAAGTTCTATAACCAGACTTTAAATTAATAAAAAGTACAAATAAAAGCGAAAAACAATAAAAAATTAATGAAAAAAATGCAAACAAAAGTGTAAAACAATAAAAAGGCAAAATGAATAAAGGTGGTGGAGGTCGTGACCTCTTGTGAAACTCGTGTAAAAAGAAAAACCAGATTGAGTGAAAATTAAAGGTTATAAGCTAACCAAAATAATAATAATAATTATTAAAAAAAACACTGCAAGTGCCCACATATATTTAATTTTAGACATTTAATAATATTTACAATAAAATTGGCTGTCCTGGAAGGAAGACCTGGTCCCGTCCTCATTGTATTGTGTTTGTCCTAAAATTGAATGTGTAATTTATTGTTAAAACTCTTTGATTTAATTTTTAACTTTGAATTTTTAGCTAGAGCATGTAAATATGAATTTGTTAATTGCACAATTTAATCTGGGGTGAAATAGTTAAAGTAAAAAAAAATTTGTGAGCTATTTTTAGTATTATAAGTAGTATATTTTTTGTTCATTTTAGTTTAATAAAAAACTCATTCCTCACCGTTTTTTGGCTGGGAATATGTCTAAAATTCAGACCTTTAAAAATCGAATTTAGCCAGGACTCACACCTCTCGAGATCCACGTAAAAACATTAGGTGAGAACTCTCATAGTTAGTTAGCTAAATTATCAACAGATGTCCGGAAGGTACAAAACTGTGACTAGCCAAGGAGATTTTCTATAAATGACGGTTTTTTAAAAGGATATACCTCTTTCCTCTTCGTCGCTTCGCTGAAACTACATCTAATTAACTACTCCTTGGTCTGTCTCGGGTAGTTTTGTATCTTCCGATTATAAAAAATGTAATTGGAAATGATAACAAATAAATCAAGAGTTCCTTAGAATTTGTCCTGAAGATGAGTCTTTATTTTACCGGTTCCTTACCTTAAAACTTTACAGATAGCATAGAACATATTCAAAACAAATTTATAAAATACCTTACCTTCAAATTCAACGATAACTTTGAATGCACATTTCAAACTTTGCAACAAAGGCGAGCAATAGCTGAATTGACATTTATACACAAAATTCAAAATTCTTCCCTAGTTAATTTTAACATATAGAACTATTCCACGCGCTTAATTACAAGACAAATGCAGCATCTAATTCGCCAATCAATCGTGCCCTTCATATGTTCATAATATTGGTATAAATTCTAACATCGACACTTTCTCCGATTCACTGTCCAAATTTAAAAAGAGCATCATGTCAATAATATAAATTGTTCAATGCGCATACATACATATATTCACACATACTCACACACACACCTTCCCACCACATACATCACCTGGTAATTACTTAATATGCATACCATAAATAAGACACTACATGAGACACATTAAAGGTACCCACCACGAAATGTACTTATTAATTGTAATTTTTTTCACCAATGTGTCTAATGTACTGTTTGTTTCTGTTTATTAATAAAATAAAAATAAATTTACAAACACGACCGACAGTGCTTTTTCATGTAGTATAAGAAAAAATACTGTGTTAGTAAGGCGACATTTCAAAAATACAAAAGAAACTAGTTTTTTGGACTAAATATGTGATAAAATTTTGCATTTCAATGTTAGGTATATAGAAAAAAGTTAAAACCCAAAATATAATTAAAAAAATCATAATAATATTTATTATTTGAAGTTCAATCATCCACGCGCGCCCTCTCACCCTTAAGAATTGACTTCTTCCCTTCAGAAGCACTCGAATCCCTTTCTATTTGAAGTTTCTTCAATAATATTTAACACTAGACAAACAATACCCCGAGGAACGAGTAGGTACACAGCTGGTGTATACTTTAACTAAATACACTTCCCTGAATACACTTCAACTCGCGTTTAATGGAATACAAACGGAGGTGCTGTTACAAGCAAATGCCTATATTCTTTGTATATTACACCGAAGAGAAGTCAAACTTAGACAAGATGTCAAGTGTTTAATAAGATTTCGTTAATTAGAAGACAATTATTAAAGTTTGATTAATTTTGGGTGCCATATCAGAAGTAATAACAGTGAAGCAAGTAATCCACAATTAAAATTAATTACATTTTAAAATACTGTTTTATAAAGGCTCGGTAGCCGGCAATTCTTTTATTTAATGAATTGCAAGCATTATTTGTTTGTATTAGCTCCACACAGGAGGCCCAGAGGAAAATAATTCCCCTCAGGGCATACGTCATACTTGGTGATGCTGAGTGGAGGGTCTTTTTAGAAAAGGAATTAAAGAGGAAGAGGAAGTTCTGGGAAGGAAAAAGGTGTGAGGAGTGGGTAGGATTTGGTGGTCAGTTTGTCCAGGAGTGATGGATGAATCTATCCCTCCCACTGCGACGTAAGGCCATGTTTCGGGTGAGTCCTGCTGGAGAGGTCAAAAGGTTTCCCTTCACCAGTCTCTCCCGATCCGGCCTCTCATCCGAACTAATGTTACCCCACTAAACCGGGCACCGCTGCTAAGTCACCAAACGTAGCAAACCACATGGGATGACCTATGGCAGAGGTGTTGGTTATACAATAAATGGTTCCCGGGATGGCGCGCGGTACCCAAATTCGCTTCCCAAATTTTGTCTTTGAGGTGATTGTCAAAAGAACTCGTATTTTACTCTTTCGTAGATGGCGTGCATATAATTATTTTACGGAAAAACGCTTTTTATTAGTTATGCTTTAAAATATTAAGAAAAATTCATTGTTTGCCCCCGTACATACGCAATATGAATATAAATAAATAGTTTTGTCCATAAACAAACCCAAATCTTTCAAGAAAGGCTGAAAAATACAATTTTGTATCGGTGACTCAATCCAATATAGTATTTTTCAGCCTTTCTTGAAAGATTTGGGTTTGTTTATGGACAAAACTATTTATTTATATTCGTATTAAAAACGGGCGCAAACACTTAATTCACCTCAATATTTTAAAGCGTAACATGCAAAAAGTATTAAAAACCTAAAATATCTTAATTGGCGCAATCTTTGCATGCCTAGATTATAATGTACCTTACGTTTAACCATATGGGTCTTGTCTTTCATGAGCGTTAAAAAATAGACATCATTATTTAATTGTCTAAATTAAGCATGTTTAGTCGACGTGAACAGTTTTTTGTCGTTGGCGGTCTGCAATCGTATAGAAGTAGTCTGAGTGATGAGTTACCAACACTAACGATAAAAATTTTATCGATGTACTAGGGCAGTGGGGGGTAACAACATTGTTAAATCTAGAAATTCAAACCATTATGTTAAAATAAGCAATAGAGTTATTGATAATATTTTGATGCTGTTGTCTAAAGGAAAAAAAAGGTTCAGATCAGGAACCTAAACTATGGACCTGGAACTAAATACATATGTATTGTTCAATAGTACGTGCACTCGATAAGAGAAAAACTCTTTTAGATTAGCCTGGTAATTTACCAGATCTGAACCAAATAGATAATTGAGGCATACGTAATTAAACCTTAACAAATAAAATAAGCGTCTGTCAAAATAGCATAGAAAGAAGTGTCATTAGAGTTAATAGAAGAGATAAAGTAAAATTAACAGAAATAAAAAAAAAACAGAGCTCAATTCAAACAGGTACATTCTGTACATCGAACACTAAAATGGCGATGGACTGGACATATGTTGAGAGAAAGACAAGAGAAATGGACCAGAATAGTAATAGAGTGGTATCCAAGAGACGGTAAAGGAAACAAAGATGGACAAACGAAAAGAAGGGAAGATGATCTAAAAAAAGGTGGCTGGTTCAGAATGGATCAGATTTGCAAGGGACAGAGAAAAATTGAAATCTTTAGAGGAGGCCTTTGTCGAAAGACGAGCTGTTTCTAAAAATAATGATCTGAACGCTGACAACTTAGAAAAATATTTTTAAAAAATTAATATTAAAGTAAATAAAAAAAATTATTAATTAAATTAGAAAAATATTCACATGTGTTTTGGTGACATTTTAAATGGTAAAGTATAGAAAATCGTCCAAAATTTCAAAAACCCATAATTTTTTCCCAATCTTCAAGGAATGAATATTGAAGGCGTTTATCACAAAATTAATAAAAATAATTTATGATAGCCTGCTCGGCGAATCCTGCTAAATAGATGCGATTAGGCCTTTTAATCCAACGATTTATTACAATATTTCACAAAAGTTTGCTTACATTTTTAAAGGATATTAATTCCACGCCATTAACTCGAAAAAATAATTATTGTTATCTTAGAAGGTCCCTCCCTTGCATTTAAAATTTTGATCACTACATTAACTTTTGCATCAAACTTAAAGTTCGTGCGCCCTATGCTCCGTACTCCGTAACAGAACACTTTGCCACCACATACACACTTGAAAATAAATAAATATTTGAAAAGCTTTTAGAAGCTCTTCGAGGGAGGTAAGGGGTGGGTTGCTACTAGAGAAACTCCCATCGATGTTCAAACAAGAAGAAATTTAAATAATTAATATTTTCACGCACTTTGGAAAGCAAAGGGCATGATTTTTGTCGGATTGCGACGGCGAATTTATGTAAAGAGAAACATAGAATGAATAAAAAATATTCAGAAGGAGATTATTTTGCATTTAGGAGTGGAAGAAAAACAAGGGTTGATTACTGCGTAGAGCAGGCTGATTATTTCTTTTATTGTGTTGTCAGAAATAAGTAAAATTGTTAATTAGCACAATTCCAAGTAAAGTGAAAGACTTTTCTTATTATGCTGTATGTACATAACTTTATATTAACCCAGATATCCCTGAATTTTTTAAATGTTTTTATTTCATACTAGCGATTTCCCGGCAATGACACTTATTAAATAAATTGTTTCTACCTGCGTGTCTTTCCTCTCCCGCTACCCCCGTCCCTCAAACTCCACTCCCGCGTTCCCCTCCCCACTTCCATCGCGGGAATGCGCGCATCAAATCCCCAAAGTTTCATCGCAATCGAATGAATGATTAGCAACGCATAATTTCATGACGCCAGAACTCTCTATTGTGTGTAGAAACCATCGCGGGCATGCGCAAACTAATCCCCAAAGTTTCATCGCAATCGGGTGAATGGTTTAGCAACGCGTAAGCTTTTGTGGGATATTTCGATAATGACGAGTGGTCAATTGACGACGATATACCATTGTCAGACATCGCAAATCCCGAAAAGGTACATCCATTAATTCCTGATAAAAGATTTCCAAGGTTGAAAATAGATGGTACATAAATGTCCAACAACCCTACATGCTAGAAGGATATGTTTTTTCTTGCAATGTCTGCCAATGGAATATTACTTGTCATCATTATCATGGATACTTCGCTAATTTCAATAACGCGTTTTTTAAATTTATACAAAGAGACAAATTTATGCTTAGGTCATTACTAAAAGTTTTATTAAAATTAAGCGTCGACGAGTCTACAATGATGAGTCTATACGTCGAGTTTACAAGCTACTATCTGGAAAATTCACTTTCTGTATACTCGCTCAGTGTCATCGTCTTACTTGCTTACTAGCAGATTGTTGACTATCTACGAAAAAAGTAGAAAGGTCGTCAACTTTACTCGCCACACGCTTACTCGTGATTGGTTTATTTATGTTTTCAATATGGTTGCCAATAAACAGCTGATTTTGACTGTCAAACATCTGACAGAATTAGTTCACGCAGGCGTCGTTATTCTCGCTACTGGCGCTAGCAGCGACCTGCACGCTCAGTTTCCTACGCTACTGAGCGAGTGGACAGTTTTGTGTGTCATCATGACAATCTCACTCGCCGATTTACCCGCTTTTAAACTTAATAGATAGTAGCTTGTAAATTCGCTCAATGTAATTTGACGCTTTAAATACAATTGATAATCAACCGTTAACCATACAAAACGGGTTGTTTATCAGTTTACCGCTTAAATACGCTTATACAGTACTTATTTACGGGTAAATGTAAAAGCCCCGAAAAATGGCGTAAATAAATCCGTAAAACATAAGACGATATAAATAATTTTTTTTTAAATTGTTATAGATTTCTGATTTGTTTGTGATTGATAATAATGAATCTGCAGTATCATTAAGGTATGTAAGACTGTTGGCAAGTCAATAAATAGATACAATAAAAAAGGCATACAGAAATATTGAGTATGTGTACAAAATAATTTAAACGAAATAAATTTAAGTAATATTAACACTGGGTTATTAATTATATTCAACATTTTTTAATGATTTTTATCGATTGTTATTGTTATTTTTGACCGGAAACTTACATTTGATCGTCACTGTGAAACAATTTCCAATAAGGCCATGCAAATTCAAGGTTTTGTAAAACGTAACACAAGGACTTTTCAAAACATTGAGTCAATTAAACTACTTTACTGCTCTCTTGTAAGATCGCAGCTGGAATATGCATCTCCTGTATGGTCTCCGATTTATACCTGTAACTTACACCGTTTGGAGAGAGTACAAAGAAAATTTCTTCGATACATTCAATTCAAATTGAGACAGCCTGTAATTGAAATCCGCTACAATGCATTAATGTCTGATCTAAACCTACCACTACTTTCTACCAGGCGTACTATTAATGACATTCTTATACTTTTTAAATTACTGAACAATCTCATAGACTGCCCTCAAATGTTAAGTGTTATGAATATTCGTGTCCCTGTTAAATCAAATCGACTCCACCACCTTTTCCACAGTGACAATCATAGCACTAACTATTCCTATCATTCACCGCTCTTGCGTTTTCACCGAACTGCCAATACATATACAGACCTTTTCGATATTTTCAAAACCTCACCGTCTTGCATCAAAGCAAAAATAACTAGTCATTTATGTAACTGATATGTTTGTAAAATGATAAATATTTGTTGTACTAACATGCATCGTATGTATGTACTGTATGTTATTCTATATATATAATGTTTGTAAATGTTCGATACACTTGTATTATGTATGTAATAGCCCTATGTACGGGCGTTTAAATAATAAATAAATAAATAAACAAAATGCCACGATTCATCAATAATACCGATTTTCATTATCGAATTTCACCCGCGTTCCCAGCCACTGGCATTGCAATAGGGCCGCTTCCTGTTCTTCTAGCGACCTTCGTTTGTTTTCTTTTTCATTTCATATAAAAATCATCAATTATTTTTTAAGCATACGGAATGGTACTTAAATAACTAAATTTAATTCGATGAAATACGCTGTGGATTTAAAAAAGCGCCGTTTTTTTTGAGAAGCTGCCACTGAATTTGTATGGGCGCGAATATTTCAATGAAATTTGGGATTTCCAGAGCCGAATTGAATATGTACATCGCTTTCGGATCAGGAAGGCAGAAGACAGAGGAGGTGGCGTAAAAGTTAGCAAAGAACAGGCGGCGGAGAGGCCACGGTAATTGGATGAATTCAAATTGAATCCCATTAGCAATTAGTGAAGCTCCGCTGACTCAGCTTATCTCTCCATCTCCAGGTCCATTATACATTATTTTGTCCCCGGAAAGGCGAGGACCGAGACTCTCAAATATGCCACCAGTATCGGGGAAACAGAATCAAGAGGACAGAAGAATTGCTCGCGGTGCGATAACGGCCATTCATAATTGGCGGAGGAAACAGATTGTTGTCAAATTCAGTGAAAAGTTTAAATTACTAGGATCGTAGAATACGTAATTAATTAGCCGCTTTTACAAAGCTAGCCGCATGGTCTGAAAACGTATGGTGTCCGAAAGCGTGAAAATGAGCAAATTAACCCGTAAAAATCAAAGTTTTGATGTGAAACTCTTCAGTTCTACACAAATACTCGGTTCTAATATAATGCTGTAAATTCGCACCTCGGCACGTGCATAGTGGGCAAAGTGCCTGACAAGTCTCAGCGGCCAGAGAGACAGACATCAAGCGAACAGGGGTTCGAATCCTACGAAATCAAAAAAAAAATATTTCGTGAAATCAATATCCAATCTTCAAACCACTTTAGAAAAACAAGCAAAAGAAAAGAAAGTGACATCTAGCGACTTTCTAGTTTCACTTCTACCGCGTGTGCATTACACACTCTGATTTTTTGCTACAATCCATTTTTTTTTCAATTTAAGACCTAATTGCGCCATTTCTTGGGCCAACTAGTGACCAATTACAGAGATATGTTTTTTGCTTTGACTGAGGATTTATTTATTAATTTACGGACAAATAGTCCATTAACAACATAATAATAACACGATTAAAGTACAGTGAAAGGAGAGCACATATAAATGAAGATCAATGACAACATATAATATCAAAATTACATATAAAAGATAACTACAAGTCAAAGCACGAAAAGGCTTTAATAATTACGCATTGCGAATCGACTGCCGAAAGTCATTTAGGCTTACACCAAAAAATTCAATGCTCTGACTTACGTTGACAAGTCTCGACATTCTGTAAAAAGGAGAATGGTATCCATAATTAGTAAAATGTTGATTGAGGAACATCAATTCACTATTTCGGGGTCTACGGGAAGGAATCTTGAACTGGATGATTTGTAACAAGGACACAACTTTCCTCACCAGCGACTGACTAAAACCAACACTGTTAATTGCCGATTGTCAGGAAATTAAGCTATACAGAGAGTCATAATAGAACTCAAGAGTATATTAAGACAATTCTAATATTCTCCTGACGAAGGAAGGGTTCTTCCGAAACTGGTAGAGTGTGAAAAAAACGAAAGGCTTTCGATTACAAAAATAAATTAAGTACCTCCCAAAGTTTGGAATAAGTCTAACCGATCAGAACTATCAAAGAAGTGTGAGTTTAATTAATAATATTATGATCGGCAGGGTAGAATTAGTGAAAGGCTTACATTTATAGGCTAGGTTTATATTTAAATCAGGAAAAGGTTCTGAATAAAAGAAATGATAATTAAGAGCATTATAGAGATGAATAAATTTGGGTTAAGAGTATTTTACAATCGTTTAAATAATTGAATAGAACTGCTGTTCTTTAAGGCAAGACTATCGAATCAAACAGTAGAACCAAACTTGTCAAAAACAGTTTTATTTTTACAATGTGAATACTGTGAACTGGCAATGTACGATGCTTAGAATGTGAAATTGTCTACACGAAAATTGTTATTCTTTTGAAAATAAATCTTGTATTTAGTGACAAAAATATAAATAGCTTCTGTGTCCGCTCAATAAAATAAAATTTGAAAATTCAAAGAAGGCCTAAAGAATTTTATTACAAAGGTTTACATAGATATAGTACGAAAATCTTCGTGATCGTTAAGTGGAGATTAAAGAAATATACAGCCAATCTTCTTTATTTTTGAAAGCTACAGATGCGTCATCACCGGAACGTAAAATAACTTTATACCTGTATAAGAGTGTATTTACGAAAGCTGGAGACCTTTACTGTAATACTTTATTTAAAACAATTATGTTACGTTTAAATTCAATTCAATTTATTTATTTTTAAAACAAATAATAAAGTAATAAGATTTAAGATTTAAACAGATTTAAGCAATGTATACTTCAATGAAGCACAATCATACTAACAACAACAAAGCTTGTTGTCTCTAATACTTTTTCATAATCAACTTTCTCATATATTGCAAGTATTATTTATTATTTCATTCGTGATTCAAACATTGAATCTCAACATCAAAGTTTCACGCACAATGGCAGATAGAACCTTATTGTGCTGAAGGCACGATTTTACGATGTATTTTACGGGGAAACTATAATACCAAATATTGATAACAATCTAAGAGAGTCTTATGTAATTCATGGAGATATAAATAAAATTAATTAAGTCAGTTAATATCGACGACGATTCGGAAATGCCGTAAAATAAAGTAACGACTGTGAATATTGAGATGGCAATATTGATTTAACAGAAATATGAATATTCAAAATACAGCAATCAAAATGTCGAAAATGTTTCTTATCAAATTATTTCGCTGATTGGAATTCTAAGATTTAGATCCGCTGTATTAAAATGTATCTTCCCCTCTGATGTAAGTCCCTTAAACACTGTTTCCCCGAAAATCTTCGGCCCCTTAAAATACTTTCCGTTTCCGTTCAATTTTCCTTCTACAATAATTATTGTGTTCCGGTACTTAAATAGATTTTTAATTAAAGTCCTTGCTACGGTCCTGCCGCTGTTGGAAATATCCAAAGATATTGAAATATAAGTAGATGTGCTATCTGCTGTTTTTACTATGTGGGTCTGCGCTTCCGGGTGTCGCCGATATTGTTTACCAATTAACAAATAAACTAAAAGAACAAATAATCAACGAATAAACTAAACGAACGTTAAACTAAATGAACGAATTCTTTCCTATTCAAAATATATTGTTAACCAATATTAATGCACATTTTCAAAAAATCAACGAAATGAATAAATTCTTTTTGTATGAAAACTACGCTAATTAGCGCGTAGTCCGGCGACAGTTGCGCGGACACCATAGCATATCTCTTCTGTATTTGAATATCTTTGGAAATATCTCTATTATAAACAGAGGGTACGATTAAATGGTAATAATACTACGAAGCAAATAGAGGTGTACCTTTACATGGTTCAATACTACTTTTTTTTACATTAACTCCACACAGGAGGCCCAGAGGAAAACAACTTCCCTCAGGGCCTATGTCATCTTTGAAGATGCTGTGTGGAGGGTCTTTTTGAGGAAAGGGAGGAGTGAACAAGGGTCTTGAAGAGACCTATGTTGTAGGAGCGAGGAAACACAGAGGCCTGCAAATCGTTCCACAGCCGAGTCGTTGAACTCAAGAACGAATCATAGAAACGACCCGTTCTCATGTGACTAATGTCAACCGTGTACAAATGTTGGGCGCGTGTTTCCCGACTATGCACCGGTGCCGAGGGGATCAATGACGCTAGTTCCTCGGAGCATCTTCCATTGTAATACCGGTAGAACAAGGTTATCATTCCCACCCGACGCCTGTGCTCTAAGGATTGCAGTCCGTCTGTTAAGATGGGAGAATCTATCAAACGGACCGCCCGTTTCTGCACAGAGTAAAGGTTTTTTTTTTTTTTTGGTATTTTGGAGCTCCAGACCAGAGGTGGCTGCCAAATTCAACCGTGGGGCGCACTTAAACTTGATCATGCTGTAGTTAAACCTGATCATGCTGTAGTTAAACTTGATCATGCTGTAGTTAAACTTGATCGTGCTGTAGTTAAACTCGATCATACTGTAGTTAAACTTGATCATGCTGTAGTTAGACTTGATAATGCTGTAGTTAAACTTGATTATGCTGTGGTTAAACTTGATCATGCTGCAGTTAAACTTGATCATGCTGCAGTTAAAATTTAACACGCTGTAATTAAACTTAAACATGCCATAGTTAAACTTGATCATGCTGTAGTTTGTTAATTGTTTGTTTTTTAAGACATACACAGTACATTATAAAACAAGCTATAAGATATGTTAATTTAAATTTGTACATGGTTATAGTACCTTTTACGTACGTCCGTAGAATGTTATTAGGTAGAGCTCACTATTATATACAAAAACCATGGCGGGTGTCAGCAAAACAAATCACCAAAATTTCATCGCAATCAGATTAACGGTTTAAAAAGGGACAAACAAAAATACATACATTTTTATATAAGTATACTAGCTGGGTCATCCGGCTTCGCTCAGGACAACATTCGAGAGTGATCTGGAATGTTCCACAATGATGTTCCCGATTCCCTATTCTCAAGCATTCCATGACATACTCCGCCACTCCTTCCAGAACTTTCTAGAGCTCTGTAGAACCTTCTAGAACTTTCCGGTAGACTTCTAGAAATTTCAAGAGGCCGGATCTTCCAGCTCTTACATCTTCAAAAGCACGCCCTTTAGGTAAAAACGGGAACTGTCATCCTGGAGGGGGGAAAGAAATCTAACACACCATATTACTCCCTTGACCGTACCGGGACTCTTTTCTGAGTTTTTGCGAGCCGCACACTTTCATATACTTTCTTTTATAATATATATTGATTAAGATTTCACTAAAAAAAGGAGTTGCGTCTGAAAAAAATCTGTACAAATTTCAAAAATTCAGGGCTCTGCTTTCTAGTCAAGATTCATTCAGGTTTTTGCCTGATGATGATTAAAACAATTATGAACTTAAGTTAGAAGATCAGTTTACAACAAAGCCTAAAAGATTACATAATTTTATCACGGTATTACAGTTGTCGGAAAAGACTTTGATTAATAAAAAAAATTCTCAGAAAATTTGTTTCACTTCAAAACTATTTAAAATCAGATTATCGAATTATCGAAGAATTAATTTCATCTGACAGTGATAAGGAGGCTGATTGTAAAATAAATCGGTTCCCGAATTTCCTTTGAGTTATCTTTTGAATCGGGTTTTTAATTACTTGAACGTAGCTCGAATTGCTTCCAGTCACTTTCTGTGTCACACTATTTATCGACAGGCCAATCAATCAACTGTCAACGTAGAATAATTTCATAATTAAAACAATTTTAATTCAATAAATGAGTTAATTTATTGACTGATGAAATTAAAATGTCTTCAATACACAAAGAGCGGATAATGGAAAGTGAATAAGGTATGTATCTTTTATAAATACATAAGGAGCTTTTTGTTATTACCGTGACGATCCACGATTACGGTACCGTGACCGCATAAAAAAGGCAATAAACATACGTTCCTTAATACAATAATGATGCAGCTCTTTCAAAAGATGAGATACACAATATACGAAGGTCTGTTTCCTCCAAAGGAAAAAAGTTATAATTTTCTTGCACATCTCTCACATACTGCATAGTGACGTCTCCGTAGAACCCTTCACTACAAGCCGTGAAGATAATTTGAAAATATGGAGTATAGTTACAAAGATAATATTGAAGTATGAGTGAATTTGAAAAATTATAAAACGTCAAACGTGAATGCGCTGATGGTTTTGCCTTTATCCTTAAGCCTCAATTACATTGAGCGAGTTTACAAGCTACTATCTACTAAGTTTAGAGCGTGTGAATGAGATTGTCATGATGACCCACAAAACTGTCCACTCGCTCAGTAGCGAACTACCTAACGACGCCTACGTGAACTCAAGCAAGGATCATACTGAGCAGACGCAACGCGACGCAACGTTCCTGTCCCGTTCACACTGGCCGACGTACGTACGCGTCGCTGTGACCACGTGACAAGGGGTCTCTGGTTGTGCGCAGGCGCGTTTGATTTGACACATTTGACATTTATTTCTTAGGTTATGTTTATGTGATTCTCTTCTCAGCAGATGACAGCTTTGCCATGTCTTGAAAGTGAATTTGAAGATGATTTGCTACGATTATTATTATTAAATCAATATTCTCGTAAAAAGAAAAAAGTGAGAAGTATTTGGGTCCACGTCCACAACATTAACAAACAAAGACAAATGTTTGGAGAGTTCCATACTTTAGTAAAGGAACTAGAATCTGATGACGGACGATTCTTCATGTACTTCCGTATGAGTAAAGTGGTATTTGAAGAGCTTCACAGCATAATTGAATATGACATAAAAAAAGAAAACACACATCTTCGAAGTCAATTGGGATCAGAGAAAGACTGGCCGTGTGTCTAAAGTTTGATTGACATTCATTATAGGGGTATAATATTGAAAATCATGCCATGAATGGCTGAAATTTCTTCCTTAGTTGCACTGCGTATGCAGAATTTCTATAATCCTGTAATTTGATTTTATAAATAACTTCGTGCCGTCTAACAGCTTCAATAAACTGTTCGTCATCCATTTTTTGATAATATCTGTCAAAAAAACAACCATAGATATAGCGAAACAACGTTAGATGCTCAGATAACACCAAAAAGATGTAAAATCATCTCGTAGTAGGCGTGACCATACCCCCTCCACCTTCCACATGGCCCACGCCGATCTGGCTGCGGCAGATCCGCGTAGCGTAGGGGGCGTCGGTTAGCGTTGCGTGGGGCTAGTGTGATTCTAAAGCCCCCGTTTCCATAGAAAATGTAAGGATGGTAAGTAGTCCAGATATGGAAATGATGACGTCTACCTACGTTGCGTAGCGTTGCGTGGGCCTAGTATGTTCCCAGCTTAATTCTGTCAGATGTTTGATAGTCGAAATCAGCTGTTTGGCCGCCATATTGAAAACATAAATAAACCAATCACAAGTAAACGAGTAGTAAGTAAAGTTGACGACCTTTCAACTTTTTTCAACGTATGCAAACTACTACGATTAGGTAGTAGTCCGCGAACAGTTGCGAGGACATCATAGCATATCTCTTTTGTATTTGAATATATTTGGGTTTACCATTAAAGAAGACAGTTCTAAAGAACTAAACACAGAAAAATAAAAAAAGATTATTAGGTTAATATTGTTCATTCTGAATTTGGCAAGTGAGATTGACAAAAATGACTTTAAAATAACAATGGAGGCAGAGTTGGTTGAGGAGCTTGTCCCGGTAAGACGAGAATTCTGGGTTCGTGTCCCGGATGCGACAGTAAAACCTTTATTTTTCTGAGTATTATTCTTCTTCATAGTTTCGTTTAGATTTTATTTCGTTTATATTTTTCTTCTTCAATGTTATGAAATGTTACATTGATGAAAATTACTTTCAATAGTTAGTATAAAAGAGAGTTATCCTAATAAAAATTGAATTAGGTTTATTTCACTTGTGTGTAAGAAAATGCTGAGTCAGCGGCTGTCGGCCGACTGCCATGTCAGCAAACATGAGGAGTACAAAATGACAACAAGTCTGTTTGGCGAGGAATCTAGGAGAAGTTTAAGTTAAGTGTATAAGTGGGATTTGACAAGACAAGACAAGATTTGACGGAATATAAACTACATTGAGGCGTATCTGATATGCTGGTCCCTGCCGGATATCGTACGTAACGTCGTCGTTCTAGTATTTGCTGTCCTTTTGGTTTACGAACAAGACGCATGAGAAGTAAGAGAATGGACGTCGATGACGTCCGTACGAGTCTCGCTGGGACTAGTTTATATCAAACATGTAAACGAAAGTGAGCTTACGACGGTCTTTCCCACTGGAAGGATCAAACCTACCTAATCTGCCTATGACTGGTCCACGTTTTTTAATTACTTTTTAAATCCGACGTTAACCAATCGGAAGCTTGTCGGTAGAATATCTAAATGGGTTACTGGTTGGTCCCAAAAATATATTGTAAAGTAATCGTCTCCAAAATTGGTGCCAGTGCGGGTTAGAGCCAAAATAACCATTCGAGGGTGGCTGGAACCAAAATTGGTATAGCACGATGATTAGAGGTTGTGTGTTAGTGAAGGCTATAAGATTATGCCAAGTGGAAAATCGGGAATGAAATCAGGGAACGGGAAGAGGATCCTGATCGTCTCCAAATTGCTTCCCGCCTAATTTTCCGGGAAAACTGGGTCCCCTTCACCCGAGCTGGGCTCGCGACCCGAAAACAGGAGAGCTCAACCTTGCGGCAAGAAGCTTAATCGATTTTGAACAATCTAGTCTAGATAATCATCACAGGATCATTTGAAGCAGATGTGAATAGATTGTTAGATAAACCTGCTTTTAAGCTACTAAGAAAAGAGCTGAATAAATAATTCCTTAATAATCATACAAGCTTCGAGAATAGTTATTGATTTTTAATCATTCAACAGTTCTTTGTGATAGTTTTTTTTTTACATCAAATGAAAGAAGCAACAAAAAGCTCTTAATTGGGCAGCCTTCTATAATAAAATTTCATGTTTTTATAATGAGAAAAGAATTTTTGAATTTTTGGAAAACACCGAACACTACCAAAGATACAAGTTGTCAAAATGTTGAATTTTGCAAGCGGTCGAAAGGCATATGACGCCATGGGACATGCGTGGCAGTACTACAGTCAAGGTCCATAGTGCGCCCCAAGGTTTCAACAAACTCAGGAGACGGAATGAAACAATATTCGAGCAAAACGTTTGGGCTAATGTTTGAGGTATTGTTTGTGCAAACTGCCTCCGTAGTCAAGGTCCACAGTGCGCCCCAAGGTTTCAACAAACTCAGGAGACGGAATGAAACAATATTCGAGCAAAATGTTTGGGCTAATGTTTGAGGTATTGTTTGTGCAAACTGCCTCCATAGTCAAGGCTCTTCGAATCCGGGCGTGCGCAAATAAAATTTATTTGATTAATTTGTGTTTTTACACAATTAATTCATTTAAATTAATATATAGCATATTTGCTGCACGTTACAGAGTGGAAGATACTCTCAGCATCGCCCTGGTGTAAGACCACCATTGAGAATAGAAACGTTGCTAGAAATGGCTTTAGCCGTGTTTGGTGACCAGATATCAATAGCCAGGTCCTTTCCCGCCTCCTGCTTCCCCGTCCCCGTCTCCTTCCCCTTCAGCCTTACAAAATACTCCAATTAAGGATGCATTAGTCTCACTGGCTCCAGACGGGAGCAGCTGGAATTGAATTCAGTGTCCTGTGTCACGTGATGTGTTTAGAAGATTCGACTAGCCAAGGGGTTACTTTAAAGACATTATGGCGTATTTTTGTAATGTACACCAATGTAGTGCAATGTAGTAAAACGATTCGCAGACGAAATGGTAATCAGATGTACGTTCCTATCGGCAAAAAAAAATTGAATAACGAAATTTGTAAAAAAAATTTTTTGAAAGTTACTTGATAAGAAATCAGGGCTAATATCAAAAGCGAATACAAAAATTACCGTCACGCATGGAAGTCACGGGTTCGCGAACCCTGCCTCAAAACCTCTATCCCTACATTCTTACGTTCTATACATTATTCATACAGGCATTTTTCCAGCCTGCCTAGAGGTAAAACATCGGCCAGATTTGAAAATCTGCAGCTTAAATTGTCAAGATTTGATAACGGTTGAAAAGCAGATTTAACACAAAACAAGAGGTAATGTTGAAATAAACATTTTATTTACATACGAGAACCCGGGAAAAAACACAGGATATTATAATTGAAGGATTTGCGAAATTACGACTAATTACACGTAGATTCTAATTTAGGTTATTAGTTATTTCTGCGTTTGATATTGTTTAATGAACTCAAATTTGCATCGAATTTAAGTGTCATTTTAAAAAATGAAACTTTTTCCTATTTTTTTTACGTAAATAACTCAGTGCTCCGGTCTGAAGCCAGAGAGACTATGTCACTCCCCATTAGTAGTGGGAAGGGGTATAAGATGGGTTATAGAAAGGTGGAGAAATACCTGGCTATTCAGATCTGATCACCAAACATGGCTAAAGCCATTTCAAGCAATATTTTAATTTTGAATGGTGGTCTTACACAGGACGATTCCTTGAGCATTTTCCACTCTGGAACGTGCCGCAAACAATCTATATTTTATTTGAAATTAATGAAATAAATTTTAAAATAACAATATTTAATCAAATCAAATTTATTAGCGTATGCCAGGATTTGAACCCACGTCCTCCGGAGGGCCTTGCCCAAGACCAGCGAAGCGAATAATCTTATATATAAAAATCTTGTATCACGGTGTTTGTGGTCGCACTCCTCCGAAACGGCTTGACCGATTTTTATGAAATTTTTTATCTATATTTGGTAGGTATGAGAATAGGTTTTAAAGTATATTTCATAACGCTAGGTCATTAGGGAGTTCCTATTCAGATTTTTTTCTATTATTTCAACAATTTTTTTTTGTATTTTTTTTAATTTGGCATCATAAAATATCTATAGCCCTAAATTTTAATCCTCCTACTCCCACTCTCCCATTTTTAATCGCGATTTTAGTGTTTTTGTATGAACAAATTTAACCGTCTTTCGTATTTCAAACCGAACGAAATTATATTGTTGAATGACAGATGGCGCTACGTCTGCCTCATCAAACTTTCATTCAAACATGCGCAAGACATTCACGAGAAGCGTTGCGCCATTTTGATATTTCATTCGGCATCATGTTCTCACGTGACCAAACCATCGACCTTATTTATGTTGACTAAAGACGGACTGACAAAAAAATATCGTACACTCTAATGTTCTTCGAAATTCATATCGATTTTCTTTATTTCATTTGCCGACTTTAGTTGGTGTTTTTTGTTCTTATCGGCGGTCATCAAATCAGCGCTCCATTCCTCTTTCTGTCATAGATCCCATCCCCACACACTTACAATACATGCGTTATTTTTTATTTAACAACAAAAATATTCACTAGAAATAATTTATATGGCAGAACAACGTTTGTTGGGTCAGCTAGTAATAATATGTAATTGAACGACAGGAACTGATTGTTGGAAGTATTCAAATAAGCGATAAAGTACCTACCTACCTTCCTATAATAAAATATTTTTAACATAATACAGTTTTAATTGCCTTTTTCACAATTGAAAATTCGGACTATCCTTATAATTTTCACTGATCTGCGCAAGTAGTTAAATCAAAAAAATTGAATAAATAATAGTATCGAAAAAGAATTATCTACATAAATAGGGGTTGGTAAGCACACGCTACAGCCATAGCTTCACTCTAACCTTCCCTGTTTCTCATAACGGATGTCACAACGGAGCTCTGTGTTGCAGGACTAGACGTAGGTATCAGGGAACAGCTGATGTATCTGGTGCAGACTATCCCCTGTTTCTTATTAACGATGCATGTAACAGAAAGGTATGTTACAACGGAGTTGTCAGTGGCAGGACTTGATCCACCAGAAAACAGCTGATAATATCCGTTGCAATTTCTCCTTCTTTCACATAAACAAGCATGTAACAGAAAGAAAGGCTACAACTAACAACTGATCTTTCAGTTGGTCACACCGTTGCCAAATCCATTGAAACCTATCTCTAATTCTCCCAAAAGGCCCATGTAATAGAAAGTTAGGTTACGACGGAGCTCTCAGTAACAGGAGCATATCTCTGCTGTAACAGATCCAGATCCGTTGTAACCAGACCATCCTTCTCATAAACAACGCATGTAATACAAAGTAAGGTTATGACAGAGCTCTCAGCACCATGTGCATACCTATATGGTAATAGCTAAAGATCCGTCGTAAACAGACCCTCAATATGTTCATGCCCTCCTAATAAACAACGTATGAAGTACAAAGTTAGGTTATGACGGAGCTCTCAGTAACAGGAGCATATCTCTGCTGTAACAGCTCCAGATCCGTTGTAACCAGACACTCCTTCTCATCAACAACGCGTGTAATATAAAGTTAAGTTACGACGGATCTCTCAGCAGCACGAGCATACCTATACTGTAATAGCTCCAGATCTGTTGTAACTAGATCTTCCTTCTTATAATCAATGCGTAAAATATAAAGTTGGTTTATGACGGAGCTCTCGGCAGCTGGAGCATACTTGTACGGTAACTGCTCCAGATCTGTTGTAACGAAACCCTCCTTCTCATCAACGACGCTTGTAATATAAAGTTAGGTTACGATGGAGCTCTCAGCAGCAACAACGTACCTGTACGGTAAAAGCTTCAGATCCGTCATAAACAGACCTTCCCTATGAGAATGCCCTCGTTCTAATAAATGAATAACAAAGTTAGGTTACGACGCGACGGAGCTCTCAGCAGCATGAAACCCTACTCCTCATCAAAAACGCATGTAATATAAAGTTAGGTTACGACGGATCTCTCAGCAGCAGGAGAATACCTATAACGTCCGTTGTAACCAGACCCACCTTCTCGTCAACAACGCAAGTAATATAAAGTTAGGTTAAAGTTAGGTTACGACGGATCTCCCAGTAGCACGGCCATACATATACATTCACAACTCCAGACCCGTTGCAACCAGACCATAATTTTCATCAATAACGCATGTAATATAAAGTTAGGTTATGACGGATCTCTCAGCAGCAGTAACATACCTATGGGGGTGCAAGTAGGTTCCAGGGCGGCATGAGTTGGTAGGGGAGGACGAAATGAAAAACGCGTGGTGCATGATAAGAGGGGAGGGAGAAGCGACCACTCCGTGTAAAAATACTATTTCATATTTTCTTTTGATATTCAAATTAGCCAGCCGTGTTGCATTCGCTCCTATTTTTATCACGTTTTACTAAATTATTTTTTGATGAATATTATTAAGAAAAATGGATTACAGTCTGGAAAAATGATGTGAAACAAATTGGGTACTAAAATTGTAATATATTACAAGACAGAATTGATTAACAGGGTGTTCCTACCGAAGTAGGTATTTACCTCTTGATTAAAATACTGGGTTACTTGCTATTTACTTCAACATTATGTATTTGTTTTAAAAAAAAATCGTATTAAAGTGGGAGCCTACTAGCATGAATTAAAGGTTTCAAATTTATAAATAATATTTGTTTTGCATTCCGACATCTGTTTGCATACACTATTACATTTCAATTTGGGAGGCGGGTATGGGTACCGCCGCCCCAGCGACCATTTATTGGCTAACCAACACCTCTGACGTAGGTCATCCGAAGTGGTTCGCTACGTTTGGTGACTTAACAGGGGTGCCCGGGTTCATGGATGAGGTTTCTCCGGGTCTTGGCGACTGCATCTTCCCACCAGCTGCATGGCATGCTGGATCGAGAGACAATGGTTGGGGTTGTCCCTTTGACTTCTTTAGCCGTACTCTTTCGGAATACTGCCTTTCACCGCAGGGGGAGTGATGGATTCATACTTCCGACACTCCTGGACACATTGACCCCTAGAACCCTACCCACCCATAATACCCTTTTCCTTCCCAGAACTTCCTCCCTGTCCTTTTCTAAAAAAACCCTCCATACAGCATCCCGAATGATGACATAGGCCCTGGGGGCATTGTTTTCCTCAACGCCTCCTGTGTGAAAGTAATGTAAAAAAAAAATAATAATAAAAAATGCTGATTGGCGCTACACGTCGATTGGTTTATAATACACACTAGCTGAACCGACGAACGTTGTTCTGCCATATAAATTATTTCTAGTAAATATTTTGATTGTTAAAAAAAAAATAACGAACGTATTGTAAGTGTGTGGGGATGGGATCTATGACAGAAAGAGAAATGGAGCGCTGTAGACGATGACCGCCGATAAAAACAAAAAAAAACTCAAACTAAAGTAGGAAAATTAAATAAAGAAAATCAATATACCGCCATATTGTCTATCAGTGTTGACGTATTTTGACAGCTGCTTCAATTTATCAAACTTTAACAATCATAATACTAGAAAATCAAACTAAAAAAGTGGTTAACTCGTCTAATCAGGAGAGTGCGCGTTGGGACAGTGAATTTTTTATCCCACAAAGTATCTCGATAAGGCGGAATACTCGTCATTATTCTGGTGTTTGTACCACAAAATACAACTCAGTGCAAAAGTGACTCGATCAGTATATAAACACAAAAAACCTATCCCAAAGGCGTTTTTAGCGTCACAAAGGCTCTGCCATCTCTCATTCAAGAAACAAGCATTGTGTCGTTTTCTCTTTTTGTGTGAAATTTGGAAATCAACTACCTTTAAAATGAATACACTGTGCTCCATCTGTAAAAAAAACATTGACACCCCGTCAGACTTCATCTCATGTTGTATCTGCGACGAAAACTACCACTTCATTTGTGCCGATATCGCAGAAACCTCACGACGAGGAACTAAGATTTTACAGTGGCGCTGCAAATTTTGCACAAAAACACATAAAAACTCAAAAAAAAATACGTCTGAAAAAAATCTAGAAGCGACATCTATCGAGAAACCAAATAAACAACCATCATCAACACCAAAATCTACAATTGCCGCCTCATCATACGCCAGTGTGAACTTACCACCAACAACCACAGATGGCTCTAGTAATCTGACTATCGAACTTTTTTTAACTGAAATTGCGAATTTTAAAGACTCAGTTATTGAATCTGTTGGAAAAAAATACGATGCAATCCTGCTCCAAAATAATGAAATATTAAAAACCATTCAAAGCATATCTCAACAGCAAGAAGATTTAAAATATCGAATAAATAACTTGGAAAAACTACATGAACAAGTAAACTCAGCCTTAAATTCAAGACTTGAGGATTTAGAAAAAGAATGCGGAAAAAATAATGAAAATGAAATAAAAATTTGTCTCTTGACAGAACGAAATGAAGACCTAGAAAAAAGAATAATAGCGATCGAGATTGACCAAGAAAACAGGAACAGACGTCTTAACAATACTTGTTTGGAACTTCGAGGGCTTCCAGAATTCAAAGAGGAAACATCACAAACCTTAAAAGACATTATATTCAACACCAGTAAAACAGTAGACTGCCAACTAAATACAAATGATATTTATAATATATATAGAGTATCACAAAGAAACAAAAATATTCCTCCAACAGTTAAACCTAGGTCAGTGGTAATTAATTTTAATTCAATAGCATTAAAAGAGGAGCTCCTTAATGCTATAAAAAAATATAACAGGTCTTGCGAAAAGATTGGGGACAAACTAAACACGGGAACAATCGGATTGTCTGGCCCCATTACACCCATATACGTCTCAGAACTCCTCACGTCTAAAGGCAAACGGCTTTGGTATCTAGCTCGCCAACGTGCGACTGAATGTAAATATAGGTACGTCTGGACGAAATCAGGTCTAATCTACATGAAAAAAGATGACTCTTCTCGACCTATATTAATAGATTCAGAACAAGCTATACCGAAGCTCTGACTACATGCTCTTTATTCTAATTATCGTGATAAAACTACTCACTACCGCTTTATATCGCCATTTCATACTCTATTACATAACAGCACTATATTATATGAACACCTAGGATTTTACATAACTCCTATTTGTACTGGAATAATTTTAATTCTAATTTTAAGTTTAATTTTAATCTCTATTCTCTCTAGAATGGTAACTACACTTATTATAAGATTATTAATTGATTTATTAGTAATATTACTAATAATTCGGCAAAAGAGAACTCTAATCAACATATTTTATATAACCCAGATATTACTTATTTTTCATAGTTATACTACTTTCTACAGTCTTTTGAAAGAGAAAATGCCACACACTACTTACATACGTTATTTAGTTCCTGGATTTTATTTCAGATATTGTTTCTTACTCAGATATTATTTATTTTTCCTAACTACATCATTTTGTTTACAGTTTTGTCGCTACATATTTCGTACTACAAGTATTTATATGATAATAAAATACTGTTATAAAACTTTACCCAGAAAACAACAATTAATTTTTGAATTCTAATGGTAATAAACGATCTTCAACATGAAATCGATAGTATCATAGTGCCAAATACTGAAATAATTTTTGAAAACACTAACAAAATTATGCAATTTAATTGGGAATCAAATAGGATTAATATTGTTCATCAAAATATTAGAACGATGGGAAACTTGGATGATTTTCTTATATTTTTGGAAGAAATAAAATCTATGGTAAAGTTCCATGTACTAATTCTCACTGAATGCAGGTTAAATGATTCATACATAGCCAAACAAATTTCAGGCTATAACGAATACCATACTACATCGCATATTAACCAAAATAGCGGAGTAGTAGTATATATCGACAACACATTAAATTCCTTAGTACAAGAAATAAACATAAATCAGTGTAATTGTTTAAAAATCAACATTAATGAGAATTTAGGTATCCTAGCTATCTACCGATCACCATCGTTCAATGACATCCAAGATTTCCTGGAAAATCTTATTGGTGAGTTAAAAAAAACTAAGGATTATGCACAATATGTACTGATCGGGGACATGAATATAAATACTATAGGAGAAGTATTGCATAGGCAGTCCGACGACTACTTATGTGCTATGGCTGAAAGTAACTTTATTTCCAATATTAATTCTCCAACTAGGGTACAAGGTAGCTCAAGCTCATGTTTGGATCATATACATACCAGAAATATAACAAATTCAAATGCATTTGTAATACATAATACAATCACTGATCATTACACCACTGCAATCAGTATCCCAAACTCAACACCCAAAAAACATAAAATTAATCACAAACAGATTATCGATTATGAGGCTTTATTAAATGATCTAAATAATAAAAATTGGGAATATGTTTATAAAGAGACTGAAGTTAACAATGCTCTAAACTATTTTATTAATGAAATCAATACATTCATAACAAAACACACAATAACTAAACGCATTCCATATAGTAAAATACATCTCACCCCATGGATTACCAACGGCATTGTTAAATCTATACACAAAAGAAATCACCTTCATAAAATAGCTAAACGAGACCCATTGAACGATACTAAACAGCAAAACTATTACCGATACCGTAATATTTGCAAAACCGTTATTCGCAAATGTAAAGAGCGTTATTATAAATTCTTACTTGATAAGGATAATTCCAGCAAAAACATGTGGAATGTTGTCAGAGACATAACTAAAAGTAAAAGAAATACCAGTACATCTGTAACTGAATTAAATACCGGAAATTTGATTATAACTGACAATCAATCAATTGCATGTCATACTAATCAATATTTTGCATCTGTTGGGTCAAATCTAGCAAAAAAAATTTTATTAGAAACCCAGAAAACGGAAGACTCTTTAGCATCGACAATTGAAACAAAGGAACAATCTTTTTCATTTGATATTAAACCAACTACTGCAGAAGAGGTCTTAAAAATAATCAACAGCCTTAATACTACACATGCAAAGGGTCCAGATAGTCTAAATACACAAATACTAAAAAAAATTAAAAATCAGATTTCTGCTCCGCTATCATATATTTACAACTTAAGTTTTGCATCAGGAATATTTCCTGATCACTTTAAAAAATCAATAATTGTCCCAATTCACAAAAGTGGACCTAAATCTCTTGTAGAAAACTATAGGCCAATATCACTTTTAAGCGCGATATCCAAAGTCATTGAAAAGCTTTTCAAAACTAGGTTAAACGAATATGTGGAGGAACATAACATTCTAAGTCCAAACCAATACGGCTTTCGGTCGGGTAAGGGAACGGATGATGCCATCGCTTGTCTCACTGAAACTATTGCAGGGAATATGAACCGTGGCAAGAAAACTATTGCCCTTTTCCTGGACCTGGCCAAGGCATTTGACACAATATCTCATAAAATTCTTTTACAGAGACTTAGAAATATAGGAATAAAGGGAAAAGCTTTTCAATGGATAGAAAGTTATATATCTAATAGATTTCAACAAACCAGAATTAACGAGGCTATTAGCACTTCACTAAAATACACTTTTGGGGTACCACAAGGAAGTACACTTGGGCCCCTTCTCTTTATTATATACATAAACGAACTTTGTAACCAACACATTGGTGGCAAAATTATCACGTTCGCTGACGATACAGTTATTTTGTTTGAAGGAGATGATTGGAAAGAAACACACCACCTTGCGAACACAGGTATAAACAGAGTAAAACAGTAGCTGGACAGTAATTTGCTTACACTAAACATACAAAAAACAAAATATCTCACATTTAGCGCTACCCTTGCAGGTCAACCCAAAACACCTCACCACCTCACAATACATAATATTAAGTGTAGCCTTGGAAATAATAACCATACTTGTAAATGCGAAACCCTTGAATGTGTTAAATCTATTAAATATTTAGGTATAATAGTGGATAACCACCTTAAATGGAAACAACAAATTGAAAACACAGCTAATAAAGTGCGCAAGCTTATTTATATATTTATAGCATTGCGGGAAATTATAAAAACTCAAGACATTAAAAAAATATACTACGGGCTCTGTAACTCCGTCATAACCTACGGTTGCATTGGATGGGGTGGAACAGGATTAACAATATTATACCCGCTACTGAAGGCACAGAAATCCATTCTACGCGTCATTATGAAGAAACCCTTCAGATACTCGAGCGACGCTCTCTTCAAGGAGTTTAATGTGCTTGATGTTCGACAGTGTTACATAAAAAAAATAACAATCTGCGTCCACAAAAATAAAAACAAAACGATAACAGTCGATCATAATCATCAAACCAGAAGTAAGAGCAGAAACGACCTTTCTATTCCAACAAGCAATACTGCGGCTTACCAAAAAGTTTTCTCATACCTGGGACCAAAAATATACAACAAAATCCCCTCTCAATTTAAACTGTGTGAATTATCATCCTTCGGTACTAAAATTACAAAATGGTTATTAGACTTAGGTAGGACAGATTCCGAAAAATTATTAAAAAACGTAGCCTGAGTTGATTTCTTCGATTTTGTATTTTGTATTTCCTAAAAAATATCTTTTTATTTTTCTTTCTTACATTTATATATTATATTTTACATGTACCTACCTGGATCTTATTGTTTATTACTGCTAATTTGTATTTTCCTAAAAAATTATTTCTTTTATTTTTCTTTCTTACATTTATATGTTATATTTTTATTTTATTTTATATTTTACATGTACCTACCTGGATCTTATTGTTTATTACTGCTGTATACCTAGAATAACACAACTTATATCTGATATTGTACCTAATATCTAAGTCACTCCCCCAATATGTACCATTATTGTTAATTATTATTGAATCCATTAATGTGAAATTATGTACACGCAACCTGCCAATTTGACTGTCCTAAAACGGGAAACCTTCCTATTTGGACAGTCAAAGCTTCCTTTTATATTGTTATATCTTGTATGTAATAAATGTAATAATAATAAATAATAAATAAATAAATAATAAATATGAATTTCGAAGAGCAATTGAGTGCACGATATTTTTTGTCAGTCCGTCTTTGTCAACACAAATAAGCTCGATGGTTTGCCCACGCGAGAACATGATGCCGAATAAAATATCAAAATGACGAGACGCCTCTCGTCTTGCGCTTGTGTGGATGAAAGTTAAAAATTTCATAAAAATCGGTCAAGCCGTTTCGGAGGAGTGCGACCACAAACACCGTGGCACTAGATTTTTATATATAAGATTTCACTCAATTCAATGCGTGTTTTACAGTCATGTTAATCCCATGATTAAAGATCTTTAAGAAGTTATTCCACAGTTAACTCAGAGCCAGAAGTGGTGAAAACTTACTAAAACAATGCGTATCTGGGGCATCGGCCATTATGCGAGAAGGTATTTTTATAATAAAATGTGATAAGCGGTTATATCTCAAATATAGAAGCCAATGTTTAACAAAAGTAAGACTAACTTGAATATTAAGAAATTAACAATTTAAAAAACAAAAATTACACAACTTAGCAATTATTTACTCAAGTTATTTACCTAGGATGAAAAATAGGGGGAAAGCAGGAGAACTATTTTATTATTTACAATGGGTTTAAAAAACTACCCATTTTACGGAAAATAATTAAAAACTTGTAACAACGCGGAGAACAAAAAACTGACAAAATAATGATCTGTCCATCAAAAACAAAAGGATTTTACAAAATACAATTATCATTCCGTTAAATAAACAAAATTAATTAAAGCGCCGAAAAAAATATGAATTCATTATAAAAATTAATTGATCAACGAATGCCCGAATTGTGGGTGTGTCGCCACCCCCCCCCCCCTTCTGTTAAGGGGTGATTCAAGAGGGGTGGGGGAGTTTAATTAAAACATCAATTTTAACGGTGCCAATTAATTGTACGGGAATGGCGCGAGTGGGGTAAAGGTGGCGATGAAAAGTGCCGCTAAACGAACGAAAAAATTCACATCGCTTAGCGGCCGTGGCACGTTCAAGGTAATGATTTGTGCCAAGGATAATTGGTGCAGGTTGATATCAGGATGATTTATTTATTTATTATGCATGATTTGCAGGATAATTTAAGAAGATTTTTTTGTCTGAAGTAAAACTTCTTTACGCTGGGGAGTAAGCTGGTGAATGCGTTACGAAATGTGATGATGTGTTACCAAAAATGTGATGTTACAAAAAGTGTGATGTTACAAAAAGTGTGATGTTACAAAAAGTGTGCGATGTTACGAAAAATGTGATGCGAACGTTAATCGATGCGAACGGTGATCTATAGCGAGGCGAACGGTTATCTATGGCGAGGCGAACGGTCGGGTCTTTACAGTGATAAGGATAAGGATAAGGGTGGTCACCCAAAGGTCGTAGGTCACCCCAAGGGCGTAGGTCACCCATAAATAATTTCATAACGCCAGAGCTAACCAATATATATAGCCCATAGTACTCGCAAATAATGTAGGTTTCAATTAGTGAAAGAATTTTTAAAGTCCATTCATTATTTTTTGCGCGAAAGAGAAACAAAAATACAACCATACATCCATACAAACTTTCGCCTTTATAATATTAATAGGATGTATTTAATTTAATGTAAATAAAATTTAATAATGTCATTATTAATTAATTAAGGCCATTTTCCAACTGTGATTAGGTCACGTTAAGACGACTTATTTATATTGGTCTAATTACACCCGCCCAATTTCAATTTTTATGATGCCTAAAATAATTTATCACCGGTTAAACCGATTTACTGAGAAAATATATATAATAACTATAATAAATATATATAATGACTTCGAACTTAGGCCCGAAAACACAGCAAATAAACAGGGAACGCGCGAACACGGCCCGCGATACCAACACCGGCCATCCGCGACTGACGAAAGCGGTTTCACATTAGTAACGCGGAAAATTAACCGAAACTTGAGAGGTAAAGCAACATCAACAACATTAAAATCAGCTGACATACTCACAACGGTATACATTTCAAGGTTTACTGTGGAAACTACAGAGGAAAACATCAATAACTACCTAAGAGAAAAAGATCTGGAATGTACCAAGATTGAAAAAATCAAGCCTTTTCGTCCTACGCCTTTTAACACCTTTAAACTCACTGTTAAAGCGATCGAAATAAAGAAATTCCTAGCAGAAGAACTTTGGCCGGAGGGAATTGTATTCCAAAGATTTATAGAACCGCGCATACCTACTATATAATGATGCCTACTACTTTTAATTTAATTTAATTTTTTTTATTTTTTATTTATATGTATTTTTTTTACTTACTTACGCATACCTACTATATAATGATGCCTACTACTTTTAATTTAATTTAATTTTTTTATTTTTTATTTATATGTATTTTTTTATGTACTTACTTGTGTTTTATGTATGTACTTACTCTATATAGCATGTGTGGGATTGCACTCACCTCCCCAAGACTATTTAATTACTATTATGCACCAGATTTAAATGTCCCGGTTAAATATTCCCCAAAAAAAAAAAAAAAAGGAAAAAAAGAAGGAAAAACTAAACCCTTTCACACACTTCCCCAAATGATCATCCAGTCAACCCACGCTATGCAATTGCACTATATAAGTATTATAAATACAAAACAATACAAGAACAACATGTCAACCTACTAGAGACCAAATGGGAATATAATTCACCGACTCCAGATATTTTCATATCAGAGGGTTCGGCTCTGTGGCATTTCTAATTGAACCTATAAATCCTACCGATCCCTCAATATAAATCCTTTGTAATCCTACATGTATTTAAAATGACTGATTTTTGCATTTTTATATACAAATTCTTTGACAAATCTAATATGCTTAAATTTTGAATCAGATTCCTAGGTATTATGCCAGTGGCCGAAATAACAAATGGCAATATTTTTATAGTCCGAGAATGCCAAATTCTTTTAATCTCATTTCCTAAATCTGTGTATTTTCTTATTTTTTCAGAAATAGTTTTTTGAATATTACAGGAAAATAGTTTTTTGAATATTACAGGAAATAGTTTTTTGAATATTACAGGATTTTTATTGACATCGTTCGTCCATTTCATACGCTGCCTAGGAATACCTGCTTTTGTTTTTTGGGGTCTCAGATTATCAATGTTCATCTGTATAGATGACATAATAAACCCATTTTCATTTCCGTTGGTTGAAAATGACATTGTGTCACCTTTCAAAACAACTTGGAAATGATTTATTAATTATTATTAATTCCTACATTCCAGTAACCAAGCAACTGTCGTCGTTACCTAGTGTGTCAACAAATAGTTTTCAATATCTCCAAATTAAATATTTTAATGTAAACTACCCTTCAATACTACAAATCTATAATATATTATATTGTAGAATAATGTTATTATTATTATTATATTATAATAACGAAGAAATAATTTTTTTACATGAATACCTTACAAGAGTCCCGCTGCTTCCGTCTGGAGCCAGTGAGATTATGGCATCCCCAATTGGGGTATGTTGTGAGGCTGAAGGTAGTGTTGAGGGGAAGGAGGTAGGGAAGTACCTGGCTATTCAGATTTGGTCACCAAACACGGCTAACACCATTTCAAGCAACGTTTCAATTCTGAATGGTGGTCTTACACCAGGGCGATACCAAGAGTATCTTCCACTCTGGAACGTGCCGCAAATATACTACACATTATTTTTAAATTAATCATTTTGAAATAACACAAATTATTCAAATAAAATTTATTTGACCACTTTTTTAATTTTTAGAAATTTAATTAAAATTAAATTCGATAATGTTATTATCGAGTTCTGCAAGTTTTTTGGTTAGTGTTTTAGTTACAGCTGTTTCGACTTGTAAGGTCATTTTCAAACTGTGGTAAAGCCACGTACGGACGACTTATTTATAAGATTTTAAATGTCAATTTTTAAAGGTGTCTAAGTTGATTTATTACCGGTTAAACCAATTTGTAGAGACACTAATTGAGAGAGTGCTAATGTGGGATTCGGAGTATTTCCCTTTGGTTTGCCTTGCACTAAGTGTAAGGGTTTTCTTAATTGATTTAGAATGACGTTATTGCTATGACTCATTTAAGTGCATTATATTTCTTAGGTTTGGTAAACATACTAAGTAGTGGGGAATATATAATTTTCCTCACTTTATTAATTAGTGTTATGTTGGGGTCATTCGTTCGTTTATTGATTTCTAATTGTTCAAGCAAATTTAATCTAAGACCCTTTCGTTCAATATGTAATGGTTTTGGCTGGTTATTTTTAAGTGGAACGTGATTATTCACTAAGAGATGTTCGGCGAATTTTGAAGAGGTGTTTTTATTTTTATAACAATTTATATGTTCTTTGAATCTAGTTGAGAATGCCCTACCTGTTTGTCCGATGTACGTAGCGTTACAGTCGGCGTGGTCACATTTTAATTCATATATGCCACCGTTATTGAGTTTAGGATTTCTACTTTTTGAGTTTTTAAGGCTTGTTCCCATATTATTATTGGTTCTAAAAGCTATATTTAAACCACATTTTTTAATTTCTTTTGCAATTTTTAAAGATATTGGGCCGAGGAATTCGAGACATGCAAATTTTTCTATTTTTTTGTTATGTACCGGATATATTAAATTAATTTTATTTTTGTATTTCTTGTTTTTTATTATTTTCTCAATGTTTTTTGCCTCATAGCCGTTATTAATCGCGATTATTTTAATAGTTTCCTTTTCTTTTACGTATGCTTTATGATCTAAAGGAATGTTAATGAGTCGATGTACCATTGAATGGTAAGCTGATAATTTGTGGGACCAAGGATGAGTTGAATTTGCATTTATCGTAGTATCTGTAAACGTTGGTTTTCTAAATATTTCGAAGGTATGTTTATTATTACTTCTACCAATTGTCAGATCTAAAAAATTTATTTTGCCTTCGATCTCATGTTCAACTGTGAAGCAGATTTTATTATTAATGGTGTTGGCCCAGTTAGTAAAGATATCTAACTGTCGGTTGGTGCCGTTCCAACAAATAAAGATGTCGTCTACATATCTGACATAATATATTATGTGTTTTGCTAAGGGAGATTTAAGCATTATATTTTCAATGTAATCCATAAATATCTCTGCGAGAAGTGGACTTAATGGTGACCCCATGGGGTCACCATTAAGTCCACTTCTCGCAGAGATATTTATGGATTACATTGAAAATATAATGCTTAAATCTCCCTTAGCAAAACACATAATATATTATGTCAGATATGTAGACGACATCTTTATTTGTTGGAACGGCACCAACCGACAGTTAGATATCTTTACTAACTGGGCCAACACCATTAATAATTAAATCTGCTTCACAGTTGAACATGAGATCGAAGGCAAAATAAATTTTTTAGATCTGACAATTGGTAGAAGTAATAATAAACATACCTTCGAAATATTTAGAAAACCAACGTTTACAGATACTACGATAAATGCAAATTCAACTCATCCTTGGTCCCACAAATTATCAGCTTACCATTCAATGGTACATCGACTCATTAACATTCCTTTAGATCATAAAGCATACGTAAAAGAAAAGGAAACTATTAAAATAATCGCGATTAATAACGGCTATGAGGCAAAAAACATTGAGAAAATAATAAAAAACAAGAAATACAAAAATAAAATTAATTTAATATATCCGGTACATAACAAAAAAATAGAAAAATTTGCATGTCTCGAATTCCTCGGCCCAATATCTTTAAAAATTGCAAAAGAAATTAAAAAATGTGGTTTAAATATAGCTTTTAGAACCAATAATAATATGGGAACAAGCCTTAAAAACTCAAAAAGTAGAAATCCTAAACTCAATAACGGTGGCATATATGAATTAAAATGTGACCACGCCGACTGTAACGCTACGTACATCGGACAAACAGGTAGGGCATTCTCAACTAGATTCAAAGAACATATAAATTGTTATAAAAATAAAAACACCTCTTCAAAATTCGCCGAACATCTCTTAGTGAATAATCACGTTCCACTTAAAAATAACCAGCCAAAACCATTACATATTGAACGAAAGGGTCTTAGATTAAATTTGCTTGAACAATTAGAAATCAATAAACGAACGAATGACCCCAACATAACACTAATTAATAAAGTGAGGAAAATTATATATTCCCCACTACTTAGTATGTTTACCAAACCTAAGAAATATAATGCACTTAAATGAGTCATAGCAATAACGTCATTCTAAATCAATTAAGAAAACCCTTACACTTAGTGCAAGGCAAACCAAAGGGAAATACTCCGAATCCCACATTAGCACTCTCTCAATTAGTGTCTCTACAAATTGGTTTAACCGGTAATAAATCAACTTAGACACCTTTAAAAATTGACATTTAAAATCTTATAAATAAGTCGTCCGTACGTGGCTTCACCACAGTTTGAAAATGACCTTACAAGTCGAAACAGCTGTAACTAAAACACTAACCAAAAAACTTGCAGAACTCGATAATAACATTATCGAATTTAATTTTAATTAAATTTCTAAAAATTAAAATGGAGTTCTATGAATTAAACACAAAAACAATTAATTAATTATTTGACCACGCCGAGATTCGATCCCGTGACCATCAAATTGCCAGTCAAGAGCCTTACCCCTAGGCCAAGCCGGCGCGGCCGTCGAAAGAATATAACAAGTCACTGCAAAATCTGTTGATCATGTAAATAAAGATCTTTTACTATTAGATATCTATTTCAGAGAATCTATCTATCTATCTATATAAATAAAAATGAATCGCCGAAATGTATGTACGCGCATAACTTACGAACGACTGCACCAAATTGGATAATTCTTTTTGTGTTGTGTTCGTTATTGTCAGGAGAAGGTTTGTATAAAACTACTGGTGAGGTCTGGCTTTATGAAATGTGTATACAAAAATGCAATAGGTGGCACGCGAGCTGTTTGAAAACTAAATGTACTGGGAATTAATTTATGGAACGCGGGAGGGGTGGGAGGGGAACCAAGGAGGGGGAGGGGAACCTGGGAGGGGGGATTGGAACTCGGGAGGGGGGTTTGCGGGACGGGAGAAGGGAGGGAGTGGAGTGGGGAGAGAGAAGGTGGAGGAGGCGGAGTGGAAATAAGAGAGGGGAAAAGGACGCGGGAGAGAAATGGGAGGGGGGGGGGGGGGTGGAAGGGGAACGGGACGAGTGGGAAAGGACACGCAGGGAGAAACAATTTCTTTATTAAATGGCATAGCAACGCATGCCGGGTACCAGCTAGTAAGAAATATGAGTGACTGAATTGAAAACCAATTTACATACCTGCCACAATGTTAAATAACTCACCCCATTTAGCAGCGCTAAGTAAAAATTATTCTCCGACTCGTTTGAATTCCAAATTAAAACTTGACTTATTTAAATTCAGTTGTGATGCAAATCTTTAAATGCATTGAAGTCGGGTGCATCGCGGCGAGAGATGCAGTTCCAAGTTCCAAGTAAAGGCTGTGCATTGCGGGACTTTCCCAACTGCAGCCGAGACTCAAACCCAGGCTTTGTCTGACGTTGGAGCAGTTCGGGGTCTTACCTGAAAAAAAAGAAATAATAACGGAGTTAGTAAGGACAATCACCTTCTGTTCTATTATTATGGGTGTTTGCAATAATAAAGTTAGCCAAGTTTAATCGAGCAAAGAAGGAATTGCTTACGGATGATAAAATGCAAGTCATTGGTTTCATAAAGGTATTTTTCTTATTTTGTGGTTAGTTTTTATATTTGAATATAAAGCGTGGTATTTTATCTTTCTAACACGGTTTAAATCATATTTCTAACTACGATAGTAAGGTAGACACAAAGATTTCTATAAGACATATATGAGTTGTTCCGAAAATTGAACAAATAAACTTTATTATGTTAAACAATATTTTAATTTCAGTTGTGTAGTTGAATATCTATTGTGTAACAACACATTATACAACATTCTTCAATTCAAAAATACATAATTCTTATTTTTTCATTCAATATTCTCATATTTTTTACACATTTTTAGGCATGTAGCGCAGATCCATAAAAAAATCATAAGATAGTCTTAATTCTTGAAAAATCAGTTGCTTGTTTTAAAATGACAATTTAATAATAATTTTCGTTTTTTGTATTTTTTATTTTCAACCTTAAGAGTAAAATCTCAAATTATAATATTTAATTAAATAAAGACAATATTAGCGAAATAATCGAAAATCTGGAGCCAGAAAAATCAGAAAAAGATATTGGCTCCACCGGGACACGAACCCAGGGCCATTTTCTTACATGGCAAGTGCTCTACCATGTATAAAGATAGCAACCAAGAATATGTGCTCTATCATATATAAATATAGCAGCCAATAATATGTGCATTAAGAAAATGAAGATAATGTTGGTAGTTCTTAGTCGAAGTATGATACAGTTATAACTATTAGTCTAACATGTTTCAAATCAGTGAAAATATGTAATCATGTTTGCACATAATTTACTAAGCACTGTAGTTCTAACGCATAAATAAATAAAAAAAAATAAAAAACAATATATTATTACATACACAAATTCTATCTGATTTTGTAAATTTTAATATAGTTTCTCTTTAAATGTACTATGTATTATCTATAGGTTCACACTTCAAACACATAACCTAACATAACTTCATATCTTTATAATATTGTTTATAACAACTCCTCATGTTGTAAATCTTTATGTAATTCCTCCAAATTGTTATCAGGTACCTTGTGACGTTGGATACTTACTTGTAATTCATTCCCTCCAAACCTGGTCATCCATCCATGAATAGAATAAATAATCACATACAAAGCCAGCAAGCAAGCAATGAGGTTAGGTAGCAATAATAAGTAGGTATGTGAACAATGTATAATTTATTGTAAAAAATCAAACCCTGCCCTTGGAACATATTATAATGATTCGCTATGAGACTCTAAGTTAAACAACAGAATTAATCATCAGGGGTGACTGGTTACGATGTATCGTACCCAGCTGTAAATGTTTAAAGTTTCTCGACACGTGTCAATAAGAAAGAAATTATATTGTAACGACATAAGAAAATTACTGATGGGCGCCTGTGACGTATAACGTAACATATTTATGAATCAGTAATCCCTAAAAATAATCTATAAAGCACAATCTCGATCTGTTAAAAATATAAGTAATTTAAATCTCACTTCTCGTGATCCAAAATGTCTTGAGTCCAGCCATACAACAGCCCGTCACACAAAAACACCTGCTCGATCTGTGGTACTCCCGTCAACTCTAGCGCCCGAACTTTTTCCGAAGCATCTTGAAACATCTGCCGCCCCTTCGGAGTGCAATGCTGCCAACCAAATCATGCGAAATTTGCGAATCGCTCACGACGCTAGCAGCAAATGTTACATTACCCCTCCACCAAAAAGAAAATATTTCCTCCTGGAAATCAAGTGGTCCATGTGTCACTTCCTGAAGAGAACTGCATACTATGTGAGCCTTGGTCGTAAATGTTAGTCATGGAAGATGCCAAAATATAAGGATTGTCAGCCGGAAGGATCCTGGTGATAGAAGTACTCCCAATCCATATAATGTACCTCATGGAAGAAGCGGTGACCACCGTACTGCAATACTGAAGCCATGACATAATGCGATGAACAGAAAGACGCATCAATCTATGCAGCTTCTCTCCAATTATGATGCATTCAATAACTGATGACCCAAGATGGCCCAAGGTAGAGATGAAATATCTGGTCCGGAATCTCAAATTCAGCTTCTTTTGCTATTAATTTCTTCCAAAACCACAATGTCCGCCCAAGATGAGAAAGCGGAGCGGTTTACTCTGAACCATTGTAGCGCCTGCCCTGAAAACAATTCGACTGCAGAAGAAAAAAGAGAAGCATAACTTACGTTTCTAGCGACAGCAAGTTCTTCTACCCGTTCTAAGAAATTTCTGACATCCGCAGAGCCATCAAAGGTGAGGTTCCACTTGTGTACCAGAAACGACGGAAGTGACGGAATTGACAAAGCTGAACCGGACCCCGCCGGTGTATCATCCTGTTTCGCCATGATGAATTTTGCCGCTGTTCTACTTCTTGTACCTACTCCTTCATCCATAACCTATTTCTCGATTGTAGGGTAGAAAGAAAATTATTAGAATACATGCAACAACACGACATGAAAAATGACAATGCACATGCAATCACCAATTCTAAGAAAATAATAAATAATGTATGCTGCCAGCGAACTGAGCAGCCAAAATGAGTTAAAAGCGTAATAACGCCGATGAGTTGACGGAAACCAAGGCAAAAAAACTGTGTGAAACTATGTATTAAAAATATCAGATCGGCAAGTTAGTCGTGGGACGGGCTGTTATAAACCCAAGGAAAAGTGAGAATCAAATTAATAACAGATTGAGATGTAAAAACCATTTGATAATCGTGAACAACACTACCGCGAACACGTGCGAGAAAGAACAAACATAGACAGGTTCAGCCGAAGCGCGCCAATGTGACGTTTAACGTAACATATTTATGAATCAGTAATCCCTAAAAATAATCTATAAAGCACAATCTCGATCTGTTAAAAATATAAGTAATTTAAATCTCACTTCTCGTGATCCAAAATGTCTTGAGTCCAGCCATACAACAGCCCGTCACACAAAAACACCTGCTCGATCTGTGGTACTCCCGTCAACTCTAGCGCCCGAACTTTTTCCGAAGCATCTTGAAACATCTGCCGCCCCTTCGGAGTGCAATGCTGCCAACCAAATCATGCGAAATTTGCGAATCGCTCACGACGCTAGCAGCAAATGTTACAACCTGGTTTATTCTTTTCAATACTTACAACTAACTTACCTGCTGATCTCACTGTAAATCCGAATATATTATGCGTTACCAGGTTAATTCGGTAAATCCGAGTATAATATTATATGCTACCGGGTTACCTTTTCTATTTTTATTTTGTTGGTTATGTAATTATGTACATTTATTGGAATAATATTATGAACTAAACCTGTCAATTTGTCTGTCCTGGAACGGGAAACTTTCCTAGTTGGACAGACAAAGCTGCCTAATATGTTATTTGTACTTTCTTTTGTATTATAAATAAATAAATAAAAATAAATAAAATAAAGTTAAAAGTGACCGAATTGGATATAGGTTCCGTAGCTGAGCTGGTAGAACACTTGCCATGTAAGCAAAGGGTCCTGGGTTCGCGTCCCAGTGGAGCCAATATATTTTTCTGATTTTTCTGTCTCCAGGTTTTCGATTGAGTTTCGCTAATATTGTCTTCATTTAATTAAATATAATAATTTTCTGATAAACATATTATTCAATAGAAGGGCGCTTTATCGCTTGTCTAAATTCTTCATATAGTCAGTACCTATTATTAATTCCAGATCACTGCATCAGAGATACGCAGAACGCACATGCAACCGAAGTATTTTTGATATGAATTAACCCGCCGTTCTTACAATATTGTTAATGGTCTAATTGTCGCTTAGACAGCTTTTAGGCAATTGATCATGGTTCGATTCTCAGCACAAGTCTCCAGGACTTCTAGGCCGAGAGAGGTCGAACGGAATCATTCTGTTTCCGATTGCCGTAGATTCAACTGCCCGCGAATCGGTACGCTGTTCATTATCACAATAAAATTAAATTTTGCGTGTGGAATATTGTTAAAATAAAAAAAAAAATCATTATTCCGGATAGTTTAAGCCGATCTGCAGTACATTTTTTTCTATTTTACTAAATATTATCATTGTATATATCTATCTGCAGCACCTTATAACAACATTGCTAGTCTGTAAAATACGAATAGATCATTATTTTAACTTGGTTTGTTTACACGTTGCGTGTTACGTTACGAAAACTCGTGTTCTGAATTGGTTTTATTCAACAGAGATCAATAATAGAGCCGCATACACCATCTACAAAGGAATTCACAGCGTCTCTAAGGGAATAATTGTCCCACTATGCATTTGAAGACGCCATCGCGCCATTGAACTCTGGCCGGCCGGAAACGAGTTCAATTCAACTAAATTGGGTTAAATGGAACTTGTTGAAAGTGAGCTATAGGAAATTGGTCAGAACTGACTTGCAAAGGAACTCAATAGGGCTAAGAATGAAGAGGTCTCTTCAACAGTATGACTGACGACGTTAAATCGTACTTTCTTTTCGTATTTTTCAACAAGCATTTGAATGAAATATTAGAATTCCTCCTACTTCCATCATTATAAGCGATAAAGTTGTAGTTGAAGTTTATAAATCGAACAAGCATGATAAAAATATTCCTTCGGTACTGATTTTAAAGAAAACAACGAGTAAAAAATACCTTAATCTCGTTGAATTTAATGTTTCAAAGACCCAATCTTGTCTGATTACGTCTAAAAGGGATCGAAATGAAAATCTAGTCTCTTTCAACGGAAGCAATCTTCCGAACAGGCCCTCCATTGATATGCGTAACCCTAGTGACCAGTTCAGGTATGGGGGCTCCATCGAAGCCAGAGTATAGTTAGCCTCCCAAAAACTGGGCGTACTATACAGGGCCCGCAGATACTTTAATAGTGTACACAACTGCTAACCCTGTCAAATAACAAGTGCACCCCACGGTTGAATTTGACAGCTACCTCTGGTCTGGAGCTCCAAAATACTTGAAAAATACCCTCGACTCTGTGCAGAAACGGGCGGTCCATTAAATAGATTCTCCCATCTTAACAGACGGATTGCAATCTTTAGAGCACAGGCGTCGGGTATGAATGCTATCCTTGTTCTACCGTATTACAATGGAAGATGCTCCGAGCGTCATTGATCCCTTCGCCACCGGTGCATAGTCGGGAAACACGCCAAATGCGTGCCCAACATTTGTACACGGTTGACATTTGTCATATAAGAACGGTCGTTTCTTCGACTCGTTCTTGTGTTCAACAACTCGGCTGTGGAATGATTTGCCGGCCTCTCTGTAAGACCAATGTTCATTCCTTCCTCTCCTCAAAAAGACCCTCCACACAGCATCCCAGATGACATAGGCCCTGAGGGAAATCATTTTCCTCAGGACCTCCTGTGCGGAGTTAATGTTAAAAAAAAACCTTATTCCAGTCATACGGACATGCCAAAAACACACTTCCACGGGTTTTTCTCTTGGACAACATTAATTTGTCAATATTCAATATTAAAAAGGACGGGTTGTTTCCCAAAGTTCGCACAATTCATCAAGTTCTGTGTATTTCAGTTTTGTGAAACAACTTCCTCTCTGTCCTTCGCCGATCCTCAATTACATGTATTTGTAAGGTAAAAAATGAGAGCAATTCACACGCGGTAGAAGTGAAGCCTTCAGAAAACTAAAGTAGACAAGAGTGGAGAGACAACGAACTACGTTTTTTTTATCAATGTGAAGAATGATTCTTTCCATATTTTTGTCGTCGAATTTCAGTGCACCTTTTACTATAGACCAGGGGGCCAAGTCTCTATCTTTTATTGTTTACTAACAGCCTGTTACTTAACATTAATTACGTCACAAACACGTATTTTGACCTTAACGCTATTTTTTGTAGTCTCTATTATTTCGTAATGCGGAATTTTGAGACGTAATTAATGTTAAGTAACAGGCTGTTAGTAAACAATAAAAGATAGAGACTTGGCCCCCTGGTTATCTTATTAGTATTTGTGTTTTCTTCTTCGGAGTCGTTAAATATCGCTTTCTTTTGTAATTTCTTTGCTTGTTCATTTTGGGTAGTTTGAAGATTGGATATTGATTTCAAAAAATAAAAACTTTTTTTTTTATTTCTTGGGATTCGATCCTTGGTCCGCTGAATGTCTGGCCGCTGATATTCGTCAGGTGCTTTATGCAACTGAATGAGACTTACGTGGGACTGAGGATTTATAGTATTATATTAAAACTGAGTACCCGAGAAAAAAATAAATATTTTATTGATCTCATTCTCTCGCAGGCTAAATGTATGTGTTTTTCTCTTTTTAGTGTCGCTATTTTTCGTTTCATCGAGTTTCAAATCACAACGGAGCTAAAGAAGTTTTCACTTCAAAAAGGTTAGTTAATTTGTCGAAAGGGGATATTTTATTTCATTTAATAATTTGTTTCAATTAATAAATCATAACAACTACTAATGTTCAAAGATAATAATAATAATATATCTTTATTCAATGAAATTGGCAACATTACAACTAAAAAAGTACATGTTCAATGTAGATTACTTCAGTACAAAAAAATTAACAAATAGAAAGTAATGTAAGAACGGTTACACAGAAGTAGCATAATTATACAATATTTTTAGTTGTGCATAGCCTGCCTCACTAGGTTGAACCTGTATAGAGGCAGAATTTTTTGTTAAATGTTTCTTACAATTTTATCTACGGTTTTTTATAAAAGTATAATGTAGGTTTCTATACAGCAAAAACTTTATTTTAGTTTACATCATTGTTTGCATATACACAATACAAAAACTGATACCATTGCATTGATCTCAATTCGAAGAGGTAAATCATTAGTAGAAATGACGTTGGTAATGTAAGGGCAGGGTAGCCCCGAAAATTGGTATCAACTTTGATATCCGAAGTTGGATATATTTTTAATGAACACCGCTGCCCCGAGCCACTTCAAATCCCAACATAGCAAGGGACCAACAGTGGCGTGCTGTGCTTTACACTTTTTACGGGAAAAAAAGAAATTTGCTTTCAAAATATTAATTTCGGTTGTACCTCTGATCGATTCTGATTTTTAGAAATACTCTCAGCTACAAAAATTCTACAACAGTAATTATAATAACCTGTTATTTTTCACGGGTCTGCGCTAATCTACCTGTTTGTATAAACAAGAGTGTCTGTGACGGGTGACCGGCGTGAATTTGGTTACAATATTTTTTTTATTTTATTTCATTCATTTCTATTCTCGTACTTGCAGTTTAGAGATGATAACACTTTAACTCAGTTCAGTTTAATTTTATACCCTGAAGATGCTTGAGCAAAGCGAAACCGGTCGGTATTATAAACATTAAACAAATCGTGGTTATAAACTAAGTTATTGTATTCTTTCATTCACTATAATAATAATACTTGGATGATTTATGTAGCGCCGTTTTTGTGAAAAATCACCTCAAGGGCGCTGTACAAACTTAAAAAATTCTAAAATCTAAAAAAAACTACGAGCTAGACAAATAATTAAAAACAACTACTTAGGGCTAAAAATTGCATACACCGGTTCATTGATCACCGATACGAAAATATATGTACAATATTTTGACTAATGAACGCGATGCTGCCTAAAAATTAATGAAAACAGGACAATACTTACCTGGGAGGTCGCATGAAATTAACACTGTGTATTGTTCATTTAAAGAAATTTAGAAAGAGTTCGCACGCAGAGGGCATAATTGTGAACACATATTATTTATTCCTGAAAAATATTTTAATATTAATGTATGTAGGTAGTTACTATGTATGTAGTTACAAACCTACCTTGGCTGACACCGACTCCAAAAATAACAATCGTACCTATATATTGATGAGTAGAAAAAGTAAGTTGATTATTAAGTTGTAGAAGAATGCGCAATATTTTTTTTACTTTTTAGTGCATATTATTTTGTTTTGGAATAGTTTTTTTTTTAAGTCGGTTTTTTTTGTTGTTAAAATATTTGTTTATCCAACTGCCAAATGCCGACACTCCAAGAGTCCTTAAAAATCCGAATAGCAAAAAATATTCCAAGGAAAAATGTTATTTTGTCAATTTTGTAAATTTTTGAAAGCATTCAGGCCTCAGTTCAATACAGTGGGAAATATGAAATTACATGCTTAATGTTCTGGTGCCATTTTCCATTGGACAAAGACTATCTTTATCTGTCAGCCAGAACAGAGGGGTTGATCCTTATTGAATAAAATGATGAAATTACAGCACGCCAGTGATGTAGTCGCCCACCGCGCTTTCGATCCTCTTTACCTACCCCCAGTCTGAATGCTACGCTAATGATTATTCATACACACAAAATAGCGGGAGTTCTACGAAATTTATAAATTATTCAGTACAACATTGCGGGGTTCGTCGGCCATTGGCGTGGTTAGAAAAGGGGCGGCGGGAGAGAGGGTCGGGTGGCACCCGGGGGAGGGAGGGGGCAACGTGGTGGCAGGGGGGTGGCAGCGGGAGGTAAGTGGGTGGTAGAAGTGGCACGTGGATGGCGAGATTTGGAGTCCAACTATAGCAGAATGATTTAGATGTTCAAATGATTTTCCTATAAACTCTTTGTAAATATTCATGCTACACTTTTCACTAAAAAACTGTCTTAACTTCAAAGTTAACACTACATATTTGCTTGAAACTGCAATTAAAAAAATAATAATAATAAAACAAATTAGAACACGAAATTTTTATGTTACACTTTTACTATTATTATATTTGCACTAGCTTTTACCCGCGGCTTCGCTCGCATGGTTTTAGGGGGGTTACCACTCCACCTCCTCTCACCTCTTCCTCCCCCCCTCCGCCTTCCAACCCCTCCCCCCACCACACTCTTAAATTTATTTGAAGTACTCCCCAAATAATTCTTGAATAAATAATTATAGATATCTTACTAATCGTATCACCTATTGCATTTTTTTTACAAATTTCATAATGCCAGAGCTCTGAGCCTATATGTTATTCTGATGTATGAGCTATATTATTGTAAATTCTCATTAAAATCCATTCAGTAGTTTTTGCGTGAAAGAGTAACGAACATACATACATCCAGACATCCATACAAACTATCACCTTTATAATATTAGAAGGATATAATGTTATATTTCATGCCGTAACTTTAAAATTTACATTTTATGCGTCGGTACTTATTGATGTATTTTAGCATCGGATTAATGCTTACCGTATTAATACAAGTTTTTTCAAATGAATGACTCGATTATACAAGAAATACTGCTAACGTGAAGACTTGCATACACTTTCAAATTCAATCACTACCTTCAGAAGGAACATAATATATTTACATATACCTGACGATCTCCTCACTTGAGCCGCTTTGTAATTATTGAATCATTCACCTACTTATGCATTGGCTCGATAATAATTGTATAAATTTATAAGTGTGTGAGTGTGTGTATGTATATGTATGCATATATTTGTGTAGAGTATACACATGTATGCATATGTTTGTAAATATTTATGTTAATATGTTTGCTAATATTTTATTTTGATCCTCCTTGGTTTAAGTACCTATTTGTAATTTAATTTATTATTTTTTTATTACAACTTAAAGTCATACTAAGAATGTTTTTAATAACTTTTACATTAATTATGTCTTATAGTAACATTAAATCTATCTATCTATCTATTTTCTATCTTTCTTCTATCTTCTATCTATCTATCTATCTATCTATCTATCTTCTTCTATCTATCTTCTATATAAATAAAAATGAATCGCAGAAATGTATGTACGCGCATAACTTTCGAACGACTGCACCAAATTGGATAATTCTTTTTTTGTGTGTTTGTTATAGTCAAGACAAGGTTTGTATAAAACTTCTGGTGAGCTCTGGCATTATGAAATTTGTATAAAAAAATGCTATAGGTGGCACGCGAGTTGTTTGAAAATTGAATGTATGGAATGCGGAAGGGGGAGGGGAACGCGGGTAGGGGGTTCGCGGGAGGGGGGGGAGGGGAACCAGGGAAGGGGGGTGGGGAACCTGGGAGGGGGGAGGGCGATCTGGGAGGGGAGAGGGGAACTCGAGAGGAAGTTCGCGGGACGGAGGTTCGCGGGGGGAGTGGAGTGGGGATAGGGAGACGGAGTGGGAACGCGAGAGGGGAAGTGGACGCAGGAGAAGACGGGGAGGCGGAAGGGGAACGGGACGAATGGGAAAGGACACGCAGGGAGAAAAAATCTTTATTAAATGGCATAGCAACGCATGCCGGGTACCAGCTAGTTATTTTATATGTTTAGTACTTTAAACATTTTTTTAAATCATATGTAGAAAGAATGGTAAGGAATATATCAATTTGTTTAGGTAGACGTAAATAGAAACGTGTTACGATGGCCCTTGGAAGGTGAAGGAAATCTTTGATAACAGGGTACCTAGCATGGTCGATCGACATAGGTTTTATCGAAAATGTCGGTAACTTGTCATCGCTCCCGAGCACGACTGTAGGCAGCTAACGAACAAATAACAGTTCACAACGACTAAGGGTTCCTATTTAATTTGACGTGAACTATTATTTGTTCGTTAGCTGCCTACAGTCATGCTCGGGAGCCATGACAAGTTACCGACATTTTCGATAAAACCTATATCGATCGACCATGCTAGGCACCCTGGAACTAATTTGAAATAGAATTGATATAATGTTTTTCGATATTATGTGGAAATCTGGACAGTAAAACAATTGGCAGGTAAAAATAATAATTTCTCGATACAAAGGCAAACTCGTGTGCCACTACGCTACGGAGATCATTAAGTGCTGATTTTTAAAAACAGTTAAATTTATTCAGCCATTTAAAAGCGCACGATTCATCAGGGCTTCAAAAGTTCCGTCAAATGCGTAGCTCATAGCTCCTCGCTGCAGGTGAAAATATGCAGCCGTAAATTAATTAAATCCGCCCGCATCGCGAATTTTAAATTCCGAATTGATTTCACCGGAGCGTGTCAAACAAAAGCCAAATTAAAATGCACGAAACAAGGCAACGGAATTTCAATTCACTAGGGACATTATTTAAAAACTTCTAGGACATTTGAGTATACGAGGTGATAGTAAGTACTTTGAGTAGGTAATTAAGCGGGGCGGCTCGTTTACGAGTAGATTATTAAATAAAGTAGGTATCTAGTACCTAATTTTTTGTATTTCTTGGGCATTAACTATATAATAACTATGTAACGATTTTTGACATTTTGTTTTGAAGAGTTTTACTTTCCGTGTCATTCACTAGCAAACTTAAAACTAACTTAAAATTTTTAAAAGTACAGAAATGATTAGACTTTATTAGGTGGGGGTAGTGTTAGGGGTGGCGCTGTCTCAAACATATAACATGTAAAATAACTGAAACAGACGTGAAAATAATAATTTCATATAATTTGCGTTTCGGCGTGGGGAATGTATAGATATTATTTCCAAAAATAACATATATTTTTTTAAGAGCTTAAAAACTTCAAATGCTTAGAGGAAATATGTAAGAAATCAGTATAAATTCGGGTAGCGGCGGCTTAAGGGTGGGGGGGGGAGAACGGTGGGAACATAACATGGGAACATTATTGTCAATAAGGGTGATTTACAGGATGCTATTATTTTGTTAATTAAATTAATTTTTTATTTATTTTTTGTTTATTTCTGATGTTTCTAAAGCACACAAGTTAAAGTATGTATTTATATTTGTATGTTTAGATTTTTGGATTTGGATTTTTCTTGGTTGAAGCTATGATTAAATGATTAGCAAACTCGGAAAGGTTATTATTTCGTAAATAGGGTTCTTGTTCCCTGTTTATCTGTACCCTTATTGACAATGCTCCCATGTTATGTAGACTGTTACCACCGTTCTCCGGTTTCTTTCTCTAAAAAGACCCTCCACACAGCATTCCCAAAGATTACAAAGGCCCCGAGGGAAATTGTATTCCTGCGAGCTAATAATGGAAAAAAAGCAACAAACTAATGCAAAATTCATTTGGATTGTGTGCAGAGATTATCTCTTTCGCATTATGTTCCGAAATGGCTTTGGATGTCATTCAAATTCTTTATCGATCAAGCCATGTGTATTCACGAGAGAGTTCTGAACTCACCGAATGTGCCCGCAGATGGAGTTGTATTGCATTCGAATGCAGAAAAATAATTGAATTTGGGGCGCCTAATGAAATTTCCATTTCCATTGTGGAAATCGTACAATTTTCTACCATTCCACTATGCGGTCTATTTCCAGATAGAAACTGCAGTAGCGATTAGAAGTTTTAATTGGGAATTTTCATTTGGTTTAGTGGCTGGATATGTTATACTTGCACACATTGTTTGATAATATACAATTATTTCATAAGAAGATAAAACGGAGAATAATATGCGGTTCTCGTGAAATGATATCGACAAAAGCAATACATAAAGCTAAAGTGTTTGAGAATATGTATGTAATTTCAATGTTTTTCTACAGATGTCATTAGTGTGGGCAGTAATATGTAGTTTAGAGGTGTGTCAAAAGATGTCAATAACGTTGTACTATATGACCGAGTCAACTATCGCCCATTTTTCAGTGCCCAAATCCCTTTCCTCAGATAAACACAGAGAACGGATCACATTAGAACGGACGTTTAGTCCACTAACATAAACAAGACGATACTAAACAGAATCGTGACCTGATGAAATGAGTATCATTGAAACTCCCGATCGTCTGAGAAACAATATAAGTAGTGTAAAAAACTGAACTTTAGAAAAATGCGCAAGTACAAATGAATAGAAGTGGCAAATTATCGAATATACCTAACCCCTATCTCATTTTCTTCACAAAACAACTATTACTGTGAGTACGATGATCAAAATGTATGGTGATCGGATACAAGAAGACATCCAGTGAAAGCAAAATTAAAATTGATGGTGAAATTATTGAAAATGTTACTGAAATGAAATACTCAGGAGTTATATTAGATTCCAAACTAAACTTCAATAGACATGCTGAATACACCCAAAAGAAAATTGGCAAAAAGATATCTTTTTTTGGAAGAATTCGGCCAAAAATTTCTAGAAAAACTGCAATCACCATATACAATTCAATTATTGCTCCACACTTCAACTACTGCTCAAGTATACTTTTCCTATGTAACGAAAGAGAACAAAATAAGTTACAAATTCTCCAAAACAGGGCTATGAGAATAATTCTCCGACGAAACAGATTTTCAAAAATAATTAAAATGTTAAAGGAACTAAATTGGTTGACCGTGAAACAGATGCTGACCTTGAACACGATGGTATTTATCCACAAAATATTGAACAACACGTTACCAAAATACTTCTCAAATAAAATTGTATACAATAAAGACATTCACAGATATAACACAAGGACTTGCAAGGAAATTAGGCTACAAAAAAAGGACAAAGCGAATACGCAGAACAGTCTACTGTACAAGGTAATGAAGTTGTATAACACACTACCAGAAACTTTAAAGTCCACACCAATTGGAAAGTTCAAGATGTATTGTAGGAGCTACATAAAACTTGAAAAAATATAGTGAATATGAAATATTTTAATCAATTAGAAATTTGTAAACTTCAATGTACAAATTACTAAAATAAAAATTATTATTATTACAATTATTTCTAAGAGCAAATCAGGCGTTTTATCCACACAAACGCAAACCCCAATTTCCTTTCTGGATTTTGACACTAGTGCAAATATATATTTTTAATGTTATATAGATTTCGACCGCTAGCATGTCGGTACGTTTTGCTTTTGTTGATAAGATACCTCTTACTTCTTGTTAAGACACTCCAAATATCGTTAAATTTTCCTGATTTAAACGCCATCAAGAGACGTTCAGGATACAAACTAGAAAAGCAAATCGTACACAGAATTTTCTTCTAACACAGTTAGTAAAACAATTTTAAAAATCGGTCCAGTTTTGGAGGAGAAAAATACCAAAGAGTACCAAACCCCGATTTGGATGTTTTTATTTAGGCATTATGAGCTTGAAGCGCAGTTGTCCCTTTCGCTCAGTATTTAGGGGAATAAGAGCGATAGTGACAGTAATAGTTTGGTGAAATATCTATTGTTATAATTTCTCGGCGATCGGGTTTCCTACTACACAAAATATTACAACGAAATCCCAATGAAATATACCAACTTAATTAAGCCTTTTCAAATTAACTATAATAAGCACAGATTTACGATATCTTTTAAACATAAAGGTTAATTTAGGAAATTATAAATCTTAATGCGATGATAATAATAGTCGGTGGAGAAAGGCCATAGAACGAGCAATAAACCAAATTACCAGCGATAAAGCCCGGAATAGTGGTGTCCCAATGTAGAGATCATTATTTATACGATTAAGTGGCAAATACGGTGATAAATTTATATTAGTTTACATTACTGCAAAAGCAATAAACATAATTATTGTTCATCAAAAGCGGTACAAAGCTAAAGCTGCCGCTACCCGAATTTCTACCAATTTCTTACAAATCTCCCATAAACACGTTAAGTTTTAAAGCTCTTAAAATAATATGTGCTATTCTTGAAGATAATATCTAGACATTCCCCACGCCGAAACGCAAATTATATAAAATTCCCTCGATAGAAAAAAAACGCAAAGTATGCTCCAAAAATGATTATAAACATGTTTGTTTCAGTTATTTTACAAGTTATAAGTATGAAAAAACTCACAGTGGTTCTTTTAATGCTTTTGACAACCCCCGCGAGATTTTTTCTCTATTTTAAATGAGTCGTGTTTTATTAAACATTTTCACAATTTTTAGTCGCTTTAAATACTAGCGCGCTCCTCTAACGTACGTAATTTCATATCCCCCCATCTTCTTCTTTTTGAGCCCGGTTGCGGCGCCTTAAACTTAAAGATATAAAATATGTTGAGAATGAGCTTTTATATAAATATTCAAAGCAAGGTGATTTCGAAAGGACAGAGCGCAAAAATAAAAAAACTCAGATGCTTTTAAGGATGTTAAATCCAGGGTGATGCAAAAATCCCATTAATATTAATAAAGACGACTCCGCTAAATTCAGTAGTTCTTGGTATCGGGTCTGCTACTCCAAAATTTTTGGAAATATCAACTGATTCCGTAATTAGGCGTGCTCAAAGCGTTTGGGTCTTTCAAGGACTTCTTTGTTCCTGTTCTACACCAAAACTTTGATTACACATCTGCACAGAAGGAGGTAGCGCAACACGGCACAATACCCAAAAATAAAACATAACGATATTTTTGGCCGTGAACATTTCATAACATTAAATTATTTTGTTTCCTTTAAAAACCAATAGGTACTGATGGTTTAAAGATCGTAGTATCAATATTCTGTGAGTTGAACATTTTGGGAGCGGTTTAAAGAACTGTTATTGAGCGAAAGCTGTTTTCATTGAAGGAATTATGGAAATGGATCTTAGGACGAGTAACGGATGTTAATTTTTTTTTGTGTTTTGTTCGGAAATTATTTCACATTTATGTATTTCTAGTTGAATTTCCATATTGATCAAGAACGATGGTGAAAAGGGAGTACAAACTGCGTTACACCTGATCATTAATACCGTATCGACCACCCCTTTAATTTCAAAACTATATATTCTCAAATAACACGAAAACTCATTGGCGTGCTTGTATGTTTTATCGGGACAAACAACTTTGTACCTTCACTAAATAGTGATGAGCATAAGTGTAACACGTTAATAATCGAAACATTTCTAGTAAAAATAATCGAAAGATGTTTCTATCAATTTATTAACAGCGTAGATGTTTTTAGAATTTCTACGCATCTGCTATGATTTGGAGTACCATCTGAATGTCAATTACTAATTTGGGAGGCGGGTATGAGTACTACCGCCCCGAGAATCATTTATTGGTTAACCAATAACTCTGTCATTGATCACACCAAGTGTTTCGCTACGTTTGTTTACCAGGGAGTCCGGGATCATGGGGTGAGGTTTGTCCGTGTCTTCGCGGTGGACGAACTTGTCCATTAGCTTGGTGGTAGGCAGGATCGGGAGACCTTTTGACTCCACTAGCAGAATTCTTTCGGAACATCGCCTTGTAACGCAGTGGGAGGGATGGGACAGTGACCAACAGATTCCTACTTATTCCTCATACCTTCTTCCTTCCCAGAACTTCCTCTACTTCCTTTCCACAAAAGACCCTACATACAGCAAGCCCAAATATAACGTAACATAATAATGAAGGAGTTCAAATTTCTTCCGCTGCTAGTTTTACAGAACAATGTCACTATTTTACAATACTTTTCCGGGTAGACGACTGATAAACCATCCTATCCCTTCAATATCTTAAGTTTTGGATCAGTTTGGCTATTCTTATCTTTTGAGGTCATCGCTCCATATCTACTATGGTCTTCCTCGTGGCCTTATTTCTTGGTGTATTATATGTATTTAGCATGGTATTGATCTAACAATATTATTCCTGATATTCTAGTTAAAGTTTCGACATACTTTTATCAATATTCGTGATGCGGAATGGCCCATAATTCTGTGTTTTATCGGCAACCAGAATTAATTCTACCATATTTCTGTGCGTGATTCAACGGGCGATATTCACGTTGTCGGCAGCACTTTAAGAAGAAGCCTAATATGTGCACTATTAATCATGGTAGGAAGCACACACTGGTCAAAAATAAGATCACCATCAGATGATGTATAATGGGCGAAATGATGTATCAAAAAGGAACATTCCCCCCACAACGCGTTCCGAAATAGAGGAACAAACAATCTTTCACAGCATCTTAGATAAGGTTACTAAAAATTAAGCCCATGAATTTTTCACAGTGGTCTTTAAGAAATTTAATATATTTATTAATATTTTGCCATTTAATAATTGAGTAATATTTTGTCCTTTAGACAGGTGACAGGGGGGCAATGGAGAAGATGGGAAGTTAATTATCGTGAATGGCCGTGTGCTAACGATTCCATAATCAGAGTGCCTAATAAATCTAATAAAGTGTTTTTTTTTTCTTTCTTGATGAAGGGCCAAGTGACTACTTTCTTATTTTACAATCATCATCATCACTCTTGGCTCTACAACCCCTGGTGGGTCTTGGCCTCCTCAAGAGTCTTCCTCCACTCATCACGGCTTTGTGCCAGCTCTCTCCAGTTTACAATCTCCAAGGTGGATACATCTTTCAGGACGTTGTCGCTCCATCTTAAACTTGGTTATCCCAAGCTCCTTCACCCTGTTGGTCTTGACTTTGTCGGAGGGACTTTGGTGCTTGATGCTCGGTCATTCTCTCTACATGACCCAGCCACCGAAGTCTTCCCAGTTTTATAAATTTTGTGACGTTTAGATCCTTAAACAGATCCTTATTTTACACTACGAAGCATAAAAATTGACACAAAAAAACTTAACTCCCACCGCCCACATTATAAATGCATTACCCACTAAGTCATGCTGTCACATTTGTCTCAATGTGGATGACACATATTGTGATGTACTTCAATCCCAGTAATTGAATATGTTGAAAAATACAGGTTTCTTTTTTAAAACGTTATCGTAAGATTCAAAATCACCAGATGGGATCAGAAATCCGTACTTTAGGAAGCTTTAAATTATTCTGAAGCTGGGTATCTATCATGTATCATCGACTATTTCCGTAACCTTTAGAGCATTTCGTGTAACCTTTCGTGCACGAACGACGATAGTCGACACTCTTCTAAGATACTACTTAACTGACATCTTCCGAGACACCTAAAAACTACTTATAACTAACGAAATCTGTTGAAGGATGTTGAATCTATTTGTTTAATCCTATATACCAAACAAATGTTTCGATTAAAAAACAAATCATAAATGCAAACACCTCGATTACGCCCATCACTAAACCACCCCCAGTGGGGAGTGGAATGGGGAGGAAACACATGAAACTGTTTACATTTAATAACGGTACCCGCTTCCATTCGCATTCGGTACTTTTCCTATTTGAGTTTGGTTCGCCCGCTGTGAATTAATGTTTTACCGGTTTGTTTGTGTGCCGCGCAGCAGTCTTACAACCAACTTGGGTGGAGTGTGGAGGTATTGACTAATTAAGGACGTGTGTCTTGGAAGAATAACAGGTAGATACCAAAGGGAATGTTTCAAAAAGCCAGAGCCGGAATTTGCATAGGATTATGATTAAGCGAGGATCTTCCGTGTTTAATACAAGATTAAAGCAAGAAAATTCCAAGGAAAATCTTATCCTACATATAATTTGCATAAGACAAGTTAAGAGATCTGCAAAAACGAGCGAAACAATTAAGGTTTAATGTTAAGAAATTTTGAGACAGAGTGGTTTTTTTGCATTAGCTCCCTAAGGTCCAATTTTATCTTTAAGGATTCTGTTAGGAGAGTCTTTTAAAGCGGCGTTTTTTAAAGGAAGGAGAAGACGTTTTCGGAAGGTAAAAAGTATGAGGGGTGTAGGAATCTAGTGTAGTGAAGGACGTATGAATCCCGCCACTGCTTTTGAAGGAGATGGGTCGGCTTTCCGGCCCGCCACGCCTTCGCCGCAAGACCTGGACAAAACTCACCCCACACATCTACCGGATCTGCCGGATCTGCCCTGATGATGGACACTGCAATGATGTCCGAAACGTTGGCTAAAGAAGGAGGTAGCGCAACACGGCGTAACACCCCACGGCAAAAGCATTTTCACAACCAAAATGCTTTTGGCCGTGAAAATCTTAAAACGTACCTCACCAATTTCTCATTGTTCTTTTATTTCATGTTTTGTGTCTATCTGTATGTATGTATAAATTTATATTATATAAGCTCCCACAATGTATTTTTTGATCAGTTTAATTTATACCCTGACGATGCTTGGGTTAAGTGAAACCGGTCGGTATTAAATACATAAATCGTGGTTATAAACAAGGTAATCGTTTTACTTCATTTAACATGTGAAACCACAAAGTGACTGCTTTCTACCAAAACATAAAATATATAATATAATAATAATAATCATTTTTATTTTAGTAATTTGTACATTTAAGTTTACAAATTTTTAATTGATTATAATATTTCATATTCACTATATTTTTTCAAGTTTTATGTAGCTCCCACAATACATCTTGAACTTTCCAATTGGTGTGGACTTTAAAGTTTCTGGTAGTGTGTTATACAACTTCATTCCCTTGTACAGTAGACTGTTCTGCGTATTCGCTTTGTCCTTTTTTTGTAGCCTAATTTCCTTGCACGTCCTTGTGTTATATCTGTGAATGTCTTAATTGTATACAATTTTATTTGAGAAGTATTTTGGTAACGTGTTGTTCAATATTTTGTGGATAAATACCATCGTGTTCAAGGTCAGCATCTGTTTCACGGTCAACCAATTTAGTTCCTTTAACATTTTAATTATTTTTGAAAATCTGTTTCGTCAGAGAATTATTCTCATTGCTCTGTTTTGGAGAACTTGTAACTTATTTTGTTCTCTTTCGTTACATAGGAAAAGTATACTTGAGCAGTAGTTGAAGTGTTTTCTTTTGGGCGTACTCAGCATATCTATTGAAGTTTAGTTTGGAATCTAACATAACTCCTAAGTATTTCATTTCAGTAACATTTTCAATAATTTCACCATCAATTTTAATTTTGCTTTCACTGGATGTCTTCTTGTATATACATAATAAATGTATTCACGAATTTTTACTGCATCACAGATTTTATAGTTTATTCTAAAATTCTCTCCACAATATCCACTGGTATAATATGATCAAATGCTATTTAAGTGGAACACCTACTTTTCAGTTTATAAATTTTGGAAAAAGAGAAACATTTAAAAAATAGAGCATAATATTCGGTGGTAATTACCAACTCCAAGTAGGCTAGCATGTCTCGCGTCGCTTTAATCGTACCCGTAAAGGTACCGATGGTACCATGCCAATTAGCAAGAAAACTTCGACATTATTTGTACTTCTTTAATCCGGCCGTCGCCTACATTTTTTTTAGTAAATTTGTATGTCAGGGACGCAGTGAAGATTAAAAACCTTTCTCGCCATTAATTGTATTTTTTAAAAGTGACACTTAATTAATGAGCTAAGGCCACTGAGTACATAATATACACTAGAAATTCCATGCATTTTTGGAGGCCGGTATGGGTACCGCCGCTCCGGGAATCATTTATTGGATAACCAACACATCTGGGTGAGTTTGTTTATCTGGGTAGTATGTTTACGAGAGATGGGAAGGCTGATAGAGATATTGAAAGGAGGGTAAATGCCGGTAACTCCATTAATGGATGACTGAATGCCGTTGGAGCTAAAAAAAAACTTTCAATAAAAGCGAAGCTAGCAGTCCACAATGGAGTCCTGGTACCTACCCTGATGTATGGCAGTGAGGCATGGAACTGGCAGAGGAAGGATGAAAGTAAACTGAATGCTGTTGAAATGAGATCCCTGAGACGTATGTGTGGTAAAACCATGTATGATCGTGTTAGAAATGTGGATAACCGCAAAGAATGTAAGGCTGATGTAAGTATAATGAGCAAAATTAAGAAAGGGACCCTCAGATGGTTTGGGCACGTAGAGCGAATGAACGAAGAAAGTAGTGTTAAAAGAATATATGATGCAAATGTGAATGGTAGAAGAAGTCGGGGACGCCCGAGGAAGACATGGCACGATCAAGTAAATCAGATACTTGAGACGGGCCATGTCAAAAGTCAGAATAATAGAAGAGTATGTATGAGACGATGTATGAATGTGAATGAGGCAAAGAGTGTGTGCCAAGACCGAGTTGTTTGGCGGTCCGTCCTCTCTGCCTACCCCTGCGGGGAAACGGCGTGATGGTTAGTTAGTTAGTTAGTTTAACACATCTGCCTTAGGTCACCCCAAGTGGTTCGCTACGTTTGATGACTCAACAAGGGTGCCCGGGTTCATGGGGTGAGGTTTATCAAGGTCTTGGAGGCCGATGTGTCTGCCCAACTGATGCCTGGTGGGCAGGACCAAGAGAGACCGGTTGAGGAGGTCTTTTGATCTCTCCTGCCAGAATCCCTCGACCCATCGAATTGAACCGCAATTGAAGGGATGGATTCATACGTCCATTAACATTATCATTACAAAAAGGACAAAACGAATACGCAAAACAGTCTGCTGTACAAAGGAATTAAGTTATATAACACACTACCAGAAACTCTTAAGTCCTCACCAATTGAAAAGTTCAAGATGGATTGTAGGAGCTACATAAAACAAAAACAAAAAATTTTGTGATTTCAAAAAATTTTGTGAATTTAAAATATTATAATTAAAAAAACTGCAATATGAAATATTATAATCAATTAGAAATTTGTAAACTTAAATGTACAAATTACTAAAATAAAATTCAAATAAAAAAAAAAAATAATAATTACGATTCTTCATTTCCTTAAAAAAACCCTCCACACAGTATCCCCTAAGAGACATAGGCTTTAATGGAAATTATTTTCCCTAGGGCCTCCTGTGTGGAGCTAATGTAACAATTTATGTAGATTTGAATGGAAACCAATGTCGTTACTCACTTAGCACCTTATTGTTCTAGCCCATTTAGCACCCGATCTATATCTCTTATATAGTACCTATATCGTCATCCCGTTTTGATCGAAATGAAAATTTGATAACGATGAAACATTTAAGCAAAAAATGGTCATACTTTTGCATCACGAAACACGCCCATATCGCAATTCTTGTGTTCTTTTTTATTCTATGACTAAAATCTAAAAATAATACCCTTTTCAGCCAGAGCGCAATAAACGTTGTACGGTTACTTTGAGAAACGGCTATTTCATCCCTCTCCACCCCTCCCCACCCCCCACACCTGACAAATAGCACAAAATTAAGCACACACTTTGGTCTGGTTCTAATGAAAATAGTATTGTAGTGGAAAAATTCTAACAAAGAAAAGAATTAAACATGATAAATTATTTGGAGCTTTAAAGATATAATTTATTACCAGAATTATTTTTGCCATTACACACAGGGCATACGTACCTACTTGACTTACTTTTACCAGTAGTTCCCGATATTATTTAGAGCAAAAAATGTAAATGAAATTTTGGTCTCCGATGATTTTTAAAATATTTTTATTTAAAAATTCTTTTACACGTCATTACTGGTCACTCAGCCGTTAACTGAACAAACACTCACCCGACCCTAATTGTCCAAAATCTACTGATTTTTTTATGTTTTAAGTTAAAAACTGCTGCACATCGTATTTATTCGCACATCGATTGGCTGCAATAGGTTGAATTTAGCACCCACCTCTGGTCTGGAGCTCCAAAATACCTGAAAAATACTCTCGACTCTGTAAAGGAACGGCGGTCCGCTTAATAGATTCTCCCATCTTAACAGACGGATTGCAATCTTTAGAGCACAGGCGTAGGGTGGGAATGCTATCCTTGTTCTACCGGTATTACAATGGAAGATGCTCCAAGGAACTAGTCAGGAAACGCGCCAAACCCGTGCCCAACATTTGTACACGGTTGACATTTGTCACATGAGAACGGATCGTTTCTTCGACTAGTTCGTGTGTTCAACAGCTCGTCTGTGGAATGATTTGTCAGTCTCTGTGTTTCCTCCCTTCCTACAACATGGTTCTCTTCAATGTTCATTCCTTCTTCTCCTCAAAAAGACCCTCCACACAGCATCCCAGATGACATATGCCATGAGGGAAATTATTTTCCTCAGGGCCTCCTGTGTGGAGTTAATGTAAAAAAATTATATATCGACCACTAGCGCGTCGACACATTTTGCTTTTTTCGATAAGTTACGTCCTACAGAAGTTAGGACCTTCCAAAAATCGTTCGAATTGCCTGGATTGAACGCCATCAGCAGATGTTCAGTATACAAACTAGACAATGTATTTCATAAAAAGAGCAGAACGTACACATATAAAATATTTTCTTCTAATACAGTTAGGGAACGTACCCATACTACGTGACCTCTTCGGGGTGGGGGTCTTCAAAATGTCACGCTCGGTACAAATAAGCGGCGGCTTGCTTAGGATTTTGGTCACCGGGGGGGAGGGGTTAAAAAATGCAAAAAATTGGTCACGTAGTATGGGTACGTTCCCTTAATCAAAAATCTTAAAATCGTTCTAGTTTTGGAGGAGAAAAATGGGGAATAAAAAACCTCGATTTTGATATTATTCAGGGTGTTAAGGGACGTACTTGACTTACTTTAACCAGTGATTCCTGACATTATTTGAAGTAAAAAATGTAAATAAAATTTTAGTCTCTGGTGACATTTTTGGTGTTTTTTTTATTTATTTTTTCTACAAAAACATTAAAAAATGGTAGATGTTGGACTGTTGGAGGCGGGGTTAGGGGTTGGTCGGTTACTCGGCTGAGTGACCAGTGACGACATGCAGAAGAAATTTTTTTTGTTGGATTTTGAAGAAAAAAAATTTGAAAAAAAAAAGTCATCCAAAATGTCACATGAGACCAAAATTTCATTTACATTTTTTACTCCAAATAATGTCAGGAATCACTGGTTAAAGTAAGTCAAGTACGTCCCTTAACACCCTGTATAGATATTATCAGCCTGGGGCGCAGTTGTCCCTTTCGCCCAGTGTTCAGCGGAGTAAGAGCAACAGTGACAGCAAAAGTTTAGTAAAATACCTATTGGCTACATTTTTTCGCGACCGGATTTGCTTTTAATTACGAATAAGTTTTCCAAGCAAAGAACATAATAAATTTTTCACTACTTTCTGTAGAGATTATAGTGATTATCACTCACCTATTCTTAGTGAAGAGATCCACAAATATTAATTTAGTTCAATTTAAAATTAAGTTGCTAATTAAAAATAAAAATTACTTGAAAAGGACGGTTATAATTTTCCCTTAAAATGCAAATTAATTATTATATAAACAGATTTCGGTTAAAATTCGAGCTGCGTGTTCCATATCGCCGTATGGGATAAAATCTCCAGGCCACTAATAAAGGCAGCCTTTAAATTAAATAATAAGTGGTCCGAGAGTTACCAAGGAACAGTTTTTTAACAGAATTTTGAACAATTGTTATTATTTCATTGTGGGCCAGTTAGTTCAGAGAGTTGAAATAAATAAAGAATTTGGACATTATTTTGAAATTTGATGAATTTTTCAATTTAACAACAATAAACATAATTTTGGCTAATTTGTGCTGGAGAGGCACAAATGCCTAATGGCTGGTTTACACAGTGCGAGCTGCTGCTTAGTCAGTAGACAGCTACTCGGCTTGTCTACTCGTACGCCAGTAGCTCGGCTCGCCTTAACTGTCCACACGACACGTAGTAGCTGCTGCCCAGTCTTGCGAGTTGTCGCGATGTCGAGTGAACGTGCTTTAATAACAAAAACTGTGATAAGGTCCATGACAACAATATAATGCCCATGAAAACCTTTTAAAAAAACGGCGAAAGAAAAGGGTTTGGATTAGAGACTGGATGGCTAGAAGATTTTAAATTTTCTTAGTTACCTCGCTGGTGTTATCTAGAAGCATTTCTTTAGCAATGTGTTCCAAAGATGCTTTTCTCGTATCTCTATTTCTGTAATTTTTATCGAAACAATTCCATAGGTTTTCTTGTTCTCCGTAGAGTTTTATGAATGATATATTATTATCAGAAGACCATCTTTTCGCAGCCATTTTGAATTCGCACAACGCTCGTAGGCACAGCACACAAAAAACACACGTTCCGCTCACAACTGTCCGGCTGGCACTGGCGAGCTACTGCCGAACGCCGCGAACGCGTTCAAACGGTGCGAGTGATGACCGAGCTGCTGCCATGTGCGAGTTGCTGCCGGGCGAGCATGCGAGTGAAAACAAACAAATGTTGAAGTAACTCGGATGCGAGCTACTGTCCAACTCGCACGTACGAGTTACTCGTAACGTCCAAACAGTGCGAGTTACTTCAGTGCAGTTACTTGGCAGGCTGACTCGCACGCTAGCTAGTACTGTGTAAACCAGCCATAAGGTTAATTTTCTGAGAATTTTGATGTTTTATTTTTTAAGAAATGCATCTAATTGCCGATAAAAATCAATAATTTTTCTGGAGTTTCGAAATGAAGATAAAAACGGACAATTGTTGTGTACAATTTTTAATGCGATGAATGTATCTATGTGAATACTCTTTATGAAAGAAAAAGTTAATCAAGGGATACCGTCACAACTAACCTTAGTTTTTTTTTCTTAAATGCGTTCATAAATTATATTAATATGAAAACATTATTTAGTAGTATATGTTTATACTTCTTATAGAGTAATTAACAATTTTATTTTAATTCTGCACAAGCCAAACGATAGGAAAAGCTTCAATCTATCCACAGCACATTATTTTGTGTTCATGATGTAAACCGATTCGTAGTAAAGATCATGCATCATCATGCAAGATAGCCTCATGCTTTATAATTTCATAATTTATGTAAACAGAAATAATATTATGGAAATATAAACTAGTGCTGTTTCATAGAAAAACACCAATTATGAATAAATTTTCAGTTAATAACAAAATATTATTTTATGCAAATTAGACAAATAATACGGTAGTCCTGTATAAACTAAATATTTTGTACGTTGTTTCGTTCGACTATTATTTTCAGAGAGCCAGTCTGTTATTGTTTCAACCTCTTCAAATCTAATGGTTGTTTTAGAGGAAAAGTTATCGAGATAACGAGTTGTAGGCGTTAGTCTCGTTGTTTAATTCGCCCATGCGATGAGAATGGTTGTTTCGGAAGTAAGTGCTTGCGTTAGGAAGACCATTCCTATCGAAGCTGAGGATATAAATGCAAAACAGGCGTATAAAAGGTTTTGGGCGAAGTAATTGGAGTAACTTTTAGCATCCCAGGAGATGTGATTATTTGAAAGTGTTAATAAAACAAGAGTCAGGCAGTTAGCGGGGGCCATTTTCTTGTTCGTGGAGAAGAACTTCCTTCCAGGATATCCGAGTGATAAGCCTCTAGATTCATTTCACAGTTGCTTGGAAGTAAATAAACAATTTAGAGAATTTAGAAAAACGCTGTGCTAATTTCAATAAGGAACTCCTGTCCAATTTTTAATTTTTTTTAATGAATAATGTAATACTAATGACCTTCTAACTTAAATAACTGCATTTTTATTTTTATAGTTAGTTTTAATAGTAAAATAATTGTCAAAATTTTAATTTTTCAAGATCCACCAAAAACCACCGTATATATGGTGAATCGTGTGACGTCATCACTCTCCAAAAGTTTTATTTATTTTCAAAAGGTGTTGTCATTTTGTATGGAAGAAACTATTCAATTTGTAAAAACATTATTTAGGTGGAATTATTTAGATATGTATTATATTTTTCAATATTATTACGGGAGAGTGGTATAAAAATTGTTTGAAATTATTATTTTTTTAGCACTACGAATTGAAATCAATATTATGGAAACCGAAGCATCGCCTGCACAATCGTAGGCAACTGCCAAGATATAGCTTACAGCGCCGAATCAGCTGTTCGAGATCCGCCATTTTGGATTTCAGAGTTGGGTTCAGAGTTGCGAGTAGCATTACGATTTTTTTGTTTGCGAATAGCATTACAGTTTAAAGTTTTTGAATATTTTAAATAATTGAGATAAACTAATACCGATACCTCTATTTTTGATACTGAATTATTCAGGCCTGAATAATGTTTCAATAAAAACAACAACTATTATATGTCTAAATCTCTACAAACAGTTAAGTAAATAAACCAATAACATGAGATGTTGAATGGCTTCCGTCATACATTTCAATGCAACTTTAACATGCTATCACCAGGCGACCGGAAAATTATGGAGACCAGTGACGTCAGCACTAAAGATTCAATACCACCAACTTGACAGTGTGTTTTAATGACACGATTTAAATTGGACTTTTTAATAAAAAAATTATATTCTACGTTTAATATTATGTAATAAAACTTTTATATTCAGAATCAGTGTTTATTGGTCTATATTGGTCTAATCTATGTGAACATATATTTTTTAAAGCCATAATCTTGTTCACGCTCATCACCACAATATATTTAGGTAAATCAATCCAATGACTAGTAGAATTTTAACTTCATTAATGAATAAAGTTAGTCAAAATTCATCCACCTTTGTGTACCGTATACAGTAATACCAATACTGTATACCGTAAACGATTTTGAGGTGATGTTAGAAAAATGGCGGAAGATAAACTTAAATTTATTTTTGGGGTATTATGCCGTGTTGCACAACGTCCTACTTTAGTCAACGTTTCGTATAGCAATATAGTGTCCATCATGGACTACTAGAAATTTGAAAACTAGAATCACTGAACATAAACTCTGTTTACGAAATAATAACTACTCCGAGTTTGCCAATCATTTAATACACACAGGCCACAGCTTCAACAAAGAAAAAACAAAGTTAAAACATTTAAAAAATATAAATTCATATTTTAATTTGTGCGCTTTAGAAACCTTAGAAATAAACAACAAAGTAAATAAAAAATAATTAAATTAACAAAATAATAGCCCCCTTTAAATCACTCTTATTAACACTGTTCCCATGTTATGTTGACTCCTCCCACCGTTTTTCCTTCACCCAGAACCACCCTTCCCACTACCAACTACTAATAAAATCTAATAAATTCTGTGCTTGTACAATTTTTTAATTAAGTTCAAAGTTTTTAGTGAATGACACGGATGTGTCGAAAACGATAGAGAAAAATTAAAATTTTAGTATCAAATGTACATGGACAGTAAAACTCTTAAAAACCAATAGTTCATTATTATAAGCTATTGATATGCGAGTTACTCTCCTAAGACTCTCATATGGCAGTATCAGCGCTGTCGATAGCGATGATTTTTGCATAAATTGTGTAAAGCGTAAAACATGAATAAATGATATTTTGGCGATATTTGCGAATCACGCGATTATCAAATTAACCCACATAACCAGGGAAGCTTTCAAACAACAAAAAACTTATCCACCAGAAAATTGGACTAAAATCTAAACGAATAAACCAGCATATTTGTATAATCCCCCTTTAAAAATACGTAGCGAGTCACAAAACGATATAATTCGTTCTTTGTCCTCCAGTTTGGACTGCCACGTACGAGTTTGAATAGTTTGAATGGGCAGAGCATAAAGCTTGTTTGTGGCCATTGTTAAGGAATTCAATCCTGCAAAATGGCCGCTTTAAACTGTTGCATTAACTTATATACGACGTGCAAATAAATGGTTCAAATTCTAAAAGGCCAATATTTCGCGTGACTTTTAGTCCTACTTGCTGTGGAGTCGGAAACCCATGGTTTGAGAACCATAAATAAGACATTATCTTTATACAGGATGTTAAGGGACGTACTTGACTTACATTATTAATCAGTGATTATTGATCACTCGACTGAGTTACGAGTGTGTCTTCCTCATAACACATATGAGGAAGACACACTCGTAACTCAGTCGAGTGACCGGCCAACCCCTCAACCCACCCCCAACTGTCCAACACCTACTATTTTTTTTGTTTTTTAGAAAAAAAAAACATGAAAAATGTCGCCGGGGACCAAAATTTCATTTACATTTTTTACTCCAAATAATGCCGTGAATCACTGGTTAAAATAAGTCAAATACGTCCCTTAATACCCTGTATAAAAAAATGAATATTGATTTGTTTGTCCCGTATGCATTACCACACCATTCATCCGATTACTACGAAACTTTGGTGAGTTGTTGTGCGCATGCCCGCAATGGTTTCTATATACACTGGTAAGTTCTGGCATTATAAAATTTGGTATTAAAATTTTACAAATAGGTGGCGTGCGAGTTGTTAGAAAAACGTATTTCGACGGATCGGGAAAGAATGGTTGAGGGAGTCAATTTGACTTCTCCAGCCGTACTCTCTCGGAATATCGCCTTCGCCGCAGTTGAAGGGATGGATTCATATGTCCGTCACTCCTGGACACACCCCAGATTCCTACCCACCCCTAATACCCTTTTCCTTCCCAGAACTCACTCTCCTTCTTTTCTAAAAATACCCTCCACACAGCATCCCCAAAGATGACATAGGCCCTGAGGGGAATTATTTTCCTGTGTGGAGCTAATGTAAAAAAAGATGCGCAGTGAATCGTGCGGAATATAATATTATTTCCCCCGAATACGAAACACGTTTTTTTTAACATAACACTGCACTAGTGAATCGACAAAGGTATATAATATATATATATATACAATATTTTCAAAAAATGATGAGCAAAGCACAGTTACAGCTATCGTCCATGAAGAAAAACGAAAACGTCGAACGAGCAATTTGGGTTCAAAAGAAGAGTTAACAACTCGTATGTATATTGCAGGTGCGTGTTTATCATTTAAAGACGCTTTTCATTTGGGCATATAACTCATTAATAAACCAACAAATTTTCCTTCCCTGCATTACTGTCGTGTTGATTTAACACGACCTAGTTTCTTCCCTCGCCGCCAGGAACCGCCACCGTACAACACGCATCCCCCTCACACGTCTGCCGCCCTCTCCCTCCCGCAAACGGAACAGCCCTCCGCATGATCCAGCCACCGAAAGCTCCGTCGTAACGGAAAGAGGCGTTACACGAGTCGCTCATGAGAAAGAGGGAGAAGTTATAGCGGAGTTATCAGAGGAGGGACTTAACATACAGAAGAAACTAAATGAAATATTTCCATGCGCTATCTCGCCGTAACTTTGAACATTTCAGCGTGTAATGTCGCTGGGAGATAAGGAGGACTTTTCCCACGGCAAGTATGGAAATGGAAACGCTGAAATGGAAACAGGCAGTTTTTGCCATCTTAAAGACATTCATATAATATACGCATATATACATCTCCATTCTACATTCGTGAGGTTGAGTTTAATAATCATTTTGGGAGATGACAGGTACAGGTGAACCAAAGTAATTAAAATCTATTGTTTACATATTATATCAAAATAATTAGGGTTCAATTTTAAAATGTTTCTATTTTTTTAAGTAAAACTACTTTACACATGCTTGACTTGGGGAGTAAGCTTGTGAATGCGTGACGAGATCGTTATGAAAAGTGTGATCGGGCGAGAAGAACGGTCGCGCGAGGCGAACGGAAGTTGAGAGGGAGATATAAGTTAGTGAAATTTTACTTCAGTCGTGTGGTCTAAAATACACTTGTTTTTTTTTTATACCGACAATTAGTGGTGAAATTCCATTATATTTGTACCTAGTAAAACATTCACAAAACTTATTTCCACTTAATTTATTTGTGACCGCAACCGGTTTCAGTCTGTTAAGACCATCTTCAGACTGGTACAATTGTTTCTTTATCTAAAAATAATAGAATCGAATAATATAGACCTAAAACTGAGAATACTCCTCATCAAGACCTATGTATGGAGTATCTTGATGTACGGCTGCGAAACATGGTGCCTATCCGAAAGAGATAAACGGAGACTAGAGGCTTTTGAGATGTGGTCCTATAGAAGACTATTAGGAATTTCATGGAGAGACCACATTACAAATGAGGAGGTTCTCCAAAGAATCGAAGGAGGAAGGCACCTGCACAGGACTTTGCCCGAAAGGCGTGCAAGATGGATCGGCCATGTAATACTACAAGAAGGCCTCTTGCATCCATAATGGAGGTATGACCGAGGGGACAAACTCTAGGGGACGCCCACGCCGAGAGTACCTGGAGGACCTGCTGGTGGACGTGCGCTACTCATCATATGCAGACTTCAAAAGAGCCGCACAAGACAGGGAAGAATGAAAGAGAAGAATAGAGGAAATTGCTGCAAACCAAACCCAGGATTGAAACCAGAGAGAGAGAGGATGGAAATAGTGATAGTCTACAAGGATTCTATTCAATTTATATGGATTTTCGCATATTTGTTGCTGTGTCGTCTTTGGCGATTGGATTTCTAATTACTTATTCGGTTTTTTGCAGTAGACATAATTACCAGATTTATAAATTAGATTAATGTTGTTGGGGAATACTTTACTTTTAAGTGGTAAGTACACAAAAAAACTCAAAAAGCTTTGTTTACAATTTTACAATATTAGATACAAAATCTAAATGTTCATACTCAATAATATTCTCAATTTGACTTTGACTTTAATTAATTCATTATGTCATCACTTTATAAGTCAAATCGTTTACTATGATCGTTCTTTTCGTGTAACTGGTCCCCTCATTTGGAATAAACTTCCCTCAACTCTTACTAATTATAGAACTCGGGTGAATTTAAACGGGTTTTAAAAACAAAATTATTTTAAAAAACAGACCATTCACCAATATCGGTACGTAATAAGCCATGTTCTCAAGTATCCGGTAATTGTTTGATTTCGGTTTCCTCCTTATTGTACTTTTATGTTTAATGTCTGAACATAAACTGCCACCTATTGTATATTACATTTTAGTTTTAATAAATATATTTTATTTTAATTATTATATTTTATTCAAGTTCTTTTTTTGTCCTGTGCTACAATAGCACCGTTTTTGTCTATTATTATTGTCATGTGCTGTAACAGCACTGTTAATGTTCATTTTTGTCATGTAGTCATTGTTTTGTATATACTGTATATTCTTTATTTTATAAATATTTTGAAATGGATTCGTAAGGAGCACCTTAGGATTATTTTGAATTTTATTATATTTAAGCGCACTTGAAGTGAAATGACACAAAACGGCGCTAAAACAAATATTACGTTATTATTATTATTATTATTATCACCTTACAAGAATAATAAAATTCTTAGAACAACTAAAATAATTCAATTAATATCTACCCAAGAAAACAAAGCCAAGTTAATACCTAAGGTAGAACTAAAGACACGGTTAACGTTTGTCATTTCGCTCAATTTCACTCAAAGCAATGAAGACAAAAGACTCACTGTCCATTTAAGGGATAACTAGAGTAATTATTCCAATATAGTTAACAACATATTGTTTAAGTTTAGGCGTACGTACAATTGGTTACCTGTCACCTATTGAATTACACTTCGTGCATTGCCTTAATTACACTGTTCCCTCGCCAATAACACCTAAAGGTATTTTCTCAAAACCATACAATTACCGTAGAAGAGCAATTTCCATCGTTGTGATTCAAGGTATCGGGGTATCACGCTACTAAAGGGGGTCTGAATTGTCGAAGTAAACAAAACAGACCGCTTGGGTATGGGATGATATCAGGGGCAGATCAATCAATAACCAAATATCTCGGAAAATTATTAATAACCCAATGCATTATCTCGATAATACGCCTCCAGAAAAGTCCTTTACTCCTGTTAATTGAGGTGAAAACTTCTTTAGCACCGTTGTGATTTGAAAATCCGTATCCGGAGATATACCCAAATTCTAAAAAGCCGTAGTATGTATACCTCTAGGGGGGCATGTCCTCATGCGACCTGCTAACTTGTGGCGCGATCCTTTGACGAATTCTTGAATAACAAAATTAGCTTTTTCAGTGTAGGTATTAATAATATAGATGGCAGCACTTTCGTATGTATCTATTTATGAATCGAGTCTGTACGACAGACGCAATGCTATTAATACTGTTTGATGATAAGGGGCCATCCAGAAATTACGTCACGAATTTCATGATTTTTTGACCCCACCGTCCCTGCCACATATCGTCACATTTGTGAGACCCCGTCCTTCCTAGTGTGAGGTCACACATTTTGCAATTTCTAAGTTTTTCGTTTACATTTAAGTTTTGCGTTTTAATAATTTAGGTTTTTACATGTGACGTCAAAGAGCTGATGACCCCTTCCACACCCATAATTTGGGAGGCGGGTATGAGTACCGCCGCCCCGGGAACCATTTATTGGACAACCAAAACCCCTGCCACAGGCCACCCCAAGTGGTTCGCTGCGTTTGGTGACTTAGCAGGGGTGCCCGAGTTCATGGGATGAGGATTGTCGAGAGGTGGCGGATACGTTTGCCCAACCACTGCGTGGCGGGCTGGATCGGAGGAGACTAATTGAGGGAGGCCTTTTGACCTCTCCTGCCGGATTCTCCCGACCCTTCGCCTTGCACCGCAGTGTGAGGAATAGATTCATACGTCCGTCACTTCTGGCCACACTGACCCCCAGATTGCTACCCACCCCTCATACCTTTTTCCTTCCCATATCTTCTTCTCCTTTCTTTCCCTTAAAAAACCCTCCACACAGCATACTCAAAGTCGACATAGGCCCCTAGGGAAATTGTTTTTCTCGGTGCCTCCTGTGTGAAGCTAATGTAAAAAAAAAAAAAAATACCCCTGTCACACTTCTCTACTCCCCTTCTGAAGAATTGCATAAATTGAAGTATTCTGAATAATTTTATAAGTGGTAGGTACTTCGAAAAAAAAAATATATCAAAAAAATACATAATCCAAAAAACTCTTTCCTATAAAATTATGCTAGAACCTCGATGGGCTAAGAATTCCGGCCCTTGTATGCATAGGTAACTAGCGGTAGGCCATTCCGCCCCTGGTCGAGTATTGTTTCAATATTGTGGTGGATTTCTATAGAGCCTGTACACGTACGTATTTCTGAATGGTGAGCGTTGTTTATCCAGATCCATTTACTCAATAGGCAATTAGCAGGAAAATGTGTGCTGTGAATAATGAAGCGTGGCATTAGGCTTATTCGTAGGCGTACTCGTAGCTATCGCTAAGGAACAATCGTACACCGGAATAATTCCTTCGTTTGTGTGATGCTTAATGGTAATCTGTAATTATTACGAGTACCTACTTTATGAGGGGAGATATTTCTTTATGATGGTTTTGGGCATTTCCCCAAAGCTTGTCATATCCCATGATTTTTTAAAGTTGTGTGTTATGTAGTACTACAGAATATTTTTATTTTTGAATCTGACAATGGGTTATTTTTAATATTTTTTTAATGCTAAGAAAAAATTAAGCAAAAATTACGATAATTTACATTTTCATTATTTATTCATCTTTATCAATTTACTGTGCCTGTCTCACAAGTCTCGTGTGTTGAGAGCAGACGCAGTTTAACATAAACAGTTTATACAGAATAATCACGTTACACCTAACAACAACAAGTCTAAACCGTTAGATATAGAAAGAATCTTGTAAATTCGCTTGAACAATTAACAATAATGATTGGAAGGCCCTGATGTAATAAAGTAAGGAAAATTATTTGTTCCCCACTTCTTAGTATGTTTACATGACCTGACCACTGACCAATATAACATATTTAAATAAGTCTATACCAGTCACGTCATTTTAATGTGAATACCATACTTAGACAGATACAAAAGTTGAACATGTTACATACTTTTTAATGAATTATTGAGAACAAAAAAGTATTGTGTTTTTATACGTCCCATATCTACATAAATAGCACACATTACATAAATGTTCTACTAAGGTCTGCAAAGTATTGTGTTTTTATACGTCCCATATCTACATAAATAGCACACATTACATAAATGTTCTACTAAGGTCTGCAAAGTATTGTGTTTTTATTCGTCCCATATCTACATAAATAGCACACATTACATAAATGTTCTACTAAGGTCTGCAAAGTATTGTGTTTTTATACGTCCCATATCTACATAAATAGCACACATTACATAAATGTTCTACTAAGGTCTGCAAAGTATTGTGTTTTTATACGTCCCATATCTACATAAATAGCACACATTACATAAATGTTCTACTAAGGTCTGCAAAGTATTGTGTTTTTATACGTCCCATATCTACATAAATAGCACACATTACATAAATGTTCTACTAAGGTCTGCAAAGACCAAGTTTCCTCTGGAAACAGATGGAGTATATAAACTCAGCTGTTCCGGATGTGATAAAGTCTATGTGGGCCAGACAGAGCGGACGATCTCCAAAAGGATATCGGAACACTTTCGAGCGTGTAAACTTGGCCACCCTGACAAATCGACAATCGCCGAGCATTTAATAGTAACCGGCCATTACATTGGATTTGTTCCTGAAGTCCTGGGAAGACCCAAAAATTATAGAGCACGCCTAATTACGGAGGCAATTTGAAATTCATAAAAATCCTATTAACATTAATAGAGACGACGACGGAGCTAAGCTCAATAGTTCTTGATATCCGGTAATTGACGGCTACACCAAAGCTTAATGCAGAAAACCATCTTGAAGTATACTGTAATGCCAGCTCGCAGTGGAGTGGAGCTGGCAACACGGTATTGCTTCGGAGTACTTAAGCACATATTTCACCACTAACATTTACAAATCTGCCTAATCAAATCTTGCAATACTTAGTTTTAACATAATTCATAACCGTAATGACAGACCCGTTCCTCTTTGAATGCCATGGCTTTTAGGTGCCTGAAAATTTCGTCGACACGACTCCTTCAAAATACCATACGGCAGAACAGATGATCTAGCACAGCATAGCAGGACAAGAGGAATGGTGCTGTTGAACGAAATATCTAGATAGCCTTTAGATTTTTTGTACAATAATTACCTTCCTAGGAGTTAAGACAGTCAAAATGAGAAAATTGTATGGTAATTGGATAATTAATGTGTTGTACAATAAAAAAAATAAAATAAGTACCGATAAATTTTAGTAAGAATCTGCCAATTCAACAGACGTGGGGAGGGAATTAGGTCACAATGTCATGATAACGGTTCCCGCCAGATGCATTATCCGGCGAACGAGAGGTGGTTGAACTACGAACCGCTCTCCCTACATGGAACGGTGTTATGGGAATCTGAACTCTGAAGTCTGAAGTCTGAGAAAGTCTGAGAATGTCTGAAGCGACAAAATCCAACCGTTCTGTAATTTGTGTCAAAACAGGTACAGTTTAAAAGAGTCGAAAAGGCAGAAAATCCGCTTCAATTTCAACTCAAAGGGTGAGCTCGAGTATAGTAACGTGAAATCCACATAATTTCTGTTTTTGTTGATATTAGAACTCACTTTTACCTCAACGCCTTTTCCAACATGAGCTACAGAATTAAAAAAAAAAATTTCGTGTCAAAAAATGAGACAAAACGCATTTTTTTAAAGCAATATTTTCAAAAAGTAGAACTAAATGACTCCTGAAGCCATCATGGTCGACTGAATAACCTCAACAACTCAATTTGACCTCTAGTAATCCTCCTCCAAGTTATGAAGAAAATAAGCTAAAAATAAAATAAATGATTGTTGAATCCGGGGTGAGCCGAGAAGTCGTGCTTTAAAAAACGTGAAGTTTTAAATATAAAAAAAGTTTTATTGATCCATTTCATAATCTACAACAACTCTCAACAAAAAATATGACATAATTATTTTATTTATTTAATAGATAAAAAATACATAAAATAAAAAGGTAACGGCCGTAACTGGGATTCGAACTTTGAGGATAATGTTAGTAATTTTAAAATTAAAATCAATGATTAAAAAAAACTTTGGGGATTTCATTTAGTCATTGATCAAAATATGAGATCGATAAAATGACTTAATAATAAGGTTTATTAAAAATTAATAAGGTCTCAATAGATCAATTGTAGAATTGTCAATTCGCGTAAGAAGAGAGATATGTAAATACGAATGTCAGAGGGAGCGCGCTAAGGGAACGTACCCATACTACATGACCAACTTTTTGCAATTTTTAACCGCCTTCCCCCCCGGTGACCAAAAACCTAGGCCCGCCGCCGCTCATTTGTACCAAGCGTGACATTTTGAAGACCCCTCCTCCCTAGACGTGTCACGTACGTTCCCTAATATAAAAAACGATCATATTTAAGTGAAAGTTCTGAAAATGTTTAATAAAATCACGACTTGTTTAAAATAGAGCAAAAATCTCGTGTGGAATGTTTAAAATAGCATTTAAAAAACAACTGCGATTTTTGGGGTGTTATGCCGTGTTGCGCTATCTCCTTCTTTAGCCACCTTTCGGACAGCGTTGCAGTGTCCATCATCAGGGTCGATCCGGCAGATGTGATTTTCTGTGATTTTTTTGCCGTTTCGGCATGAGGAATGTAAAGATAATTATCTTAAAAAATAACGTATATTTTTTAAGAGCTTTGAAATTTTTAAAGTGTTAAGGAAAATGTGTAATAGTAATAAATCGGTAGAACCGGGAAGCCGGGCCTACCCGAATTTCTATCGATTTCTTACATATCTAACTTAAGCATTTGAAGTTTGTAAGCTCTTAAAAAAATATATGTTATTTTTTAAGATAATATCTATACATTCCCCACGCCTAAACGAAAATTATATAAAATTCCCTCGATAAAAAAAAATCGCAAGTATGCTCCGAAAATTATTATATTCACTTTGTTTCAGTTATTTTACAAGTTATATGTATGAAAAAAATCGCTGTGTTTTCTATAAATGCTGTTTTAGACAGCCCTCAAAGAGGGTTTTGCTCTATTTTAAATGAGTCGTGTTTTATTAAACATTTTCACAATTTTCGTTTCAATTCTGTCGTTTTAAATATTAGCGCGCTTTCTCCAACTTTCATAATTACTATACATATCTCCATCTTCTTCTTCGAGCAGGGATACGGCGCCTTAAGGTAGAAGTGTCTGATCATGATAACAATGATAACTAATATCTCATACCTCTATCACAGATTCAGCAAGCAGATATTGTTGCGAATTTGACGGAGAAATTATATTATTTCTGGTCTAAAAGTACCAGGATATCATAATAGGCGTACGGTGCATTAGTTCATTACAGAGGCGGGGAACGTCACGACTCTAACTACTCCTATCTACTCTACAGGTAGGCACTAGGCACTAGTTAGTAGGTATGTAGTACTAGAACTTGGTAATATGATTCTGCAGGCGGCTTATTCCTGGTGCGGATTCCTAAACTGTGAAGCCTCGGCCAATATCATGGAATAGAGATCCAGTGAAAAATATTAATCACCTTAAAACTAAACGCAGATAGAAAACAATGTACGTCAATTTTAGCAACAACGTAAGTTTTATTGTAGTACACGATAAAATAGTGTATTTTTAAAAATCGATAAACAATAAAATAAAACGCCTCTGACGTCATTTGACCCCAAACGCAGCTATATTTTGGAGCATTGTGGAGAGATTCACAACAAGTGTGACGTATTCGGTGTAAAATCGCATGGACATCTGATTTGATCACTTCAGACCCGCAAAAAAACAATTTTTTAATGAGGTATTCGAGAAAAATTTGCAGCCACGGGGTAAGAGAGAAGATATACTAAATCTGCAGAAAGAACCCAACAAATCCATACCACTAGAATTGGCTCAACAATGAACTTTATGGCAATACATACTAAAACATCTTTTGGCCAAAGAAACTATTTATTCCAAGCTCCACTTATGTTTAACATTCTGCCAGATTACATTAAATCTTCCAATTCATTAGCTAAATTTATAAAGAATATTAAGATATTAGACAGAGGATTGGCATACCATTTTTTCATCATTGTCTGTTTTTTTTTATTTTTGTTTTTTTTTAATAATAAGCTTTCTTTAAATAAATAGATTTTATTTGAGTTCTATTTGCCAAAATTGGAGTGTCACCCTAGATATTTTGAACTAGCTTTGTTTCTTGGTGGGTATAGTAATTAAAGATTTGTTTATGGTCTATATTGTTACAAATCATACTTAAATTACCCATATGTTCACTAATATGATATTTTTATTTCTTACTTTATTATAATATTTTAGTGTTTTAAATGTAGTGTTATGTATTTTAGTATTTTGTGTGTAAAATCACTCAAATTTATAAATGTTAACCTCAATACAGGCTGTTAGTCCTAGTAAGGTTAATTTTTTTTTTATGTAAAAAATAAAAAAATAAGTATGGTGAAAAGTTATAAATAAATAAATAAAATAAATATATGAAAAATGTCAAAATCTGCTTAAGCATGTCATCCATTCCTTATCTCTTAAAATAACAAAAAAATCATACATCGTTATGATTTGCATTAACATAAAAAAAAATAGTTCATTATACACCAATTTGCATACAAATCATTTCGAAAGTTTGTCTTACAAGATGGCTGCTATACAATTTCCCCTCACCTTAAATTATGTTTCAATGCCATTTTTACAAAATCACACTAATACTCTGTCCAGGGCTTTTTAGGTTCATGGTTTGACATCTAAAAATATAAATTAAATTAATTTTATCAAATTACTATTTTTATAGTATAAAATATGTTCAGTTTTCAATATAAAAAACCTGAAAAAAATAGGAAACTATTAATAATACTATATATACTCCGCTTGTATAGCCGTGAATTTGTGAAATTACCAAAAACCCAAAAGCAACGTGTGTGCCAGCCAGATTAAGTGAACAATCCCAGCTTGAAATGATCACATTCTTGGTAATTTTAATAAAATATCACAGTCCATGTTTCCGTTTGGGTGTTACTGAACCGTATGGCTAAGCCCATTCGGCACAACTGAGCCCTCGGGCCTGGGGCAGACTGGGGCTGGGGAATATGCCACACAGACCAATATGTAGCCTGGCTGCATGGCACATAATACATACAGGACCGCATTTAAGCGTAGGCCATCAAGGCTGCAGCCCATGATCCCGCACCACAATGGGCCTGCTCCACAAATTGTTTAAACATTTTATTTTTGAATAGCCTACATCTTCATTTAAGATTAATTTTCATATCCTGAAAGTCTTTTTAGTCATCAAAAAACAAAGCTATCTAGAATAGTATGCATAACCATTGCATATTATTCTAGATAGCTTTGTTTTTTTTTTCTTTTATAGTGGTTTGGCCAATCTATTGTAGAGCTGTTCCGGGCCGCAGTAAACAAAATCCGCATAGCTAACACGATAGCCAACGTCCGTTGAACGGACAGGGCACGAGAAGAAGACGAAGAACGTTATGCATAAAAAGAATAAATAAATAAATTCATTTTCGTACGATTTCATCGTAAAGTCAATAATATCAACCAATAGTAAAATAATCAACAAACAATAAACAATAGTAAAATAAAATCATCCCAAGAACTCATAACGCTATCAAACTGATAAACTATTTCTAAGTTAAGGAATATGTAATAACTACAATTTGGTTATTATTGCATTTCTGTGCATTGTATTTCAAAGTTAAAAAAACACAAAATACTGGTTTTTGCTTATGTGGGAACATAGACATGAATCTCAATTTTCTGATCTTATTTAAATACAGTTGTTCACGGCAATGTTTAAGGGCCCGCAACCCGGATTTCTACCGATTTCTTACATATCTCCCTTAAACACGTTAAGTTTTAAAGCTCTTAAAAAAAAATTATTCTTGAAGATAATAATATATAATTCGGCCCGCGCCGAAACGCAAATTATATAAAATTCCCTCGATAGAAAAAAATCGCAAAGTATGCTCCAAAAATTATTATAAACACGTTTGTTTCAGTTATTTTACAAGTTATATTCACAGTGTTTCTTTAAATGCTTTTTAAGACAATGCCCGCGAGATTTTTGCTCTATCTTAAACGAGTCTTGTTTTATTAATCTTTTTCCCAATTTTCGCATCGATTTTGTCGCTGTAAATGTTGGCGCTGTCCTTTAACATTCGTAATTTCGTGTCTCTCCATCTTCTTCTTTTCCAGTCCGGTTGCGGAGCCTTAACATGATAAGCTGATCCTTCAGAAATGCAGGAAACCGTGAAAATTGTTAACAGTGTAGATTTAAAAAGTGCAAACTCATGTAAAACGCGATTAAAGAATACTTATTTTGACCCGAGTATTTTTACTGATTGAGACCTTATAAATTAAACATACGCTATGTTGAACCTTGATGATTTTCAATGATTTTCAATTTCCAATCCATAAAATAAAATAAAAAATGCAAGAAATGCCCTGTGGACGTCTTTCATGATACCTTAATCTCTTAATAAAAGGCCTTAAAATTACAATACAAAATTGTTTACAAAATTCATATAGAATGAAAAACTATGATAACAGAAGAGTGTAAGTGAGAAAGAGCGCGTGCTAAATTGAAAACTGGCAATGGAAGGCAATTCTAGTTTTCTTCTTTGCTCTATGATTTCATCTCACTTTTTCGTTAATAAAAAAACTGTAGTAATTTTTCTTTCAATATAACATAACATTTTCAGTTAGAATATTGCTCTGAAACGCGATTATTGCAGATTAATTTCCAAAAAATATACGGGTACGTAACCCGTGTCTTACTGGGGGTTATGCATTACCCCCATTTCGCCCGGTGGCCCGCAACACAGGTTCCGCCTCGGGGTCCACAGATCCTAAGTACGGCCCTGACTGCCTAGTAGAATGGTACAGAGTATGGAATGGATGTCGGGCATAGCGCCGCACAATCGAGTTAGACGAATAAACGATTTATCCTGTTATTAGATAATGACCGGCCATATGGGCACAGACAGAACATTTTGTAGCTACTATTTATCTGTGCGCCTATAGGGTTGGTTTGGTACGAATTCATGGAATCGGCGCCCAATAGAGAGACATTTGAGATTTTTCAGAAAAAGGTTGAAACGAAAAGAATTTGTTTGGTTTTATTATTACAGGCAGAAGTTTCACACAAAGCTAATAAACGTACCAATTTCGTTTGTAAGTGCGTGATATGAACTATTCCTGTGAAATGATTTTCAAAATTGAAATCTGAATTAATCAATTTAGATAAGCAATAAAGTAGGCAGAAGGTATTCTTTATTAATTAGTTTTAATCATATTACATGGGATCTCAATTTGGGTACCGCCGCCCCAGGAACCACATCTTAGATAACCAACACCTCTACCATCACCACAAGTGGTTCGATATGTTTGGAGACTTAGCAGGGTTGCCCGGGTTCTTAGGATGAGATTTGTCCGCGTGTTGGTGGCGAATGCGTCTGCCCGCCAGATGCATGGCAGGTTGAGAGAGCCCCTTTGACTTATCCAGCCGTACTCTTTCCTTGCACCATAGTGGGAGGGATGGATTCATAAATCCGTCAGTCTTGGTCATAATGAACCCCAGATTACAATCCACCCCCATACCATTTTTCTTCCAAGAACTCCCTCTCCTCCCTTTCCTAAAAAGACCCTCCACACCGCATCCCCAAAGATGACATAGACCATGAGGGATATCTTCTTGAAAATGCGAGATTATTTTATACATTAAAAGCTATGACGAAATAATAGCATTGTGCAATACGCCGGAGATAATTTTTCTTTTCTTAATTTGTTCTATTAGACTATTATACTTTAAAAAGATGTCATTTTTACGAATTCAGAATCTATTTTTGTAATTCTTTGTGACTGAGGACGGGTTATTTCACAGATTTTGAACAATTAATCAAATTTCAAAGTTACTATCCAAATTCTGTGAAACACCCAGCCCATATTATCTCCAAGTACCAAACTACATCCAGATATGATGGGCGCAGTTTATATCTTTTTTAAATCTTGTCATGTATTTTGTACGTAAAGATCTTGTATTAGAATTTTTTGTATTTCTTGGGCATTAATTATGTAACAATTTCTAGACATTTTGTTTTTTGAAGAGTTTTATTAAATGTACATTTGTTACTTAAAAATTAATTTTTCCGCGACCGGTTTCGATACAACCGTATCATTCACGAGCAGAATTAAAACTAACTTAAAAATTAAATGCAAGTACCAAAGATTAATTAGGTGGGAGTAGTGGGAGGGATGACTTTGGGGGGAGGGGGAAAGCGGTGGGAGGAGTCAATATTATAAGGAAACATGGTTAGTAGAGGAGATTTGCAAGGCGCTATTATTTTATTCACTAAATTAATTTTAGATTTAATTTTTTTGTTTATTTCGAGCGTTTCTAAAGCGCAAAGATTTAAGTAAGAATTTATATTGCAATGTTTAAATTTTGTTTTTTCTTTATTGAAGCTATGGCCTGACTTGATGGCGAATCATTTAATAGAGTCATGCATTTCTATAGTCCATCATGGAGGATACTTTATTTTAACTTTTTGACACCAACAGTACATAAATCAAATGAGTGGTTATAATAATTCATAAAATCTTATAAGACATGTTTCTGTAAAATATTTGTAAAGTGATTCTTCATATGTTGTGTCTGTATGTTGCTTCTGTGAAATGTTTTGTAAAATTTTTCTTCATATATTGTGTCTGCATATTGGGTTGGGTTGGGTTTAAGTTTTCAAAAGTACCAATTGGCGATCCCTTAATGAGTTTTGATAACCCATGGGAATGCAACTTCGTTGTATGTTTTATTTAAATAAATAAAATATTGTAATAATAACAGAACTTGAATTATTATTTTTAATTGTTAAACTAACGTTTTAGACAAGATTTTTATGCATAACACAAAGGGTAACAATTATTATAAGCAATAATTATCAGCCTGTTCCGTTGGCGTCATGTATCTTTTCTCGGAAGATTTTTCAATGTGGATGAGTGTTTCAGGCTGATAATTATCGCTTATAATAATTGTTACAGAACTTGAATACCACTTTCACAAAACTTAATTTTAATTATAAAAAATCACAAGTATTACGATAACCTCAATTCCAAAGATCAATATATTCTCTATCGCTTAACTAATCTAATCTGCCAACTTCTAAACTTTGTGCAACCCCACTGTTTCCCTACCTATTTATCACATAAAAATTTCTTCAACAATTAGTCAAAATGAACACTTTTTCTTTACACATTTTAAAAATAGAGCAGAATAAAACAGGAAAGTAATTATTACCAAGAATTACCTACTCCAATTTCGGTATATTACTTTATTATATGCTAACAACGAAAATATAAGGCTTACATATTTAAAAATAAGTCTTGCTTACTGAAATAGCCGTAAGTACTATATCATTACGTTATCGGCAAGCGGATACTCGTTTCGCGGTACAAGTTACCACCATAACAATCGCGTGTTTCGCAATATGTCATTGTATCAGCCAGTCTTTAATTTGAAGCTAAGAGTACCTACCCGTTCATAGCGCTCTTACATGTAATAAAAAACAGGTAATATATATTGGCTGATTGAATAATCATTCTAACCGGCGGCGGTGGAAAAAGAACATTTCAATGGAGAATTATTGAAGAGTTTGTAATACTTGGTATATTTTTTTTTTTTAATTTATTTAATAAATTTTACAAAAATGTCATGTTTTTGTGTATAAATAAAGTTTTTTGGAAAAAAAATATACATTATTTAATACGTCTTACACCTTTTTTTTGAGCAAAGCTCGTGTTAAAAAGGCGGTGACAACGAATGTAGATATTAATTTTTATATAAGTTTAAATAATATATAATTTTTTTCTTACATACATATAGATCAATTGATGGATAATTAACAGTATACAAAGAAAAAAAATCGTATATATCATAATATGCATCTATAGTTTTATATAATATATAAAACATAAGCAGAAAGAAGAGGATATAAAAAAGAAAGCTGAAAATTAAAGAAAGAAAAAGGATATCAGATATTACAATTGTGTTTATAAATAAAATATTATAAGATGTAGTGATTGTGATAAGTTATATATAAAGAGCTTTAATTGATTTTTTGAATTTTTTATAATTTGTTTCCATTCTTAAATTAACTGGTAATTGGTTAAACCATTTAACTCCAATATATTTATAGTATTGTTGAGCTGTGGTGGTGTTACAACGCGGGACAGTCATAGAGCCCAGGATATTTGTTCTAATGCTGCTTGAAAAAGGAGTGAAGCTCTCATTATTGAAGCAATCTTTGTGTATTTGTAGAATTGTAATTTTTTTATAAATAACATGAAGTGAAGGTACTTTAAAATCTTGAAATAATTTGATAGTGGGGTAATCATATGGCTTTTTTAAAATTATTTTTATAATTAATTTTTGAATGATTTCCAATGGTAAAAGAGAAGTTTTGAATGCACCGCCCCAACCAACAATTCCATACTGTAGCACTGATTGGATTAAGGAAAAGTAAATAGTTCTTAACATACTAATATTTAAAATGTTTCGAATTCTAATGAAAATGTACACTAATTTTCTTAGTCTCTCAACTGTTGTGTAACATATGTAACTAGGCTCGTCTATAAGTGATGAAGGAGAAGTGAAACAAAAATAAAAAGCAGAATTTTCATGACAAAAGACGCCACGAGTAAAATGAATATATACGAGGGAGTCATACTATGAGAGCTCGAAGTATTGTAATTGAAGAATGAGTTAATGATGAATGTAAGTAAGTTTAAAGTCATGGTGTTTGAAAGAGAGAGTACGAAAACAGTATGCAGCATAGTTGTGAATGATGAGTACTTGGAGCAGGTGGATGAGTTTGTGTATCTGGGTAGTATGTTTACGAGAGATGGGAAGGCTGATAGAGATATTGAAAGAAGGGTGAATGCCGGTAACGCCATTAATGGTGGACTGAATGCCGTTGGCGCTAATAAAAAATGTCAAAAGAAGCGAAGCTAGCAGTCCACAATGGAGTCCTGGTACCTACCCTGATGTATGGCAGTGAGGCATGGAACTGGCAGAGGAAGAATGAAAGTAAACTGAATGCTGTTGAAATGAGATCCCTGAGACGTATGTGTGGTAAAACAATGTATGATCGTGTGAGAAATGTGGATATCCGCAAATAATGTAAGGCTGAAGTAAGCATAATGAGTAAGATTAAGAAAGGGACCCTCAGATGGTTTGGGCATGTAGAGCGAATGAACGAAGAAAGTAGTGTAAGAAGAATATACGACGCGAATGCGAATGGTCGGGGACGCACGAGGAAGACATGGCATGATCAAGTGAATCAGATACTTGAGACGGGGCATTTCAAAAGTCAGAATAATAGAAGAGAATGTATGAGACGATGTATGAATGTGAGTGAGGCAAAGAGTGTGCGCCAAGACCGAGTTGTTTGGCGGTCCGTCCTCTCTGCCTACCCCTGCGAGGAAACGGCGTGATAGTTAGTTAGTTAGTGTTTGATAGTAGGTTAACATTTCATGCTCATATCGTAATGATGTGTAGTACTTCACTGAGAATGCTGGTTTTTGTCCTACGCACTGCGAAGAATTTCAGAGACACCCGGGTTCTCAGAGTACTATACAATGCATTGGTCAGGAGTAGGCTTGAGATGGGATCTGTGGTCCACCCCAGGTGAAGTATTCCCTCATGTTGGAGAAGGTTCAGAAGAAATTTCTAAGATTTCTCTACCTGGGGGAGTATGGCTACTACCCGTGGCTTTACCCTACCGACTTTCTGTTGGGCATAATCGGTATGAACCGTCTACGGGTCAGAAGGGATGTGCTCATTGTAAAACATTTCTTCAGACTGATTTGTGGATGGTTTGAAAACTCGACTATCATGGAGAGCATTAGTTTCTATGTTGCCGATGGTTATCTTCGTTACTGACAGCATATACTATTCTATCCGGCTTGCAGAACTAACTTGCCAATGGTCATGCCAGTGGGGAAGGCTACCTTGTTCATGAATGAAGCAGAACTTAGACGATAAGCTTTGTTGCTGTTAGTAAAAATCTGTTGATATACGTTCATTCCTTGCTAATCGGCGTATTATGGATTTTGCATGATTGATAGGAGATTAATGGCTACTTGTCAGTTTATCCGTAAGGCACTTATTGTTTTTTTTTTATCTATCTTTTGAAAACGATTTGAATTATTAATTTTGTAATGTTTTTAAAATGAATAACCTGAATTGAATTGAATATAGTACAACTTTACTGACAATCTGTTAAGACACCTCAAAACTCTGTGTTACTACCTATACTAACGACATCTGTTGAAAGACATCGAAACTACGGGCATATTCATGTACACAACAGATATAAAAATCTTAAGTTGAATAAAACGATTTTTTGTATTTCTTGGGCACTGACTAAGTAACAATTTCTAGACATTTTTGTTTTGAAAAGTTTTAATTTTCGATGTACATTTGTTACTTTAATTTTAATATTTTTGCGACCGGTTTCGACACGTCCGTATCATTAACGAGCAAACTTAAAACTAACTTAAAAATTCTATACAAGTACCATCTCATAGAGACAGGTTATAGCTTCAAAAAAGAAAGAAACTAAGTTTAAACATTGCAATGTAAATTCATATTTTAATTTGTGCGCGTTAGAAACTTTAGAAATTAACAAAAATATTAAATCTAAAATCAATTTAGTTAATAAAATAATAGCACCATGTAAATCACCTCTGCTTACGATGTTTCCATGTAATTTTGACTCCTCCCACCGTCCTCCCCCTCCACCAAATTCCCCCCTCCCACTTTTTTTTTTTTTTTTTACAGTGATTACCACACAAGAATCTCAACTGCTCCCGTCTGGAGCCAGTGAGATTATGGCATCCCCAATTGGGGTATGTTGTGAGGCTGAAGGTAGTGGGGAGGGGAAGGAGGTGGGGAAGAGGAAGGTTGGGAAGTACCTGGCAATTCAGATCTGGTCACTAAACACGGCTAAAGCCATTTTCAAGCAACGTTTCAATTCTGAATGGTGGTCTTACACCAGGGCGATACTAATAGTATCTTCCACTCTGGAACATGCCGCAAATATACTATATATTATTTTAAAATGAATTAATTGTGAAATAACACAAATTAATCAAATAAAATTTATTTGCGCATGCCGGGTTCGAACCCGCGACCTCCGGAATGTGAGTCAAGAGTCTTAGCCACTGGACTATGGAGGTCGTCTACCCCCGCCTAATTAATTGTGTACTTGTATAGAATTTTTAAGTTAGTTTTAAGTTTGCTCGTTAATGATACGGACGTGTCGAAACCGGTCGCAAAAAAAATTAAAATTAAAGTAACAAGTTAGTTTTAAGTACATCGTACATCGAAAATTAAATGTACATCGAAAATTAAAACTTTTCAAAACAAAAATTGATTAAAACTATTTGAACAGCTAGGCAAGGTAGAGAAAGGAGGGCAGACAGAAAAGCCATAGTTAAATGAAATGTATCATTCTGGCAGGATAACAGGAGTGGCAAGGGGTGGATAATCTACTCGGAATTAATATTCCTTACTCTGCGGAAACGGTCGGAAACCTTCTACCAGGCCGGCCCCCTTCTATCTCCTGCCAGTTCTGCCACCCGGGTACAATTCGTGAAAGTGTGGAATGGCTTCTGTGGGAATTGTTGTACATTTTCTGAATATTAAACGCGCGATAAGTGCCAGTAGAGCGGAGACACGTCACGCTTTCCACTATTATCATTCTGGCCGGAATGTATTTTTATTCGGCAGTATCAGTTACTGGTTACTGGTTACTGGTGTACCTTTTGGGACCCGTACAGACAATTGTCAATTTTACGAGCGGGGGATTTATCGTTTATCTACGATATTTTTATGTGGAAGAGATTTGGTTGTATTGCAGATTGCAGCGCTTTGAATGGTATACTACTGTAGTGTATGAATAGTTTGAAAGTCTCTCAACAGATGTCGTAGGTATAGGTAGTTATACGAAGTTTTAATGTGTCTCAACAGAGGTCAGTAAAGTTTTTCAGTAATATGAGAGTCTAACACCGAACGGTTACGAAGACAGAAAGGCAGATTGCAGCACTTTGAATATTGTATTACAGTAATACATGTGAATATGTATGAAGTTTCTATGTCTCTCAACAGATGTCGTTAGTATAGGAAGTTATGTGAAGCTTTAATATGATTCAATAGAGGTCAGTGAAGTTTTACTATATGAGAGAGATAAACGTCACCCGATCGGTTCTAACACCCAAACGGTTATGAAGAGGCTGATGATCGTCAGGTGGGCACCTTCAGTGACCATTTCCCTAACTCAGATCAACTCGAGCATCCTATAGATCGGACGTTAAGTCCAGTTAAATACTCATTGTAAATAAGTCGATACTAAACACGACCGAATTATCATTGAAACTCCCGATCATATGAGTTGAATTGTTCATCAGAAAAAAACAACAAAACACATATATATGATTTGAGAAACAAAAGTTTGGGTTCAGTTTCAGTCGATTAGGCTACCAAAAGCGCAGAGTTAAAATTTAAAGTCATCTTCGTTTTGACTCTGTTCTAAAGCTTCAAACTGTGAATTTTAAAAGTGTGTAATTTTTAACATCTGTGATCTAAATTTTAAGTGACAGGCAGTGATAAATCGGGATCAAACAAATTAATAACCATTATTATAAGCAATAATTATTAGTCTGAAATACTCATCTACATTGAAAAAATCTCCCGAGAAAAGATACATGCCGCCGACGAGACTTGAACCCGCGTCCTTCTGACATCCGGTCAACAGCTCTTTATTCTCTGAGCTACGTCGGATTATCTCCTATCCGCCAAATAATTCAATATATACTAGTGTTTCATTTAACAATTACTGCTTTTTACATTTCTCCACCTGAAAACAACCAACTTTTTTTTTTTGAGAAAGGCATTGCAAGTGCTAAATCTTTGTGCTATGCATAAAAATCTTGTCTTAAACATTAGTTTACCAATAAAATATAAAAATTAATAACCAATAAAGCTGTTATCGTAAGCTTTAACTGTATCGTGGATTAAACACGCGGTTTTATGATAATTAAGTCTTCGAGGTCGAGATTATTTTTTTGGAGGACTCGGTTTCTAAACGTGCATAAGAAAAAAATATTTAGTTAATTTACATTGTTTCACAATTAATTCTAGAATGTAATATACTCTTAGTATCACTCCGATGAAAAAGACCACCATTCAGAATTGAAAAAATGCTATTTATGGCTTTTGGTGACCAGATATGAATAGCAAGGTACATACTTCCCCACCATTCTCTTACTCATATTCTTTCCCTGGCCGCTATCTTCAGCCTCACTTTATAAACATACCCCAATTGATGCCATACTGCCATCTTACTGGCCACAGACGGTTGGGAATAGTTAAGAAACTTGTGCGGTATGCAAATTAAAAAAGCCATGTTTATTGATCACACCTAAATATTCAGATGTGGTCAAATTTTATACCCTTCTCCTTCCCACTACCTTCAGCCTCACAAATGGGAGCGATTGGGACTCATGTGCGATTCACATAATTTAAAAAAAATCTATTATCACTTTACCATATTATCATTGTAAAAGCAGCTTTCTCTTGAAAAATATCCATCGATGGAATTGTTTTTCAAAAAACCTGAATGAGACTAGCTTCCAGAAGTTCAAGTGTTTTCAATTTTATTATATTCAAAAGACGAAGCCCTGATGATGGACACTGCAACGCTGTCCGAAACGTTGGCTAAAGAAGAAGGTAGCGCAACATGGCATAACACCCCATAAACCAAAATACTTAACGAAAATTACACATAACGAAAATACTTTTGGCCGTGAAAATCTAAAAACGTATCAGATTTATGTTAAATTAGCTGATTCCCGGCATGCATTGCTATGCCATTTAATAAAAAAATTGTTTCTTCCTGCGTGTCCTTTCCCATTCCTCTTCCTTTCCCGCTTCCCCTTCCCCTTTTGTGTTCCCACTCCGCCTCCTTCACTTTCCCTCTCCCCACTCCACTTCCCCCGTCCCGCGAACCATACATTCAATCCCGGTACATTCAGTTTTCAAATAGCTCACGTGCCACTTATTACAATTTTTTAATACAAATTTCATAATGCCAGAGCTCACCAGTAGTTTTATACAAACCTTGTCCTGATAATATCGAACACAAAACAAAAAGAATTATCCAATTTCGTGCAGTCGTTCAAAAGTTGTGCGCGTACATACTTTTCGGCGATTCATTATATTCATTTATTTATATAGATAGATAGATAGATATATAGATAGATAGATAGATGATAGATTATAGTTATACCTCTAAACGTCTAAAGTCTAAACTATAATAAAATAAGTTTCTCTTTATTTTTTCAGGATAAAAAAATACAAACAATTCTGAAAGTAATCGGGAGACGGGTTGAAAACATAACAATGATTTCACACATGCAATGCTGAGCATACTCGTACGTCAATTCAAATAAACACGAGCGGCAGAAAATAAAACGGAGAGAGTCGGCAAAAACCTTTCCAGGCAACGGCGAGCAATTTGCCGATGTAAATGAAACGAGCGGCCGGCCGGCGTTAGCTCCCGTAACGGCGTGGGAAGCGGCGACGCGACGCCGACGCCGGGAACGGGAACGGGCGTCGGCCTCTGCGTCTTGACGCGCGCTGAGTCGGCCATTGATATAACTAGAGAAGACGGATATTTCAGATGTTAAGTTGTTTAAAAAGCATTTATTGTTCTGATAAGAGTTTTGTTATACATCTATTTTGTGAAATACTACTAAAAAAACCTTAGCCTCCTAACACGATAATGAACACATTTAATAATTACTACAATTTACATTCTTAGCGGGTACTAAAAGGTTTCAGATAATAGTGCTAAATACTACGAACGATTAACCTACATAAAATAAAAAAGACAAAAATAATAGTGTAAATTATAGGTACAGGGTAGTAAGAAAACACTAGACTGGTAATTTATACTAATAACGTATATGCCTGAAAAAAAGCACATACTATTAAAGTATTTCATGATAATATCACGAAATTTCAAGTCAAGAAAGAACAATTCCAATATGAAGGATTGGAAAACAATTAATTACAAATGTGTAGTTCACAGGCGGTAGAAGTGAAACCTTCAGAACACTAAAGTAGAGAAGAGTAAGGCTGCGAAGCACCGCCCAAAGAGGAGACCGATTATTTTATCTCAATCTCTCGCAGGCTAAATCCAATAGACATATGTGTTTGTCTCTTTTTAGTGTCGCTTTTTTGTTTCATCCAGTTTCAAATCACAACGGTGTTAAAAAAGTTTTAACTTCAACAATTCCAATATATGTTCATATCTTTTATAAAAAACATAAAATGTTATTTACCCGCCTCGGAACAGACTCTGTCTAGTGAGGTGGGTAAAAGAAAACTATGTACGCAAATGAAAATAAAACAATGCCCGGGTTGCCGGAAACTGAATTGATTACAAATGAAAAGTTATCTTAATTTACTCACGTAACAATTTAAAAAAAATACGTTCTTTCTATACTGTAATAATTCTATGGTTGGACGCTTGGCATCGTGGTCGTTAGGGTGCACTAGATGCAGCATTGCATTTGCAAAGAGTCCGCACACATAAATCTAATAAGGAAATATAAAGACTCTGCGCATTGTGCATGTTGAGCAGATTGTACATGCGATTTGGATAATGGTGAATATCAAATTCAAAATGCATTTGATCACGTTGCCGCCTCCTTCAAAATTAGGGCATATTTTGTCAGTAGATTATAATGAAATGCAAATAAATAGAATATATGCAAACGTATCCGAAAAACTTAGAACTGTTTTCGAAAGGTGATGAAAAACGTTCACATAAAGCATATTTATTTAAAATAATCGCATCAATGACGTTTAAATAGTAACTTCTCGTACTGATGTTTTCGTTGTAGAAATATGAAGTTTGTAACCTTAATATAAAAGGTTTCATTTTCAAAAAAGGTATTGAGGAATAAAATTCTAGACAGTGGCGGCTCAAAGAAAACCATGCGTTTAAGAGGGTTAACACAGCACATAAAGAGAGAAAATAAAATATTATTAAAACGACAGGAAGACTGTTTTGGCAAAGCATCAAATAAAAGTGGTTTCTAAGCGAACATACTAAAAAGATGTAGATGTGGCGTTTATAAAAATATTTATAAAACAACAGTTTCGAGATGACGTTTCTTCGTAAGTGAAAAAGTTAATGCGAATGGCAGAACAATTGTTGTGACTTCTCTTCATGCCAACATTCGAGAGATTTATGTTATAAAACTTAATCTACTGCATTATGGCGATACATCCCAGGAAGACATCACTTCCACGAGTGCTCTCAACCGGACAGATATTTTAACAGTACACAACTGCTAATCCTGTACAAATCGAAGATGTGCCCACGGTTGAATTTGACAGCCATCTCTTTAGCCCCAAAATACCTGAAAAAACCATCGACTATGTACAGAAAAGGACGGTCCGTTTGATTGATTTACCTATTTTAACAAACAGATATTTTTAAATCACAGGCATCGGGTGGGAATGACGTCATTGTTCTACCTAGATGCTCCGAGGAAATAGCGTCATTGATCCGAGCAATATCAAAATTCGCGCCCAACATGGTTGACATTTGTCACATGAGAACGGGTCATTTCTACGACTCGTTAGTGGAAACTTACAAAACAATTAATTACAATTTTGCGAATTGGAGCCTACGACCTCACGACCCAAATTCCAAAAACCATAAAGGTAACACCAAGTGGTTCGCTACGTTTGGTAACATAGCACAGGTGCAGGGTTCATAAGTGTGGTGGTATGGTCGGTGGCGGATGCGTTTGCTCACCAATTAGATTGGGAGAGGACGGTTGAAGGAGACCCTTTGACCTCTCCAGACGAACTCACTCGACCCATCGCCTTGCAACGTAGTAGGAGGGATGGATTCAAACGTCCATCACTCCAGGACTCCTAGTTTCCGCCCCACTCCTCGTATTTTTTTTTCTTTTTCTATGACTGTTTCAAGAATTCAAATGACTATGTAGGAGAAAGTGAATCCAGGCGTAATTTATTGCTGCAGGATCTCCACCATCGTCTCTTAAAATATAAGTGATTGAATTATAATTGGTGTCTACAATTAATTATTATTAAGAGAATTGAGCTGTCTTTGTCTCTATGTTATCTTGTGTTGTTTGGTCTCCTTTTTACATTGAGCATATTCGTCATATTGAATCCGTTCAACATCGGTTCAAGAGGGATTGCTAGGAGGCTATAGTTAGAAAGAGGCAATTCATATATGATGAAATTGAATTAACTCTAAACCTTTCTCCTTTAGAAAACCGTCGGAAAAAAATTATCTCATTTATTTACTACATTACTATTTTTTTTTATTTTAGTTTATTAAGGAAACAAACAGTTATACATATTTTCATAATAGAGTAACATTAACAATAGAGTAACATGGTTGCATTAACCAGCGAAGTTTCCGCTAAAATTTATAATATATGTATATATAAACATAGATAAAAACATAAAAGAAAACATAAAGTGGTAGAAAAAAAGAAATATATATATATATATATATATATATATATATATATGTACAACAGAAATGAAAAAAATACACAAATTTAAGCATGTGGGATATGTAAATCATCCAAATATTATTATTATTATAAAAAGAAGGAAAACCAACATAATGAAAATGAAAAAAAAAAAATAACATGCAGCAGGGGTGGAGAGATCATAATTAACAATTTGTTTTGATTTTTTCTATTATGAATTTAATAAATTGGCCTGAGGACAAATGGAAAATATCAGCATCGTAAAAGATATCATTGTATTTTGTGCACGTCCTTCGGAGAAATGAATGTTGTGTGTAATTGGTTTTTGAGTGTGGGATGTGGAATAGTTGGTTTGACCTTGTGTTTCTTATTGGACAGTGGAAATTAATGTATTCTAGAAGATAGTTGTTGTCAACAACGTTGTTAATAATTTTGAATAGAAATTTCTGGTCGGATATATTTCTTCTATCTTCTAAGGTTGATAAATTATGGAATGTTAATGAGTCTTTTAGGCTTTCTGATGTTCGAAAGGATTTAAAGTCTAGGTGTTTCAGTATCTTTTTTGAATTCTTTTTAACCTTTCAATGTTAACTTTGTATTGGGGATTCCATATGACTGATCCGAATTCTAATATTGAGCGAACAAAAGAGACATACAGTATTTTGATTACGTGTGGTGACCTGAATGGTATGGTCACTCTTTTGATGAATCCTAGAAGTTTGTATGCCCTGTCACAGATGGAATGTGTTCGGAAAGACATTCCGGAGTCCATAATTATTCCTAAGTCCTTCACTTCACAACATCTTTTTATCTCTACGTCATTGATTTTGTACGGAAATATTAGGGTGTGTCTGATGACCGAGTTCGGTCATCAGACATTCATAGTACATGCCCAAGCCACCTCAGTTGCGATTTTTCTATGAAGTAGCAGTATGTAGCAGTACGCGCGCGCCGAATGTGGTAATATGTTGCCGGATCGCTTTCATCGGCAATTAAAACGTAATAATAAGTGACAGCGCGTATTCGAGCTAAAACAGTTTGCTTGCCATAAGCTATTTAGCATGGAGAAAGGCACCATGAACAAACCTGGGGGCCTAGTCACTAATTTTTGTAAACCTCCGTTTCATGAAGTTACGGGTTTAGCTACGTCACATACCCGTATTTTGACAGATTCGCCAACTTAAATAACAACAACAACGGGTATGTGACGTAGCTAAACCCGTAACTTCATGAAACGGAGGTTTACAAAAATTAGTGACTAGGCCCACTGAAGCATCAAAGCTGAGGATCGGCACATGGAATATCACCAGTTTAGCCGTTAATAAATAAATAAAAAAATACTTAATTTATAAGAGTAAAATTAAAGACGTATGCTTAGATAATGAGTCAAGGGTCATACATATTCAATAATTTACATGCTATTTTAATACATATTCAGCTTTAGATCTCGAGGCTTATAACGACAGCTTATTTGGATGTAAGCCAGTCTCGAGAGAGTCTCGTGCCAAGGGTCTGATACCCGAACAGTGAAATTGCTCCCTTAATAGCTTTATACCCAGACATGATTATCACAGGCGGTCATTAAAGCCGAATAAAAAGATGACTATGGGACGGGTAGTGTGAAACAAGAAAGTTATGATTAGAAAAGAGTTTAATATTTGAATACGTTTACAGATTCATCACAACCACAAGGTGCTACATTATTTAAGTATTACTCATTACATATCGAAAGTTTATTAGTTCGAGTTGCTCAAAGAATACAAAAAAATGTAAAACAAATATCGTTACTAAATACAAATGGTTTACATAAAAAAAAAATTTTAACAGTAGGTACTTTATCCAATGTGCGATTACAAAACAGTGAAGGCACAAAAATGGCATTAAACATACATGCGTTCCTTTTCACAATAAAGCTGCAGCTCTTTCGAAAGATGAGATACACAATGTTCGTAGGTCTGTTTCCCCCAGAGAATTTTTTTTATTGCATCTCTCTCACACACCTCACCGTGACATTTACGTGTATCCCTACAACACTACTAGCCGTGACGATAATTTTGAAAGTATGGAATATAGTTACAAGGATAATATTGCAGTGTGAGTGAATTCAACGCCAATGCGCTTATGGTTTTGCTTTATTCTTAAAATAAAATGCTGCAGCTTTTCTTACACACTAAATAACAACAGTCGAAAATGAGACAAACGATGAACGTATGTCTGCACCCCCCAAAGGAAACATACAATGAAACGAAACGAAAATGAAACGCAATTCCCTTCGCCGTAGCTGAGCCGTAATAAGATATTATATCGGTTTCCTTCGAAGGAAAAAGTAGTACTTTGTAGGAAATAGACACACGTGTATTGTGTGTCTCATCTTTTGTATCACCATTATTTAATGTGTAAGAAAGAGCTGTAACATTATTAGGATAGAGAACGTACGTTTTATGTTTTTTTATGCCGTCGTAAAAGCGCTCAATCATTAACAATTGAAGAGTACTTAACCAGGAACTAACTAATATCTGAATACCATTTGGCCAATCGTCGCCAGATCCTTTGTACTGTGTCAATAGACTCCATAGTCACTAGTTGTTGTTGGTATCAATGGCCTGAGACGTTGTTAGTTCTGGAGGGTCCTTTGATTGAGTCATAACAACGACCCACACACACGTGTCATTGCTGATGAATTAAATTTAATGATTCAAGAGCCATTGAGCAGTGTTCGATGATTTCATGGAAGGTAACGAGCGCCGTCTTAATGATTGGTGATTTATTTAGGAATATTAAAGAACTTGGAAGTAAAAATCGAGCGAATACATCTTTTTAGAACCTATATTATATATTTCTGGCCCTAAATTTGATGTGTAATTAAGTATGTAACAAACAATATAAGGAATTTTGTTTATTTAGAGATTCATAATATGGAAGTAGAATCTTTTCCTGTTTCAAATTTTCGATTGAGAGCAATAAAAAATGTTTAAAGTCATAAAGTGTGGTAAAACTGTGAATGAAATGTGAAGCTTCGCGCACAGAATGCTGGCTGATGTAAACGTAATGAATAAAAAATACATGTTTTAGGTATGTAGAACGATGAACAAAGAAAGGAGTGTAAGGATCTTAATGTATGACTCGAATGTGAATGGTAGAAGAAGTCGGAATATCCGGGGAAGTCGATTAAGTGAACAATATACTGTCATGAGTCGGACCATGTTAAGAGTCAGAATGAAGCAAGAAGTGTGTACCAAGTAGACGAAACCACGGGATGGTTAGTTAGTTAGATCACCCAGGTCCATTAGAACAAGTACTATCACATTAAAAAAATAGTATATATATCGCAAGCCCACATACACTGACATAGTAATTCATAAGACCTCCAACCACCCTGTCTCACAAAAACACTCCATCTTCCATTCCATGATACACCGCTTAGTAAATGTCCCAATGTCTAATAATAATTTTCTTTCTGAACTTTCTATAATAAAACAAATTGCTGTAAATAACGGATATGAACCAAAATTAATTGATAACATCCTAAATAAAAAACTTAACAAAATTTCAAAAAATAATTATCTATACAATTCTAATAATATTAATGATAAAGAATGGCGTAAAATTTTGTATATTAATAATTTTTCAGTTCAATGTTGCAAAAATCTCCCTTCTAATATTAAACCAGCTTTTTATACAAGAAATAATATCGGTAATTTTTTGAGAAATACTAAAGATAAAGACCATAAATTGACTAATTCTGGAATATATAAACTCAAATGCAAAGATTGTCCCTCATTTTATATTGGAAAAACCACTCGTAATTTTGAAATCAGAATCAAAGAACATTTACAGTGTCTTAATAATAATAATTTTTCTGAGTTTGCTAACCATATCATTGAAAATAACCATAGTTTTGAAAAAAATACAGGGATAAATATTCTTCAATCGTAAAGGAAAACGTTTGGATGACTTAGAAGCCTTGGATATTAAAAAATCCCTTAAAAATAATGAATCTATTATCAACAAACAAAAAATATTATCTTATAGCCCAATCATGGATTTGTTCCCCTACCCACCCACTCTACATTAATACCTACCCACCCAATCTACATTAATAACTAGCAACGGCTCCACCCCTACCATAATAAAACATTTTTCGAAACTGTCAAATTAGTATAAGCTTTCCCTGAAGAAGGAACGTTTGTTCCGAAACCGGTAGGATTTACGCATTATTTAAGTGGTTTATACAAAGTTGTATTGTTTCATTTTTCTATAATGGATAACCACAAGGTGATGGCTACATTAAAAAATATACCTATTACATTATTTGATTTTGCATTGCTTCCAGTGATACTCTTGAAAAGGTAAGTAATAGTATGATAGAAAGGCAAAAAATTAGTTTTACTTCTAATGTGAATACACCTATTATTTTGGTTATCAAAAATTAAAATGAAAATTTCACAAGAATCGATAAGCCTACTCACTTACCGGAACCCGAAGCATGGCAGAACCTTAGCCGAAAGCTAAATCTAAAGCCTACAACCTACAACCTTCAACCTATCCATCTAAACGCTACTATAGGCAAGAAAAGCGATTAATAAGAAAGTCTTGAGCACGTCATTCTTCACAAAGGCGAAATTCTCAAATCACAAACATTGTTGGCGAATTCTTGGCTGAGATGTTTTTTTACATTTTTACAAAGAATCCGCCGAATTACAAAGAATAATCTTCTGGGAAGAAATAAAAATAAGAAATAAAAGGAAACAAGAGATAAAGTGATACGCAGATTCGAAGCCAGTGTGTCAGTAATTTTGCTTTCACTTTCCAGAGATTTAAGAATGCAAACAATTAAAAAGTTTATCTGAAAAACTATATAGTATATTGGTCAAAATATCTTCGAATGTTCACATTAAAAAACACTAAAAAATGATGTTCGACGGATAATTTGTATTTGTCTTTAATACAGCTTACCACGAATATTTAAAAGATTTGTTACTTGCCTCAACGTTAATCGATAAACCAATTCACCACCTTTCACTTCCCCATCTCTTTCCCCTCCCCGCAATCTTCAGTCTCACAACATACCCCAATCGTGGATGCCGGAGTCTCCCTGGCTCCATATGGGAACTGTTGGGACTCTTGTGCGGTATTCGTATATTAAAAAAAAAAAAAAAAAATTATAAAATTGAACGTGCAATATACGTTGTTTTTAGTGACATTGAGTGATAAACAAATTTAATTGTTCGTCTTTTATAATAATTCCACACAGGAGGCCATGAGGAAAATAATTTCTCAGGGTCTATATTATTTTCGGGGATGGTGTGTGGAGGACCTTTTTTGGAAATGAAGAATTCTGGGTATTGCAGAAATCCATCTTTTAGGAGATAGGAAACATAGATTAAACATAAATGTCAATAGCCCACAAATGTTAGTTACTCGTTTGAAATGAATTTATATATCAAATGAATAAAGCAAACAAAATACTAGCACTCTGTAATTCACCATTCTGCTGTCATTAGCAAAAAGGCAGCAGGGAATTTATAAAGGACACATTCGGTTGTATGACATCTTTCTCCTATTATAATAAGAAGCATCAAGTGACTTTCGCAAATTCCTAATTGCTTTTAGCTTATAACGGCAGTGTGGTTATTTATGTGTAATTTTTAGATGTATCAACGATGTCAGTTAAGCAATACCTTAAAAGAGTATCATCTATCGTGTATAATTTTAAAGATTTCAATAATTCAGGCACATTTATCATGTTATATAAAACCCTTGTCCCTTGTCACCAACCTTTGTCAGATGCCAACTTGAGTATAACTCTACATTATGGCCCCCCTTTTTCAATATTCAATTATGGTCTCTAAACTAACTAAATAACCAACACGCTGTTTCCTCGCAGGGGTAGGTAGAGAGGACGGACGCCTAACAACTCGGTCTTGGCACACACTCTTTGCCTCATTCACATTCATACAATGTCTCATACATACTCTTTTATTGTTCTGACTGTTTCCTCATATTGACTCCTTCCTCTACCCCTTTGAACTCTCAACCCCCATACCCACACTCTCATAATTTCTGAAGTATTAAAAAAGCTTGTTAATAATTCGAATGTATCGAAACCGGTAGCAAAATATGAAAAAATAAGTATTATTCAAAAATAAAACTCTTCTAAAACAAAACATTATTTAGCCTTATCTAAAAGAACACGTATTTAATATTCGTACGAAAAAGTTGAGCACATGACACGAGTTATTTTAAGGGTTGGAATATTCCCAAGAAGATTCTTCAAAAGAAACTCAATACATAAAGCTCAAAGGAGACAACTGAACGGGGGACCTGAAATTCCAAGAAAACGAAAGGACTGATTACCAAGCAAAGTCGTTAAATAGATTGAATTTTTCCATCAGTTTTTATTCGACGAAGAATAATATCACGCCTATTTATATCATAAAAGTTGCAAAATATCGGATAGTAGTGATTTGGATTATTATTACTGACAGAAAAAGTTCAAAGGTTTTTTGAATTATTGCTTTTAACCATTACATCAGTATTTTCAGATGGAAAAATGTGAATGCTTGGATGTTTGTACGTGAATACCGCACAAATGCTCACAACCGCATCGAGCCAGTGAGTCTATGGCATCTCCAATTAAACCCCAATTAATGTGTGGTTGAATATAGTGGGGAGGGAAGAGAGATGGAGAAGAGGAAGGTGGGAAGTACCTGGCTTTTCATATCTAGTCACCAAACACGTCTAAAGCCTCAATCTCAAGTACGCCCGACAATTGAATATGGGGTCCACGTCTGGGCTGAAGCCCCATAATCTCTATCTCTTCTCTACATCTCTATCTCTACATATTATAAATTAAAGTCCTCCGCCGTGTCTGTCTGTCTGTCTGTTCGCGATAAACTCAAAAACTACTGAACGGATTTCAATGCGGTTTTCACCAATAGATAGAGTGATTCACGAGGAAGGTTTAAGTATATAATTTGTCAAGGTTTTGTGTAAATTGGTTGAAATATATTAAGTAGGACCGGCGGCAGGCGGTGTTGATTTGATTTGCATGGAAATCTACAGTTTTATGCCAAGGTTGGTTAAATTTTGTACATGTGACTTTCAAAACAAGAGGAAGGTCACTGTCTACATTTGATTTCTAAACCTCTGTGTAAAGCCCGGGCATCGCCCGGGACTTCAGATAGTACTACCTTCAGATAAACCTACCTGATTCCGTGCAAAAGAGAGCGGTTCGTCTGAATGACAATACGTTGTTAACGGACCGATTGCCATCTCTAATGCACAGACGCAATGTGGGTATGCTGAGTCTGTAATACAGGTATTTTAATGGAACCTACTTTAAGGAGCTATTACCATTAATCTCCGGTGCACGTATGTGAAACTCGGCCGTCCTAAGTGGAAGACCGGTGCATAAGGACGGGTTGTTTCTTCGACTCATTTTTGTGTAAGTCGGCTAGAATGTGGAAAGAGCCACCGGCATCTGTTTTTCCCTTGCATATAATTTGAGCCTTTTCAAGACCCACAATAATAAATCCCTTCCTACAGCCCCTCCTTTAACTCGCCTCACAATGCTGCCCAACCCGGTGACGCCATAGTTCTTCATGTTAGTTAATTTCTGATAGTTTAATTATTTAAACCTTGTAAGTAATTCTACGTTTCCTGCCTATTTTCCACGAGCTTTAAACAGTAATAAGATTTATAAAAAAAATCTTTATATATATTGTGTCATCTGTATTTCTTGAGATTAATTAATTTAATCACCTTTTACACTGGAATATCTTTATTCTACTAGTGTTATAAAGGAGAAAGTGTGTATGGATGTACGAATGTATGAATGTATGTATGTTTGTTACTCTTTCACGCGAAAACTACTAAATTGATTTGATTGAAACTTTACCATAATATAGCTCACACATCAGAATAACATATAGGCTTTAGTTTAGAGCTCTGGCATTATGAAATTTATATACAAAAAATTGCAATAGGAGGCACGCTAGGTGTTTGACAAATGAATGTAACGGGTATGGAGGGGGGGATGATGGGAAGGAAGGGGGGATGATGGGAGGAAGAGGGGGAAGAGGGGTAAGGGGGGAGGGGAGATGGCGGAGAGGCGGCGGGGGAGGGGAGAGAGGATAACCCCCCTAAGGCGTCGTCCATTAATCACGTGAGGCTCGAAAGGGGGGGGGGGGGGGGTTGGAAAAAAATCACGAAATATCACAAGGGGGGGGGGGGTATCACGTGTACAAAATTTTATCAGATTGTATCTGTATTTAAAGAAAATATTCTGAAAATTTCAATATACTTTGGACTAAAAAATACACGTAATTTTGGGTAGGGGGGGGGGTAGTGTAAAACCTCACCACATATCACCAGGGGGGAAGGGGGGGAGGGTTAAAAAGTTGCTAAAAAACATCACGTGATTAATGGACGACCCCTAATACTATGCGAGCGAAGCCGGGGGCAAGAGCTAGTATTTGATAAAACACAAAGTTTTTTTTAAATAATTTCTTTAAATTCACTTTTCCCAAAACAAAAATATTTCAAATATACGTAGGCAAGCACAATGCCCGTAAAATCCGCGGTACAAATGGAGTTAGAAAGTTTTCCGAGCAGGTGTTATATTCCAGCTAGGAATTCCAAGAATACGAATATCTGGCGCTCGAGTTGCCAAGTACCACCATAGCATCTTTCGGGAGAATCCATTCCGGAGGCTGGGGCCGGATCCATTCGCAGATCTTGCCGGAACAGATACAGCTCCGGGAACTTTACCGGATGCTAAGGACACTGCTCTAGGAAAACAGGAGCCGGAAGTACGGTATTATGAAGTTCATGAATATTAAACGAATTTAAAAAATAAGACCAACGGCCAGTTGTTTTACCGAAATTCAAATATAGACAACTTTGTCAACAAATGGCCATTCGGCGCCATTTTGCGGCGTTGATATTTTAAAGATCTAAATTCCAATTTTAGTGCGCTTCAGCTTTCTATCAAATTGTAATAATTGGCGGTTATGAGTACCGCCGCACCAGGAACCGTTTATTGGATAATCAACACCTCTGCCATAGGTCACCCCAAGTGGTTTGCAACGTTTGGTGACTTCGTAGGGGTGCCCGGGTTCATGGAGCGAGGTTTGTCCAAGTCATCAAGGGTTCATGGGGTAAGGGAGGTCTTTGGACCTCTCCAGCCAGAATCCCTCAACCTGCACCGCAGTTGGAGGGATGGATTCATACGTCCATCACCTCTGGACTCACTTACTCCAGATTTCTACACACCCATCATACCCATTTCCTTCTCAGAACCTCCACTCTTTCCATTCCTTAAAAAACCCTCCGCACAGCATCCCATAAGATGACGTAGGCCCTGAGGGTAATTATTTTTCTCAGGGCCTCCTGTGCGGAGCTAATGTAAAAAAAAAAACCATGACAACTCTTACCCTTTTCTGCTGATCACAATTTGTTCAAAAGCTGAACTAACTACTAAAAAGCAATGTAATATATTATATAAGTACTATAATTATACCATAAACTTAATTATTATATAAAAAAAATGTGTATTATGGGAGCAGAATTAAAATTTCGTTTTCTTAAATCTTGTAGGTTCATAGATACAGCAACACTTTTACGTAACAACAACAAAGTGGTCGCTGGTGTGGAGGGTTGTTAAAGATCAAAACAAACTTTTTTGTTATTTATTTTTGGAGTGTTACGCCATGTTGCGCTACCTCCTCCTTTAGCCAACGTTTCGGACAGCGTCAGGATGTTGGTGAACTACAGCATCAGGGCAGATTAGTTAGCCTCCCAAAAACTGGGCGTACTGTACAGGGCCCGCAGATACTTTAATAGTACACAACTGCTAACCCTGTCCAAATCACAAGTGCGCCCCATGGTTGAATTTGGCAGCCACCTCTGGTCTGAAGCTCCAAAATATCTGAAAAATACCCTCGACTCTGCAGAAACGGCAGGTCAGCTTAATAGATTCTCCCATCTTAATAGGCGGATTGCAATCTTTAGAGCACAGGCGCTACCGGTATTACAATGGAAGATGCTCCGAGGAACTAGCGTCATTGATCTCTTCGGTACCGGTGCGTAGTCGGGAAACACGCCAAACGCGTGCCCAACATTTGTACACGGTTGACATTTGTCACATGAGAACGGGTCGTTCCCTCGACTCGTTCTTGTGATCAACAGCTCGGCTGTGGAATAATTTGCCGGCCTCTTCGTTCATTGTTGTTCATTCCTTCCTCTCCTCAAAAAGACCCTCCACACAGCATCCCAGATGACATAGGCCCTGAGGGAAATTGTTTTCCTCAGGGCCTCCCGTGTGGAGTTAATATAAAAAAAAATATGTAGAATTGTTAGTGGTGAAGTGTGTGCTTATGTACTTAGAAGCGATACCGTGTTAAGAAGTTGATGATGATGATGGACACTGTAACGCTGTCCGAAACGTTGGCTAAAGGAGGAGGTAGCGCAACACGGCATAACACCCCAAAAACCAATAACGAAAATACTTTTGGCCGTGAAAATCTAAAATCATATCATTCAAAAGAACTATACAATATTATTATTTTTAATTGATAAACTAACGTTTAAGACCAGATTTTTATGAATAGCACAAAGGGTAACAATTATTATAAGCATTAATTATCAACATGAAATACTCATCTACATTGAAAAAATCTTCCGAGAAAAGATACATGACGCCAACGGGACTTGAACCCGTGTCCGTCTGATTGCCACCTAGCGAGAGATTTAGCACTAACAATGCCTCTCTCACAAAAATAAAGTTGGTCGTTTTCAGGTGGAAAAATGTAATAAACAGTAATTGTTGAATGAAAAACTAGTATATATATTGAATAGCCATAGCTAGGACACGGACACGGGACAAGGACACGGGTTCAAGTCCCGTTGGCGTCGTGTATCTTTTCTCGGAAGATTTTTTCAATGTAGATGAGTGTTTCAGGCTGATAATTATTGTTTATAATAATTGTTACTATATAATATAATAAGAAGAAAAAAACACACACGAAAGGCGAAAATGGAAAGAAAAAATGAAAAACACTTTTCAAAACAAAATTTAAAATACATTATTAAAATCAGGTATCGGAGATATTAATTTTCAATAACAGCGTAATAAGTTGATAAATTATGCAATTTATTCGCCTTTAAACAAGCCTTAACGCCAAATTACTAAGTCGTTATCACAGATGTTTTCAGGCGCATAGTTCGGAGACGGGAATAACGATGTTGTTTCATCATCCCCAAGAACAATTCATTACAATTTATGGACAGAACAAACCCCTTTCTTGTTACGTCATTCAAATATCCCTAACGGAGCAGAATCAAACTTACTACCCCAATTAAAATTCAAATTTTCCTTACAGAAATCTACCATGTTGTTTGGATTTTTCCCGAAAGGAATTCTAAAAATACCGAAAATGGAGGTTTATCGGGAAAGCATTTAGGAAATTTATTGTGTTAGCATAAGTTTTCCGTCGATTTCGGTAGAAAAAAATATCAACGTGAATGTTTTATGAGACCATTTCGTCTGTAAAATCTTTTTCAATTTATACCCGGGAACATTGGGAATGTAAATCGATGTTGGTCCATTCAAACAAACTGAAAAGGTTACTGATGAAAGCGGGTGAGAAATATTATTTGTTGAGTGATATTATTACGGGAATATAACATACTTGTTTTGGTACATTACATATTTGCAATGCGGGCCTATTGGGAAGGAATCAAATACAGGGTGTCCGGGGGTAAAGTGCATTAACTTCGGGAGGTGATTCTACGTGATAGTATAAGTAAAAAAGATAAATAACTTTTTTCGAAATTCCAACTTTTAGGGGTAGTTTTGTGGTAAAAAGATAAAATTAGATCGGCGTGCGCGGCCAGCTTTATTATTTTCCGCTGTTACTATACGGGCCAATCACCACCATACCATGTTGCAACGACCGTGCCCGGCAGGCTTCCGTCAAGTAAGATCGTACCTGACACTAAGGATTTTTAGTAGGTAGATATTTTTGTATGGGAAAAAGAATGTTGGAATTTCGAAAAAAGGTGTTAATCTTTTTTACTTCTACCATCATGTAGAATCACCTCCCCAAGTTAATGCACTTTACCCCCCGGACACCCTGAATAATACAAAGGTTTTGAAATGTTTATTTGAAATGTGTGTTTAAAAATGTTAAATTCAGGAGAGCATGCTTAAGAATCATGTAAGAGAAAATATGTAAGTTAATCACATTAAAAATGAGAGAACGGCGAGGTTTGGTTTCAAGAAGCTTTCAATTTCTTAGAATGTTTAAATTCAAAGTTAAAGCGTAGCATAGAGTAAAAAGACTTTGAAATTAATATTAATTGACCATCCGTAAAATAAGATATTGGCATCTAAGGTTTAATGACATTTTTAGAGATGCTGTAAAGTAAGGGAGTTTTAGGGAAAGGAAGAAGGGGAGGTTCTGGAAAGGAAAAAGGTATGAGGGTGGGTAGGAAGCTGGAAGTCAATGTGTCTAGGAGTGACGGACGTATGAATCTCTCCCTCCAAATAAATTTATAATTCTTTATATGGTTTTATTAACGTCGTCTTAAAGGAATGTGACCAGGTGCTAGCTCTGACAACACACATCGAATCTGGATTCCAGAAACGGCTTAAGACTGCGGCAGCGTTCATTGATCTCTCTGCGGCTTACGACACGGTGTGGCACAAAGGCCTCCTTGTCAAGCTCTACGACACCATAGAGGATGGCAACACAGTACGACTTATTGAGCAACTACTAACTGGCCGTACTTTCAGGGTTTTTCTAGGAGGGCTAAAAAGCAAAAAAATGCACCTGAATAATGGCCTTGCCCAAGGCTCAGTGCTGGCCCCATCACTCTTCAATATCTATACTCGAGATCTTCCTCACACTGAAGGCAGAAAATTTGCTTACGCAGATGACTTCGCCATCACAGTTCAAGCCAAAACCCTCAATGCAGCAGAAGAGATCCTTAATTCTGACCTCAAGGCTATGGAAGAATTTTTCCTCAATTGGCGACTAAAGCCAAATGGGTCGAAAACAGTTGTGACAGCTTTCCATCTCAGTAATTCACAGGCAAACGCAAAACTCTGTGTTCAGTTTGATGGAAAAAATATTTACCATGACCCCCATCCCCGCTATCTTGGAATAACTTTGGACAGGAGCCTGAATTACCGGAAACACATGGAAACAGTGGGCAAAAAAACCAGGACAAGACTAAACTTAGTCAATAAGCTGGCTGGTACTAGCTGGGGATGCGACGCCAACACGCTCAGAACGGCATCCATTGCCCTGGTTTTCTCAGCAGCTGAATACTGTGCTCCAGTATGGGCCAGAAGCGCCCACACTTCCATGGTCGACGTTCAGCTTAATGCCACAATGCGAACCATCAGCGGAACCTTAAAATCGACTCCTCTTCCTTGGCTCCCCGTACTTGCAAATATAACCCCGCCAAATATCAGGCGAGAGATTGCAACACTGAGGGAATACAAGAAGGCGCTGCAAAAAAGCGAAATACCCTTGCACGATGATGTCGTTTCTCACCCGGCATGCCGCTTAAAGTCTCGAAAACCCTTCTGGACGGAAGGAGAAAGACTCCTTCGAACACCTCTCACCCCAGAAGATAGGTGGAAGCTTGAGTGGCAATCAGCTAACGTCAAAAACGCCGATCTCGTGCAAGACCCCACTGAGAGACAGCCTGGGTTCTCATTGCCTCGCAAACTCTGGACTGCCATCAATAGAATAAGGTGCTCCCATAGCCGTTGTGCCCACATGATGCATAGATGGGGCCTTAAAGAGTCGGCGACGTGTGAATGCGGTGCGGTGCAGACCACCGAACATGTGGTCAACGAATGCCCGCTCCATTCATTCCCCGGCGGGATTTATGAGGTCCACAGGGCAACGCCTGAGGCCCTAGACTGGCTCGCAGACCTAGATGTCCCCCTCTGACCCCCCACCATACGAAAGAAGAAGAAGAAAGGAATGTATTTTCTTCGAGGCTTTTTATTATTTGACACAAATACTTTTACTAAAAGCAAATGGTGATGTTTTAACGACACAGGTAATATTAGATGAAGCTAAATCGATATTGCATCTTTATCTTCACAAAGTATAAAGTGAAATCACTCCCGCTGTATGTGCGCTTAGATCTTTTAAACTACGCAACGGATTTTCATGCGGTTTTCACCAATAGATAGGTTAGGATGGTTCACGAGAAACATTTTTAGGTATATAATTTGTAAAGATTTTGGGTAAATTGGTTGAAATACGTAATATATGTGGCCAAGCAGCAGCGGGCAGCGGGCAGCGTGGTGTGGATTTGATTAGCACTTGTCGTTGGTTATAAGGTTTCGTTAGTCACAGCAACATGTTCCCGGGTCCGCTAGTATTTTATAAATAAAGTGCAATTGTATTAATTCATATTTGTTAAATTAGCTCCATAGAGGGGGCCCTGGGCAAAATAATTTCTTTCAGGGCTTATATCATCTTTGGAAATGTTTTAAGGAGAGGAAGGTAAGGATGTCCTGGGAATGAAAAGGGTATGAGAGGTGGGTAGGAATCTGAGGGTCAGTGTGTCAAGGAGTGACGGACGAATGTATTCCTCTCAATTGAATGAATTACTCCCACTGCGGTGCAAGATAAACGTAGACAAACCTCACCCCATGAAATCACCAAAGGTGACCTACGGCAGAGGGATTTGGTTATCCAATAAATAGTTCCCGGGGCGGCGGTACCCATACCCACTTCACAAATTGTTTACAAAGGAAAATGTATATTCAAGCGGTCGTTGTGTACGAATGAAAGTATTTTGAATGAGATTTTATAAGGAGTATTTATGGAAAAACCATGTATAGCTGATTTGCAAATGTGGAGATCAGGAAAGTATGCAAGACAAGGTGAATGAACAAACGCAAGTGTAACGAATAATCTAAAAAAGGAATAGTTATGTATTTCGTTAAACATCAAATTTAAAATGATAATACGATGCGCGACGGTTTAAAATAATTCAATAAATAAAATAGTTAGGCTATGAGAGAAAAAATATTTACAAAGCTAAAATATTAATAAAACATGTATCTCCTTATCATTTGTTGCGGTTAAATTATTCACGAAGCAATCCAACTTTCTGTTGCGCAACTCCCCTTTATTTCACCCCGGTATGTCTGACGGCTGAGCGGGAACTGTCAGTCTAGCAGAGTGGTGTGATTTATAACAAACAATCCTAGCTTTGTGCTTTGCGCTTTATGTATGAGGGATGTTGGCAGGGAGGTTATGCGGGAAGATTGAAAAAAGTAGAGTGAACTGGTGCAGCCGGAATATACCGGGCGCCAAATCAATGTGGTTGGGAATGCGGTAATACGATCAATATATTGACAGACGGTTCAAACAACATACAAGTTGGGAGAAAGCGTCTCGACCACCATGGACGCTTAGGAAATTCAGTAACTTTGTGAATGGACGGCATCGGCAATCATTTCTCTTCTTCTACGTTATCTTCCGTAGATTGTACTCGCAAATGTACACTTAATAAAGTTTTTATATATGATTTTAGGTATGAAAACTAATACTAAGGCAGAAAATGCAAAAATGTTATGTGTGGTCGGTCTTGCTCTATGGATGTGAAACATGGACCTTGAAAGTAAATACTGTGAACAGGTTAGAGGCTTTTGAAATGTGGCTTCACCGGAGAATGCTCAAGGTCCCATGGACCGACATGATCACCAACACAGAAATTCTCATTCGAGCTAGAGCAGATAGAGAACTGCTTACATTAATAAAACTCAGGAATTTTTACGTCTGGATCATATACTTCGAGGGGAGAAGTATCGCTTGCTCCATTTAATATTGAAAGGCAAGATAGAGGATCGCCGAGGGTCTGGTAGGAGTCAAATGCTTGGCTGCGAAATATACGAGAGTGGACCGGCATTAGAAGTGTGGAGGAGCTAATCCGGGCAGCGCAAGACAGAGAGACATTTTCAAGAGTGATCGACAACTTCGGGGGGAGCTGATACGGCACACAAAGAAGATAGGTATGGTTACATCAAAACCGGTTGCAATGTCGGTTTTAAACAAGAAATGTAAAATGTAAAATAAAATAAGGAAGGCAAAAGTTTTCGTTTAAATTCTTGAAGGTAGAATTTATATTTTTTTACATAAGCTCCACCCAGGAGGCCTTGAGGAAATTAATTAATTAATCATTGGGGATGCTATGTGGAGGGTATTTTTAGGAAAGGATGGAGCGGAAATTATTGGAAGGAAAAATGTACAAAGGATGGGTAGAAATCTGGGGGTCAGTGTGCCCAGGAGTGAAGGACGTATGAAACCATCCCCCCTACTGCAGTGCAAGGCGGTGGGTCGTGATAGTCTTGCTGGAGACGTTCAAAGGTCTCTCCAAGTGGTTCGCAACATTTGGTGACTTAGTAGGGATGCCCGGGTTCATGTGGTGAGGTTTGTATAGGCTTTGGCGGTGGAAGCATCTGCCACTTACTGCGTGGCAGGCCGGATTGGGAGGTACTGGTCGAGGGAGACCTTTTGGCCGGATTCATACGTCCGTCACTCCTGGACTCACCCCATATTCCTATAACCACACCTCATACCTTTTTACTTTTAAAAACGTTCTCCGCTGCATATCCTATGAAAATCACTCCACACAGCATATCAAAATTTGACATAGGCCCTGTGGGAAATTATATTCCTCGGGTCCTTCTACGTGGAACCATTGAAAAAAAAAGAATTATTATAACATATTTTTTTTATGCATCATTTACCAATTTTAAAACTAAAATGGATTTCAAAAATACCTTTAAAAATAAGTTGATATGGATATCAATTTATTTCAAGTACCGATTTTTTGTATTTATATACCGTTATATTCAGTTATTCTGCGGTACATCCTCTCTACACACTCCTTTAGGTACGTTTTGTATAAGCAGGTATCCCGTAATTTCCCTAAACCGACTGCATACTGTATATAAGTATGCCGGGGGGCCAACTGTCATCGAACTATATTATTCACTTTCCTGCCAACCGAAACAACATTGGAAAAAGTAAAGCATTCGTGTGTTTGTTCAAACGACATCAATATTTCGTTTTAATTTAGAAAAAACGCAGTCAAAACTAGAGTTGAAAAAAAAACAATAATAGAAAACATCGCTCGAACGGAACTGCCAATTTTATTTTTTTAAATACACAGCAAGGCCGTTAGTTCCAAATGGCGAAGCAGCTGTATGCGGTGTGCAAAGGGAAAAGCTCGAATAAATGTACTGACACATGAATATTTGGCTCCCTGTGCGGGTAAGTGCAATTTCCTGTCAAAAATTGGAAAACCAAATATGAATAAATTCATGTCTCGTTTCTGTTTTTAAAAATGGAATGTTAAAGAGTTTGTGTTATTTTAATGAAACATGTTTTTTGACAACATCATTTTAATTTATTCTGAATACCTTCAATCTTCGAACAAGTATATCTAGACAGGGCCTGTAGGTCTTAAAAATGACACCGGAACCTAAAATATTGGTTTACGAAAACATTTATCAAAAAGAAGGTCCAATATCTCGCAGTCAAAAAATCGCAAGAAGCATTGGTTTGTACCTTTAGTTGGTCTGCGTGGAGCTAATTTGTTTTCCAGCAAGTTCGCGGTAACGGAATTACTAGCTTTGTGAAGATCATTTTTAAAACACAAATTTCAGGCAGTTAGAAATAATTTAGGTATGGGCTATCACGGACTTTATTATTAATCAATTATATGAATATTTAAAAAAATATGTACATAAAATATGAATTCGAGGTAACGGGAAAAGTATCATGTGATAAAAAATGTTTAATTTCTTCCTAGTAAAACAACTACGTCATGCTAGAGATGCAAAGGAATTCGATGGGTAGTTTTATTTTATTTATTTATTTTAATTTTATTTATTTATTTAAACGCCCATAGGGCTTTTACATAATATGAATGCAGTACATTTTTTTTAATTACAGTGAAAATAATGGGTTTACAAAATACAATACACAATACAAGTAACATAATATTTGTTAAAAACAAAATATAGATTACATAAAATATAAGGGTTAAAAAAAATAAAAATTTAGGTTTCATAAAATATTAGCGTTAACAAAATACAGGTATCATAAAATATAAGAAACAAAATATAGTCCATAAAATATATGAGTTGACATAAAGCAGGTAATGTTTAAAATTGTTGTTCACATTAGTTTATGGGATAGGTAGAAATAAATAGTTGGCACATATGGCGTTTGAAGTTTGCTAAGTTCAAATTATTGTCAAATACATCCAGATTGTTTAAGTATTTGTTACCAAGACTATGCAAACGTTGTATTGGAGAATGTAAATCATAGTTCGAATGAGATGTACGTGTATAAAATTTCAATGTTTGTCTAGTTGTTCGTGTAGGTACATGTAAATTTATTAATTGCATGAGTTCACAACTGTCGAATTTAGAGTTTAATAATTTTAATAAAAAGGTTAGGTCGTTTATTTTTCGTCTGTTTTCTAATGTTGGAATATTTAAAGTATTCATTAACGACGGGTAATTTATGTGCTCTAAAGGGATGTTAAGTTTAAAATTTACAAAACGTAGAAATTTTCTTTGAATTCTTTCAATAGTAAGAATATGAATTTTGTAGAAGGGCGACCAGACTATGGAGTTATATTCTATTAGGCTTCTAACAAGGGATGTGTACAGTAGTTTAATGATTTGTAACGATTCAAAGTTTTTAATTGTTCTTAATACAAATCCTAATGTTTTCATACCCTTATTTGCAGTTTGTTGAATGTGAACCGTGAAGTCTAGTTTCTCATCCATTATTATGCCAAGATCCCGCATTTCCGATACTCTTTCTAATTTTATTTTATTTATTGAATATTCGAAAAACAGTGATGTTTTTTTTCTGGAAAAGGTCAAAGTTTTGCATTTTTCTACATTTAAATATAGATTGCTTTGTGAGCACCAAATTTTTAGCATGTCTATATTGGATTGAAGAATTTCACAGTGATTAAGGATAGTTATCTCTTTATATAATTTAATGTCATCAGCGAAAAGCAATACTTTGACGTCTTTAAAGCAGTTGACTATGTCGTTTATAAAAACAAGAAATAGAATTGGGCCAAGATGACTACCTTGCGGTACTCCACTATTATGAAATTTATTATGAAATTTCTCGTAGGTGATGTCACTTTGGGATTGGAATTGGGTATGGGAGGGCTTATCTATAGTTAATATATCGATGCCTTTAATGCATACCGAAAAAAACGGTGATAGCTAAAAGCAAGCAGAAAAACCACTAGAACAGATAAGCCAATTAATAATGGGAATGGTGGCGTAAGACAAAATTCTCAAGACCGAAAGAGTTCAAAATTCTCCAGTCTTTCAAAATAAATTTCAACTAGTAGCCAATTTAAAATAAAGGTATATTGGTTTGATAGATAAATAATTGAAGATGTGTAAAGATATAAAGTGTTACATGAAACCAGAGCGTGAAAATAAATGTCGATCAATATAAAATGAAACTCATTCTGAAAGAATATAAAGGATTATTGATTGTACGGATTCAACAAGAATAGATTAAATTAATCGATTGACTAAGACTTTAATACCTCAGGGGTGGATGGAAGCTTAATTAACATCTGGTAAATCAAAAAGAATTCTAATAAGTAAAGATGAGAATTTACGGTTACGAAGCTCCGCCACTTGCTTAGTAGGTAATAATAATAATCCTGTGTCGTGAATAACGTCCTCCCTTGCTCCTGTCAGAATTCTATCTGAAGTTGCAAGCAAGCTGTCGCGGTTTTACTATCTGTGACAGAAAGTGATGTAATGCCGACGAACGCCGACGAACACCGACGAACGCTCTTAACTCTTAACTAGGCAAGTAGTTGCATAATAGGGTGTATCAGTTATTTCAACTTTTGAATTCAGAAACGCCCGGGGTCTCAAAAGTTGCGTCTTACAAATAAAATGAGAACGGCATTTATTGTATTTTTTTAATGGTTATTAGCCCGCTAAAATGCGTTGAAAATCAGAAAACAAACCTAAAACATTTAAAAATATATACTTTAATTATTATTTTTATTATTTAACCTTTAAACGTTTGTTTGTTATTAAAAAATGCGAATAGCTGACAAAATTGAAAAAAAAAATCAAGTTTATCAATACAAGTAAGTCAAGAAGAATACTGATTTTATACAGAAAAGGTGTTACTTTCCGCTTTTATATTTTTTACAAACACATCACATATGTTTAAAAACATATTTTTTTGCGTTCTTTGTACGGAACAAAAATTAAGTTTGGTACAAAATATAAAACAAAATGCTTTTGGCCGTGAAAATCTTAAAACTTACCATGGACCCTTTGTTTTATTTTTTTTCCAAATCGCAAAATCTAATTTTTTTTAAAACTTCCGACTATTTTAGCGGGCTAATAGTGAACAATAATTTAATTTATTTTTACGTTTTCGAATAGCTACAGATCATACAATCTTTTGAGACCCCGGGCGTTTAAAAACAAGGCCATTTTTTCTCTCTATGGAGAGCGACACAAGCTATTGCATAAGTCAGAAGTAAACCGCAACAAACTCTACTTTTGTCACTAATCTTCTTACAAATGTAATATCAAAAGTAAAGGAGTGTAGTGATTGTAAAATCATGTAATGTCCAGTGTTCTAAATAGTGTCCTCTGCGTGCAAAGTCGTATCTTACAAGACTATTTTTTTTATTATTTAAGTGTGTTAATCAGATGTATCCTGTTTAATGTAATGTGTGTTTCTGTGTCTGATTGTAAATTATGATAAAATTAGGTTGGGCCTAAGAACTCACAATAAATTGTACAGAGCCCCTGAAGTGATTTTTCACAAAAACGGCGCTCTACAAATTATTATTTTATTAATATAGTATTAAGGAGAACACTGAAAACGCGATGTGTTAGTGTTTCGTGATTTAGAATTCTGAACATTCTTTACCTAAGGGGATCATCCCTGTTAAAGCACTTTTTTTCGATTTTTTGTAATTTTTTTTTAAGATCTAAGTAATATACAACTGTGAACTTTTCACCACAAATTTATTCATATTTTGAGCTTACTTTACAATTTTTTCGGCCCGAAGTCGTCACTCATTGCTGAAGTACACGGCAACTTAGCCAAAAAATAGCCTTCACACGGGATGACCCCCTTAAATTTCAATTAGTAAATTTGTAGTGCAGTTTTTGTTTGAATTTGGTATTGGTATGATTTCTATTTAAGACCTTCCAATGGTTTGTATGCAGCTTTTTATTGGAACAAAGCAAAAACGTTTTTAATCATAACAAAACAATGGATTTGCTCCATGAATTTGGCTTCAAAAAGAGAAGAATAATAATCATAATTTTGGTAAATATAAAAGAATAACGACCCCATCGTGTAAGCGTTGTATTCGCCTAGAATAACAAGTGAATTAATATCAGTAATCAGGACTCGCTTCAGTATTCTGAGAAGGGCCAGGTAATCGAAGGCCTCCCACAAATAACTAATATTTTCATCCCCTGTTAGAAGGCCATCGATAATAAAGCCCGATTAATACGAGCCCTCTCACGACATTAAGCGCGCACTTTTATTCTCACTAAGGGAGGAAGACAAACATTTTCTCCAAGGGGAGGTGTATATTATATTACGTTCGACCTAACGTTATATATGTACTTACGTGATACTACGAATGCTCTAGACTCTAGACTTTAGGCAGGGATGGAAAAAAATTGGAAACTGTAGATACGAATGGAAGCTCTTGTAATAATTCCAATCTTTTAACAGCTTCTGCAGATTATTTTTTACTAGATTACTTGATAATGCTGATTTTAATAGCGTCATGTTTTTTTTACATAAACTCCACACAGGAGGCTCCTAGGAAAATAATTTCTTTCTAGGGTCTTCTAATGCAAAGGACGAAGTGAACCTGGGTCTTGAAGAGTCCGTGTTGTGGGAGGGAGGAAACTTAGAGCCCTGCAAATCATTCCACAGCCGAGCTGTTGAACTCAAGAACGAGTCCTAGAAACGACTGGATGGACGCTAATTCCTCAAAGCATCTTTCATTGAAATGCCGATAGAACAAGGATAGCATTCTGTGACAGCGTTCGAGGGTTTTTTTTAGGTATTTTGGAGGTCCAGAACTTGAAGAACTATCGAAGTTGATGAATCTTTTAAATTCTGTGAAACAACTCGACGTAAGTCATCTTCTTCCTACATCATGCACATTCAGACATTGTCTCGTACATTGTCTCACGCATTGTCTCATTCACTGTATTATACTCTTATATTGTCGCACATTATCTGGTATCGTCTCATACATTATCTCATACATTGTCACATATACTGTATCATACATTGATTCATACATCTGGTACATCGTCTGGTACATTGCCTCATACATTTTCTGATACACTGTCTCGTACATCGTCTCATACACTGTATTATACATTGACTCTTATATTGTCGTATATTATCTGGTATCGTCTCATACATTGTCTCATACATTGTTTCATACATTGTCTCATACACTATATCGTACATTGAGTCATACATCTGATACACCGTCTCATACATAATTATTTAAGAATTCACATACCTACAAGGCCAACCAGACTAAACCTTTTTTTTCATTTGCCAGCGTGCAGAACCAACCTTAGAAAAAATTCTCCAATCCCCCGTATATGCGCGCAATATAACACGCAATTTAACAATATCGATATTCTTAATAACACTCTTGTGAAATACCGAAACGAAGTCAAAAGTACGACCACAAATGTTAATTAAATTAATGCACAACTATAGAAAAGGTACAGCATGAGCATCTCCTGTCCCCATCCCACCTTCCTCTGCCTCTTGCCCTTTCCTCTTCCTTCTTCCTTCTAATATACTTATATATATTTTTTTTTGGTGTTATTATTTTCATTTTCATTTAACGGTTATTACCAATTACAATTGTATATTATATCATAATAACCAACATTAGCATAAGAAACTGTTTTGGCTTACCTCATGTTTAACCTCTTGTATAACTCATCCTGTATATAAATTGCTGTTTGTTTCTTACAATAAATAAATAAATAAATACATTGTCTCATACATTGTCTTATACATTGCCGCATACATTTTCTGATACACTGTCCTATACATTGTCTCATTCACTGTATTATACACTGAATCTTATATTGTTGCACATTATCTGGTATCGTCTCATATATTGTTTCATACATTGTTTCATACATTTTTTGATACACTGTCTCATACATTTTCTGATTCATTGTCTCGTACATTGTCTCATGCGTTGTCTCAGACATTGTCCTGTACATTGTCTCAAACATTCTTTTTTAATTATTCTCACACATTTTTTAAATACCCAAACACATTTTTTTATTATTATTTTTTAATTTATAAACTATCGTTTAGACAAGATATTTATGCATAGCACAAAGGGTAGCACATTATTTTATGTTTAACTCTTAAAGTATGTATCACGACTCTTTGATTGCGACTTCTTCTACTATACACTATCACGTGATATATTCTCCTGATACTCCTTTCTCCGTTAATCCGATCTACGCGTCCAAGGTTGGTGAAAACGTAAAATTTCTTTAAAAAATTCTCTATTTTGAGGAAGAATCATTGATCTTCCGTGGTATTACATTAAGAAACGCCCAATTACAATTGTTCATCCAACCTTAAGTACAACAAGCAACAAAATTTCTTACCCGGGATTTTTCGGAGTTTTTTCCGGACATTTTTGAGGGTTTCAGAAAGTGCCCATCGTCGTGAACGATCCGGGATGCCACTTAAAGAAATGGGGACTGGACACTGTGACGACTCAGCCCGATAAGGGGAGATTTATTTGATAGTTTCCTTTAGGTATATTGCTCGCGTTATGAAAGAAACAAAGGAATTGTTACGGTTGCAGAGGCAGCCTTAAACAATCTCTGCTTTACTCTGTGGGACCCTTTAGTGTTGTTACCTACTTATAATAACTGGTAGTTTTGTACCCAGTAGACCTCGCGTAATGTTGATCATTCCAATTTGACAGCTTATGCGAACTCTGGCGGAATAAAAATGTACTTTCCAAAAAGGCCACCATTTTGACCGGACAGGGTGGCCACAAAAAACCGATTTCAAAATTCCCTGATAATTCCAGGTTTTCCAGGCCGGTTTCTACATTTTTCCCTGATATGTTTAATTTGATATAAGGGGATATCGTTCGTTAAATAAATAATAAAGGGAATTCCGTCATCTATAGCATTTATTATTTCTTTGCATCACAATAATCTATTAAAAAACAAAATAACACTAGTTACAAATTTATGATATTTCGCCTGAAGACAATTTGTGAAGAAATGAAAAGACCAGACAAAAATAGACAAATAAACAAAAAACATTAACATTAGATGATATACTAAAAAAATATCACATGGGCATTTACGAAAATAATAATAAAAAAATACCTACCTATCTAGTTAGTCTTTGTCGGAATATCTTTTGTTACACAGTACCACACGTCGCAAGTAAAAGTAATAAAACACACTTTGTAAAACACCACTTTTTATTCAAATTAATATTTAACAGCCAAGCAGGTTTCGCTTAGCTCAAGCTTCACCGGGGCTTATTTAGCTCAAGCTTCATCTAGTTGGCTGTTAATTATTAATTCGAATAAAAAGTGGTGTTTTTTCATTTAATGTATAATGTCACACCACAAAGTATTTGCTTCCTTCGATAAAAAAATAAAACACAACTTTGGGGTTTCACAAATCGCAAAATAACGAATTTAGTTTTATTTTTGGAATTCCCTGATATTATAAATTTTTTTTGAAATTCCCTGACATTTCCCTGATAATTCCAGGTTCGGTAAAATTCCCTGATAATTCCAGGTTTTCCAGGATTTCCAGGTCTGTGGCCACCCTGCCGGATTAACCGTAAACAAAAAAAAACAAATTTACAGATATTGTCTTGTTCAAAAAAGGACCTCGATAAGCACAATCAATAAAGTAAAATGATTTTCTTCTTCAAGTTTGATAAAATTTTAGATATCTCTTAATGTTATGGGTGAAGGTAGAGAGGAGGTGAAGGATATGGGAAAGAGGAATGGAGGAAAAAACTGACTATTAAGATGTGGTCACCAAACACTGCTTAAGCCATTTCATGGGTGAGATTTGCAGAAGGTTTTGGTGGCGAATTCGCTTGAATGGAAGACTGGTTAAGGAAGACCTAACCAAGACCTATCCAGCCGGACTCTCCCAACTTGCACCGCAGTGGGAGGGATGGATTCACAACTCCGTCACTCCTGGACACATTGACCCCCCATATTCCTACTCACCTCTCATACCTTTTTCCTTCCCATAACTTCCTCTCACAGCTTCCTCTAAGATAAACCAGGTTCTGAGGGATTTTATCCACAGGGCCTATTGTGTGGAGCTAATGTAAAAAAAATTAAGCTTACGAATGGTGGTTTTCACCAGGGCGATACTGAAAATATCTACCAATCTGGAACGTGCCGCAAATAAACTAAAAAATATTTTTTTAATTAATAAATTGTGAAATAACACAAATTCATCAAATAAAATTTACTCGTGCACGTTGGGATTTAAGCCACAAAAATAGGAAAATGTGGAAAAAAACGGTAAAAGCGTATGTCCAAAGTAGGACGCCAAAAGGCTCGATAAAAAGGCTTCACATTTATAAAAACTCCCAGTCGATAAAATAAAATGACAAAAGTACGATTCGGAAGGCCCTACTTTGTAAAAATAAGTCTGAAATAAAATGGGTGCGAACACACGGCATGCTGTTTTCTCCTTGATTAGGTTTATATGGTTTCCTTCCTGCCGAATGCGAAGTGCGTCCAATTAAGGTCATAGCCGATAAGCCTACCCATTCTGGCACTGTATAAAAAAGACACCGTGTCGAAGTGATGACAGCAGCGTATGAAAAATAAGTAGATAGAAGAAGTAATGGCAAGTTATTATATTTTCGCCCTGAGGAAGGAACGGTCGTTCTGAAACCGGTCGGCGTAAATAAAAAATATGGTGATTTTAACAAATAAATAGAGTTTTATTTATTTATAATGGATTTCAACAAAGTTATAAGTTATAGCTACATTCAGAAGTATAAAATAAAAATACCTCAACAACTGTAATTTAACTTTTTTTCGAGAAAAAAATACAGTGAAAAAAAACACTATTGGAAAAATTGTGGCGTCACCTTAAACAAATTGAAAATAACCAACTTCGTTTTCACCACTATTTTAATTGAATATAATCAATTGGTTTCACAACCAAACGTTTCTTGATTTAGACTCAAAGTAAAACCGAAATTAAACATACACAAATATGTTTAAATAAAAATATTAAATAAAGCGATGGAGAGGAAAATTCATTAGTTTTAATGGGAAAAAAAATCGACAAAATAAGAAAATATTCAAAACGTTTATTGCATTTGCACAACAAACAGTTTTATTACCGAAAACAATACAAATATATTTGCCAGGTAAGTATGGTCCTGTATATTTTCTGCCTGTACAGATTATAAATTAAACAATACATAATGAATGTTTTTACGCAGCATTGGTCAAATCATTGTACATACAGTTTCGTACCAGTGATCGATGCAACGGTGGATAAAAGTTTTAGCTATAAGTTGTCATAATGGTTTGTCTAGTTTGTAGTTGGAACTGGGATTTGTGAAATATTTTGTAAGTTAATACAAATCATCCAAATAATATTTTTTATTATTATAAATAGAAATAAGGAGCAACCAATAGGAATATCTAATTAACAAAAAAAATATGAATAAAGGTTTCAACGTGAATTTTTTTTAATTATATGGCAATTTAAAAAAAAAAATCATATTGTTTAGGTAAATGCTTATAAAACTTACCCTAATTAAATAATAATAAAACTAATAAAGCAACCTTTGGTTTTGAAATATGTTAATAATTGATGTTAAATATAATGGTTTTTAAGATGGTTAAATTAATTTCATTTATCTAATTAGTGTACATCCGATCGGAAGTAAAAAATAAAGCCTTACTTATACTGGTCGTTAAGCGGAAGGTACATACTGATAAAAAAAACATGAATATTAATGTATAGGGGTGATTTTAGATATTTCCTGAGGACCTGCCTACGTGCGTACATTAATTGAGCAATTAGTTGTTCATTTGATTCACTCTGTTGATAGAGGAAGCGGTTTCTTCTGTTTAAGGCTTTCCTTGCCTCCGCTTTGGACGGCAATAAAAAGCAATTACTCCAGTATCTGTGTGGAATAGTAATGTATCCTGGAACGAAGGACTATGCAAGGACTCTAATACCAATGCACTGGTTTTTCGATAAGAATTACAAATAAAGAAATGGATGATTTTTGCAGTCGTATTTTTTAAGCACTTGCATATTGAGAAAACCCAATAAAAATCATATTTAAATTTATAAACGCCAACGCTAAATTGACGCTGGGAGTCAAATGATTCTATTTTCATAATAACTAATCGGTATTTTATAATATTAACATTTTGTAGTTGGTTTACCAGATAATCCTACTAATATTATAAAGGCGAAAGTTTGTATGGATGTATGATGTATGTATGTTACTCTTTCACGCAAAAAACACGGATGGACTTCAAAAATTCTTTCACCAATAGAAAACTACATTATTTGCAAGTAATATAGGCTGTATATATGAGTAAGCACTGGCGTTATGAAATTACTTATCATACGTTTTCAGAAGAAAAGCAAAACAAACGGTTGCCGTGGAAACGATGTCGGCATCGTAGTTAATACCTATCTCTAAAAATGAATCGCCGAAATGTATGTGGGCGCATAACTTCCCAACGATTGCACCCTTATTGCACCAAATTGGATATTTCATTTTTGTTTAAAACTACTGGTGAGCACTGGCATTATGAAATTTGTATAAAAATTGCAATAGATGGCACGCAGGCAGTTTGAAAACTGAAAAACTGAATGTACCGGAAATTAATGTATGGAATGCTGGAGGGGAGAGGGGAAGGTGAGTAATACCCCCCTAATACCATGCGAGCGAAGCCGCGGGAAAAAGTTAGTACATTTATAATATATTGATGAAAGTAGCATAAAATCTACACTTCAGTAGTTTCCCCAGAATGCTTTTTCTCAAGTCGGTTCTTCATTGCTGCGGACCTCTGCTCCAATTTCAATGGAGGACAAGGCTCTTTGCTTTTTCTGCCTCCACTTTGCCAGTGACTACGAGGTTCTCCATGTTTGAGTTCTCGGTTTGGCGAGCAACGTGTCCAAAGTATCGATACATTGTAGGTAGATAGTTGAAAGCCTATTGTGGATGCCTAGCTCTTCCAGAATGGAAACATTTGTATTTCTACTATCGTGGTACGAGAACACAACAGAATGGAGTTGGCAGGAAAACACTTCTTTTTCTTCTTCTTCTTCAGCACACTTTATTTAATGTAATAAATACAGTATTACAAGAGGGTCTATCTACCCTCACTCGGGTGGTCCACGACCACACCACACTGACAAATATCGAAGCCTCTACTTCAATCTCTCTATTGTCAGTTTTCCAATACTGAACCGTAGGTATAACTCGTACCTACCAGCTTCAGTATAATTACACAATTGAAGGCACACAGCATGTACCTTCTAGTTTTACCCTACTAGCAAAACTAACGCAAAGGGCCTATCTTCCCTCTGCGCAACTGAAGACACACCTCGGTGTATCTTCCAGTTCAACCGCAATAACAAGACTCCTTCACTCTCACAGCAAGACTAACTCTCTGTTCTAAAATTCACCATATTTGAAGCAAAAATACACTAATACAAAAAGGTATAACAATGTGGGGACACTATTTGAGCGGCTCCTAAACTGGATTTTAAAATCCCGCAATAAAACAATTGCCAAAGTCGGCCCAAAAGGGCCACCCATAAAATTAAGTACATCATACAATACTGAAATGGAGAAATGGGGAAACTAACATTAAAAATTCCCAGATCTCAAATTCTTAAATTTAACCCCCAATAAAACAATAAAATTACCTTTAAAAGGTTTGCCAAAAACGGGCACACCATTAGGTACAAACTAACTTAATGTTAAGGTACTTAAAACTAAGAGATTAAGTTCGGGTTATAAAAAGAACCGCCAGGAAACCTTTTCTATTTTGGCGGCTGCAATAAACATTCATGTGTTCTATTTGAACTGTACAGGTAAACAAACCTACTTAAAAATAAACAATTTAAGAAATTAACCCTTTGTTCCTTATCGGTAAAGGAATGCCCCCATATAATATCAGGCCGAATACATTTATTTCTAAAGGTTAGGAGCTTACTTGAAAAACCCAAGGGATGGTTTTATTCGCAAAGGACAAAATACGTTTAACTAAAATGACTAAAAATAACACGAATGATACGAATAATTATTTTACTTAAAGCGAAATTGATAAATCGCATTCTGGAACAAACAATTTGTATTTTCTTTTATTTCTTTTAAATAGTTTATTTTTAAACAAGTTCTTCCGTATAATTATTAATACGGGTGACAGCTGTTTCGCCTTCTGAAGGCATTATCAAACTGTGGTCATGCCACATACAGATGATCTATTTAAACTACTTCTAGAGAGGTAATTACTATGTATATGTTAGTGATGACTGACTAAAAAAAAGGAAACATTTGTATTTGGCTGTCCTTGGAATCCTTAACATTTCACATTGTATTATTTTTCTACTATTTTAATAGCTAGTTAGTTACATTTAGGGCAATTGTTCAAGAGGTTAAATGCTTTCTCTTAAAACTGTTGTTAACTTACTTCATTATCGAGCCAATATTTTTTTACAGGCGAATGTTTCGCCAGCTTGAAACGAGATCGGAACTCGACACGCATTGACAAACTGGACCGTCAGTACTTATTTGTGGGGTATTTTTATACGCAGGGGGTGCAAACAAGATCAGGGGTTGTCAGCGAGGGGCAGGGGTCGATATGAGGCAGTTATACAGGGGAACAAAAGGTTGGCGAACTCTTAACGGCGATATTACTTTTCGTGCGCGCTATAAAATTTGCTTCACTATATGAGATTAAAATCGTCATGACAATAATGCGGGACATTTGAGCGCGTCGCGTGTCAATGCAGCTCCGGAAAATGTGCATTAAACATTTTAAAGGCCCTTAAAAATCCGAATCCGAAACCTATTCAACCAACCCAACATCAAAAATTCAATAACAGATGGCGTTAGTATGCAGTTTTTTGAAGTACATAGAACAATCAGAGGTCCTTCAAAAGAGGATTTAAAAATCATTAAACAAGTTCAATCTTTAAAAGTCAATATATAAGAGATTACGTATGTAAGGTTATAAGAATTATTTTTTTTAGAAATTCAAAGAAAACATTTAAAGAGTCGTCAAAGAGAAGTTGATGATGCCAATGGGAAGTGAACCTCCATTTTAAAATTATTGGAATTAGGATAAAACAAACACATCATTTACACCTATAACAGCACGAAATTACACAAGCATGAATTTCACGTACTAATAATTCACTGCCAGAATTACACACGGACGAAATTATATACAACGAATATTTTTTTAATTATTATTTTTGATTGATAAACCAATGTTTAAGAAAAATATTTTTATGCATAGCACAAAAGGTAACAATTATTATAAGTAATAATTATTAGCCTGAAACACTCATATCTACACTGAAAAACATCTCCCGACAAAAGATACATGCCGCCGACAACACTCGAACCCGCGTCCTTCTGATTTCCGGTCAACTGCTCTTATCCACTGAGCTACGTCGGCTTATCTCCTGCCCGCCAAATAATTCAATATATACTAGTGTTTCATTCTACAATTACTGCTTATTACATTTTTCCACCTGCAAACAACCAACTTTATTTTGTATGAGAAAGGCATTGTAAGTGCTAAATCTCCTACAAGGAAATCAGAAGGACGCGGGTTCGAGTCCCGTCGGCGACATGTAGCTTTTCTCGGGAGAATTTTTCAAAGTAGATGAGTGTTTCAGGCTAATAATTATTACTCATAATAATTGAACATTTTTTGATAGGCTTTAATTTTAGAGTGTAAATTTGGCAATAACATAATCAATCAAATCTAATTATTACGCAAAAATTGTACAAAACCGAAAGTGCATAAAAAACCAATTAAAAATAACTATTTCCACATTGAAGCACGTGATGTTTGAAACCATCTTAAAAAAATCCCAATTGTTATATCGTAGATTAAAAGCGACTAACTAACATTTTCCTAAATTGAGTTTTTAATGATCAAAATGTTCTTTATAATGTTCTTTATCATGAATCCGTTTATTCCAGGAAAGTTAGAAATTTATCATTCTAATGTTAGAAATCTTAAAAAATTGCGACATTTTTTTGTATTATTTCAACCGCAATGATAGGGGTGTACCTGGGGTGTAACTACTTTATCGCTTATCAGATATTTATTTAAATGAGGGCTTTTACATAAATATATAAAGACAGTACAATTTTAACACGAGAATTAAATATATAATATAAATAAAGATATACAATTAGTTGAATAAAATTAACCCAAGATAAAATAATACATGCAAACACTTTTTATAAATGAACCACCTCCTCTAGGCTGAACGTGTTTCAAGATTGCGGGAATTTAATCTAATTTTAATATCTAAACAAAATGATAAGAAAAATTAAAGTGAGAAATTTAAACAAATAAGAAAATAAATAAATAAAAAGAAAAGAAACGAGAGAAACAAATAAAAATAAATGAGAAGAAAAGAGAAAAATTACTGGCGTAAGTCTATTGCCATAAGATTGTAGAAGTTATTCGTCCACAATATACAATGCCTTTATTGAGTGTCCATGAATGAATTTTGTGGTTTAGATTTTTGTCAGATTTTTTTGAGACAAATTTTTGGTAATGTCTTTGACAATTGGTTACATTGAATAATATGTACTAGTTAGTTAGTTTTATAATAGTAGTTATTTTATTGCTTTGTGAAATGATTTTTCACGAAAAAGGATTGTAATTACTCAAGACTATTAATTACTATTTAATTTCAGGGCTAGCAAGATGTTAAAATCTACTTTCAAGTACGTTTCCATGAATAATAACAACATTTTCAACAATTTGAGTGTAAGCTTTGCCATTTGAATTATTAATCAAAGAGCTGGAAGTAAAGTTCGGAGGCCACTGTGAAGTGACCGGTCAGAATGTAATGTGTGTGTGTGCTAATATTATTGCTAACATGGAGGCCGGCTGGAACAGACCATAAATGAGATTTCCCAAGCGAGGAAATATTTTAATTTGCATTCCCTAGACTTCCAATATCAAATATAATTCATGCGCCACATAACTCTCCAGTACACAAACAATCCAGAGATGTATATAAATGAACGAATTACGTTTATCCACAATTTCCTGGTCCACAATATTACAGCCTACTTATTTTTGATAGAAAGGGGATAATGACTAATTATTTATCGGTTAGTTTGTGAAACAACCTGAATATTTCCGTAATTTAAGTAAAAATCCCTTATAAAATTTACCTCATTTCACTGCAGGGTTAATAATAAGAACGGAATTTGTCCCTATTAAACGAAAAAGCGTCCCAGATAACCGAAGTAAATTAGTATCAGTTTCTTTATTTGGTTTCTGTTCCTTGGGTTTTTACCCAAGATATTCAAATACAAAAGAGATTTGCTATGATATCCGCGCAACTGTCGGCGGACTACGACCTAATCAGGGTAGTTTGCATACGAAAAGAATTTGTTCATTTCATTGATTTTTTAAGGTGTGCATTAGTATTGGTTAACAATATAGTTTGAATACGGAAAGAATTCGTTCATTTAGTTTAACGTTCGTTTGGTTTATTCGTTTATTATTCGTTCATTTAGTTTATTTGTTAATTGGTAAACAATATCGGCGACACCCGGAAGCGCAGTCCCACCTAGTAAAAACTGCAGATAGCACATCTATTATATTTCAATATCTTTGGTTTTTACCAAATAACCGGCTGTTCCGATAAACCGTGTAAAGCCTCCGTGAAAAAAGCCCAGAAAACGCCGGGACTTCAGCTAGTTTGATACGTTTTAAGATTTTCAAGGCCAAAAGTATTTTCAAGTATTATAAGTAAGTAGATGTGTGACACATCTACGGGATCTGCCGGATCTTCCCTGATGATGGACACTGCAACGCTGTCCGAAACTTTGGCTAAATAAGGAGGTAGCGCAACACGGCATAACAACCCAAAAACAAATAACGAAAATTTAGTAGTCTATTTAAAGTGTCTGTGTGTTTGTAGCGAACGGGCGGGCGGAGTGGATTTTATTTTTATGCAAAATTTACAGTTTCATTTCGAGATTGAAGAAATTTTGCACACTAGAATTTCAAAACAAGAGAAAGGTCACTGTCTACACAAGATTTCTAAAAACAACTCCTCCCCTTTTCCCATTTTGATTATTGATGAAGTTTTTACGTTTAAAATAAGAGTAAATTTACTATCTACACCTGATTTCAAAGAAACTATATGTAAAGATGAGCAACGCCGGGTACTTCAGCAAGTTGACGGCCGGCGTAGTCCAGCGGTAAGGCTCTTAACTAGCACTCAGAAGGTCGCGGGATCGAATCCCGGCGCGGCGTGGCAAATAAAATTTATTTGAGTAATTTGTGTTATTTCACAATTTATTCAGTTATAATATATAGTGTATTTGCGGCACGTTCCAGAGTGGAAGATACTCTCAGTATCGCCCTGGTGTAAGACCACCATTAAGAATTAAAACGTTGCTTGAAATGGCTTTAGCCCTGTTTGGTGACCAGATCTGAATAGCCAGGTACTTCCCCACCTACCTCTGCCCTATCTCCTTTCCCTCCCCATTACCTTCGGCCTCACAACATACCTCAATTGGGGATGCCATAGTCCCACTGGCTCTAGACGGGATCAGTTGGGACTCTTGTACGGTATTCATGTAAAAAAAAAAAGTAATATAAATATTTAACATAAACTAACTAACCATCACGCCGTTTCCCTGCAGGGGTAGGCAGAGAGGACAGACCGCCAAACAACTCGATCTTGGCAAATACTTCTTGTCTCGTTCACATTCATACATCGTCTCATACCTGCTCTTCTATTATTCCGACTCTTCACACGACCCGACTCAAGTATCTGATTCACTTGGTCGTGCCATGCCATATTTAGCATCACATTTTCAAAAAGTTCAGGCTGTGGTAACGACCGGCAGAGATAATCAAAAGTCATACAACTCTGTATTGCCACAAGCCTCTTACTTCATCTACATTCATACATATATCTTTCCATCCACTTGTGCGCCTTTTCTATTCTCATATTCCATCAAACGTCGCTTTATACCACGAATGAGGTAAAGTTATTTTATGTTATTTTTTTCCTAAAACACAGGCCCATTCACATCATCCAATAATTGTTTGATAGTTTGGGTTCTTTCTTGGTAACCCTGCATGTACATGTATACAGTATACGGGCATCAAGCATCAAGCATGCAGCCCAGCAGGCAGTCCCGTGACACGGGAATACCTGCCCGTGACGTGAACACAATATCATGACGTGACACGGCCGTGACATGTCGAGTCGAGCGGCAATAATCATTATTGGAAACATGTTCCGCGTTCGGCACTAAATGGGAATAGTCAATCCTGTGAACAAAGAGGTTCCATAGGTTTCGTGGCAGAGAGATATAAGATGAGGTTATGGTTCAAAAAATGGACAGGCAATTTAATCTGCTAAAATCTGGCGTGCTCTCCAAACTAGGGTGGGTTTCTTTATTTACCTAGAATGCTAAATGCAATGCTAATTGTAAAAGTAAACGATCGAAATTTAAAATTTAAGCGAAATTTCTATGCCGTTTAATTTTACAATTAGCATTGCATTTAGCATTCTCGGTAAATGAAGAAACCCACCACTTGTGTAGTTTATTTGCTGGTATGCATAACGTTCTTTTTTTAAAACCCTGAGGTGAAGTTCTTCGACCAACAGCGTTGATTTTTTTAGAGATTATTATTTAGACTGTTATTTACAGACTTTAGTGTAGTCTAGGCGTGTGATGTATGATCTTGCAGATCTTAATAATAGACGCGTGTACGAGATGAACATTTATTGGTATACAAGTTATATGCTACGTGCTAGCTAACGGAGCTGTCTGTAGGTAAGGAGAGCGAGCAGGTACATTCATCACCTTTTGTACTCAGTTCTGCCGTCTCGCTCTTACATATTTGAAAAGGAAGGCGTGCCATTAAACCATTCTCACAAATTATTTTAGAGATTATAATATGTGTGTTTAGTTCTGAAACAGTTTAAAAACTAAATCCATGTTCCCAAGTCCTTCATTCATTCATTTATTCCTTTGTCTTCCTCCTTTCCTTGAAAGTCCCTGCAAAAGGAAAAGAAGAAGAAGTTTTCATACCTACGTGGAACCAATCTAAAATATTGGCACCAAAATTTAAAATTACCTACTTGTATGAGTTGAAAAATCGCAGTGACATCTGTCACATCTCGCCATTGAAATCCCGCTATTAATCGCATAAAATATTAATTAATTAACCCAAAGTGTCGGTATTTGTGACCTTGCGTTGTGCCATTATTGTGGAAAGCTGCCAGCACCAGGATCGGTCCAGAAACAGCGGATGAACCCTTCAAAAGGTAGGGACTTATCCTTCCATTTGCCATTTCCAGTGATTGAGTTAAAAACGCAGTAAATTGTCTTGTTTTCGCAAAATTCAGATTTACAGTCCATATCTCTCTCGTGTCAAAGAGTACATTTATTATCATTCCTTCCGACTAACGTCTTTCCATGTCGTGATGACATCCCGACTTATGCTCCGAAAGTGAGGTCTTCTTCCTATCAGAACGCACCAATCACCGGAGCGGCTGCATTGATCATAGATATTTTCAACGTCACTTATAGTTCAGCGACTATCTTTTGACACATGTCATAAAATATTAAAATTTCCCTCATGCCATTTTTATTCTTAAACTTGCCTCAAATTTATAATCTTCTCCGAAATACATTACTGCAATACCGTTTTATGGAGAAAGTGGATAAATAAATAAAATAAAATAAATCCCAGACCTACAAGCCGATCTACATGAATGCTAATAAATAGTACTGATGAAGATTGAAAAAATGAACTCCAGTAATAGCCGTTTTACATCATCTCTTTTTTTCAGCCCGATTCCCGTATAAAGACCAAAGACAAAAATTTTCGCTTTACGCGATCGCTACAGTTCCCTGCAAACAGCATAGTTCATGTGTTGTTTGCAGTGATGCCAACTGAAATCGTAGATCCGAGAATAGAGATCGTGTAAAGCGAAAAATGTAGTCTTTCTCTATTCGTGAATCGAACAGAAAATAGAGATGGTGCAAAACGGCTATAAGCATGCATTTCGACAACCCAATTACTCCTCCAGTGATGCTGCAATACATTTGTGAGCAGAATAACGTAGGTAAGTACCTAAGCATTAGACTATAACGTTTTAAATATATTTGGGGGCAAAAAAAATAGAGCACCAGCTCTTTGAAATCTTATTATTATTTGAACTTCCCGAACTTCAAAGGTTATGCCGCCGCTTGCACCGAGAAAAGAAAAGTTTGGACTAATTATGTTTTTGGCTACATAATAGATGAAGGCTTAGAAGGCGATCCGATAATTTCTATTTAATTATGCAAAAACAACAAAAAGGCTCTCCTAACACCTTTATTATAATTAAAAATCCTAATGGACTTAATTTACTCTCGGCTGTGCTTGAATTTAAGCTAGGAATTCTCGCCAAAGAACATAGTTTAAAATTCTTATTTTTTTAGGAGCAAATAGGTGGGAACCACTGATTGGGCCATTTATTTTTGATGCTGGAACATTCGGATGAATAAAAAGGCTCAATTTGCGAATTTCGAAAAGAAATGGGGTGCTTTTAGGAACATCTATGCCAGGAATATTAAATTGCTTATAAACCATTAGTCGGCCCGAACGGGCTAGGGTGGGTCGTATAAATATAAAACGTATAGAGATCCCGGATAAATGTCTAGGTAACTCGGCTCCTATCGCAAAACAACCCCCATATAAAGTATACAACCCTCGTAAGAAAGAGTAATGAAAATCCGCACTAAAATAAGAAAATCCGATGTATTACTTTATGATTAAATGTAACAATAATAGGACTGAGTACTCGAAACACTCCCTTGTACCTAGGTTACATGAAGTTAGTAATAGATATGCAGATGTGGCAGATCTATTTAACTGCACGGAAGGTAGGTAGGTACAAGAGGGCTATATCAAATCTTTTCAGACAATATTAATTCTATTTTGTACTGTAGATTTTTGTACGTAACTGTCTCTCTGGTGTCATTTCTCATTCAAATGCGACAATTATCTGTTAAACAATTTTTTTCTTTTATTTCTATATTATTATTTTTGATTTTGTGACATGTAATCAGTTCTTATGGTATATGTACACCGTTGAAATTAAATAAATAAATAAATGATTTGACCAAGCGTAGAATAATACTCTTAGTATCGCCCAGTTAACCAATCACAATTCAGAATTAATTTTGCTAAAAAATGACGTGTTGATGTTGAATTGTGTTTTTGAAATCTTAGGGTCAGTGTATCTAGGAGTAACGGGCGTACGCATCCAACCTTCTGAGAGAGCCGTACTGGATTGATCAAAAGGTCTCTCTCAACCAATCAGGAATAATATCAGTCAAGTTCATTCGTAACACCCTGTATAAATAACGTTAAAATATATATAAGTATTAAGGCCCCGCAACCGCGCACAAAAAGAAGAAGATGGAGAGATATGAAAATACGAATGTTAGAGGAGAGCGCTAGTATTTAAAGTGACAAAATCGATGCGAAAATTGTGAAAATGTTTAACAAAACACGACTCGTTTAAAATAGAGCAAAAATCTCGCGAGGGTTGTCTTAAACAGTATTTAAAGAAATACTGTGAATTTTTTCATACATGTAACTTGTAAAATAACTGAAACAAACGTGTTTATAATAATTTTTGGAGCATACTCTGCGATTTTTTTATATCAAGGGAATTTTATATAATTTGTGTTTCGGCGCGACGAACGTCTAGATATTATCTTCAAAAATAACATATTTTTTAAGAGTTTAAAAACTTCAAATGTTTAAGGGAGGTTTGCAAGAAATCGGTAGAAATTCGGGTAACGGCATCTTAATGTGACAAACAAAGATGGATGTTTGTTACTACTTAGGGAACGTACCCATACTACGTGACACGTTTAGGGGGGGGGGGGTTTCAAAATGTCACGCTTGGTACAAATGAGCGGCGGCGGGCTTAGGTTTTTGGTCACCGGGGGGGGGTTAAAAATTGCAAAAAGTTGTTCACGTAGTATGGGTACGTTCCCTTAGGTCTACAATGATATTACGCGAAGATAAGTCACACCTATTACTGCCGTTGTAATTAAAAACACAGCAATTATCAAAACTAGCAAAAATTATTGGATATGGGAAATTATTAAAAATCAAATTTCTTATGTTTTACTAAAAACATATTTTAGAATTTCTCGTTCTTCGTATTAAAAAAAGAGGATATTTTTTGTTGTTATCGCAATTTCAGCGCTTTTGGTAAGAATAAATTAAGTATTGTTGTTTAGGTAAGTAAAAAAAATAGTGACTACGTTCAAAGTTGTTTGTATAAAACGTGTGGGATCTCCCACGAGTATACGCGTTAGGGACATATAGGTTAATCTCCTTCAACATAGGTGGATTCAGTACAGTACCGGAGATCAGCTTAAAAAAATGTTTCCCCAAAAATATTTTACGGCGGGCTTCTAAGGTATTAAGATCGAATGGGATAATACAGGAATGTTAAGAACAACGATGGATACAGGAATGGGTAGTATGTATATTCCCTCATATACAGGTAACGCATAAACCTTTTTTGTACTTTTTCTATTTCTAGGATATGGTTTTGTTCAGAGGGTGCCCAAAATAATGGAGCTGTATTCCAGGATGATGCGGACAAGTGCTTCATATGTTCTTCGTATTTCAATTCCATTAGTAAATGATCTTGCATTACGAAGAACAAATTTTTGGTTTGGCGTGTTTCCCGACTATGCACCGGTGCCGAAGGGATCAATGACGCTAGTTCCTCGGAGCTTCTTCCATTGAAATGCCGGTAGAACAAGGATAGCAATCCCACCCGACGCCCGTGTTCTAAAGATTGCGATCCGTAAGTTATATTAGGAGAATCTATCAGACGGACCGCCCGTTTCTGCACAGAATCGAGTGATTTTTTTATGTATTTTGGGGCTCCAGACCAGAGGTGGCTGCCAAATTCAACCGTGGCGCGCACTTGTGATTTGCACAGGGTCAGCAATTGTGTACTATTAAAGTATCTGCGGGCCCTGTACACTACGCCCAGTTTTTGCTAACTTAACTCTGGCTTCGATGGAGCCCCACCCTCCATATCTGAGCTGGTAACTTCTAGTAGTTACACCAAGCATACCAATGGAGGGCCTGTTCGGAAGATTACTTATTTACGAACGTGCTGTGTTTTTATCTACCATCTTAAAATTATATATAAGTTACTGTAGATATTAATAAACGATATTTATTTAGGTAACTGGATTTTTTTAATCAATTATAAGCAGCAATCTGATCCCCGGGAGAGCTACCATTGTAGGCAGGTAGAAATGTATTCCATTACCGGAACATTACTTTCCTTTTCATGCTATTTGCTTTAATAAAACAATCTCTGTAGGGGCGGCTCCGGGGGCGGGGGCGGGGGCGGGAATCGACGGTACAAATCTCTAATGGGTTGGTTGTGGGGAATGAAGGAACCGTGCAGAGGAATTGCTGCATTATGTGATTAATTGAATGCACCAGATCACATCATTTATTTTAATAAATGTTTGTTTTTTAAGGGATCGTGAAAGATTTCACGTTTATCTAATGTGCATTAGAATAAAAATATAGAAAAATAAATAAAATTTAAAATTAATTCCAAAAATAATGTTTAAAATGTGAACGCCTACTGCACGGATTCTTATTAAACAGCATGGTCTGTACTGTACACGAATCAATCTTCCAAATCTTCGAAAAAAACAATATTTAAAAAATTCGTCGTTTTTACGGGCGCTTTGTAACATTTGGGGTCGGTCACAACTTAAACCGCCGAAATAAAATGAATAAAAAGTTGACAAAGGGGCAAAATTAAAATAAATCAATAATAAAGATTTTTCTTTATTTGAATCAACAATTCGTTGTTTTAAAGAGAATCGTGTATTGAGTATTGAGATTTAAATAATTAATCTGGGAGGTGGGTATGGGTACCTCCGTCCCGGGAACCATTTATTGGGTAACCAACAACTCTGCCATAGGTCACCCCAAATGGTTCGCTACGTTTGGTGACTTAGCTGGGACGCCCTGATTCAAGAGGCGAGGTTTATCTAGAGTCTAGATCATAGATTCTCAACCTTTTTTTGCCCACCGCCCACAGAATATTTTTATTTCTAACGACCCCTCGACCGACTAGTGAATCTGAAATAGCAATTGTCTGACACCCGCCCCATACCCCTTGTCCCACTTCTCTACTCCCCTCCCCCCTTAAGTTGTGACGTAATTTATGGATGGCCCCTAATGGAATGGGATGGGGCAAGATGGGATGGATTTCTCTGAATCTCCTACCGCCCCCTGAAAGTCTGTAACGCCCCCCAATTTTCTCCTGGTCTTCTACCGCCTCCCTGAAATCTGAAACGCCCCCAAGGGGGCGTTATCGCCCACGTTGAGAACCTATGATCTAGATCTTGGCGGCCTCCTACTGCGAAAATATTATGATGAGGTTAAGAAACTTACCCAAGAACTACGGAGATAATATAACCCAAAAACCTTTAAACACATTTATATTCGATATTCTGTGATTTATCGAGCCTTTATTGTTTATAAACAAAACAAAAAAGGCTCGATGTGGTTTTGTAACAGACTCAGAGAGAATAATTACATTGAATAACATTAATACATCACTTATTGAAATAATTGTAACATTCTCTATATTGCACGTCAAACGACGAGTCTGTGAAAAAGTGTTTAAATTATTGAAGTTACCATTATGAGCCAACTTTTGGACGATTTGCGAAAAACTTTTTCTGCAAAAATAAATATTGTATTTTTCTTACCAACTTTGAAGCATGAATAGTTTACTTAGATTTTGAGATAGTCAGAAATTAGTGATATCTCCACAACTACTATAGGCACTTATCCAACTTTAGTGATAAAGGATTCGCTTTGTTCGTCGAACAATGTACGAGAGCCTATATTCAGTATATCCATGTCAAGGGTTGAAACTTGGAACTGGGATATTTACCAAACGATTGTTCTAGCGTAGTTGGTCCATTGACGGAATTATATATTTACGTATTACTTCGAAAGCAGATCAAAGATATTTTTTCGTTCACATTGTGTGGAATTTTGCCTCTATTGTTTCAGTAAAGTGTTTGGAATAACTGAGATATGTGTGATTGAAAATTTATGAACACAATATTCATCGACGAGCATTTTCAACGTTAAAAATATTAGCGTTACTCGATCATGATCACCTTATGTTATCGACGTGTGTATCGCTGTCAAACTTTATCAACTATCATAATATTATGGTAGTGATAGACAAATCTCCACGTCAGTAATTGTTTAATTCATGACGTCTGCCGTGAACAACCAGGGTTAAAAAGTTATAGTAAACTATCACATTTGTATGAATCAATCATTTAAGAATCCGTCTCACACAAATGCGCAAAAATCCTAGTTTATTCAAGTGCAAACCAAGTGCTAGCCCCAGAGTTAAACATCGTAGCTGTAAGTACAATTTTGGTATACTCTGCTGTTGGTTTGGGTGACACTCAATTCGTTGGGAACCATTGGCAGCCAAACCGCGAGGACATTATACTCCTGCTCTGACCCCGTTGCGATGGCGCCACCATCGCATCAACTTACAAATAATAATTATAATAAAACTAATATTTTATAATAAAACTATTTTAGTATCCAGATTATATTTTATGAAGAATAGAAATAATCTGGGTCAAAGTTATGGCTGGTTCAAAAACTGTGGTGGAATTTGATTTAATTAAATGTGAATCTTAGTGTAGACTACTGTACAAAGTGCAATCCATAAAAAAAGTTTAAAATAACCTAACTATTAACATAAACGTCCATCAGCAGCACGTATTATTTTAGGGAAAACAGTAGTTTAGTAAGTTAAATATTTATTTCTTCTAACACAGCAAACTTATTTTGTGGCACCATTTTGATTCAAATTAATAAAAAACCTAGTTTTGACCACTTTTGAAACTGCTATCATGCATAGACAATAATAATATTTCATATTAAATTAAAATATTATACGAAGGCATAAGTAAGACAAAGGAGGTAATTTGTTTCAGAATCACGTATGTTGAAGTTAGACGTTATAAATTTAAGAAGTGTGAAGTGAAGTACACTAGTTTAGTTTAAATTAAATACGACACTTGCAAATAAGACAAACGAGATTAGTAATGAAAATGTATTAAAAGGTGAAACAAAGATCCAAATTAGCATAATTATCGTAAGCCTTAACGAGATAGAAATTTAAGACGGAATTCTGAGAGATTTTAATTTCACGTCAGTCGTGAATTAAAAGTGAGATCCTTTCCCCCGCGTGCCACAAATTTCGTAAAAAAACTGCCTAATGAAGTCACAGGCGTGCTTAACTTTAATAAAGAGAATGCCAAAAAGTCGCAGGAGCACGTAAGACAGTCGCGATTCGGACGAATTTTACAGCCATAAAAAATAATACGCGGATAGCGGGGGCCCCTCGATAACAACTCGCAGCGGCACGAACACAGTGCTACACGTATAAGTTGGCGGTGGCGTAACCATGAACTAACGCCATATCTTTATATTTTATCTGGCAATGATATTTTTATCACGCCTACAATAGTTGTATACTTTTTCGCCAATGTATACGTGTAGCACTGAACACGTTACTAATTTATTTGCATTTGAGGAACTCGGTACGAGACTTAAAAGAGTGCTGAGAAGAAAAGTTTTTTTTGTGTCTTCCGCATAAGAGCCCCAAATGCTCCCGTCTGAAGCCAATGGGACTATGTCATCCTCCATTGAGGTATGTTATGAGGCTGAAGGTTAGGGAAGGGGGGAAGGAGATGGGGAAGAGGAAGTACCTAGCCATTCAGATCTGGTCACCAAACAAGCTAAATCCATATCAAGCAACGTTTCAATTCTGAATGGTAGTCTTACAGCAGGGCCATACTCAGAGTATTTTCCAGTCTGTACCATTAGGTACATACATTTACGCGTCTCTCAGCGAACACGGACGGTGTAAATCATTGTGCGATAAATAAATTGTAAAAGTGATTTAAAAGTAAACGAAAAGCGCTCAAACTACTTTAAAATGGTGCAGTGTAAAAAATGTAAAAAATATGTCGCTAAAGACAGTGAATTAATCAAATGCAACGACTGTAATGGGACCTTCCACAAACTATGTGCTATTGCAGATCCCGCCATTAACGTGGGTAATGAATTTATTTGTACAAACTGCGGAACCCAGCGACTAATACAAGCGGACGGAGGAACAACGGCGAACACGAAATCCGGAGGCAGCGGGTCACAAGGCCCGAACCCAGAAAATCTCCCAGAAATGAAACAAATTCTCAACGAAATAAATAATAAAATTAGCATAATGTACGTCATGAAAAAAGATATGGAGACTCTTACACAGTCAACTGAGTTTCTATCCAACAAATATGACGAACTGATATCGCTACATTTAGAATTGGGAAAAAAACTAAAAGATAACGAAAATAAACTCAATGAAGTTATAAACAAAAACACATATCTTGAAAAATGTAATAGAGCGCTGGAACACAGGATTCAAGAAATTGAACAAATAGAAAAAAACTGTAATATTGAGCTGTTTGGTCTAGAAATGAAAAAAGAAGAAAATATTGGAATAACCATAAAGACAATTGCAGAAAAACTAAACACAAATTGCGAAAATATTGAGAAGGTTTGGAGACTTCCTAATAGAAAGGACTCCAAACCGGCTAACGTAATCGTGAAGTTTACACGTCAAACTTATCGAGACGAGTGGTTACAAAAAAAAAAAACCATACTAACCAACAACGACATATACAAGAATGGAAACAACGACCGAATTTATATCAATGAAAATCTCACCAAAGAAAAAAAAGATCTCCTATACATTACAAAACAAAAAATGAAAACAAAATTTAAATACATTTGGGTACAAAATGCCAAAATATTAATAAGAAGTGAAGGTGATGGAAAAATTATCCATATAAAAAGTGAGAGTGATATTAACAAATACATTTAGAAAAATAAATAAAATAAAAATTCCTTTTGACTCAGAACAGTTATTTTATCAGTTATTAAATCAACGTCATGGAAGATTCGACACCATTTCAAACTCACAAATTTATCAAATGCTATAACTTGGATAACTGGATAAACGACAAAAACATCAAAATGAGGTTTGTGGCTATTCATCTAAATATAAGATCATTGAAAAAGAATTTTAATTCATTTATTGCACACATAAATGACGTTCTGCAGTATATAGATGTAATTTTTCTAACGGAAATAAATATTAGAAGCGAAATGATACCTATGTTCAATATACCAAACTTCACATCGATTGCAAATACTCGAGAGAATAGAAGAGGAGGGGGATTAATCATGTACTTAAAAAACCATCATACTTTTAAGAAAACAAACATTTCTTTTAAAAGCTGCGAGACAATATCTGGAGAAATCACCACCGTTTATCAAGATATCATAAATATACTTGCGGTATATCGTCCGCCGAACAGCAACAAGAATATATATTTGAAGGAACTAAAACAAATATTACAATTGACTTCAACTGATTCAAACTACTTGTATTGTGGTGATATTAACTTGAATTTGTTGGATACAAAAAATAGTGTAATTACAGAATATCAAAATCTACTCAGTGAAAATGGTTTACAAAATGTAATATTAGATGTGACCCGGGATGAAATTTTAAACGGAAAAAATGTTTATTCATGTATTGACCATATTGCAATTCGTAACCGTAATAACACTGTATTTTCATGTATTGTGACTAACAAAATATCTGACCATTATATAACAGGAGTTGCCATAGGGAAAGAGGTACTTACATAGGATTTAAATAAAAAAAGTGAAATTATTGATAATAAATTAGTATATTCTAAATTAAAACTAGTAAATTGGGGAAAATTATTACAAACTGAATGTCCTTCAGAACTGTACTATAATTTAAAAAATATTTTCGATAATATCTATTCGTCCTCGAAGAAAGAAAAATTATTTGAAAGTAATCTTAGGCACAGCAATCCATGGGTTACAGAAGAAATTAAAAACATGATTAAAAAAAGAGATTATCTTTACCGAAAATGCAAGAATAGCCCAAATAACCCGGTATTTCGTTTAGAATATACGCGATATAGAAACAAAACAAACAAACATATTAATATTACCAAAAACACATTCCATAAAAACTTAGTAAATAGCTTAAATGGCAACCCGAGGAAACTCTGGGACGAAATAAATAATCTAATAGGAAAACCTAAACAAAATCTAGATAAAATAATCCTTCAACATATGGGAAGTCAAGGAGACACAAAATTTTTATGCGATAAATTTGCTACAACATTCGTAAATGAAATAAAAGACATAAGACATAATTGTACTAAAAAATTCCTAGATCGTAACACGTATACAACTCCTGCTATTATGTCAATGAGATTTAGACCTGTATCACAAAAAGATGTTAAAAAAATAATTAATGATATGGATGTTAAAAAATCAGAAGGCAATGACCAAATAAGAATTAAAGACCTAAAGTTAATTGCTGATAATATAATCCCAGTACTGACTAAATTAATTAACCTTTGTGTAAGTAAAAGTATCATGCCTGACGAACTTAAAACATCCATCATCAGACCTATATATAAATCAGGAAACCACAAAGATTTCACAAACTATCGACCAATAGCGATTCTCTCGTGTATTGATAAAATTATTGAAAGAGCTATCTTTAACCAAATACAGAATTTTATAGAAAAAAATAGAATCATTAATCCCATACAGTACGGATTTCAAAAAGAAAAAAGTACTACACAATTACTTTCTAAATTCACTGATTATATAAATTGTCAATTAAATGAAAAATATTATATTGGTATAATTTTTATAGATTTTAAAAAGGCCTTTGACACTTTGGACCATGAAACACTATTAAGGGCAATGGAGGAATGTGGTATTAGAGGTCCTTTAAAAAAATTGTTTAAAAATTATCTGTTTAATAGAAAAATTAAAGTTAAAATTGACGGAATTTTAAGTGATGAAATGTTGGCAAGCACTGGAGTAGCTACGGGCTCGATATCGGGACCTACGTGTTATATAATGCAAGTAAACAGTTTACCAAACGTAATAAAACGTTGTAAATGCTACATGTTTGCAGACGATACTTGCATTATATGCGCTGACAAAAATCCACAAAAAATTGAGGAAATTTTACAAGAAGACCTAAACAACATAATTAAATGGTCACACGATAATGGCATTATAATAAACGCAAAAAAAACCAAATATATGCTTATTCACTCACCATATACAAATTGTCAGGATAAGGAATTGCATATAAAAAGTCATTCATATGATTGTTTACACACAAAAAACCAATCCCTGCAGTGTAATTGCCCAAATATTGAAAAAGTGTACCAATATACATACCTTGGTCTTACAATAGATGTCAATTTTAACTGGTCAAATCATATTGAAAATGTATGTAATAGATTAAGATCCATATTAGGGAAATTTTATCACCTAAAAAACTTTGTTGATAAAAATATATTATACTGTATATACAACGCATTAGCAGAATCAATTATAGGATACGGAATAAATAGTTACGGATTAACGTACAAAACGTACTTAAATAAAATAGAACAATTACAAATCCGTTTCCTAAAATTGATATCAGGCAAAAAAAAAGTTCAATTATGTGAAGGCGATTATAAAAAAATTTTCTCCTTGTGTAATGTCCTCTCTATACACAGTAAGGTAGATTATCAATTAACGCTAGATGAATTCTGGAATACAGAATTCAAAAAACCTGTAAACCACAACTACCCTACTAGGCATAGAGAAGCACAAATGCTTATTATTAATAAATCTCAAAATGTATACGGTGATAGAACAAAGAGGCATAGAATTCCGAAAATATTTAACGCATTACCTGAAAATATTAAAAATGAGACATCTTATTCAAATATAAAAAAAAATGTTAAATCATTCTATCTCCGTAGAACATGAAAGCAAATAATATTGTATACAAATACCCAAATCGAATATTGATCAAATACCTGGAAATTACTATCACCCACTGTATTCGTAATTAGTAGTTGCTGGGGGCGCTGCTGCGGCGGCCTACCCCAAGCCCTATTCCTGTAAAACATACACAATAACAGCCGTCGGTTAGCTCAAACCGGCTCGAACATGATTCCTCCTAAAAAACAGGGCGAGTGCCAGTGGTTCGCTTGGTCAATTCTTCCTTCCCCTCCTCTCCTCAAAATCCCCGGGACTCCCTCTTCAATCAGTACACAGTATTTGCATTTAAAGGGTTTATTCAATAAACAGAACAGGGTGATACACATACGGCCAGTGTCGGCACAAAACACAAGTTAAACTACCCTACTGACCTAACGAGGATTTCTCCCTCTCTCTATGCGTTTAAATGAAGTTACAAACGGTTCAAAGCACACGGTGGGGGGGAGGAAGCGAGTTGGTACTCACATAGCTAGATGCGTGGTCTGCCATCTTTTCTGGATTCCGTTCACAACACAATTGCAAACAATACATCGCGGAGTTAATATCGTAGAGCACAAACAGCGCAAATCGCGCGTAGCACAGTCGCTTGGCCGAGGGCCAGCGAAGGAATGGCGGCCGGCGGGCCGCCCGGCGCTTCGCGCCTGACGCGGGGTGGTCGCGCGGTGCGGGGAGAGGAAACGGTCGGCACGTGTAGTGGGGACGATTCACTTAACCTTCCGCTCGGGAGCCGATTCTGTTACGTAACACTTCCCCCCTCGCCGCAAAAAAAGCGACGTGGTAATGGAGCAGTAGGGCTAAGAAATCCTCTTACCCTTCTAGCACTTGTGCCAAAACAAAACAAAAAAAATTTAAGAGAAAAAAGGAGAGAGAGAGAGAAAAAGGTTGCTAGCTACAAAATAGTAGAAACAAAAACAAAAGAGAAAAAAAGCATGGTGAACAAGGAATTATACATGAATGAACAAGAAAGAGCAGTGACATACATAAATATAAACAAGGACCTGTTGGAGAAAGGTACAAGGGTTATGCAGTGATAGAAAAAAAATGACTCTAATTGTATCATTGGTCTGTGAGCTATGTTTGCGTAGCGTGGTTTGCGTAGGATGTTTGGGGTGTTGGGACGTTGCACTGAAGTTACACGGTTACTTTGTCACAGTAACCTGGCCCGTTTGAGATTACACTCAAGGAACACTAGGGCCTTAAAGAAAACACGAAGAAGAGAACGCAGGATGAGGCTTCTTGGTGGTGGAGAGGGTTCTACCTGTCACAGAGGTCAAAAAGGTAGCTGCTTCCGGATCCTGTGGGTGGGCCAGTATGACGTCATTGAGGTACTGGAGAGTGGAATTGTAATTGGTGGTTGGTCCTTTATAGAGGAGGTGGTTTGTGTGCATGACAGCCGTTGTTGTGATGGTGGTTGGTACACTGGTTTGTATACAGTGGGATTGTTGTGTGAACAATCGTTGGTATTGTTATTTGCGCAAAGGCACAGGAGCATTGGCATGGTGGCAACAGAGCAATTTGCAAGGTGCAGCTGGAACATTTGCAAGATGCAGCAGGAACATTTGTACAATGGCAACAGGAACATTTGCGAGATGCCGCAGGAACATTTGTACAATGGCAACAGGAACATTTGCAAGGTGCCGCAGGAACATTTGTACAATGGCAACAGGAACATTTGCGAGATGCCGCAGGAACATTTGTACAATGGCAACAGGAACATTTGCAAGGTGCCGCAGGAACATTTGTACAATGGCAACAGGAACATTTGCAAGGTGCCGCAGGAACATTTGTACAATGGCAATAGGAACATTGTACAATGGCAACAGGAACATGAACCAACTTAGAGCTGACGTGCTCGGGTTTGTTTGAGTGATGGTTTTGTGATGATACAATTCGCAACTACACGCACGACTCACACTAGGTTATGTTAGGTGTGGTCGGGTGCTTTTGGTACGCAGGGTTTGAAGGCATGGGACCTCCGTGACGGTAGTGAAGGCAGCATGAAGAGAGGCGCAGGTGTAGATAGGGTGAAGAGCTGCTGGTCTTCTTATTAATCCGGGAAAAAATTATTATTAGAACAAAATTCTTGAAGTTTACCTGCCTGGTAGACCAATGATGAAAAGGTTTGGAGAGAAACAAGGTGTGCATGTTGAGAAAAATTGGATTTGTTTGACGCGTAGAGAGAGAGAGAGACGGAGAGAGAGTTAACTAAATGCAACTACAGACTTATACATATTACAAAGGTACGTATTCAAGGAAAGGTTCTGTTTAACCCATTTAGCTTTTTTTGAAACTAAATACATTTCCAAGAACACGTAGGTAAGGGTTTGTACGTATGACAAAATGCCCCTTTTCGAAAGAAGTTGGTCTTCCATGACCTATGCTCACGTCTATACGGTAGCATTTTTTCTACTTTCGAAGAACAAAACATTGAGTACAAATAAGTTATGAAAAGTGGGAAAGGAGTAGGAAGTTGAAAAGATCCGTGAATGAAGGTTGTCCCATTTGACAAACGAAACGCCAAGTGCGTAACGCATATATCCCCATTCACGGATAATTTCGAGGAAAGGAAAGAGTGACAATTGGGAACATTTGAACGAAGAAAACTGCTGAGGACTCGGCTATTTCCGAAATTCGACCTCTGAGTGAAAGGTGAAACAAGGTCTACAGCAACTTTCCTGGCACATTACAATACAATTGGTAGAGTGGGACAAAAGGGATACACTGACAAAAAGAGTCTAATCCACTACGTGTATTGGGCAGAAGATTAGAAGGTCGTTTTATTCTCCTACTTGTTTGCGAGAAATGACAGACCCTTGCTCAAATCTCACAAACCTGGGGGTTTTCTTGTTCGTCCCCCAGACAACGAGTTAGGTGTTTTTGTGTCCATCAACTTAACTCCTACGACACGATGCCCCATAATCATGAGTGAAGCGTATGATTAGTCCTTTTGAGATAGTGGATAGTTCCTGGGTTCTTGTGACAGGAAGTCCACGGGCATGTTAATGAGTACTCTGCTGCAAAAGCAATAATTTTCTGATAACAGAAAATAAAAGGCGTGTGATCTACGCTTGGTAGGTCACACAAACATGGGGTAGATATTATTTCGTTCGCACGATTCATGGTGAGTATTGTAACGTCTTCACGTCTCATGTACAGGAATGAACGATTTACAACAAATTTTGCCCAGTATTGAAAGACAGTAGCCCAATTACGTTCGAAAATGTGGGTCCCCATTCAATACAGACGGCGGGTTGAATGAACGATTTACAACAAATTTGCCCAGTATTGAAAGACAGTAGCCCAATTACGTTCGAAAAAGTGGGTCCCCATTCAATACAGACGGCGGATTAAGCGGTTCTCATGCCAAAAGACACACGACCAACTCAATAACATTTAGTTAAGAGTATAAAGTAATTATAACGAACTTCTCGTATCATGGCGGATGTTTTGAGGATCTCTCCTATGATGGTAGATATTGTCACGTTTTCACGTCTCACGTGACAGGAATGAACGATTTACAACAAATTTGCCCAGTATTGAAAGACAGTAGCCCAATTACGTTCGAAAATGTGGGTCCCCATTCAACACAGACGGCGGGTGGAATGAACGATTTACAACAAATTTGCCCAGTATTGAAAGACAGTAGCCCACTTACGTTCGAAAAAGTGGGTCCCCATTCAACACAGACGGCGGGTGGAATGAACGATTTACAACAAATTTGCCCAGTATTGAAAGACAGTAGCCCACTTACGTTCGAAAAAGTGGGTCCCCATTCAATACAGACGGCGGTTTTTGCAATGATGTAATTAATACGGCACTGCTGTAGCTTAATAATTTCATATTAGCATACGTTACAAGACTTGCCAAAAGGCGATAAACACAAATTTTATTGAAGATCTGGCCAAGATTTTAAACTTCAAACTAGAATAATGGTACAATAAAGGACAAAAGAAACTGATGTCATGATAAAATATGTACCTCATAATGAAGTTGTATATGTACAAGGAACAAAGTTAATGAAGGGACAAAACATATTGTCACTTTTATAACAACAAAAAAAAAAAAAAATTTCCGAATCCGACAAAATATGATTCTAGAAAAATAAGAGCAATTGGGTTGAGCGCCATTCTAATTTTTTGGAAAAAGAAGAAAAAACCACAAATAGCAACAAGGTTGCTCTTGAATTGTCTCGAATCCAGCGAATGTGACCTGATAGGTGAGTACATTGGGTGTATTCGAAACGATTCCCAATATACAACATTACTATGAATGTGTAGGATGGGGTGAAGAGGGAAAAGAAAGAAAGAAAAAACGGGAGGATTTCCTATTATAACAGAAATCGTCGCGACATTCTTACAATATGGTGCTGTGACCATAGTAGCGAGCCCGCGGCAAAGGTTTGAAACCAATGGTTATTATACAGACTTGTGCTTATGATTTTATATTTACAACATTAGGGTAGGGACGTACTGGTACGACAAAACCCGACACAAAACAAAAAATTAAAAAAAGGGGTGATATGACAAGATGAGGCGATGAGGTGAGAAAAAAAAACGCGCGGATGCTGCAAGAATTGTGAAAGGAAAACGACGTCTTGGAGCAAGAGTTTTCTGGAACCGTTGATGGTAGGAGGAAAAAGGAGTCCCTTTCCCGAAGTGATCAATTTCAGGAAGAGGATGCATACAAGCATGAAAACAGTGCCCCAAGAGGTGCTCTTGTGGTACAGCAGGCAAGGCGCGCAGGATGTAAAAGAACATATAAAATTATGCACAAAAAAAAAATGTACAGGAGTTAGGCTACCGTTGACATTAATGTGCCTTCGGGTGTAAGGGTTTCCTTACGAATGCCCATGTGGGTGATTATTTACATTTAATAATTACATGTAACTCACGTCACTTATGACAAGAGTTTTGCCAATTTGATAACGCCTGAGAACTTGATGTGATGGAATTTACTGATTCCGTCACAGTAAGGCATTTTGGATTTATTCCTAGGAGAAATCTTTCTATTTCTCAGGGCCTGTAGTAGTTCCTCCTTTTTTGAAGTAAAAATGTGTGGGATTATACCCAGCGTGACTTGAGGAACTTCCATGGTGTATAAGGTCGTATCAGAGTGACCTTATGTTGGAAAAAGTGAGAACTAGACTCGCAATTGGAAAGAAATTGGGCAGAGATTGACCACTGGGGACGTATTTTTACAAAAAGTTTTTGAAAAAAAACGCGTTTTTTATAAGTGTTTGGTTTATTTGAAAATTTGGGCAGCGGTTCCCCTCAAAAAACGTGATTTTGGGAAAAAAATCCTGATGTTTTGAAAATTTGTTGAAAATTTTCAAAGTCCAAAAACGAGAAAAATTTGCGCAGAGGTTCCCCTCAAAAAACGTGATTTTGAGAAAAAATCCAGATGTTTTGGGAATTTCTTGAAAATTTTTCAAAGTCCAAAAACGAGAAAAAAAATTGGGCAGCGGTTTCCCTTACAAAAACGTGATTTTGAGAAAAAATCCTGATGTTTTGAAAATTTGTTGAAAATTTTCAAAGTCCATAGACGAGAAAAAAAATTGGGCAGCGGTTCCCCTCGAAAAACGTGATTTTGAGAAAAAATCCAGATGTTTTGAAAATTTGTTGAAAATTTTCAAAGTCCGTAGGCGAGAAAAAAAATTGGGCAGCGGTTTCCCTCAAAAAACGTGATTTTGGGAAAAAATCCAGATGTTTTGAAAATTTGTTGAAAATTTTCAAAGTCCATAGGCGAGAAAAAATTGGGCAGCGGTTTCCCTCGAAAAACGTGATTTTGAGAAAAAATCCCGATGTTTTGAAAATTTGTTGAAAATTTTCTAAGTCCGGAATGAGAGAAAATTTGAGCAGCGGTTTCCCTCAAAAAACGTGATTTTGAGAAAAAATCCCGATGTTTTTGAAAAAGGTTTGCAAATAAGCAAAAGTCCGGAAAAGAAAAAATAAAAAAACGGAAACGAGGTTCGCCTTAAATGAACATGTTTTTTGGAATATTTCGATTAGCCTTCCAAAGGGGGGGGTTCTTTAGAAAGGAAAGGAAATATTTTTTCTTTTATACAAGTTTTCGTGGAAGTATGTTTGAAAATTCAACAATGTCTTGGGGAATTGTTCTTTATTTAACGTGGCTATACTGCAGCCTGATTTGAGCATACACCATTACTGGTATTTATCCGCCGACTTCCTCTTGTCATAACAAGTTATATGCAGATGTGCATACGTAATGTAATGCCTGACTCGAGGAAACGACGTCAACGCGAACCGAACGTCTTTCAAATTATGTCGTCTGTTTCTTACGAAAGAAAAAAAAGCTAAATGATGAAACAGGCGGCAAAATTAGAAAAATGCTCAATTGTCAAAAGGTAGAAAGAATTTAATCCACTTGTTTCCCTTAAGCTGCAAAATATGCCGTTATATGTACAGGCCAGTATTTTGCGAAATAGACCCCTATTCGCAGTATATGTCGATATCAAATACAGACCAGCACACTGCGGAATAAGTTTATTAATGAAAACTGGTTAATTAACTTTCGGGAAACGAAGCGGGTAATTGGTTTATCATATACAGGATTTTAATTGTTGAATCACTTTGTTTTAAATATTTGTGTACATTTCCACTATTAATCTTGTATTTGAAACTAGCAAATTTAGTCGGTCGACACTTGTAAACACTATATTATTCACGACGGCAACTTTCTTGGTTGAGCACTTTACGTAGGAATACCGGTGATAATGTTTTGTCGAGTGACGACTCGAAAATGAAGGAATGTGCCCGCGATAGTTTAAATTTGCAATTCGAAGTTACACTCGCGTCGATGTTCTTTGATGGTAATGCTAGACAAATTGGGAAAAAAAACAAGACAAAACATTATAGATTATACAGTTTAAACAATGGCTGATTGAAGAACGAGGCGAGCGACTGTGAAGAGGGAGGAAAAAAAATTGCCCCTAAGTTGGGAACGCCAGTGCTGGGGGCGCTGCTGCGGCGGCCTACCCCAAGCCCTATTCCTGTAAAACATACACAATAACAGCCGTCGGTTAGCTCAAACCGGCTCGAACATGATTCCTCCTAAAAAACAGGGCGAGTGCCAGTGGTTCGCTTGGTCAATTCTTCCTTCCCCTCCTCTCCTCAAAATCCCCGGGACTCCCTCTTCAATCAGTACACAGTATTTGCATTTAAAGGGTTTATTCAATAAACAGAACAGGGTGATACACATACGGCCAGTGTCGGCACAAAACACAAGTTAAACTACCCTACTGACCTAACGAGGATTTCTCCCTCTCTCTATGCGTTTAAATGAAGTTACAAACGGTTCAAAGCACACGGTGGGGGGGAGGAAGCGAGTTGGTACTCACATAGCTAGATGCGTGGTCTGCCATCTTTTCTGGATTCCGTTCACAACACAATTGCAAACAATACATCGCGGAGTTAATATCGTAGAGCACAAACAGCGCAAATCGCGCGTAGCACAGTCGCTTGGCCGAGGGCCAGCGAAGGAATGGCGGCCGGCGGGCCGCCCGGCGCTTCGCGCCTGACGCGGGGTGGTCGCGCGGTGCGGGGAGAGGAAACGGTCGGCACGTGTAGTGGGGACGATTCACTTAACCTTCCGCTCGGGAGCCGATTCTGTTACGTAACATAGTTTATAATAATTAGTATTGTAAATTTTACACAGTTATTACAATGTAAAACATAAAAGTACAATAGTATTAATTAAATAGGAAAAATGAGAGATTTCTTACAATCAAACTGATTGATCAGTTTTGTAAGATTTTTATGTAAATATTGTAAAATTAAAAAAACTGAATAAACATACTTAAAAAAAAAAAAGGTCTTTAATTGTGAAAAAACACAAATAAATCATATAAAATTTATTCGCTCACGCCGCGATTGCGAGTCGAGAGCTTTACCACGGAAGACTACAAGTACACACGAGACGCAATAAAAAGATATCAAAGACATACACGCGTAGTTTAGCGGCTATATTTAGATGCATGTCAGAAAATCATAGCCTAATGCTTCAAGACCTATTATAATTCAAATATAGCACGAACACCTTAACATGGTCAACATTGACGAGACAGTGGTTTTGTATGGTTTGCTAGCTTGACCGCAAACCGCCAGTGACACTACTTGACATCGACAAAATTATGGTAAGTTTATCAGGCCCGTTCGCTCCCTAGAAAAAGTAGTCTAAAGGACGATAAATATCTACTCATATATATTAGATATTGCATAAAAACGGTTTTCAATTCATAGAAGAAAACTAAAACTTATGAAAAAGTAGTGCTGAAAGTTGGAAGAAGTCAAGAGGTATTCCTAATAACTACTTGCAAAGTAATACAACTTACAAAGTACACCTTCATTGCAAGCTTGAACCATCCTCATTGAAAGTTTCGAAGAGATGATTGAGAAGAAGTCTTGGCCGCTTACCTGAAAAGTAAATAAAATAAAATCAATTCTCGAAACAAAAATACGTTAGACTGAGCTTAACCAGTTATTTATTTATACTGGGTTTTTACAGATTGTTCTCATCCACGTGAAAACAAACCAGTTATAAAAACTCAGTTAATTATAAAAATAGGTAAAAAATTACATAAAATCAATCAGCCAAATTGTACTATGGTTAAATTTTGAAACAGTTTAAATAAAAATTAGATAAAGTAAAACAAAAAACATCCCGTCTCAAGTATCTGATTCACTTGATCGTGCCATGTCTTCCTCGGGCGTCCCGACTTCTTCTACCATCCACATTTGCATCATATATTCTTTTTACACTACTTTCTTCGCTCATTCGCTCTACGTGCCCAAACCATCTGAGGGTCCCTTTCTTTATTTTGCTCATTATACTTACATCAGCCTTACATTCTTTGCGGATATCCACATTTCTAACACGATCATACATGGTTTTACCATACATACGTCTCAGGGATCTCATTTCAACAGCATTCAGTTTACTTTCATCCTTCATCTGTCAGTTCCATGCCTCACTGCCATACATCAGGGTAGGTACCAGGACTCCATTGTGGAATGCTAGCTTCGCTTTTTTTATAGTTTTTTTATTAGCGCCAACGGCATTCAGTCCTTCATTAATGGAGTTACCGGCATTTACCCTTCTTTCAATATCTCTATCAGCCTTCCCATCTCTCGTAAACATACTACTCAGATAAACAAACTCATCCACCTGCTCCAAGTATTCATCATTCACAACTACATCGCACACTGTTTTCGTACTCTCTCTTTCAAACACCATGACTTTAGATTTACTTACATTCATCATTAACTCATTCTTCATACATACTTCGTTCATCCTAGATACTAGAGACTGTAGATCTTCCATAGTGTTAGAAATCAGCACCGCATCATCAGCACACAACAGGCAACATACTTTCAGACTATTCAATTTTGCCCCCAATCTCACATCTTTCAATTCTTGCATACAATTATCCATGTATAGATTGAATAACCATGGTGACATTATGCAGCCTTGCTTACCGCCTTTTGTGATGTCAAATCACCCCGTAAAATCACCGTTCACCCTAACACATGCAACGCTTCCCTCGTACAGAGACGCAATTGCCTGTTTGAGATTTGTATTCACTCCATACTTGGACAACACCTTCCATAGCTTTTTCCTGTCGACTCGGTCGTACGCTTTTTGAAGATCTACAAAGGCGCAGAAAAGTTTCTGGTTTTTCGCCAGAAACTTCTCAGTTAGCATACGCAAGGAGAAAATCTAGTCCATGCATCCCCTTCCACTCATAAAGGCACCTTGCACATCCGATATTTTATCCTTTGTTTCCGTTCTTACCCTTTCAATCAATATTCTTCCATACAGCTTGCCGACAGAACTTAGCAGGCTAATAGCCCTATGATTCCCACATTCCATGCGTGACCCTTTACCTTTGTACAACGGCATGAGTACAGCCCTTCTCCAATCTAATGGCGTGTAACCCCCCTCTAAACATTAGTTAAAAAGTTTGCACAACCATGTGAGAATAGTAATATAACTACTGGCAACTTTAATGTAGTTACTACCTTATTTGAAGTAACTTTAAGAGCTAGACCGGGTTAATAAATGGAGGGATACATTTGCAATATGTATACACATATTTTTTAAATCGCTATAAGTAAAGTAATGAAGATATCACAACTATCAAACAACCTATACTCGTACTATTCAGTGAGTGCTCCATGTTGGGTATAGAGATCCGTTACAGTATTCTCGTACCCACTCCCTAGAGTCCAGCTCTCAAAAACTTTACTTAGAAGTCTGAGATCGATAGAGTCCAAAATGAAGTAGATATGTTACCGTTTAGTCCGAATATTGGTAAATCCTAAGATTTTCCGGTAAATCCTAAGATTTACCAACTCTTAATGGTAAAAGTCCGAACCGTTCTATAATCATCGTTCACCAACCTAACCTAACCTAACCTAAACTAAACTAACATGTACTAAATTCTAATGGTAAAAGCCCGAAAAAATCGTTTTTTTTATTTAAATATTATAAACGATTTTTTCGGGCTTTTACCATTAGAATTTAGTACATGTTAGGTTAGATTAGGTTAGGTTAGGTTAGGTTAGGTTAGGTTGGTGAACGATGATTATAGAACGGTTCGGACTTTTACCATTAAGAGTTGGTAAATCTTAGGATTTACTGGAAATTCTTAGGATTTACGTAGTTCGGGCTTTTACAGTAACAGATACATTTATTTATGTACAAACTACGTATCAATTTGTGCTAGGTGTTAAAATCAATAACTATAGTCCTCGATGGAATAAAAAATTGAATAGATATAGATACTATTTAATTAAATGAAGACAATATTAGCGAAACTAAATTAAAAATCTGGAGACAGAAAAATCAGAAAGACTCAAACACAGGACCCTTCGCTTACATGCTTGCTCCTGGGATCGAGTCCTAGTGGTGCCAATATCTTTTTCTGATTTTTCTGTCTCCAGATTTTCGATTGAGTTTCGCTAATATTGTCTTCATTTAATTAAATATCGTAATTTGAGATTTTACTCATTAAGTGAAAAATAAAAATAGATGTAATATTGTATAAAATGTTTCGGCACTTGGCTGAACCCCTGTTACATGTTCTAGCAATTAATCGACGGATGGTAAAATAGATGTCTAACCCAGCCGGTCATGTCTCTTTGACAATAATTGTGTGTTATGGTTTTGATTGTGTTTCTTTTTGGTAGCATTCTTAAATATACGATGTGCTTCTTTAATCTTCCCTCTTTTTACCCGAAGCAACCAACGAACTATGAGTGTTTTAGATCTCACGGGGCAGAGCCGTTGTGAATCATATTCCATTTAGAGTTAAAGCAAAGTGCAAGTCATGTCGAAAGTAAAACTGTAAATAAATTGTCGAGTTCTTATTTTGAAACGGAGTGCCTTTCATTTGAATTGAGACCTTAAAATTTTACAATTATTACAGATAAATATAAAATAGTTGATGGATTTTAAAAAAGGTTTGCGCGCCGATGATCCAGTACCCTAGCACTGAGGAATGAGGTAAGGGGTGGTCAAGTGCCGGCGGGGGAGCGGGAGAACCAGGTAGCCGGGTGGGTGAGGCCGTATTGGCCGGAGACCGGAGCCTGCTGAATGGAGAATGGTGTAATTGAAGGCCCGTATTGGAGCACGTGCGAGACAAAATCGAACGGACAGAAGATGACAATCGGCGAAAAGCGCGCCAACGACGTGACAGATAGCGCAAGGGATAGATGGACTTCTTAGAATCCACAGCTGTAAAGGATACAGACAACTGTTAAGAGTTTTAGAAAACAAGCTATGAAGATTATCACACGTAGTCTTAAAAGAAATGCATTGCACCTAAAAAGAAAAAAAAATTCTTAAGAATACTCTATGAACCTTAATATTTATTTCTCGTGATATCCTTTCCTACGAACAGATAATAATAATAATAATTGGATAATTTGTAGAGCGCAGTTTTTGTGAAAAATCACCTCAAGGGCGCTGTACAATTTATTATGAATTCTTAGGCTCTATCTAATTTTACTATTAACAAATAGATACAGAAAACATCCCGGCAGGTAACTTCTGATAAACACACTTTAATTAAAAAGTTTATGCTTGGAGAAGATACTGCTTTGCCCATCACTGTTAGTGTTAAATTTATGAGAAAATTAGTGGCAATAGTTTATAATTACTTTGAAAGACTGGAAAATTTAGGGCCATTTAGGGCTGGAGAATTTTTATGAAATGGCCTTCACAAAAGCTTATAAATATGATTTTTTTAACATTTTTACACAACTAGTTATTTATAATGTCGCGGGCAGTGAAGGTGAAAGGTTTTTGACTTTATGGACGATTGTCTGAATAGGTGAGGTTTAAGTTTAGCTCTAAATTCCATCGAGTAATGTAATCATTCTTAAATCAAGTGGCAGTCCATTCCAGGTTTTAGGTCCTCCATCTGGTGTGCGCTTTGGTCCCTTCAACCTTCCGACAGCTGATGACGCTGCTGACCAGAGGCTTGGTTGTCGAGAATTGTATTTTTCTGGAATACACAATTCCGGTAAGTAAGCCGGAGCCATACTGTTAAAGGACTTAAATACCATCCAGCTGAGCTTGAATTGAATTCTTTCAGGACATATGAGCTAGTGAAGATTTTTAAGATCCTCTAAAATATGGGAATATTTAGATACACCGGTAGTAAGTATTGCCGCAGCGTTGAAAACGGATTGTAATTTGTTGATTTGATATTTTGGGAGACTTACTTACGCATTTCAGAATACGCCAATCACCAGAACGAAGGGACTCAATTGCTTAAAGATGCCTTGATGCTTTAACCATGAACATTTTCAATCTCACTCATAGCAGCTCAAAATCAACCCTTAACAAAAGGTTTTTACTATAATAAACCTAGTTTTAATTTTCGGGCCGTCTCTCATTTCGGGTCATCGACAACGATTCTATCTATCGAGTTTCAACTCGGTCAGATGTCGGGAAGATAGTGAATTTCTACTTTCACGATTTGCATTCCTCCATTCAATCACACACGAAAACAAAATCAAAATTCAAATAGACGTATTTAAGAAATATATTTTTTTTTTTACATGAGCTCCACACAGGAGGCCCTGAGGAAAATAATTTCCCTCAGGGCCTATGTCATCTTTGAGGATGCTGTGTGGAGGGTTTTTTTTTTAAGGAAAGGAAGGAGAGGAGAGTTCTGGGAAAGAAAAGGGTTTAAGGGGTGGGTAGGAATCTGGGGTTCAGTATGTCCTGGTCATCCGCCTCCAAGACCTAGACAAACCTCACCCCATGAACCCGGGCACCCCTGCTAAATCACCAAACGTAGCGAACCACTTGGGGTGACCTATGGCAGAGGTGTTGGTTATCCAATAAAGGTTCCCGGGGCGGCGGTACCCATTCCCGCCTCCCAAAGTGATATGACAGCCTTCAAGTTTTACTAATACTTTTAAACTATTGTATTAAATGCGGAAACTACTATCAACAATAAGGAACTCCAGTGAAAAATATTACGGCTTTAAAAAAATATGTTCATATACATAGACGTATTATATATTACATAAATTCATATTCATATATATAATAAACGCTGATTCTGAATTTTCAAGTTTTATTTAATTATATTAAACGCAGAGTTTTTAAGAAAATATTAAAAAGTCCATTTTTAATCGGGTCGTAAAAATACGCCATCAAGTTGGCATTATTGAAATTTTAGTGGTGACGTCACTGTTCGACATGTGACGTCACCGTAAAGTCATTGTATGGAAATGTATGATATGACACAAGCCATCGTATTAATTAATTCGTTAATTTACATACTGTTTATAGAGATTTAGTTGTTGCCTTTATTGAAACATTATTTGGGCCTGAATAATGTTTAAAAAATAAAGGTATATCTTATTAGTTTTTCTCTATTATTGATAATATTCAAAAACTACGGCACCAAAAAAATAGTAATGCTTCTTCTAGGCAAAATGGCGGTAGATGATCAGCTGATTGCCCGATCCTATAGTAATTTTTCAAGAGTGATGACGTTACACGATTCACCATACATACGGTGGTTTTCGGGGGGTTTGAAAAATTAAAACTTTTACAATTATTTTAACTACTAAAACAAACTCTAAAAATAAAAATAAATAAGTTAGAAGGTCATTATTCATTAAAAAAAAAAAAAAAATCAAATTTCTGGAAAAAGAAACGGAGTTCTCTATTGCCCCTGGAGTTTATCGACAGTGTAGCCAGAAGACGTTAAATTTAAACCGAAAAGTCACATTTTCGCAATCACATTTTAAGGTTTTTATTTCACTCAAGCCAAAAATGTTGAGTTACATTTAAATGTAATGCTTTGTCACACACCTTTGCAGTTCTTTGGTCACCGAGAAGGAAGGAGGTGGAAAGAGTATGAGGAGGGAAGGGAAGAGAAGGGACAATGGACGAGCAAAACGATCGACATTTCTCCCGTACGTGGGTCCCACTGTCGCCATTCAAAGGGTGTAAAGACGGATATAGTAAATTCCAAATTTTGAAAAATATCTGAGGGAGATTTGACAGGAGAAAAATGTTATCTAAAAGATGAGGATTTTGAAGAACGAATTCTATAGTATTATCTATGCACGACGTCTGGGACTTTAATATACTTAAGCGCATGTACACATTGATTCTCCCACATACAAGGGATTCAAAGTCATTTTTTTTTAAATGGATATTCCCATCTTAACCATTAAATAATTTCAAAGTTTGAATTTTGCAAAGCCCGCCAAAACGATAATGTCTGGCGAGGTACGCATTATGTCATACGAAAGGTTTTGTTGGTAAAAAAATAAAAACACACTCATTTTTATTAGGCAAATGTATTGTAAATTGTAAACATTATCGTCAACTCAGTTTTTTACTCATTATAAAAATTACAAAGATTCTTCCGCAAAGAATGCAAGACGTAAGCGTAATGAGTAAGATCAAGAAAGGAACGCTCCGATGGTTTGGGCATGTAGAGCGAATGAACGAGGAAAGGAGTGTAAGGAGAATATATGACGCAAATGTGAATGGTAGAAGATGTCGGGGACCCCCGAGAAAGACATGGCACGATCACGTGAATCAGATACTTGAGTCGGGCCATGTCAAAAGTCAGAATAATAGAAGAGAATGTATGAGACGATGTATGAATGTGAGTGAGGCAAAGAGTTTGTGCCAAGACCGAGTTGTTGGGCGGTCCGTCCTCTCTGCCTACCCCTGCGGGGAAACGGCGTGATGGTTAGTTAGTTAGTTAGTTAACACCGTTTAGATCTAATTTCTAACTATGGTAGTAGGGGAGACATAAAAATTTTATTAGACTTGTGTGAGTTGTTCCGAAAATCCTGGGGTAAATTAAAATTATAATCCAGAGTGATCCACTTAGAAAAAAAACGAGTGTGCTTTAAACCACACGACTAAAGTAAAACTTCACTAACTTATATCCCCCTGTTATCTTTATCATCCTCATCCTCATCCTCATCCTCATCCTCATCCTCATCCTCATCCTCATCCTCATCCTCATCCTCATCCTCATCCTCATCCTCATCCTCATCCTCATCCTCATCCTCATCCTCATCCTCATCCTCATCCTCATCCTCATCCTCATCCTCATCCTCATCCTCATCCTCATCCTCATCCTCATCCTCATCCTCATCCTCATCCTCATCCTCATCCTCATCCTCATCCTCATCCTCATCCTCATCCTCATCCTCATCCTCATCCTCATCCTCATCCTCATCCTCATCCTCATCCTCATCCTCATCCTCATCCTCATCCTCATCCTCATCCTCATCCTCATCCTCATCCTCATCCTCATCCTCATCCTCATCCTAATCCTAATCCTCATCCTCATTCTTATCCAGCTTACTCCCCAAGGAAAGCGTGCGTAAAGGCCCGACCGTTCGTCTCGCCCGATCACCGTTCGCATCGATCACTGTTCGCATCGATCTCCATTCGCATCGATTTCAGTTCGAATCACACTTTTCGTAACGCGTTCACAAGCTTACCCCCCAAGTCGAGCGTGCGTAAAGAATGTTTACTTCAAAAAATACTGAGCAAAGCCGAGGAGAAGAATCATTTTTGTAAATTATTGATTGACTAACAATCAAAACATTGCAGGCATTGTTAGTTTATATGTTAGTCCGTATATACATAGTAACTTGGAACAAAATATTACGTCTAACCAGAATGTTTGCTTTCTTTGAGGCACGCGCGGTCGAGAGCAAATATCCCACGAAGGGTGATTTTGATTTCATTCCGATAGAATTCCTCCCTTTGCCCTTACAATTATGCAGGGAAGAAGTGCAATTGTTGGGTCAGCGGATTCGGACCTCTGAAATTGGTCTGGTAACAATCGCAGGGTCTGCAGTGGAGATGGGATCTGAATATGTTTGAGGTCCGCAACAAAGGCCCCCCCGTAAGGGTACGAATAAATAATTCATCCCTTTGAAACGGCAGACGTATGAATGTGCGCAGATCTTTTGTACGGAGATATTGATGTTCGGGTATGGGCTGGACTTTGTACTCTGCGAGGTGAAAGTTCAATTGAAAATAGTATTCAAATGAGATGCGCATAGGACAAAAGAATCGTTGAAATAGTGTGTAAACCAAAAATATTATAAACATCTGTAAGGCTGATTTTTTTTATCAATGTAACTTCAAGTCGTGATTTCAAGGCAAAATAGGCCGAGTCAGGCTTTTGTCAGAAGGTCAAAAAATATTTTGTTGTGCAATCAATTGATGACTTTAATCCAAATAAATGAATATTTCTGGAGAGCATCCGAAAACTAAAAGCTGTTTTAGGAAGGTGATAAAATAAGCTTTAAAATTTTATGATTTGAAAAAAACGAACATTTTCTTTAAATTTGCTAATTTTAAATAAATACATTAAAAAAATTTAAAATGACCACCCTAATTTTTTTCAAAATAAAATTTCCGATAGCGAAAAAAAATAAAACCACAAACATATATATATAAGACGAATGTATTATAAAACTTATCGTCACCTAACTTTTTGGAAGTTTCGTGTAAAAATAAATTATAAAAATTTCCAAAAGTTTCTTTAATTTTTTTCAAATTGTGGACGAAATTCTGATTTCATAAAGGGGCCATTCATTTATTACGTAAGACGAATTTTGCTAGTTTTCAACCACCTCCCCCCCCTATTATAAGAAAAAATAATAATAGGCCGACCCCCTCCCCCCTGTTTAATATTTATTACGTAAAAATCTAAGGAAAAAAATGAATACACGTTTGGTTTGTTTTAATGTTTGCTTGCGCGGGTCCGTTGCCATGGAAATGGAAATCGTTTACCTATACGCATCCGAGCGAACCTCGGCACTCGCGCGGTTGCCCGCGCTTTTTCAAAGTATAATTTTAACTTTGCGCATTTTTCTGATCTTACGTAAGAACTATCGAGACTCCCTCCCATCCCCTTGTAAGAAAAAATAAGACATGGTCGACCCCCCTCCCCTCCTAAATCGTCTTACGTAATAAATGAATGGCCCCAAGGGTATGATTAACTTTTAAGAAAGATAAGACATGGTTAAATTTTGATATTGGTATTGAATATAAAGCATTGTGGTTTCTCTTTCCAATACCGTTTATATCATGTTTCTCGCCATGATAGCAAGAGAGTTATGAGCGTTATGAAAGTTATGATTTCGATGAGCCCTGTAAGAGTTGTCCCCAAAAGCAAACAAATGAGCCTAAAGGGTTTATTAATAAACTCTCATATTTAAGACATAATTTGAGATTTTCACGGCGAAAAGAATTATCGTGATTATTTTTGTCCTCTTTACGTAGCCAAAGTTTCGGACGGCGTTATAGTATCGTAGATTTAAGATTTCGAATTATATATATATTTAGACAGCCGTGATGGTAGACGTGTTCGCTATAAGACGTAAACCATTAAACGCGTTGTTGAGGTTATTTCTGCCAAAACCCCGCTAAACTCTAGCAAAAATGCCACAAAAATTTGTGAAAAAATTCGAACAAAAAATAATCTGAAAACTAAATTTGGCTTCAGTCCCTTTCTGCTCTCCCCCTTTGCGGCACACGCGACCCTGCAGTACGGAGACATCGCTCACCAGGCGGACGGTGCAGTAACGAATCGAGTCGCTAATAAACCTCGCGATAAAGTCCGATGGAAATAAATTCTCGTTTATCTGGATGCAATTCTCGGAGGATATTTTTATTACGGCGAACGCGAGCAGAGAAGATAGTTACGGTTATGGGAGCGGATTTATGTACAATTTTATACACGAACACAATGCAATATTGCCACCTTACTACAACGGGGGTCTAGCCGCTAGCGCAGTTAGATAATAATCGTACTTTATTGGATGAAACAAAAATTTGTCTCCAGGTACACAAGTGCTCAATTTTTCGTATCTACAACAAATTTATGTTTTCTTTTGTACCAAAAAAGTGGCGCCTGGATTAAAAAATGTATTCAATCGTCCATACCTTACAGCCTTGTGATTCAATTGCAAAAATGCACGCTGCATACAAAAACGTACTTATAAAAACACACAATGAATTTCTAAGAACTGATAAAAAGAGCAGATAAATTGAATTATTTAATTTAAGTCATTATTTTAAGATGAAGCCATAGTAAATAGTGCAAAATCATACAAAATCATATGTTTTTGTTTTGAAAATTTGATCGCTAAGAAGTGTTGTAGATGCTTCAATTAAATACTGCGTATAGAACATACCTTGGCCCTTAAAAATATTGGTCATTTTTTTTTAAAACTTTTAATAAGCCTATAAAAAAATAAAGTATAAGGTCTAAAAAACACACTTTCAAGTCCAAACTCTCCTATTTATAAACCCCTTTTCGGTTATGGTTTCATTGTATAATGTGGCAAATTCAGTTTATTTTACAATGATCGCAAAAAAAGTTAATATTTACACCCAATCTTCCCAAAATAAAATAAAATATGCATTTTCGCGTTGTTATTTTACAATACGGCCGCTAGTCGACGAATTCGGTTTTTCAAAGTGAACTCGATGGCGTCCACCGAAGAACTACTGTTGACGCCATAGTCGGTAAACCTCAGTCACGCCCCGAACTCAGCGGGAGATGGACGCGTCACTTCGCGTCGCTTGATTTCGTGAAATCAATTTAAAATTTCCGTTTTATTACAATAAACAATGTGTAAAACAGGAATTAATATTTTTTACAGGCCTTTACGAAATCATCCTGTAAAACAAATCTCTCAAATACCTTTTCCAACCTTTCCAAAAGCTTTTTCTCAAGTTTTTTTAAACTCCTCCCATAAAGGGCGTGAATTCCGATTTCGATTTTTTCCTGAACTAGTGGATCGCCTTAACCCCTATAGCAATTTCGATATATATTTCTCCCAGACTGATACTCATAAAAGTCTTGCTATTATATTTTGTAATAGGATGAGATTTAAATAGCGTAAGAAAGAGATAACCCCACGCTTTGTATATGCATTAAAAGGTTTGCAATAGACGCCCCCACAAAAAATTGTAATACATACATAATTCTGAAAAACAACATTTTGGACAATAGCATTTGAAAAATATTTGTCAAGGCGTGTAATTTTTTTTAATAAATATTGGTAGATATAGATATACAAAATGAAAAAAGTGTTTTAACTTTTATAAATACATAAATAACTTTTATAATATCTTTGCCTAATTACATAAATATGTTTTTTTTAGTTGTGCGTAAAGTCATGTTTGATTTAACACTATAAAAAACATTGTTAAGGCGCCGCATCAGCGCTCAAAAATATGAAGATGGAGAGATATGTAATTACGAATGTTAGAGGAGCGCGCTAATTTTTAAAGCGATAAAATCGATGCGAAAATTGTGAAAATGTTTAATAAAACATGACTCGTTTAAAATAGAGCAAAAATCTCATGGAAGGCGCCTTAAGAATCATTTAAAGAAACATTGTGAATTTTTCACAACTATAACTTGTAAAATAACTGAAACAAACGTGTTTATAATAATTTTCGGCGCATACTTTGCGATTTTTTTCTATCGAGGGAATTTCATATAATTTGAGTTTCGGCGTAGAACGCGTATAGATATTATGTTAAAAAATAACATATATTTTTTTAAGAGCTTAAGAAGTTCAAATGTTTAAGGGATATGTGTAAGAAATCGATAGAAATTCGGGTAGCGGCGGCTTACGCGAATTTAAAAACTTTATCTATATTTGCATTAAAATTTTTTAATATTATTAATTTTTTAATACTAAATTCTTTACAAAAACAGAATAATTAAAAAATTACGATGTTCGTCATAATGTTTTTTTTTAATGTTACTTAAACGGCTTTCTGAAACTAACATTACACTTTTAAGTTTCACCAGAATTTCGTTCAGTCTTTTCATTGGTGTGAGAGAGGTTTTAGGGTGGCACACCTGTTTCCGGCCATACAAGAGCGAGACAGGTGATCCCGCATATAAAAGGAGATGCAGGCCTCTCCTCACTCTCTTTTTCCAACCGCCAACACGTTAGTTAGGACGTATTTATAGCCATTACTTATAATAAATAACCATATCGCCAATACGCGCATTATTTATAAATAACCTCGCCTACACTCGAGTCTGTATTTAACAGTGGCGCAGCCTACGGTACACGATTCTGACAATACGGCAGATCGCGTAAAGAATCGACGCGCAAAAAAATTTGGCACAAAAATTTGGCAAAAATACGCGGTAACATTATTATTTCGGGTCGGTAAGAAAGGCCGGACCGAAATTATTCCAACACTTCACTGCAAGGAGTGAAGTGCAAGAAGACACTGGAGCCAGCCAGCTTTTCGGAAGGGGGAAGCACGGGAGGTCCAGCGTCAATCGACATCTCTGAGGGTCAAGGATCGGAGATCCAGGTCGCAGGAGTGATCTGGGGTAGCCATCGGTGTTACTGTGTGACGGGTCTGGAAGGAGCCATCAATTCACAGGGTCAAGGAGCAGTTTCCGGAGCAGGGTCCAGGGAGCAGACGGCAGAAGAAGAAGCCTCATTGGGAAGTTTTTGTTTTTTCTGTTTTCTTTCTCTCTATTTGGGTACCTTCTGGGCATTGGGAACATGGAGTCTCGAGGATTGGAGTCCTTCAGTTTGCGTGACGGGAACTGGGAGAACTTCAAGGTCCGCCTCGGACAATTTCTCCTCGTGAATGATGAAAAGTTTGCATCGGATGATAAAAAAAGGGCTATTTTCCTGAATGCATTGAAAGATGATTGTTTTTCCTTATTGGTTAATTTGTGCATTCCTAAAAAGGTAACAGATATTAAGTTAGAAGATTTGATATCTAAACTTGATGAGTATTGTTGTTCAACGAAATGTTTTTTTGAAGAGAGATCTAAGTTTTACAGTGCTAAACAAAGAAATGACGAATCAATCCGTGAGTTTGCAGTGCGGTTAAAGTCTCTTTCTACTAATTGCAAATTTGGGAATAGTTTATCAGTAAATTTAAGGGATTTCTTTGTTTTGGGTTGTAAACCAGGAAAGGTAAGGGAAAAATTATTTCTCGAGGGTGAATTACACTCGTTCGAAAAATGTTTACAAGTCGCCGAGTGCATTGACCTCGTAGCTTCAACTCAAGCGCAGTCCCGAGTTGATAATACGGTTTACGCTAATGTACAGCTCAAGGCCGGTCGACTCTCTTTTAATAATTCGCGTGTGAAAGACAGAGACGTGAAGCGCTTCTGGCATAGCAACAGGGCACGGTCACAGTCGCCAGCGAACGCTGTGAAACAAAATTGTACCGTTTGTGGTCACAATAATCACATCGCGACGGAATGTAGATATAAAAATTATTTATGTAAAATTTGCAGTACGAAGGGTCATCTCGCAAAACAGTGCAAGCGTTCCTCAACACGTAAGAGTGTGAATACTTTGTTGTCGGACACAAAGTTGGGTGAAGTTAATAGTGTCGAACCATTTTTTATTGAAGTTTCACTAGACGGGATCAAGAGTAAATTCATGGTAGATTCTGGAGCATCTTGTTGCGTAATTTCCAAGGAGTGTTATTTCAGTAAATTCAGTAGAATCAAGCTAGTGCACGAAGACATTAGTCTACGGGGTTTTGACAATACGCTCGTGAAAGTGGTAGGTACAATTACGCCACAAGTGGAATTTAACGGTCAGTGTCACAATTTGAAATTTGTTGTTGTCACAAGTGCTTCGTTATCGATAGTGGGGCGTGATTTTATGAATCTTTTTAACGTCGGGATTAACGGAATCGTAAACAGTATAAAACAGAATACTTTGAAGCAGCGATTAGTAAAAAAATTCCCGGAAGTTTTTACGGATAAACTAGGAAAATTTAATAAGTACGAAGTGAATTTAACTTTAAAAGAGACCGCTATTCCGATATTTCGTAATCACAGAGTTATGCCGTTCGCTTTGAAAGAAAAAGTCGAAAGGGAGTTAGGTAGTTTACTGTCAGACGGTATTATAGAACAAGTCCAGTTTAGTGAGTTTGCAAGTCCAATTGTTCCAGTAATTAAGAAAAACGGTAGTATTAGATTATGTGGTGATTATAAATCGACAGTGAATAATCAGTTATTAGTTGACAAATATCCATTACCTAGGATAGAGGAGCTATTAACGAAAGTAAATGGTGGGAAAGTTTTTGCAAAAATCGATCTTAAATCGGCGTATAGTCAATTTGTTTTAAAAAAGGAGTGTAGGCGTTTTACAACAATCAATACCCATTTAGGATTGTTTCAGTATAAGCGGTTAGTGTACGGGTTATCTCCCGCGCCAGCTATATTTGCAAAGGCAATGGCAAATTGTTTGTCAGGATTACAGAACATGACGTTTTATTTGGATGATATTATCGTGATAGGGGAAGACGAAGACGATTTAGAGAAAAACGTATGTGTCGTGTTAGAAAGGTTGAAACATTGTAATCTAACAGTGAATAGTGACAAGTGTGAATTCAATTTAAAAGTTATTGAGTTTTTAGGTTATAAAATAAGTGAACAAGGGATTCAACCGTGTGAACGGAATAAAGAAGCCATTTTAAATGCACCAGCACCTAGTGATTTAAATAATTTAAGAAGTTTATTAGGTATGATTAGTTATTATCGTAATTTTATTCCAAATATGGCAAATATATTGTCACCATTATACGAATTACTTAAAAAAGATGTTAAGTTTCAATGGGGTACGGAACAAGAAAATAGTTTTGCGATAATTAAAAGAATATTAACTTCGGATAGGATTTTAACGCATTTTGACGAAAATATACCTGTGAAACTTGTCACAGATGGTAGTTTTAATGGGGTAGCAGCAACATTACTTCATAGGTTTCAAAATGGCGTAGAAAGACCGATTGGGTTCGCAAGCAGAACTTTAACTAAAGCGGAAAAGAATTATTCTATTCTAGATATTGAAGCAACAGCAATTATTTTTGGAATTAAGAAGTTTTATCAATATTTGTACGGCAGAGAATTTATTTTAGCGGTGGATAATCAGCCGTTAGTGAGAATTTTAGGTGAAAATAAAGAAGTACCTAAGATTGCCGCGTCAAGGTTACAGAGATATGCTATTATGTTAGGTTCGTTTAATTTTAAAATTGAATATGTAAAATCGAAAAATAATTGTTCAGACTTTCTGAGCAGGTGTCCGATTGAAAAGGTTAGCTGTGAAGATGAGATAGAGTCTGATTACATTAATTATTTCGAGAATAATGGGTTTAATTTGTCTTTAGACGTGATAAAAAGCGAAACCGAAAAGGATGATGTGTTAGGTCAAGTAAAAAATTTTCTTATCGAAGGTTGGCCAGCATCAGTAAAAAAGGCACAAAGTGGTAACTTTATTAGAATTTTTTGGGAAAAAAGGTTAGAATTGTCTTTGATAAATGGGTGTGTTTTATATCAACATAGGGTTGTTGTACCTGAGTCTTTAAGACAAGAGGTTTTAAAGATGTTACATAGATCTCACTTAGGGGTTTTTAAGACTAAAGGTATTGCAAAAAGCTTTGTCTGGTGGCCAAAAATTAATCAAGATTTGGAGAAAATAACGGAAAATTGTAGAGATTGTTTAGAAATTAAACCAGAATCACAAAAGAGTTCTTTAGCAGTGTGGCCATATGAACCTGAAGTATGGTTCAGGGTACATATTGATCATGGTAGTTTGTATAACAAAAATTTTTTAGTGGTGGTAGACTCTTCTTCAAAGTGGATTGAGTGTCTGGAAGTAAACAGTCTGTCTTCAAAAGAAAATATCGAAATACTTCATAGATTATTTTCGCAATTTGGTTTTCCAGCAACTTTAGTTAGTGATAATGGTACGTGTTTTTGTTCTGAGGATTTTGAAAATTTTTGTAAGAAAAATGGGATAGAACATATCACTAGTCCAGTCAATCACCCTAGTAGCAACGGGCAAGCTGAAGCTACAGTAAAGACTTGTAAAAATTTCCTTAAAAAAATTTGTAAACATAATGGATTTCCTTCAGATTATAAAGAAAAGTTAGGTAACTTTTTAGCAGACTATAGGAATACAGTTCACGCAACAACAGGTTGTGAGCCATCTGTATTATTAATGGGTAGAAAAATTAGAACAGTATTTGACTCTCTGATTCCAAGGAAAATTGAGGATAGAACGGGTAGTTCAGGTTCTACTCGACGAAACAAAGTAATAAAAAAGGTTACTCAGAGCCAAAACAATCAGAAAAGACAATATAAGGGTAGAGTTAAATCAGGTTTTAATATAGGTCAGAAAGTAATGACTAGAGATTTCAGATCTCAGGGTAATAGGTTATGGGTCCCTGGGGTTATTGTGGATAAAAAAGGTAGTAAAATATATTTCATAAAAATTAACAAGTCTAATATGGTGTGGAAAAGACATTTAGACCAGCTAAAGGAATTACATGTTTCATGGCAGGAGGAAGATAACCAGGAATTCGCGTCTGACACGTTGGAATTGTCGACGGACGAATTAGATCTCTCCGGTATGTTACGTAATAGAAGTGTCTCTAATTCTGTTTCTCCATGTTTCAGGTCTAACCCATGGCAAGGAAGGCTTCGGCCCAGGTGACAGCACTTCGCAGTCGAAATGGACAGAAATGGACAGAAGGGAAACAGAAAGAACAAAAACAAATGTTTTGTTAATTTTAAATGTAATGTGTTAATTTTAAATGTGAAATATGAAATATAAAATATATTGTATGAAATATGTAGCTATAGGTATCACTTATGTAGCCAGGATTCTCCCGTTTAAGTAGGGGAGGATGTGAGAGAGGTTTTAGGGTGGCACACCTGTTTCCGGCCATACAAGAGCGAGACAGGTGATCCCGCATATAAAAGGAGATGCAGGCCTCTCCTCACTCTCTTTTTCCAACCGCCAACACGTTAGTTAGGACGTATTTATAGCCATTACTTATAATAAATAACCATATCGCCAATACGCGCATTATTTATAAATAACCTCGCCTACACTCGAGTCTGTATTTAACAATTGGTGACCGCGTTTTAACTTCCATTAAAATCAAGCAAATGGAAGTAAGAAGCAGAATGCAACGAGGGCGATTCTAATTACTCTTCTAACCCGAGTCTACAAAACGTTACAGCTCGCTCTAAGCTGCAGTTATCTACTGCATGCCCGACTCAATACTTCATGATTTTATCTCCACAATAGACTCTCTTTAAGTGGTTCCGCTTTGCCAATTCTCAGCTGCAACTAACTTCTCTTGGGGAATTTATAAGTTCAGCAACTTGCAAACTTCTTTTAAATGCACTAAATCAGAAGAATTTTTTTAAAAAAAACCTATTGTCCACACTTTGTTACTCAACATTCACAAAGCCCTCTATACTATAAACTAGAATAAAGGGCTTCGGAGACCAGCTTGACGGCAAGCACGTAAATTTGTTGTCTATTGTCTATTGTTGCCTATAATGGTCTATAATTTTTAAATGAGTGTAACATTATTATCTGAATAAAATTAAAAATGGATTAAAGAACACAAAAGACAATATTACCAAAATCTCTTAGCATAATATGAATAAAACACATACACACGTAACAGGCAAAACCAATATAAAACACATCATAAAATAATTCATTTTACCTATAATTTTACGTTAATTATAAATTTTTAGCTTACTTTACTTTTTATTTTTTATGCAGCATTATTTTTAGTGTATCTTAATACAAAAATGAATCGCTGAATTTGTTGCTAAGCGCAAATCTCGAGATCAGTTGAACCGATTTCGCTAATTCTTTTTTTAGAATATTCCTTGAAGTACGAGGATGGTTCTTACGGAGAGAAAAATTAAGAAAATTGCGCAGAAAATTGGATAATTTCAGAAAACCTAACGACTCTCGCACGTTTGACAGTTCGCGTGTTTGAGAATGACATTTTGCAAAACAATGATTGTTAAATCAGGATTCTTTTTTGAAAATCTTTAAGTTGATAAATTTTTTTAAAGTAGGTACTCTTCAATAGTTCGAATCGAATCAAGAATTTTAGATATTTTAAATAGGTACCTAGGGGAGAGTGGTGGGCGGGTGTAGGGGGAGAGGGGAGGGTGAGGAGGAGGGGGGAGGAAGGGTGGGGAAGGGGTGAGGGAGGAGGGGGGGGAGGGCGGTGAGAGGGAGGGGAGGGGGAGGTAGAGGAGGCGGAGTAGGAACCCTCCTTACACCATGCGAGCGAAGCCGCAGGAAAAAGCTAGTTATGTATAAATTTTTGTTTTGTAATATGGAGGCCTCAGCACAGGTGAGCTACCCAGTGAGGCCGACATTGCTGAATTGTATTTGAAATGTAAGAAATTATATCAAATAAATAATAATAATAATAATAGGTGAAGCTACTCGTAAAAAATCACGTAATGCAACTCGACATGTCAATACATTTTATTTAAACGTTAGGTCGCATTTCTGCACATATTATCTTAACAAACAATTGAAAAAGATGTGAGTGTTAATGGTATAATTTTAAAGTCTTTGGATGAAAATAAATGCCAAAATTAAAAAGTAGCTTAGACTTTCCAGACAAAAAAAAATGTGCAGTTCACACGCGGTGTGAAACAAAAAAACAGAAGTGAAACCTTCAGAAAACTAACGTAGAAAATATTGGGGAGGCCACGTAGCATCGCACAAAGAGGAGACCTATTAATCTATCTCATTCTCTCGCGGGCTAAATCCTACAGATGTATGTGTTTGTCTCTTTTCATTGTCACTTTTTCCTTTCATCAACAAATTTCATTTTCAAATCACAACGGTGCTAAAGAAGTTTTTACTTCAAAAAGACAATTTCAAAACACTAGAAATCAACGTTCGAGAATTTTTACTGCTTTAGAAAAAAATTCTTTACAAATATATTTTTCAATTTTTACTCCTGAAAAATTCGATGACAATTATTTCTCTTTCGAAAGGTGTACTAAAAGGGAGTTCATCACAAATAAAGTAAAAATCCAAGAGATTTGTCGTGAATTCAGACTTTTCCATTGATAGTTGATTGCCAGTATTATAGATTAACACGAAGTGAAAAAAATTATTCCACATGTTCACCTCCAAGTTGTCCAATTTGATCTCAAAACCTCCCAACGCTCTAACGTCGAACGACCGGAAACTACCGGAAACGATCCCCACGCACTGCATTTGCATGATAATGGTGGACGATATTAGTACGCATTAGCGCCTCCAGAAATAACTCTTGATTTTTCATTGCACTAGTGAATTAATTGTGATTAATATTTGGGATATCATGCTGTGTTGCGCTTCCCACTTTTTAGCCAAAGTTTCGGACAGCGTTAGTGTCTATCATCAGCAAGATTGAACTAACAGCCTTCGATGATTTACGAGTATTTCCTGAAGCATATTCGGGCAAATAAAAATATTCCGCCACATAACATACACAAATATCACAACCACAATTCCTGAATCTATTTTACTTATAAAAAGATCCAGTTTTCGAGTAGTTACTGCAGAAATCGAACCTTATTTCAAGCTAATAAGAATCAAGTAAAATGTTTCAATATTAATTCAGCTTATCCAGGAATATCACTTATGGAATTTACGAATCGATAAAGACAGCAGCTAATGCGTTTGAAGTTTGTTTTGTAGTTGAATATTCATTGAGTTTATCCATGAATATCACTTATGGAATTCATGTATCGATAAAGATGGCAGTTAATGCATTCAGGATAAGCTGAAGCTTGTTTTTTAATTGAATATTCATTGAGTTTATCCAGGAATATCACTTATGGAATTCATGAATCGATAAAGATGGCAGTTAATGCGTTCAGGATAAGCCAAAGTTTCTTTTTAATTAAATATTCATTGAGTTTATCCAGGAATATCACTTATGGAATTCATGAATCGATAAAAATGGCAGTTAATGCGTTCACGATAAGCCGAAGTTTGTTTTTTAATTGAATATGCATTGAGTTTATCCAGGAATATCACTTATGGAATTCATGAATCGATAAAGATGGCAGTTAATACGTTCAGGATAAACCAAAGTTTCTTTTTTAATTGAATATTCATTGAGTTTATCCAGGAATATCACTTATGGAATTCATGAATGGATAAAGATGGCAGTCAATGCGTTCAGGAAAAGCCGAAGTTTGATTTTTAATTGAATATTCATTGAGTTTATCCAGGAATATCACTTATGGGACCCATGTAATCGATAAAGACGCAGTTAATGTGTTCAAGATAATCCGAAGTTGATTTTTAATTGAATATTCCTGTGACAGGATAAGTTCATTAGGGATAAGAGGTCTGCTACTGCGGAGTGCGGAGTTCGTGACAGCCGGACTGATGGGCACAAATTAACTATAATTGGGTGACACGTTTCGATAATGGGTTTCCAGGATTTAAAGGACGTCAAATGGAAACTATTACACTGTAATATATCCTAACCAAATAAAACCATGTGGCAAACTTGATGGTTGTATTTTGAGACTTTGACGCATTAAGAAAAACAAGGAAATTTCACATGGCTATAAGTACCTACCTAGTCGAGTAGTACTAAAAGTAAAAATCCAGTGCAGTTCAACCTTCACGCACACTATCTCAACCAATAGGAGCCTTGAAAAGTAAGTACATAATCAAAGCAACCAATGCGCACAGCTTGAGCGCGACTCTTCGTAGGTACTGTATGTAGATAAGGTTTCATTCTATCTCATTCTCTCGCAGGCTAAATCCTATAGATGTACGTGATTGCCTCTTTTTAGTGTCACTCGTTTCCATTTGATCGGGTTTCAAATCACAACGGTGCTAAAGAAATTTAATTTCATAAATAAAGTAAATACATTCAGAAGGAGAAGTCCGACCGTTTTGCATCTCGTCTGACTGCAATTTTGTTTGCACGTTCCATTTCCGGTTCAAGGTGGTGTCCGTTTTAATGTTTCAGTAAAGATTCTTTTTTTGAAATGTGAAATCTTCGCGTGACTTTCTAACTCGCATTTTCTCAATGTCAATACTAACCTGTCTCAAGAATGTTTGAAAAAAGAAAATTAGCATTGAGATAGTGGCGTTTCATTGGAAAAATTGTTTAATACCTTGATCGAAAAAAAATGGTACATTAAATATATCGATCATGGAAATTTGAAATGCTGTAAAGCACAAAATATTAATTGTATTGGAAGGCGAAAAGAAGGTTTTTTTTTTAATAAATTTCTTGTCTCCTGTTTTTGTATACCTGTAATTTTATTTTTTTATAAAATAACACTGAACAAATTATTCAGAATACCCACTTAACATTTTTTGGAAATATAGCAGCATTTAATTTTTCAGATAATTAGATGTACGTTGTAAAAGATGCCCTTATTTGCCCAGAAATATTTGGACGACGCAGATCGTAAGAGAATGAAAAAACCGAGAGAAATTAATTCATTTTTGGCGTAATTGTCCTTTACAGCAATGCAAATTTCCGCTATTGACATGGTTTATAATTAATTAGATAAGTGTTTAACTACTGGCAAATCTTATGATTTCAAAGGAAATTCAGGATATCGAAGAAAAAATTAATTTTTGTTCATATTACAGATTATTTGTGATGTAACATTATAATTTAAAATAAAACAATAACTTTGTAAACACCACTTTTATTTTATATACTTTATGCCAATTTTTATACAACAGTCCACCTCATAATAATAATATAACAACTAATAATATTCAACCTTCCCAATGGCGTAGAATCTTGTATAATCAATAATTTTTCTCAAAAAAGCATTAAAAATCTCCCATCAGATATCAAACCAGCATTTTAAACTAATAATAGTATAGATAAGGTTTTGATGAACGGTAAGGACAAGGAAGATAGTCTATAGATCTCACTCTGGAATTTATTCACTCCAATGCAGTGATTGTCCCGCTTATTATGTAGGCAAAACGGCACGAAATATAAACACCTGTGTCAAAGAATATCGTAGATATTTACACAGCACTGGATTTTCGGAGTTCGCAAACCACTTGATCGAAACAGACCATAAATTTGATAAAAACTCAGGCGTCACCCTTATTCACAAAAACATGATAGTTATCAGGTTGGATAGACTAGAACTAAGGAAAAAACACTAATAGTAAGGTAATTAATAACAAAATAAATTTAAATAATAGTCCAATACTAAAATTGTTTCCTATTGACAAAGAAAGCTCCCGTTCCCTTCCCGATTCTCCATCTACACTTACGCCTTCTTCCTCCTTCACTTAAGGAGTCCAGCCCAATTTGTTGAATCATATATTTTTTCTATAAAACATTCAAAAAAAGATATTGAAACACCTAGACTTTAAATCCTTTCGAACTTCAGAAAACCTAAAAGACTCATTAACATTCCATAATTTATCATCTTTAGAAGATAGAAGAAATATAACCGACCAAAAATTTTTATTCAAAATCATTAACAACGTTGTTGACAACAACTATCTTCTAGAACACATTAATTTCCACTGTCCAATAAGAAACACAAGATCAAACCAACTATTCCACATCCCACACTCAAAAACAAATTACACACATCATTCATTTCTCCGCAGGACGTGCACAAAATACAATGATATCTATTTCGACGCTGATATTTTCCATTTGTCCTCAGGCCAATTTATTAAATCCATAATAGAAAAAATTAAAACAAATTGCTAATTAGTCTAATTACGAACTCTCCACCCCTACTGCATGTTATTTTTTATTTTTTTTCATTCTCATTATGTTGGTTTTCCTTCTTTTTATTTTAATAATAATATTTGGATGATTTATATATATCCCATTTGCTTTAATTTGTGTGTGTGTGTTTTTTTTTTCATTTCTGTTGTATATATATTTTTTTTTCTTTCTTTTTTTCTACCACTTTATGTTTTCTTTAATGTTTTAATCTATGTTTTTATATAAATTTAAACGGAAACTTCGCTGGTTAATGCAATCATGCAATATGTTACTTTCTTATTAAAACATGTATAACTGTTAAAAAATAAAAAGTAAGTTAATGTTAGTATTATACTGCCCTGAAGAAGCTACGGTTGTAGCGAAACCTGGTCGGCGGTAGTATATAAAATAAAAGTGGAGTTAGCGAAGTTATTGTTTTATTTTTAAAAATATTTAATTCATTACATACTTATTTTTACACACAAAAAGTAACATAAAGACGTGATTGTTACAAATCCCCAGAGTTAAAGATAGAACTGAAGCCAAATTACAATCTACGTTCAAAAGAGTACCAACACAATTATAACGTGAATTCGACAAACATTAAAAATTCAGTAGCAGACAGGTCCTTCAAGTCCTTACCAAGGAAAACATCACATTGAAGGTGCTTGAGGAAGTTCTTACACAATGATTAAAGAAATTCGAAGCTCGGTTATGTGGAGCCCAAAGTGTTCACGCTTAGAGTCCGTACTAAATTATTTACGTGGTACAATTTCGAGGACAGGTTGAAGGAATTGAAGATTATAATTTAACAGAATTCAGACCAAACTCAAAACTCATCATAAAGTCATACCCATAAATAAATAATATTGTTGAAAAGCTATTTCTAAAGCTAGCGCATACTAACTTCCTAAATATAATGTTTTATATTTAAAGCATTGTTAAAAAGTGGATTAAACCTTTTTACGGTTTGGCAGATTAGCCCACAAATCTAAAAATTTTCACAGTATATTCTGATTTTGTTTAAAGTTTTCCAAGGGTTATCAAATTGTGATTTTCTAAGGTGTTGGCGTTCTTGAGGTAAAATTCCACGTTATTATTTACTAAAATATAATACAGAAGTCTTTTCCACATTTCCCCAAATTTCTATACAGTAAGGAATGGACATTTAGAGCCATCGTAAGACAGGGGTAGATCCCCTCGAAATGTGGTGCTAGAGAAAAATGAATTCCACGGACAGCCAGACGTGTAAATGTATCCATTTTGGAAGAGCTAGGCATCTATAATAGACTCTGAACTCTGTTTAAACGAATTTAAAAATAATTTGGACTAGTTTCTCGCCAAACTGAGGACTCCATCTAGAAGAAACTCAAAGTCACGAGCAGAGTGGAAGGCAGAAGAAGCAGAGGAAGGACACCAATGCGCAGTTGGGACCATTTTGACCAAATATCATTTGGAGGAGTGAGAAGCCTTGTCCACCGTGGATTGCTGTCACTGTCTTGTTATAACCCCTGAATATTGAGTGATAGGGTCAACTGCACACAACTCAGGCAGATTATTCCCAAACAAAATCGCCAAAACTGAGGTTTCATATTACTCTGTTTTCACCTCCGAAACTGAACCGTCACGTTAAAACGATCTGGCGCCAATATTAGCTTTATCTACATTAGAATCATTTATCAATGTGACATTCAATCTTAACTCAAGATAACTTCTTCTGAGATATTTATAACAATTAGAGTCTTTGTGAATCCATCAAATCAACATCAAAATTTATAACCTATAAACTCTTTGATACAATAAACTTTTTATTCATTTTTAATTTTATGAGTAAAATATCAAATTATAATATTTAATTAAATGAAGACAATATTAGCGAAACGTGGAAAATGTGGAGACAGAAAAATCAGAAAAAGATATTGGCACCTCTGGGATTCGAACCCAGGACCCTTGGCTTACATGGCAAGTGCTCTACCAACTGAGCTAAGGCGTCGATATCAAATTCGGCCACTTTTAACTGTATCATCCTTCGACTAAGAACTACCAACATTATCTTCATTTTCTTAACGAACATATTATTGGCTGCTATCTTTATATATGATTGCAAGATTTTCTGAGTTACAGTCAATTAAACTTTATATTCTTTAAACATATTTTGATTTTTATTTCATTTTTTTTTTTTTTTACAGTGAATTCCGCACAAGAATCTCAACTGCTCCCGTCTGGAGCCAGTGAGACAATGGCATCCCCAATTGGGGTATGTTGTGAGGCTGAAGGTAGTGGGGAGGGGAAGGAGGTGGGGAAGAGGAAGGTTGGGAAGTACCTGGCTATTCAGATCTGGTCACTAAACACGGCTAAAGCCATTTTCAAGCAACGTTTCAATTCTGAATGGTGGTCTTACATCAGGGCGATACTAATAGTATCTTCCACTCTGGAACATGCCGCAAATATACTATATATTATTTTGAATGAATTAATTGTGAAATAACACAAATTAATCAAATAAAATTTATTTGCGCATGCCGGGTTCGAACCCGCGACCTCCGGATTGTGAATCAAGAGTTTTACCCACTGGACTACGGAGGTCGTCAAAATATAATGGTTGACATCTTTATTTCATACTTAATATACTAATCTGTATACAACTATTTTTATTTAACCATTTCAACTATTAAATTACTCGAAAAATGCTATAAATCGGCAGTTTGTAAAACAAAAACAACAATTTTTTAAATACATAGGTACGAGTATATTGTAATAAGTAAGTATATTAATAAGAAAAAATATACAGGTTTCATATTATTTCACTGCATAGTCTGTACAGAAGAAATAAATGTGTGCATGCTGAACAATTAAACAGATCAAACAGAGGATAAAAAAAACAGTTTCACTTTTAATTAACGCCATCGATATTTCGAATTGCTAAAATACACTGCGATTGTTATTCCCGAAGCCATATTGGTTTTGTTCATCGAATTAGGGGTGCAGGAGTGATCAGGGGTGGTGAAAGGTAGCAGAGGGTGAGGGGGGGGGGGGAGGAGAAGTTCCCAGAAGGGTGGCGGAGGGTAGTAGTGGCATGGTGGCAACTCTATATATAACACTGTTTCAGGGATGACGACTGAAATAATGAAAGGATTCGAAAGGTTATTGGGTTTTGTGAGTGTTTGTGTGAAATGAAGAACTTGTGGGTAGTACCTAGGCACAGCAGCCAACAGCCATAAAAATATTATTATAGAATGGCAACACTGACATTCCAGCGCATTCTACCGGTCGCTGTCAGATTAGAAATTTATCGAAGATCATTCTTGATTATTCGTCGGTCCCGGCTGCTGTGTGCGAAGGTTACAATCTTCATAGTTCTACCCGCGGTTTAAATTTTATTGTCGTAATGTAATTTACCGAATCTTAAATATATCTGGAGCAGATAAGAATTCGACTTGTTATTTGAAAATAAACCCGTGACATTCTGATACTCGTGACATTCTGGCACCGAGGACTTGTCAACAAACTGCATTCTTACGGACTTCCCGCATCCTTATGTATGTGGATTGCCGACTTCTTGAGGGAGAGGTCGATTCAGACGGTAGTCGATGGTTTCACTTCTTCCTCACACTCGATAAATGCTGGCGTCCCGCAGGGATCGGTTCTGTCTCCGACTTTGTTTTTGTTGCACATCAACGACCTTTTGTCATGTGCACCAATTCACTGTTACGCGGATGACAGTACAGTTCATGATAGCTTTTTGTTTGACAAGCCCCCAAAGGGCTCACAAACTCCAACAGCTCGTAGGGCTTTGAAGCAAAGAATGGACGGTTACCTCGAGAGTGTTTTCTCTTGGGGTAAAAATAATCTCGTTGAATTTAATGTTTCAAAGACCCAATCTTGTCTGATTACGTCTAAAAGGGATCGAAATGAAAATCTAGTCTCTTTCAACGGAAGCAATCTTCCGAACAGGCCCTCCATTGATATGCTTGGTGTAACCCTAAGTGACCAGCTCAGGTATGGGGGCTCCATCGAAGCCAGAGTAAAGTTAGCCTCCCAAAAACTGGGCGTACTGTACAGGGCCCGCAGATACTTTAATAGTACACAACTGCTAACCTTGTACAAATCACAAGTACGCCCCACGGTTGAATTTGGCAGCCATCTCTGGTCTGGAGCTCCAAAATACCTGAAAAATACCCTCGACTCTGTGCAGAAACGGGCGGTCCGTTTGATAGATTCTCCCATCTTAACAGACGGATTGCAATCTTTAGAGCACAGGCGTCGGGTGGGAATGCTATCCTTGTTCTACCGGTATTACAATGGAAGATGCTCTGAAGAACTAGCATCATTGATCCCTTCGGCACCGGTGCATAGTCGGGAAACACGCCAAACGCGTGCCCAACATTTGTACACGGTTGACATTTGTCACATGAGAACGGGTCGTTTCTTCGACTCGTTCTTGTGTTCAACAGCTCAGCTGTGGAATGATTTGCCGGCCTCTGTGTTTCCTCCTTCCTACAACATGGGTCTCTTCAAGACCAATGTTCATTCCTTCCTCTCCTCAAAAAGACTCTCCACACAGCATCCCAGATGATATAGGCCCTGAGGGAAATTATTTTCCTCAGGGCCTCCTGTGTGGAGTTAATGTAAAAAAAAAAAAAAAAAATACTCATAAAGGTTTGGCATGGGAGCATACAATCTCTCATATACCCTTTATAAATGGTGACCCCGACGTGATAGTACATGTGGGTAGTACCTAGGCACAGCAGCCAACAGCCATAAACTCAAAAAAGTATTTAAAAAAAATGTATTATCAGGTAGAACAACGATGGTCCATTCCGAATACAAGTTTTATTGTTTTTTGTTATCAAAAGAGGAAGGTCACTGTCAGGGCAACGCCGGGGTTAGTTATATAATAAATATTAGCTAGTATTATAATAAACTATATTAAAGAAATATATTAGCTCAACGCTTGTCATCTTTGGGTATTTTGTGTGCAGGGTATTTTTAGGAAAGGAAAGAGAGGAAGTTCTGGAAAGGAAAAATGTCTGAGGGATGGATCACTTAGCTGATCAGAGACTCATATTGGGTGACCCGACCATTGAAAAAAATATTTTTTTTGTGCACTATTTACCAATTTCAAATTTGTGCACTGATTACCTTAATAATAAGTTTGTATGGATATCAAACGAATTTATTTACAGCGTTGATTTTTTGTACTTACAGTAGATAAAGCAGTTTTTTCCTTGACACATTTGAATTATATATTGTAGAATATTTTCGTTATTTATTTTTGGGGTGTTGTGCTGTGTTGCGCTACCTCCTTCTTTCTTCGGGAAAGATGTATAATGATGGACACTGTAACGCTGTCCGAAACGTTGGCTAAAGGAGGAGGTAGAGCAACACGGTATAACACCCCAAAAATAAATAATGAAAATACTTTTGGCCGTGAAAATCTAAAGTCATTTGTGAAATACTTTTGATATTCGGCGGTGCATCCTGTCTGCCCACCCCTTCAGGACACTTATTTATATTTTGTGTACCGTATTTTCCGTGCGTATTGTATATAAGAATGCCGAGGGGCCAACTACCGGGAGATCAACTGCCATGGAAACCTCAGATTGGTCGGTCGAAAATTTTGTCGAACGGACGTTTGTCTTTTTCGGTGACCCGACAATTCGTCCTGCGAAAATTCATCCGGCGACAGTTCATCCTGCGACAGTTCTTCCTGCCGACAGTTCATCCTGCCGACAGTTCATCCTGCCGACAGTTCATCCCGCCGACAATTCATCCGGCGACAATTCATCCTGCCTGATCATTTAGAAGATTTTTATTAAGTAAGTATGCAAAGAGGATATACGGCCGTACAACCAAAATCGATATACTTATATCTGAAGGCATCTTGAGTGGAAATCCGCTGTAAAAATATTTTTACTAACAATAATTTCGACTCTCCGAAGAAGCATGCGTGAATAACAAAATACGACATACTTATACGTGCAGTCGGCTTAGCAAAGAACGGTAAAGATTCCTACTTGCATCTTATATAACTTTTTTATCTAAAATTAACACCATCTTTTTAGGGTGAATTGACTGATTTAAAAAAAAAACACAAGAGTCCCAACCGTCTCGAGTCAGTGAGTGCCAATGGCATCCCCAATTTTGGTATGGTGTGATGCTGAAAGTAATGGCGAGGGGAAGAGATGTGGAAAACGTATCTTCCTGGCTATTCAGATCTAGTCACCAAACACGGCTAGGTTAGGTTAGGTTAGGTTAGGTTAGGTTAGGTTGTACGGTCGTATATCCTCTTTGCATACTTACTTGAAAAAAAAATCTTCCAAATGATCAGGCAGGATGAATTGTCGCCGGATGAATTGTCGGCGGGATGAACTGTCGGCAGGATGAACTGTCGGCCGGATGAACTGTCGCAGGATGAACTGTCGCCGGATGAATTGTCGCAGGATGAACTGTCATGGAACCATTTTTTTCATGTTTTCATTAAAAGTTGATGATATTATCTTCTTCAAATGACTAAATGTAGCAATGAGGTTTATAAAACTCTATAAATTACTAGCTGACCCGACAAACGTTGTTCAACCATATAAATTATTTCTAGTGAATATTTTGGTTGTTAAATAAAAAATAACGAATGTATTGTAAGTGTGTGGGAATGAGATCTATGACAGAAAGAGGAATGGAGCGCCGTAGATGATGACCGCCGATAAAAACAAAAAAAACACCTACTCAAGTAGGAAAATGAAATAAAGATAATCAATATGAATTTCGAAGAGCAATTGAGTGTACGATATTTTTTTACAGTCCGTCTTTAGCCAATACAAATAAGCTCGATGGTTTGCCCACCCGAGAACATGATGCCGAATGAAATATCAAAATGACGCGATGCTTCTCGTGAATGTCTTGCGCATGTGCAGATGAAAGTTCGATGATACGGTCGTAGCGCCATCTGTCATTCAACAACATAAATAATTTCGTTCTGCTTGAAATACGAAAGACGGTTAAATTTGTTAATACAAAAATACTAAAATCGCGTTTAAAAAATGGGAGGGTAGGGGTAGGCGGATTAAAATTGAGGTTTATAGGTATTTTTTGACGCCAAATAATAAAAAAAATTAGTCAAAAAAACAGATTTTTTTTTCATGGTAGGGACACCCTAGCAGTATGAAATATACTTTAAAACCTATTCTCATACTTACCAAATAATAAACATAAAAAAATTATAAAAATTGGTAAAGCCATTTCGAAGGAGTGCGACCACAAACACAGTAACATGCGATTTTTATATGTAAGATTATTCCTAACAAAATTTTAAATCAAATTATTAGCATAATATCATATTGCAAAAGAATCATCAGCACTCAGCATTGATACTTTAGTTGGTTGTTGACACTCAGTTTAAAATGAACCAATGAGGAAAATATTTGCAGGTCACTTTTCTTAAACATTATTTCCAAAGACCCACAAGTCGCATAGCATAGGAATTCTCATTTTCCGCGACAGAAAATACCGAAAATTCCAGAATATTCGACACTTTGTTCTGCCCAAAAAATGAGGATACGAGCTAAACCAGACGTTTATGGACAGATCTCAAGTTTTAGGGCTTCGGAAATAAATTCGGTATTTTATTGAAAATTGAGATTACGGAGAAAATTCTTACAAATCGAATTCCGTTTCTCATTTATTATGTATTTAGCGGAAAACGCTTCAGTCAAGGTCCAGTCCTTGTTACATTACTGAAAAAATATGTTTTGGAATTCATTATTATGGCGGACACTATTTTTGAAAGAGAGGCAACATTATAAGAGGAACATAAAAGAGTATTTATTTCTCTGATGTTTCATGAATTTATTTTGTGTCTATGTTTTTTATGTTTCTATCGTTTATACTTATAATTCTATTAGATTTGATTATATGTACAACCTGGCTTCTTACGGTTACCAATGTATTGATATTTTTGTGTTTTATGTAAATTTTAGTATTATATACTTAATCTTTTGTTTTGTAAAATGTTTGGACTCATACTACTTTATTATATATTTTATTTTTCTAATTTTTTATTATGCTGTTTAATCAGAGGTAATATCAAAACAAGGAAATCCATAATTGGTTTTATTTTGGTTATACAAAAAAGTACAAACTGGAAAAATGTAAACTGTCGATTTCCCGAAAATAAATAAATTATGTTAAGAAAGTAGCGAATTTGAATTTATTTATTTATTTATTTTAAGAATATTTTACATTGTTTAGTTTTTTGTGTTATTTCATCCGCCATGCTAGGGTTATCCCAGTGTTATGGCGGGTGAAGTTTACAGATTGGAAATCATACATGTAAAGGGTGATAAATTAAATTATAAGTTAGATGCGATTTTTTAACAGAGCGGACGTTCTCCAAAAGGATATCAGAACACTTTCGTGCCTGTTAACTTGGCCACCCTGACAAATCGGCAATCGCTGAGCACTTAATCGAAACCGGCCATTACTTTGGATTTTTCCCTGAGGTCCTGGGAAGACCCAAAACTCATAGAGCACGCCTGATAACGGAGGCAATTGAAATTCACAATAATCCTATAAATATTAATAGAGACGACGGAGCTAAGCTCAATAGTTCTTGGTATCCGGTAATTGACGGTTACATCAAGGCTAAACGCAAAAAAACATGTTGAAGTATATCGTAGCGCTAGCTCGTAGAGGAGTGGAGCTGGCGACACGGTATCGTTCCTAAGTAGATAAGTACAAACATCACCCCTAACTCTTACACATCTGCCATGATGATGGACACTGCAACGCTATCCGAAACACGGCATAATACCCCAAAAACTAATAACAAAAATAAGTTATACAAATTAAATGAATTTGCTAAATTTTATAATAATAATGGTTATTTAAATATAATATGTAAGTAATAGTAATTAAATGATTTGTTAAATTTAGGAACATCGTTTCTAGTTGTAAGCATCCATTGTTATAAATGTTTTTTAAAGGTGTGGGGTTGGGTTTCGATTATTAAGTTCTCAGGGAGAGGTTAAATATTTTAGGAGCTGGGTACATGAAATGTCTTTGAGCTGACGTGTTATGTAGTTTAGGCACATTGTAGTGTCGGTTGATTTTCTAAGCGTATAAATATACTTACATGGTTTATGTTACATGGCTTGGTTTCTGATTAAACTGATCGACTGTTCGGTGAGCATGCTTTCGTAGTGTCCCGGACCTAAAAGCCTGGAATGGACCGCACCATGAGTTAAGAATAAACACAGACTTGACGGAATTTAGAGCTAAACTTAAAACTCACCTTTTCAGATAGTCGTATTAATACCATATAGTAACTAATTGTGTAAAAATATAAGCTAATTCTTATTCGTAGGTTTTCGTAAAGGTCATTTCATGGAAATTCTTCAGTCCTAAAGAGTCCTAAATCCTCCAGTCTTTCAAAATAAATATTAACTCAACTTTGCCATTCATTTTCTTATAAATGTAATACCAACAGTAATGGGGGAGGCAAATGAATCATGTAAATTGCAGTGTTCTAAATATAATGTCCTCCTTGTGCAAAGTCGTATCTTCCCAAGCATAAACTTTCTAATAAAGTGTGTTTATCGGAATTGACCTGCTGGTAAGTATGTTTCTGTATCTATTTGTAAATAATAAAGTAAGATAGAGCCTAAGAACTCTTAATAAATTGTACACCGCCCTTGATTTATATTGACCATAACGAAGATCGCTGTAGTGACAATAATAATGCAAAACGCATTATTTGTATTTAAATGTAATGTTATTTGAATTATTTTTATTATTACATACAGGTGCCGAAAGTTTGGTGGTTAAAAAAATATGATAAAATTAATGTGACGTAAATAGCATAAAAATTGATATATTTTGTGTAACAAACAACCCGTGTGATATTCGTACCCATTCTCCCCCAAGAACACAAATTTTACTCGGGTCAATATCAGAGAAATCGTGATTAAAAATACAGGTATTAATATAATCCCTTTACCGGTATGACATATGGTCGGTATGTCAGTATTTTTTAGCAATGGTATCACTGAACATATCTCGCCAGGGCTCCTATCAGAGAGCAACTTGACGGACGTAAATCTCGCTCATAGCGGGCATAAAAAGCAACTGATGTACTGGCCCATATTCTCTCAGATTCCAACTCTCAACTAACCGCACACGTGTTCAGTTGTGCGTCCAATGGGAGAAAGGCAATTCCAAAACTAAAATAATAAAAAAAAAACTTCCAGCCAACTGGGGCGCCGCACATTGTTCAAACGTCACAAGCGGGGCGGACATTTTTCATCACAATTATTACAAAGGAGAAGTTTTGGCCAACGTGTAGGGAGCAGTAAAAAGCACAGTGGTTTAGCTTATATTGTGATGTAAGCGAAGAGGATGCGACGTAACGTTGGAATGGTTTCACAAAACATCCAAAAGAAGATAATTTCCTTTGTCTGAACGAGTGTCTAATTTCTACTCGTAATAAGATTTCCCATCGGCAAACAGTAAAAAAATAGTTTAGTTGGGTGAAAATAAATTAAATTATATGGAAAAAAAGACGCTCTGGGTATTCATAATTCATTCACTACGTCCGGTTAAAACAGTAGGTAGGTTAACGGTACTAGCTAATCATCATCATCATCACTATTGGCTCTAAAACCCCTGGTGGGTCTTGGCCTCCTCAAGAGTCTTCCTCCTCTCATCTCGGTTTTGTGCCAGCTCTCTCCAGTTTAGAAGCTCCAAGATAGATATGCCTTTGAGGACGTTGTTTCTCCATCTTAATCTTGGTCTTCCCAGGCTCCTTCGCCCCATTGGTCTTGAGTTCAGCAGGGACTTTGGTGCTTGATGCTCGGTCATTCTCTCCATATGACCCAGCCACCGAAGTCTTCCCAGTTATATAAATTACTAGCTAATATCTGAGTGTTAATGGAAAGGGCAAAATATAAAGTATGGGTGACTAGTGACTCCTAGTGACTAGTGACCCCATTTAGGGTGAAATGTAAATGATTTTTATTTTCAAATTAAACGAATAATATGGCGATTTTTTATTTATCACAGTTTACGGAAATGTCAAAGCTATATGGCTTATATGATAAATACGACGTTTCGAGTTAAAAAAAATTCACTAACAAAAAAAATTCGGACAGAAAAACCTGTGCAAGTTTTATGACGTTAGCTAGAAAAAAGGTTTCTGATGTAAAATATAGAAATAAATATAACAGCACTATCTTAGGCTAATAAGTTCGTGAACCTTTAAATAATAGTAAAAAAACTTTTTTTTTCGACTGCCTCTTCATTATTTCTATTAGAGAATTGTCCTTTGAGAAACCTCTACAGTTCTCATACATCAGCAAGTGACACTAAATATTTAATATGCGCGGCACAATGGTAAGTACCACCAGAATTTAAAAAACGTTTGTTACCATTCGTAACAAGTTATTAATTTAATTTAAGAAAATACCATGTACGTTTGTTCATGATTTCTTCCACAATCATGTTTTAGCGTACAATTTATTTACAAAAAAAATTGACGCATTTGTATTCATTGAAAGAAGGGTGTAAGCAGTGTTTTTTTATAAGTTTCAACTTCGATTCATCGAACCATCATCATCGAATCTCACCAGGGGGCCAAGTCTCTATCTTTTATTGTTTACTAACAGCCTGTTACTTAACATTAATTACGTCACAAACACGTATTTTGACCTTAACGCATAGCGTTAAGGTCAAAATAGAACACTAACTGATGGTCAATTTGGTATCAAAAACTTGGCAAACAACTTGCTGAAACTATTCCAAAGATATTCGAAAAACTATTACAACCATTTCGACACATTATGTTTCAACACCATAGTTGTGCATTTTTTACATTCATTTGTAATTAATTGTCAGTATATCGAGCAATGTTCCTCTGCAAACCTACTATATATTACGCCGTTGCTAGTAATAAGGCATTTATACGGAAGGTGTTGGTCGAACCCACAATCTTAATTGTTCGAAAGGGACAAAAAATATTATCATAGCAACATAAGATTCCTCAAAACCAACGAGATTAATATGAATGATTATTGATGGTTTAACCAGACATTTTTAAAAATTATTAAATACATAATTTAAAAAAAAAACTACACGATCACGGTTGAGATCATTGATCGCAGGGCAAATAAAGCATTGTTTTAGTTTATGTTGGAAACTTGACGACAGCATGGCATTTTTGGATTGCCCTGTAAAGTTAGGGTTAGGGCCGGACTGCTGCTTTATTCTGGAAATAAGGGCTGAACGAGAGGTGATATTATTCCAATTGACCCTTGGCTGAATCATTTCTCCAGTGAATTTTTCATGAAAAATCTGACTTTCTTTTGTAAATTTTCTAAATCATTTTTTTTTGCTTCTTGGTACACTGTATTATGAGTGTAGATATTGCTTATAGATTTCGAAAACTATCGTATTGTGTAGTTTTCTAGCACAGGAGCCTAAAAGATTCGGAATTGTGTGAATGTGGACGATTCAAACAACAAAATACATAATAGAAGAATGTCCCCCTTCACCAGTTCTCCGGAGGCACTTCTGTACTACACAAGTGACTCCAGATGCCATTGATTGACTGAATAATACAAGCATCTCACTTAGACCTCCACCATACGAAAAAGAAGAACAAAGAACTGAATAATTTATTTTTATTTATTTATTTATTTATCTATATAAGGTATGTTTGCATTACATTATTCGATGCCTGTCTCACTAGGGTATACCTGTGTTGAGACAGGCGTAGAGGTACATAAATGAGTATCATACATAAGAATATTTAATTATAACTAAGAATATTTAAGGTAAGATACATACTGATTTATACAATTCAAACAGAAAGATGATTTAAATTGAGGTTTAATACCATAAAGAGAGCAATAGAGCATAATATGACCACATTGTTTATAATGGACATACGTAACTAAGAAATTTCAATTTGAAAATCTTTATTTTATTTTATTTTATTTTTATTTATTTGGGAGACCAACAGTTTACATTAAGAGCGTTTAACCAGCCAGCGGACGAAAATCCACATTTCGTCGAAAGTTGTTCTTCCGATCGTGCAGGGCGGTTACAATGAGAAAGATTAATTATTCTCCGTACCAGCTTTTTAAAATTATAACTCAATATCGAATTTATTTCAATCCAGATTAGCTTTAATTTATACCTTCATCCAAAAAATGCTGAAAGGCGTAATGATAAAACTATTAAAATAGTGTACTTTTTGTAGTTATTTTTTGATTATAAGTATTTATCATTTTTCAATAATGTCTAAATTTAATAAGATTGTTAAAAAAATCTGAAATATATTAGTTTGTAAGTGCGCAAATAAATACACAAATGGACCAATTTTCGTCAAGAAACACATGTACGTACATATTTTTTAATGATTTTATTGAAACTAAAATTAAAATTCTAATACATAACTCTGCTAGATAATGTATTGATTTATTTTACTGCATGATTACATTATTTGAAATGGGTGTGGTATAATACAAAAACTTTTTTGAAAATTTAACAAATCTGCCAACGACCTATGGAATAACCTTATTATACTAAAAATTAAAAAAATTCTAAAAATTTATTACATACGAATGCTAGATAAAAGAACAATCTTTCGAAATCCATTTATAATTTTTTGTGGAAAAGAGTCAATACGTCTAAAAACTTTTTTGAAAATGACGTATTTCCGGCTTTCTCTGGTAATGTCCTCTTAACAACAAAGTATATAATAATTGAGTACAATAATTGAACCATTTACAGGTTTCCACATGGGTATTGTATACAAGTGTGTAGTGATTCTAGAGATATTTACTAATAAAAAATTACATTTCAAGAGACGAGTTATTTAAGTGGGGATAGGAAAGGGGTAGGATGGGGGGGGATCGGTTAATTTGAGGTATAGTAATAAAAATATGCGTGACAAAAAATTAAAAGAGAGAGAAAAAAAAGGAAGTTTATAGAGTGGTGGTTGTATTAGAGGGTATCTATAAGTATTGTTATTGTAGAGTATCGAGAGAGTGTCTGTGTGATTTTAAGGAGTGTGGTGCAGAGTTAAAAATGTCACATTGTGTATAGTGTGTGTTGAAAGTGTTGGATGCACGATAGATTAAGGAGTTCTGTTTAGAATTAGTGTTGCACCGAGGGAGGCTAAGAATCGTGTCTGATCTTGTTTGTCTGTTTGGAACTCGTATCTGTATTCGTTCTAGGAGTTCTGAACAATCTACGACGGATCTGGCTATTTTTTGAAGAAAAAGTACATTGGCCGAGTTTCTAATGGTAGTATATTGAAAGATCTTTATGCCGAACTAAAATATCCAGACGACAGCTAAACAGAATGAAAAAAGAAATGCGGAAATTGAACCTGATACCTCTCAACTCAAGTTAAATTCGTACACCACTACGCTAGATCAAATTAATGGTATAATTTTCAGTATAATCGACAAATGGTTGAAGATAATATACTAATCAGTAAGTTCAATGAGATTTCGCATTGGGTTCAGTGACAATTAATGTAAAATACAAATGAAAATCGAAATTCATTAATGCATTTATTGAAACTCATCGTGCCGTTTAGAAACTGTGTTTATTTCATTAATGTAGCGCGTTGTATCAATATTTTAAGTGCTTCAACAGTCATTATATAAAAACAATTTGCGGTCAGGAATTTTCCAACTATAACCTCACTTTAATACCACCGCCGCTCGGTCACGTTGCAAAAAGACACAGCGATAGTTTCAGTGTGAGGCAGAATAAGTAGTGAAACTCTGGGCGGCATATTAGGGCCGTTGGGCGGCAGTGTGGGGCGGGTGGTGTGGTGGGCGGCATTGTAAGGCGGGGGCGGCGCAGAGGCCAGATGTCGCAGCGCAGGACCGCGGTCAAAAGAGGGAGGCATGCGAAATGGGAGCCTTTTATTACAAGGGGGTTGGTGCAGAAAAAACACTATGTGAACATTTTTAATAAAAATTGTAATTCGCCTTTTCTTAAAGATGATATATTAAACTAATGTCTTTAATACCTATTTAAACTTACTTATAATTAGGTTTGTTTGTATTATTGGTAGTTATGTAAGTTTGATCGACGGAAAGGAGAAAACATTGGTGGTCAAAAGATATCAAATCTCTGATACGCCGATGACACCACCCTTATCACTCGTTCTGAAGAAGAAATGAACCGCATCCTTGTTAAATTGGAGGAAGAAAACCGTAATCTGGGCTACTGACCTTCTTTAGTCAATTCCTCATGGCTGAGGATCGTGAACCCTACTGACCACTATTATACACTGATCAACAAGGCCAAAACAAAACTAATGACGATCGACAGGGCAAACACCTTTGTAAGAACAGATAAGGTCTCACAGACTTAGGTTACGACTTTATATACTCGTCTATAAGAGACGAAGGAGGTGGTGAAACAGAAGTGAAAAGAAGAATTCGCGTGACAAAATACGCCATGAATAAAATTCAAAAGATATGGAGTGACAGAGGCATAGAGAAGTCCACCAAGATGAGACCTGTCCGGGCGTTGATCTTTCCCCATATTTCTGTACGGTGTGGAAACATGGACACTTAGTGACAGCCAGTGCTGGATAAAAATGCTCAGGATTCCATGGACGGCCAGACGCACAAATGTGTCCATTCTGGTAGAGCTAGGCATCCACAATATAGGCTTTCAACTATCTGCCTACAACATATTTTAACAAGATATGGATGCATTGCTCGCCAAACTAAGGACGCCAACTTGGAGAAACTCATATTCACTGGCAAAAGAAGCAGAGGAAGGTCACCAAAGCGTTGAAGTGACCAAATATCTTTGGTGTCCGAAGCGGCAAAGGACCGCGAGGAGTGGAGAAGCCTTGTCCACAGTGGAAATTGAAGTAGGGATCACGATCCTCAGCAACGAGGAACTGACTTGAGAAGAAGTTTGATAGATAGACAGAGGGACTAAAATGATGTTGTGTGGAGCGTCTTTTAAGGAAAAGGAAGGATAGGAATTTCTGGGAAGGAAAACGGAATGAGAGCTGGGTAGGAAACTGGGGATCAGTGTGTCCAAGAGTGACGGACATATAAATTTGTCCTTCTCACTACCATGCAAGGCAATGTTCCGAGAGAGTCTTGCTGGAGAGTTCAAAGATTTTCCTCAACCATTCTCCCTCGTTCCGGTCTTTCATGCAGTTTGACGCGATCCAGACAAACCTCACTTCGTGAACCCGGGCACCCCTGTTAAGTCACCAAACTAAGCAAACCACTTGGGGTGGCCTATAGTAGAGGTGTTGGTTATCCAACAAATGCAATAAATTTTTGCCTGGGCGGTGGTACCCATACCCGCCATATTTATCAACGGTTTATCAAACAGAATACAAGCAAGCTTTAAAACAGCATAGAGTAAAATATTTTCATGCATTTTAACCGTACCTACAAACCAGTGGCGTTTTTGATCAGGGTAGGCAGTAGAAAAACCGCCGAATTGATTAAAATAAAAAAAATACTACAAATAACTCCCTTCGTACAAGTTTTTGCTAAGTGTGCTTGCAGCTGGTAAGACAACTAGTTGATAACCTCATAGAAGCAAATTCAAAACGGCAGTTCTACTGTATGCAATGTGCATTTAGTAAACATTGATATTATATCTTGTATGAAGTTAGCAGAAATAATTCCTAGGCCGCATTTTAGTGAGGCAGTCGGAGGGCGCGCGTGTGGTTTCTAGTTACAATTTATGCCACGTTTGTAGTACGCCGTTCGATGTGGCGCTCGCGTAGTTTCGGTTGCTCAACTTTTTCGCGCCTATTTTTGAAAGTGTGTATTTATTTTAATAGTTTAATAATTTAATAAAATATAATATTATTTACATGCTTATGTTTTACAAATACGGTAGGGTAGGCAGTACTTATGTGCCTATATGGAGTGCCCGTCCCTGCTACAAACCCTAATAACGAGAGAAACACAGGAATATAAAATAAAATTTTCTAATGAAAACTTAAAATTAAAATACGTGGTGTGTTACAGTTGGGTATATTAAGGTAAACATCTCACATTGTTTGCAATACAATATTATTAATTTGCTAGCGCACATGTTGTACGTGGGAAGTTATGATCACGAAAAGCGAACAGAGGCGTAATATTACAAACAACCCTTACTGAATAACAAGCCTCTCTCTTTGCTTTATTAGAAAGGCGTTATTTGCCAGATATTCATGAGAAAATTTAATTTATTTGTACTAAAAATAATTCCACATGCCGCACCGCCCCGAAAATGAAAATGGCGCCACGTCACTCCCAAATCCGGCGCCCGGTGTAATTACGCGCCCGGTGCCGCTTCATATATTGCAACGGAACTTTCGCGTCACCCTGTACACACAGCCAAACTCTACACTTATTTGCATACTAATCCTAAAGTCAGAATCCAGGGACGCAACTTTCTAGACATCCTATAAGCATTTTAAGTTCGGAGTAAAAGAGGATGAATTGAAATAAAGGGATTCAAAAGAAACGTGAAACAACATTGAAAACTTTTTACAAAATCTCTTGATTTCATATATCGTAATGTGTGAACAGTTAGAAAAGTATGCTTCCATGCATTAAAATCTACAAATGTTTTATGAGGTTTTAAGATTCGGGGTAAAAAGAGGAGATTTCAGCTTTTATTTTCAACTGATAATAATAAATGTATTGTCGACTAAATTTTTTATGAAATTACTCTTGTTATAATAAATTTTTAAGGTTGTACTCATCAATGTAATATAATGTTGAAGAGGATGACAGAGCTCATACATCTTAACTAAAATATCAAAAAGAAAAAGGCACAGAAAAATAAAACAACGGACAAAAATAACTTAAAAATAAGATATCCCAAATGACAGAGTTGGTTAGACCCTGACATAGACATATGAATATTAGTAGACCTGCCTAAATGATAAAAGCGTATTATTTCCCCCTCCCCACACCGGTTCCTTGGAACCGGCTGGGATTGAGTATGGCTTCGCGTGAATCTAAAAAATGTGACGTCATCGTTCTTCTGCGAGTCAGCGTCGAGCGCTCATCGGTGCATTTTACGAAATAACGCCGCAAAAAACATGGTTCGTGTTTTGAAAGCGTGTAAATACATACTATCACTCGAGATACATGGCGAGTGCTCGTCGATGTTTACGGGGTAAGTAAATTATGAAACATTTGTAAAAGTGTCCCAACTAAATACGGCAACAAAATATTGGAATCTGAAAATAAACGAACTTTACTTTGCCGTATTTAGACTTCACAAATTTGTTCAATACGCAGCGAGCAATTCGCGCTCCCATGTAAAAAGGTCTATTCATTCAAAAGCAGAATTTACTTTTAAGAACTAAATGGTGATATTATAATGCAAGATGCCTATATACTGTCATATTGAGTTATCGACGAATCACATATCTCCAAAGTCATCTTCCCGCTCTGCGCCCCGCTGTAGTTGTTGTCTACCCCTCACCTTTATGTTCTGGTCTACTAATATTCATATGTCTATGGATCCTGAGTTCGATTGCCAGTAGCGACTTTTATTTTTTTTGTGTCTTGTTCTTTTTCATATTTTTGTTTAGATTTATAAGTATTATCTTTATCTTCAAGGATACATTGACAATTATGAAGTCACCGTAAATAAAAGCAAAACGAAAAATCAGTAGTGTAACTACCGAGAAATGAGGTGAAGTTGGTTCGGTGGGGTGAAGACGTAAACTATGATATTTTTTTAAAATTACCAACACTGCCAAATTAAGGTGTTAATTTAAAATTTATTACCGATTCGAGTCTACAGTTTGATATACACCCGATAGAACACGAGTTTAGAATTTTACTGTAAAAAAGTATAGGGAGAATGAATAAAGGTATGAGTGTATCCAGCTCTATTAGAATATTTATCGTTGAGAGGAAGCCACAAGCCAAAAATGTATGTATTTTTAGTTGGCCTTATATCGCCACGATTATAAGTATGTAATAGGCATAAAAAAAATGGTGAGCTGGAAGTTGATTAAAGAGGAATAAATAAATATTTTAATAAGCGGAAATCCATTATTATTCACGGGTTCGGGACACGGGTTCAAGTCCCGTTGGCGTCATGTATCTTTTCTCGGAAGATTTTTCAATGTGGATGAGTGTTTCAGGCTGATAATTATTGCTTATAATAATTGTTACCCTTTGTGCTATGCATAAAAAATCTTGTCTTAAAAACGTTAGTTTTACAATTAAAAATAATAATTAATATTTGACAAGTTTAAGTATTTCCCCAATAAAATGAAGACATAATTTGTCTCGACGCCACCTAGCGAGGGACTTAACACTTACAATGTTTCTCTCGCAAAAATAAAGTTGGTTGTTTTCAGGTGGAGAAAAAAATATAATAAGCAGTAATTGTTGAATGAAACACTAGCATATATTGAATCATTTGGCGGGTACGAGATAAGCCGCCATAGCTCAGTGGTCAAGAGCAATCGACCGGCAATCGAGAGGACACGGGTTCAAGTCCCGTTGGCGTCATGTATCTTTTCTCGGAAGATTTTTCAATGTGGATGAGTGTTTCAGGCTGATAATTATTGCTTATAATAATTGTTACCCATTATTATTTTGTGTATTGCTACGGAAGAAGACATGAAATATAAAACGTATATTTAATTATTACAAATGATGTCTTAGAATATTAATGAGATTGAAAAGTAGGAATTCCATAGGAAGCCCTTCGGCGTGTTTTAAACAAGGGAGGCGTTCTGAGGACTACGCAACAAATCGTTATTTCTGGAAGGAATTGTATAAAGATGAACGAAAAGCACATATTATGTTACAAAAGTTCTATATTCAGCATCACTCACGGAGGTATATATGCGTACATATAGTATATAGATGGATACATTACAACTCTTTTCATAAGGGAATAAAATTTTCAGTTTTACGAATTTTCGAGCCTATCGAATTTTCAGTGACGGAGTTGACGCTCGGTCATTCGCATTCGGTCAGGCGCTTTTGACCACAATCATACTTTTATCCAAGGTTCGGTAGTAAAGCGATCAAACAGAAGACGAAAGGGAGATACGTAAATACGAATGTAAGAGGAAGCGCGCTAATAATAAAAAAAAAAAACTATTATAATTCAGTGAAAATATTGAAAATATTTAGTAAAATACGACTCGTTTAATATACAGCAAAAAACCCTAGACAAATTCTTAAGTTGCATTTAAGGATACGCTGTGATTTTTTTCGTAGCTCTAACATCTTAAATAACAGAAAAAATGTGTTTTTAATAATTTTCGATGCATACTTTTTTTCTGTTGAGAGAAATTCATTTAATTACCGTTTCGGTTCTACAGATGTACCTACAGACATTATCTTCAAAAATAACATATATTTTTTAAGGAACTTAAAAACTAAGTGTTCAAGAGAAATATGTTATAAATCGGTAGAAATGCGGAATGCCACGGCTTAATTCTTCCATTAAAAGGTCACGATTTATATTTCAACTAGCAGACCCGGCCACACGTTGCTGTGGCTAACGAAACCTTTATAAGCAAAGCCATCTTTTAAATCAAATCCACACCGCCCGTGTGTGAGCCTGCTGCCCGCTGCTCGCTGCCAGCTGCCACTTGCCCATATATATATATTATATATTTCAACCAATATACACAAAACCTTGACAAATTATTTACCTAAAATCCTTCCTTATGGAACACTCTATCTATTGGTGAAAACCGCATGAAAATCCGTTGCGTAGTTTGAAAGATCTAAGCGCACATACAGCGTGAGCGACTTCATTTTACATTTAGCAAAGATATCAATGTTTTTTTACTTTACCATAAACGGAATTACTTTGCATCAATTTTTACGAAAAAAAATGTTTTTAAGAAAATTAGTGAAATAATGATGTATTTTTGAAGTTCAGATAATATGGGGTAGTAGGGTTAAAGCTCTCAACGAAATGGCTCCACCCTATATCTCTGAACTGTGCATTCCGGAAAATATTGGTCTAAGACATTCAACTCTTAGATCAGCGACATCATCTGCAATCGGAAGGTTGAAAGAACCTAAGCGAAATCCGAACACTAACTTTGGTGATCGTGCTTTCGAAGTATCCGGCCCTGAGGCTTGGAATAAACTTCCTATGGAATTAAGATGTATAACCAGTCCAACAGAATTTAGATCCAAACTTAAAACTCACCTATTTAAACACTCATTTCCATAAATTCGCTATTTCATTCAAACATTGCAATCCAATCTGTTGTTGAGCGATGAATTATCTTATTGCAGTTGAGATCGACGATTAAATTCATTCATTCATTTAAGATACCTATGCTTTCCTTTAAAAACTGTTAACCCATTACAATCATTTTCACAACCGTGTTATAAAATTGTAATATTATGTACGAACTTCCTTCTTCTTCTGGCGCTAACAATATTAATATTAAAATACGGTATAAAATAATTTGTAAAATGTGAACAATAAAATATCTATGTATGTATACATGTATATATAATATCCTCAAACTGCTTCGACTCTCTTTCTCTGTCTGTACCTATATCTGTAGAGTTTTGTTGATCACTTGGTAATATTAGATACCTGGCAAAACTAAAAATATTTATTGTTGTATGTAAATACCTATTTTAATTGTAAATCTCTAATTTTAAGTCACGGTTGCAAATATTTGTATGTCACCAGTTTTAAGTCAGTAGTAATAAGTCTTAGTTGTAAGTCACTATACTACATATAAGTCTTAAATGTAGGTTCCTAGTTATAAGTTTGAATCCTAGTTGTAAGCCTATCGTATTCATTTTATTTTATTGTATGCTTATTATATGTACAGCGCCCTTGAGATGATTTTTCATGAAAACGGCGCTTTATAAATCAGCCAAATATTATTATTATTATTATTAGTAAGAACATTCAATTTTTTGTAGTTTTAAGTGTACTTAGTAGTTCGTTACCCCATCATCTATATATATACATCCATCATTATAGATTCTATAACTTTGTATAAATTAACTGTCTCATCTTACGAATTTACTTACTATCTCATTGGAATCTCATCTTACGAATTTACTTATCTCATTGGAATCTCATCTTACGAATTTACTCACTATCTCGTTGGAATCTCATCTTACGAATTTACTTGCTATCTCATTGGAATCTCATCTTACGAATTTACTTCCCATCTCATTGGAATCTCATCTTACGAATTTACTTTCTATCTCATTGGAATCTCATCTTACGAATTTACTTAGTATCTCATTCGAAATCAAATTTCAACATATGATCACCCTACATGTTTAAATTATAATGTGTTAGTCTGCTTCAGCTTAATAGGACTCGGTACCCATTATCTAAAAGAACCAGTAATTTAACAATATTTCTCTTTCAATACCTGTATTATTTTCGGTTATTTTTATTACTCTATAAAATTATTAACCTCAACACAGGCTTGTCCTAGTGAGGTTAAAAAGGGAAATTGGTATTTTGCAAAAAGCATAACTGAGAAGCATTCTCCTGTTCGTAAATAACTCTGCCTACAGCTATATCGTTCGAAATTTGATTCCTGTAAAACATACATCAAACAAGGTGCATTGTTCGAGTTATTTATTACCTGTTCCTCATAATTTATTTCCCTCCTTTTAAATAGGCTATTTTCTGAGTATAAATAAGTTCAAGAATTTTAGGTAACATCCTTTTACAGAAATTAATATTAATACCACAATGTTTTACTTTATTGCCGTGAAATTCATCATCTGAAAAGGGTTACTTAAAGGAGAAATTGTTTGCATATCAAATATACAAATAAGAAAAATTAAAAATAACATTTAACTCCTCAGGCCTCTGGCATATTCTGTCAGATGGTCAGATTACTTCCGATTTGCAATAAAATCCAAACAAATGGAATATTCATCAACGCATCCGAAAACTAAAAACTGTTTGAGAAAGATGATGAAATACGCTTTCCAATTTTATTATTGAAAATAAAGATGTAATTTTTTAAAAACAATTTTTTTTAATGCGAACATAATTTTTTTTTTTAAATTACTGAAAGAAAACAAAAGAAAAACACTTCATACGAGGATTTCATAAACGTTATTGTCACCTTAATTTTTTTTCGTTCCATATAAAAATCTCTACATATTATAAATGAAAGTCCTCCGCCGCGTTTGTCTGTCTATTCGCCATAAACCTAAGAACTACTGAACGGATTTTCATGCGGTTCTCACCAATAGATATTATGATTCATGAGGAAGGTTTATATAATTTGTCAAGGTTCTGTGTAAATTGGTTGAAATATACATATAATATATAAACATAATGTCTGTGTGTGGTGAACGAGCGGGCTGGCAAGCGGGCGGTGTGGATTTGATTTGTATGCAAATTAACAGATGGCGGTGGTTGTAAAGGTTGTGTCCCCATCTAGTAGATGGCATTGTGTTTCGTTAACCACAGCAACGCGTTTCCGGGACAGCTAGTAATTAATAAAAAATTCTCAAGGTTTCATAATTTTTTTTTTAAATTGCGATCCGACTCGTTGGTTTCATAAAGATGTACATTTTACTTTTTTGTGGTTAACTTTTAGATTTGAAAATAATTGTGGTTTTTCTCTTTCTAACACCGTTTATATCATATTTCTCACTATGATAGTAAGGGAGACAACGAAATTTCTATGAGACCTATATGAGTTGTTCCGAAAAGCAAACAAATTAGGCTGAGGGGTTAAGTTGTCAAGTTATGTAAAATTAACACCTAGACCTCGGTTACAGAAATGGTGACATTAACAAGTGGGGGCGGTTAGTAAAGTTTTCAATCTGAGACACGATGATATTTTAGAACAAATGTTAAAGAGTTTTAGAAAACTACGAAAACCGATGTTAAATTGTTTAATCCTAGGATTCAGGTCACCAACCAGCGAGCAACCTGCCTAATTAAATAACGTTGCGAAATTATATTTTATTACACTGAAATTCATTTCGTATTTTTTCGTTAATTGGATTTATGAAAATTCAATTAGCCAAAATAACAAGCAATTAAAATTCAATCAAGAACGCGTCTCTTGTTTTTCTTTTTTTTTCGGGAAGAGAAATCGCACTGGACATTATTTTAGTATCGTTCAGTAACTACGAAACAGACACTAAAACATATTCCATTGTTAAAAGTCATCATTCAGTACACATCAATAGTTTCAACAACCAAATCCAATTCGAGAATTAAAAAAAAACACGAGTGTGCTTTAGACCACACAACTGAAGTAAAACTTCACTAACTTATAAAATAACATATGACAATGACATTGACATTGGGGTGACATATGATATCGGGATGACATATGGCCATGGGGTGTCCTATGACCCTGTGGTGACCTACGACCGTGGGGTGGCCTACGTCCTTGGGGTGACCTACGACCTTGGGGTGACCTACGACCTCGGGGTGACCTACGACCTATGACCTACGACCTATGACTTTGGGGTGACCATCCTTATCCTTTCACTCCCCAAGTCAAGCGTGCGTAAAGGCCCGACCGTTCGCCTCGCCATCGATCACCGTTCGCATCGATTACCGTTCGCATCACACTTTTCAAAACATCACCCTTATCGTAACATCACACTTTTCGTAAGACACCACCACTTTTTGTAACACATCACCACTTTTCGTAACGCATTCACCAGCTTACCCCCCAAGTTGAGCGAGCGTAAAGAAGTTTTACTTCAAAAAAGTGTCTGCAATAAATGGTTGGCATTTGAAAACCATTTTAAAAGTGGGACAAAGGTTTTTATGTTCATTCAAAGCATCACAAAACCTGAGATTTACGTAGTAATGTGTACCTTAATAAGGGTAAAATTGATCTAATTGGGTAAATTTTCGATACTTCTCCAAAAGTTCAGCAATTAAAGGAAAAGTTAGGTAGGAAATCTACAGTTTTATTACGCCAGCGAGTGTATGGTTGAAATTTAAGAACGCGACTCTGAATACAACTCTGACGCCGCGTCTTACGCAAAACGATTTTAACTGCTTGTATAGCAACTTTCTAGTGAAAAATTGAAACAGAAAATGATACGGTCGCGTATAGGAATTAAGCCCAGGACCTTAACCCTGCCGAGTCTCTGCTCTTACCATTGAGCTAATTCAACCTCATCCCCTTCGGTCAAACTCAAGTGCGTCGTACTTCGACTAAGAAATATCAAAGCATATTTTTATTGCCTGCTTTCTTTATTTATGATTGCAAGAATCTACCCGAAACAAACGCAATCTAGAAAGTGGCTTGCATAAATAAATCAATTTTTATTTTAACGTGCGACATCTATTGATTTCTTCTTGCAATCATACATCAAGAGGGAAACTGTTTCGGCCCGATTTATACCAACTTAATTTTGGATTTGAGGCCAAAATACCCAACCAGACTAAAAAAATGTTTTTGTAATCAAAAGGTATATCAAATATCTAGTACAAATGTGTGTTTTTGTTCATTGGTGTCTTAAATTACAAAATACAGGCCATTAAATATTTTGATATTTCATGATTTTAGAGGCAACTTGGGCAGTTATTTGTGAATAATTTTTTTTAATTTTTTTTATTTATTTACATTTAAACCCGCTAATCTACTTATGTAGTTTGTCAGCAATGATAACATTGGTACATTTTCAAACATTGTATATACATAATTTTATAATTTTGATACTAAATATCAATTAAATAAATTATTTAAATTACGGAAATAGTGTATACATGTAAATAGCACTATAAGCCTTATGGGTGATTCCGGGTGCAACATTTAGACGCATATAAAGCTTCTTAATAATAAAACAAAAAATATTTTTAATGAAATTATTATTAGAAGAGCTACATTTTAACATGTTTACTTTTTATTAGTTTATAAGAATTTTATTGAAATATTTAAATAGTCAGGAGGGGGGTTCAAAGTGCGATTGCGGGTGCAACCAATTTGGCCCAACCTTTCCAGATCATAAGACAAAAACACAAAAGTCTGTTAATTGTGATACATTTATTATATTATTTATGCCTTGATATTTCGTAAGGCGTTTATCTAATCAACTAAAAAATAAACAAATATATAGAAAACAAAAACAAGCAATGAATTATTAGCTTTTCAAACAATCGCGGGTGCAACATCAAATTATCGCGGGTGCAACTCGTTTAGGTTAAGTGTGTATAAACATCAATGAACACTGATAGAGGAACGAAATATGAAATCCAACAATGCGTATTACTAATCAGTACACTTCTTTGTCATTTATGTTAATTATTTCTTTTCGGTTACGTCAAAATTCGCCGAAAATTCTATGAACATATTAATACTTTTAATTTTAATCCATTAATACTTTTCAAAAACAATTTTTTTTTTTCTTATTTTGTAGAATTTCTTTTTATATTTTGTAATTTGTAAGAGGTTCCAGATTGCTATCATCCCAATCACTTTCTGTTTCAGTGGTGGTTTTCGGAGATTTCAAAACCAATGTGCATTAGAGACGAGGCAGTGAGGTACGCGCCACGGAAATGCTATCGCTGTTTTCAGATTGAAAGAAATGTTTTGATTGAATGCCTGATGTATTTTTTAGCCCTTCCTATTTATCATCCAACGTGACCATCTTTTTAACTTATTTTTTTTTTTCAATATAAAGAAGATGTTTAAGAGAGACTGCGTGCCAAATCAAAGAATTTGTATAAAAAAAACTAAATATAATATAAACAAACCTATTAATATAAATAACTAGTAATACACAGCATATATTATTATTGAAGATATAAAAAAACAATAAAATATATGATACATCACACAATTAGGGTAGTTGTCAAAGAGTTGCACCCGCGATTCTAACAACACGATCGCGGGTGCAACCAATTTGAGTGAACGTTTATTTCGATTCAGCTAACATTATACTCTTAAAAACGTTTTATTCAAATTTGCCTGTGATTTCTTCTTACTTTTACAAAGTTTCAAAACGTTAGCACTTTGTTTCTGTGAAAAACACAAACTTTTATATCTTTTGTATCGCGGGCGCAACAAGCTAACAGTGACTTCTTGTAGTCAATGATGCTTAAAAAATAACAACAAGGACTTACATCTTTCGGCACATAAGAATAAACTAATATTGTCACTACACGTTTAGCAGTAAAATATAACTTCAAACTATCGGTAACAGCTGTTTCGCGCCAGTGTTGCACGGTGTGATTTTGCAGTTTATATTCCGATTCTTCGAATGATAATGTTTCCCAGCATACCAAAAATTTCGATATGAAGTAAAATCCATTTTTTTTATTTTGTATTAAATATTGACCTTTTTTTTTTTTTTACAGTGAATACCGCACAAGAATCTCAACTGCTCCCGTCTGGAGCCAGTGAGACTATGGCATCCCCAATTGGGGTATGTTGTGAGGCTGAAGGTAGTGGGGAGGGGAAGGAGGTGGGGAAGAGGAAGGTTCCTTCCTTACCTTCTTCTTTGCACTGATATCAAAAAAAGTAACAAATATTGCGATTTAAAAATTACTGTCGTCTATAGCGGAATCGAACCTGATAATAAAAAAGTACAAATTGGTTTAGTATGAACAAATGAAATAAAATCACAAGTAAATTAATACTTTCATATACATGAGATATTACAAAAATTGTAATGAATTTACCAATTCCTTCGAATGTGAGTTTCAATAAAGAATACAATATAAAGCATCCCTATCTAACAGTCATTTCCTTAGATTACATTTGACTTTACCATTAAAAACAAGATTTTACCATTAAATAGAAAAACTAAACAACTGCTCTCATTTAATATATTTAATAAATAATTTAACTTAGTGTTTTGTAGTAGGTACCTACATACTTACCTAGATAATAACATTGAAGCGAAAATTGATCCAAAGGGGTGAAATTTGCAATTTGCAACCACTTCGTGTGAAATTTGCAACTACTAATCAAAAAGTGATTGAGCAATTTGCAGAGTAATATTTGGATGTTGTGTGTATACGTAGACATTTTGATGAACATCTGGTTACTGCGCGAATAATTTGATGGCGCTTTGCTTCCAGGAAGGCATATCGAACCGGCTTAACTTTTGGGTTCTTGTGAATATTTTACGACTTTTTGCCCCGAATAAGGGGAAATTCGTATTTGGGCTAATCGCGTTAGTGCCCCCGGGAGCTGCCCGCCTACTCGGGCTCTCGGATTATAAAACCACAGAGGATACTTTCAGTATTGCCCTGGTTAGAGACCATCATTCTGTCACTCCTTCGCTTCCACCAGTCTCATAATATTTCAGAAATGAGGATGCCATATTTCCACTGGTTAGTAGGGGCAAATAAAACTCGTAAAATCAAGAGTAGATATGGATGAAAAAATATGACTTTTTACCTGATATGTGGACATGATGAGTATAAACGAAGTACGAATAGTTGAATAGCTCACCTGGAACAAAAAAAAGTCAAATTAGATAAAAGTGTCAATTTTTTTGGAAAAGGGTTTGATTATTTTAAACATTTTTTTAAAAGAGAAAACTTCTTTATTATTATCGTTGTTATTTGAAATTTGACGAAACGGAAACGAGCGACACTAAAAAGAGACAAACACAAACATTTACAGGATTTAGGCTCCGAGAGAATGAGATAGACAAATCGATGTTCTCTTTGTGCCGTGCTTCGTAGCCTTTCGGCCTCCGCTTTGTGCGGTAGGTACTTCGTAGAATAAAATGAAAAGTTTTTTTTATACTTGGTAACCATGTCATAATAAATACTCAGAAATGAGTCCCGGTACGATCAACGGTGTGGTAATCCTCCATCCCCCATCTATGAAGAATGTTCCTGTTTACCCGAAGATTTGAAGATTTTCGCCCTCTAGAAATTTTTAGAACAGTCCAGAACATTTGAGAGTATTCCACAACAATTCAGAACATCCCGGAACATCCCAGATCATTGTGGAATATTCCAGAACACTCTCGAATGTTGTGTTCTGGAACATTGTCGATCATTCGAAGCCTTTTCTGTATGGGAATGGCTGCTTACTGGTAGCGGTACATAAAGCTAGATCCGTCGTGGGTTGGAACGTCCGTTAAATATCGTATCAACTCTTCGAGCGAAGCCAGGTACCCCAGTTAGTATTAAATAAAAGGGATTAGTTTCATAATGACCATGTAAAATATTGTAGATGTGGCTTATGACTACCTCCCTCCTCCATTTTCACAATCGATAAAATTATTTGCCAAAAACAGATCACAGCAATTCACAAAACATAAAAGAAAAGTATAAAATGTTCAAAGAGCAATAAGGTTAACATTTTTGCATGTCTCTAGCAAGAAAACGCCAACTTGATTGATGGACACAAAAAATATGGCATTTTTTCTTCAGAAAACCATTTATCTAAAACGAAAGTCACTTAAACCTCGGATTTATTTCAGTAGGTTTTAAAATTTTGACTGCGGTTGGCTTAAAACCAGTTTACGAACATCGATATTCCATTTCCATTAAAAAGTTAACCCCCTGTTACCACGAGCTTAAATGTTTATGGATGTTTTGATATTCGCGAAGGGATGGTTAAAATATTTTGTATACATTTCATAATCTTCGATATAACTTACGACAGCTTTGAAGCCGATAAATTATTCAAATAATACTTATAAGGAAATTATTTGCATTAGTAAAACACACGGAAATGTTATTGAGGCCGGCAATGGTGAGCCGCTACTTACTTGAAATTTTAATTAGTGACCTACATGTACGTATGTTGATCCACTATATATTTTATATATGTCGACAGGTTTTGGAATAACCGTTCCTTCCTCAGGGCAAACTATACTAACTTGACATTACAAAACAATGGGTGAACGTAAAACATTACTAAGTGTTGAGGTGGGGGTGGGGCGTGACTAGGGATTAGCGAAGAGCGGGAGTGGGGAGATAGAACGAACAATAATAATAATAATTGGATAATTTATAGAGCGTCGTTTTTGTGAAAAATCACCTCAAGGGCGCTGTACAATTTATTAGGAATGCTTAGGTTCTAACTAATTTTACTATTTACGGTGAAAGGGAACATGTTTAAGACAGGCCTGAAGGATAATATTTTTTTATTGATATTGGACTCATTATTATTAAGGGATGTCTTTATTTCTAAGGTTTCAAAGTTATCTACACGTTTTCTTTCATTTTACATTAACTCCACACAGGAGGCCCTGAGGAAAATAATTTCCCTCAGGGCCTATGTAATCTTGCTGTGTGGAGGGTCTTTTTGAGGAAAGGAAGGAGTGAGCATGGATCTTGAAGATGTTGTAGGAGGTAGGAAACACAGAGGCCGGCAAATCGTTCCACAGCCGAGCCGTTGTACTCAAGAACGAGTGTCATAGAAACAACCCGTTCTCATGTGACTAAGTTAACCGTGTACAAATGTTGGGCGCGTGTTTGGCGTGTTTCCCGACTATGCACCGGTGCCGAAAAGATCAATGACACTAGTTCCTCGGAGCATCAATATAATGAATATTTATCCCTATATTTTTTTCAAAACAGTAACACTTTGCAGGGATACGGTTGGCAAAATCGGAAATATTATTATTATTAAGACACTTCAAAAGATCTTTGATTCTAATGTCGAAATAACGAGTTTTTTTACCGATATAAAATGAGGAACAGTCATCACATTTTAGTTTATATATTTCAAACAAAAAGTGTTATTCACACAAAAAAACTCTTCTAGAAAATGATGATATGAGTTTTTTTTTTAATTTTATTAACTGTATGTCAGCACAATCATCAACCGATCAAACATCCGTTTACAGCACAAAATTACAGTTTGAGAAATTTCATTCAAATGCGCTATTCGTCTTGTCATGCTACGCTCTCGCTAGAACCTCTTTTCTGCCGTGTGGTACGTCGAACAAGTCGTTGCAATGACAACGGCTGAAGTCTTCAGACACAAAAAAGCCCCAGTATTCCAAGAGGAATGGGCTATCGATAGAATTACGCATTTTATTAAAACAAAGTTCGTAATGTTCCAGGCTAAATAATTCGTTACTGCAATTAAGTCTACCCACCTTGCCAAATAGATATAATGGACGATTTTTTATGTATTTGATCCAGCATCTTTATATTTTCTTTGTTTGGTACTGAATCCATACATCTTACTTCTTATATTGCAATCAAACATGGCTATCATTGTAAATGGATAATTAATCTGCTTAAATGTCTCGATGACACTCCTAGAGTTTGTAGCAAACTGGAGTGAGGCGTGATATGTGGTCACAGAACATTATTGCCACTTTGATGAGGCTTGTCCTGTAAACGATGTAATTATTATTGACGGTCTGCACAGCTCCCGGAAGCCTCCAGGACATTGGCTCATTATACAACTCCCATGCCTCACCTTATCCCTTTGATAGTTGCACAGTCCATTTAATGAAGTTCACCAGGATAGAGTAATTGGATCATTAGGTGTTTGGAGATTTCACTTGACTCCACAATATTCAATTCGATTCAATTCAATGAATTCATTTAAAAAATATAACAAAATTATAAGTAGATTCAGGGGGTATTTCACCATTCTCCTCATAGATTTCCAAACAAAAAAATTCCATTTTCGATTAATTAAACGGAGATTTCACTTGACTCCACAATATTCAATTCGATTCAATTCAATGAATTCATTTAAAAAAATATAACAAAATTATAAGTAGATTCAGGGAGTATTTCACCATTCTCCTCATAGATTATCATACAAAAAAATTCCATTTTCGATTAATTAAACACGATTTATTTATCACTTCTTCTAATAATGCAAAATTATTTTGTGGTAACATTTTAAATTGAAATTAATAAATAACTTTGTATTAACCACTTAATTACTTACAAAAACCGACATGTTTCGTCAGCAAAGCTGACTTCCTCAGGGTTTTGACAGAACTAATTTAAAAAAATAGTGTTAATGCAAATTTAATTATTATTAATTATAATCAAAAATTGTTTTTAAATGACCCATTATTAAATTTATTCCCCTTTTAAATTTTTAATTGTTCTATATTGCCCCTCGTCTCCTACGCATTATTTTATTTCAAATTTTGTTATTGTTTATGTCATTTATTTTTCTCTATTACCTATGTATGTCTATTTTTAAAAATAGTTCTGTCAAAACCCTGAGGAAGTCAGCTTTGCTGACGAAACATGTAGGTTTTTGTAAATAATTAAGTGGTTAATACAAAGTTATTTATTAATTTCCATTTATTTATTTTAAAAGTCTGAGTTTACTATTCGGTACTTGAACCTATGGAATCGTGGCTACACATAGGATAAGTTAGCCGAGTTTTTTTTATCTGTTGTGAGTTTTATTTGTTTATTTATTAATATTCGTTTCTTATTGGTAAGCTATCAGGAGGATGGTGAAATACCCCCTTATACTCAAATTAATTGAAAGTTATATGGAAAATCGCACACAGTATACCTCCATAGAAAACACATGTAGTGACAAGGAACAAGTATCCTACGGAGTACCCCAATTCGAGAGGCCAACCCTCCAATAACATCCACCTTAAAATACATTCCTGTCAATCAACCATTATATATCAACACAAACCCCATGCGATTGTCCCCCAATTACACAAACGGAAAATATTAAATATCTTGGTATATACTTCGACCGTTATATAAAATGGGATAAACATATAGATTCGGTAATAGGAAAAACTTTTTTAAAAACTTGAGAAATATTTTAAACATATGTGATATAAAAAATATATACCTCGCACTTGCACAATCCATAATGGAATACGGAACTATTGCCTGGGGCTGTGCCTGTAAAAAATACATTAATACAGTGTTTAAAGCTCAGAAAACCCTAATAAAAGTAATACTTAAGTTACCAATACTAACACCCACTTCGATCATATTCGAAAAATTCCCAGTGCGGAAAATTCAAAAATTATATTCAAAACAAATACTTACTTTCCTTTACAAGAACTTATCCACATTTAACACTTCACAAAATTCTCGCAATACTAGAACAAGACATGCTCACCAACTATAAATACCAAAAACAAACACATCCTTTGGACAAAAACACTGCAGATACCAGGCTATAAAACTATACAATTCTCTTCCTACACAATATAAAACAACTAATATTATTGATTACAAAATAAAACATAAGAAACTGGTACAATCTTTTTAACTTTTAATTTATAATTTTTGTCGAATTGAAGTCGATTTTATATTTTGATTTTTATTGTTTCTCTTTTTGTATTAGCAATTAACACTCTATTGTTTTACTATTCACAATTTATAATTCATAATTTACAACTGATAAATGTCCTCTACAACACAGGTGAACTCCTAGTGTGGAGGACAATATATTATAACTTTGTAATGTAAATGTACTAAGAATAAATAAATAAATAAATACTAACGGCAACAAAGCTTGCCTTCTAAATTGAGCGTCTTTGATGTTAAACATATCGGTATCGAAGTGATTCCATTAAATAACACGATATCTCTCCCCACCCGCATGACCATTAGCAAGTTAGTTCTGCAAACCGGAAAAAAAAAAAACGAGTGTGCTTTAAACCACAAGACTGAAGTAAAACTACAAGACAAACCTCGCCCAATGAACCCAGGTATCCCTGCTAAGTTACCAAACGTAACGAACGGGGTGACCTATGACCTAGGGGTGACATATGAGATTGGGGTGACCTACGACCTTGGGGTGACCTACGACCTCGGGGTGACCATCCTCATCCTTATCCTTATCACTCCCCAAGTCAAGCGTACGTAAAGACCAGACCGTTCGCCTAGCAATCGATCACCGTTCGCATCGATTACCGTTCGCATGACATTTTTCGTAACAATCACCACTTATCGTAACGCATTCACCAGCTTACCCCCAAGACGAGCGTGTGTAAAGAATTTTTACAGAAAAGTCTATGCTGTAGGAGAAGGAGATAACCATCGGGAACATAAAAACTAATGCTTTCCACGATAGTCGAGCTTTAAAACCATCAACGAATCAGTCTGAAGAAAAGTTACAATGAGCACATCACTTCTGCTGCTCCCCAGGTATCGAAGATTAGAAGACATTAGCACTACAGATTAAACAGTGTTTAATAAAATAAAATACTTTTTTCTTTAAAACCACGAGATTAAACAGTGTTTCTTCTCCATCTTTACAATTCCAACTGATGCTTTTCACTCCCAAGAGCAGCAAATATTTCTGAAGTTTCATAGTCTCGTTTAGTCATTAAAACCTTTAGTTCGGTTCTTTCAAATCGAGTAAATGTCTGGCTACTTTGGAATTTCAATCGTCTGCCTGCCTACAATCACTTAACCATAATATAATCGTGAATCCAAAGTAAATTTTTTTTTCCACTAGCGGCATTTTCCTCCACAAATCGCATTATTCGAGTGCTAGCCGTACATACATCACTTTTTCTAGCATAACATACAGCAATTTAGATCGCGTGCCGCGAACAGGACATGTGATTATTCACGAGGCCGAAGGCAGTTTGGGTAAGAGGTGGAAAGGGGCTGCTGACTGACGTTCAATTTGGATGGAAATGAAGAGGCACGAATGGCAGAACTAAAAAACGAAGAAATGCAATCATAATATTGTAAATGTCGTCTTTGCCTGACTTTTGAAAAGAAAAACTTGGAATTAATAATATATCACCGATGTTTAAAACTTTAACAATCAAAAAGATATTTCATGGTTCCTTGGATCATGGTGGAATTACGTCGTGAGTGAATTTCGAAATGAAAACTGTTGTGTTAACTACACAACGTCAAACTTAAGAGGAAATACCAGCGGCGTTTTTTCCATACAAACGTATTCCCCATTTATCTCTCTGGATTTTGACCCTAGAGCAAAAATTGTTTTTACATAATATAGATATTGACCATTAGCGTGTCGGAACGTTTTGCTTTTTTGATAATTTACTTCTTATAGAAGTTAGGACCTTCCAAAAATGAATAAAATTGCCTAGTTTAAACGCCGTCAAAAGACGTTCCGTATACAAACTAAACAATGTATTTTGAAAAAAAGCAAAACGTACCGACATAGAATATTTTCTTCTAATACAGTTAGTGAAAAAAAAATTAAAATCGGTCCAGTTTTGGAGAAGAAAATTGGGGAATACAAAACATCGATTTTGACGATTTTATTTAGGTATTTTCGGCCCGATTTGCAGTTGTCCCTTTCGCTCAGTTCCCCTGAGGGGAGCGTGGAATGGAACAGAAGACATTGGTTACAATACCTATCGACGATATTTTTAAATGACCGGCATAGCTCTTAAGACGTTCGAGAATTTTTGAGAACAGGATTTATAGCTAGGTTACACAAAACTACTGATCATGGTTCCGTGACACCCATTTAATGAAGAAGAAGTGACAAGAAGTAAGACAAAATGAGAGAAGAACTTGTTGGATGTCGTGTGTTGTGATTGTCTTATTTCATATTTAACTTCATTTAAGCACTGAGCACTTTTAATTTATCGCTTTACTGCATCTCGATGTATAGAGCCTCTTACGTTAAACTTTCCAGTCTATGCCACCTTTTATTCAAACATTGCAATACTTTCTGTATCTATGCTCGCTTTCGTCTGTGGCCGCGTTAACTTTCTCTTTTGCCATTGTATAAATAAACTGTATCATTCATTCTTCTAGAAATTTACGGATTACTTCCACAATTCTTGTCGCCAGCCAAGTGTTCAGAATCGAATCATTCTCTCTGTAAATTTGTTCACTGAATAAACTAAAGTTTACAACAATATCCAGTACAAATACAGGTGTTTTTACTTTAAAAAAGGATAACCTCTCAAACCATCAAAACGCATTATCACATCTCTCTCAAATTGTACGTTCCCTTGGTGTGGAACCGAAAGAAATTAACATAAGCAGCTCAGTTTACGCCTGACTGCAGACTATCTGGAGACCATACCCCGGGAATCTACGCAGAACTTGGATAACCAGGTCACCCCTATACGTTTAGCAATTTTTAACCAGGGTGCTTGCGTTCATGAGGCGTGGTTTGTTCTAATATTGGTGGCGGATGCGATCGGATGGATCGGGAGAGACAGTTAAGAGAGACCTTTTGATCTCTCCAGCGGGACTCTCCCGGAACATGGCCTTGCACCGCAGTGGGTAGGATAGATTCATGCGTCCTTCACTTCTGGACACACTGACCCCCAAACTCCTATCCACCCCTCACACAATTTTCCTTCCAAGAACTTTATTATTTTCCTTTCAGAACTTTTCTTTTTCAGACCACATTTGGAGTCGCGACCCATTAGTTGGGAACCTATGCTTTAACCCTTATGCTGCTGTTGTTACATCGACGTCTGCAAAATTTAGTTAGAATGGACAATCATTACCTGCCTAACCTTGTTAGAACCCATCGCGAAGCTTACTTTGCCGATGAAACGAAGCCAGCAAAATCACCATTATTTGGTTCGAACGATCTAGACCAACCATACTCAACCTGCGGCCCGCCAAGCTTTTTCGTGCGGCCGTAAACGCATTTATTATCAGGAACATGATTAAAAAATAATCTAAAATTCTAAATTTCGTATATCTCGAGATTCGTTTCGACTTTAACGCACAGATAGTGACACCCGAAGAAGATTGTCATCATAAATATACCAAACCACCCACACTGTCATTATGGTTCACATCAGATCTGGTATAAGTGTTGTTATTGCACATGCTGGATTTATTCCCAAAAAAAAATATTTGACAGACAAGTATCTACGCGCGCAAATAATTTATTAATTAAAGAGCCGTTTCTAGAAACCACCAAATCAATTGGAATGTATAAAAACGGGTTAATATCAGATGTTCAAAGCGATGCACTAGTAGTTTGGTACCTACTTGCAAATTTTCAGCATTTCTTGCTGTCTTATAAAGTATTGTTCTGTTATAAATTAATGACCCATAATAGCGGGGGTGTCTTCAAAATGCAATAGAAAAATCTCGGATGAAATTAGAGTGTTTCGAGACATATGGGAAGATTAATATTTCTTTATTTCGGGGGGGGGGGGGGGGGGTTCACGATTTTTTTTTTCATTATACCTGTAGTGTTACGGCCCGTGTAACTTTACAAATATATGTATGTGGCCCGAAGAGAAAAAAGGTTGAGTATCATTGATCTAGACTTCTAGACCAATCTATTAGGGTGCCACCACCACAGTTACCACACAAGCACACAAGAAGTACAAGTAAGTGATGTCGATCCGCTTAGTGCGAAGCGTGACTGCTCAGATGACGGATTCACGAGTCGACGTTTTCAAATTTAATAATATTAAGCCTAAGTAAATAAAAGTGTCTTTAAAATGGTAAAATGCTGGGCAGAGGTAGATAATCGTTGGCAATTAAATTAGTCTTAACAAATCACAACTTTTATAAAATTTAAGACCGGATATCTTTTCAATATGCTAATTTTTCTAAATTGATCCGTCGAGGTGACCTTTTACCAAAATAGTGTATAGTAAATCAACCATTAAAAATTAGGTAGGTGCTATTAAGAGCGTTTAACCAGCCAGCGGACGAAAATCCACATTTCATCGAAAGTTGTTCTTCCGATCGTGCAGGGCGGTAACAATGAGAAAGATTAATTATTCTCCGTACCAGCTTTTTTAAATTATAACTCAATATCGAATGTATTTCAATCCAAATTAGCTTTAATTTATACCTTCATCCAAAAATGTTGAAAGGCGTGATGATAAAACTATTAAAATAGTGTACTTTTTGTAGTTATTTTTTGATTATAAGTATTTATCATTTTTCAATAATGTCTAAATTTAATAACAATGTTAAAAAAATCTGAAATATATTAGTTTGTAAGTGCGCAAATAAATACACAATGGACCAATTTTCGTCAAGAAACACATGTACGTACATATTTTTTAATGATTTTATTGAAACTAAAATTAAAATTCTAATACATAACTCTGCTAGATAATGTATTGATTTATTTTACTGCATGATTACATTATTTGAAATGGGTGTGGTATAATACAAAAACTTTTTTGAAAATTTAACAAATCTGCCAACGACCTATGGAATAACCTTATTATACTAAAAATTAAAAAAAAATTCTAAAAATTTATTACATACGAATGCTAGACAAAAGAACAATCTTTCGAAATCCATTTATCATTTTTTGTGGAAAAGAGTCAATACGTCTAAAAACTTTTTTGAAAATGACGTATTTCCGGCTTTCTCTGGTAATGCCCTCTTAAGATTTTTAACACCATTTTTTTTTACATTAGGTCCTTAGGAAAACAATTTTTTCAGGGCCGTCTTGGTCATCGCATCTTTGGGGATCCAGTGTGGAGGGTCTTTTTAGGAAGGAAGGTCTCGGAAGTAAAAAGGGTATGATAAGGAATGCGTAGGAATCTGAATGAATGAATGATTCCATCTAAGTTAGGTCTCTCCCGTTCCGCACCGCAAAGCAGTTGGTGGACAAACGCATTCGCCGCCAAGAACTAGACAAACCTCACCAATGTATCGCCTGTCTGATTTTTTAATCAATTCCAATTTTGAAAAAGACACTTACATTCAAAGAAAATCCGAGTTCTAAATTTCATTGAATCAGAATTACAGACAAACAACCGAAATTAGTTTTTACGATAACACGTCAAAAAATGCAGAAAATTTAAAAAATATATATAATACTAGCTGACCCGGCCACGCTGTGGCTAACGGAAATCAACGAATAACAACGCCATCTGCTGGATGGTTACCCAACCTAGATAACCAAGTGTTGTGTCGATAAATTAACTCACATCGCCATCTGTTAGAAACATATGAAACATACAAATAATTACAAATCATTGTCTTATAATAAATATTTAATGAAATTTAATTCGCCATTATAAATATTTAGGTCAATAATCAAGATTAAAAACTATCCTCTCTTTAAAATTTGACCAAATTACACACAGTAAGACAAATTTTATCAAAATCGGTTAAGCAGTTTCGGAATTTATCTCGAACAAACATCGTGACGCAAGATTTTTATATACATAAAGATTAATAAAATTATGAAAAGCGTTTACCAAGAAATCATTTATTGTACATAGAATTGTCAAAAGGGTTGTGTATCCCTTACAAAATGTCGGAATCCACAATGTGGCGTATCGCGTGCCCCGCAGCTCGCCGGCCGGCACGCGAATGTTGCTTGAGCCCACAAATACGTCGCTCGTCCACGGCCCTCGGCGTTGTGCTTGGTACTGTATTGTACCCCTTTTGTACATAGGTAGTGTTGACATACCCTAAATGATCTGACCCTATATCATAGAATTAACAATATAACACTAGAAGTGCGATCCATATAAATTTGAATAGAAACAACCCCCCAGCATTCCGTCTCACTTACCCTCGCCTGTAATCGTAGATCTCCATCCTATTTGAATTTCGAAAACACAGTTTTCTCTGAAAATATTGGCCTTAATTGAGCGTACATTTGGTTCACGATCACGCCCACAAGGCACTTCTTGTGTTATTCTTTATTCTATGCTCTATGTGCTTACGTAAGAAGCTTTCCACATTAATATTTTTGTAATGCTATTTACTTAATTAATTACATTTTTTTAAATTACAACAACCAATTTTCATCAGTTGACACATTTTCAGAATTATAGAAGCTTCTATGAGCCTCAAAATGAGGTATTTATGTATTTTATAATTTTCTAGATGTAGTCCTCGAAATTTTTGAGTTATTCAACATCAGATGTACACAGTAATTTTCATCTTTTATTGATCGTCAAGTGTGCAAAATTTCATCAAGAAGTATCAAATTTCTTGTTTATGTGGTGGGAAAAGGGCATGGGGATGGTTTTTCGAAATGTCATGTAAATTGTGACCTTCCTCTGGTTTTCAAGGCAAAGTGTGCTCAATTTCATCATGTATTCTGTTGTGAGACTGAAGGTAGTGGGGAGGGGAAGGAGATAGGAAAGAGGAAGGTGGAGAAGAACCTGGCTATTCAGATCTGGTTTGTCATCAAACGCGGCCAAAGTTTAAATTTTGAATGGTGGTATCACATCAGGACATTACTTAAGATAAAGAGTATCTTTCACTTTGGAATGTTCCGAAAATATACAACACCGTACCCGGCATGCGTTGCAATGCCATTCAAAGAAATAAATTGATTCGCATTCCCCTTCCTCGTCTCTTCCCTCTCCGCGAACCCCATCTTCCCCCTGCCTTTCCTCCCTGCCGCTAAAATATATAAAATACAGACATTTTCATTTATACAAATTTCATAACGCCAGAGCTTACCATTATATTCAGCCTATGTTACTCGCTGATAATGTAGCTGAAATGTAGAGAATTTTTAAAATCGGTTAAGTGGTTTAGGCGTGAAAGCGTAACAAACAAACACACGCACTTTCGCATTTACAATATTAGTATGGATTTATTATTTTGAATTAGTAAATTGTGAAAAAGCACAAATTGAATAAATAAAATTTACTTGCGCACGCCGGGATTTCCGACTTGCCAGCCGAGAGCCTTACCCTTCAACCACGGAGGCCATCATATCCTACCTTGTACCTGGCTATATTAACAGCAGCTAAAGTAATTTCAAGCAAACTTTCTATTAGGAAATTTTTATATTCAGGATTGCTCATTGAAGAATATTCCTCATGTAATATTTTTTATTGATCTAGCTTGGGAAGATAAAGCGAGTGTTCAACTCTTCAAGTCCTTTACTAGTAGAAGAACTTCAGAGAAGTTCGTTTATGGAAAAGTACCAGACGAGAGGAGAACACGAGGATGAAAAAGAGATCTGTGGGACTCGTATCATGTATGTTTGTTGTAAGTCTCTAGTTTTAAACCATTATTGTAAGACAAAGAGCAATGTCATGTATAATATGGTGACCCGACAATTCGTCCTGCGACAATTCATCCGGCGACAGTTCATCCTGCGACAGTTTATCCTGCCTGATCATTTAGAAGATTTTTATTAAGTAAGTATGCAAAGAGGATATACGGCCGTACAACAAAAATCGATATACTTATATATGAAGGTTAGGTTAGGTTAGGTTAGGTTAGGTTAGGTTAGGTTAGGTTAGATTAGGTTAGGTTAGGTTAGGTTAGGTTAAAAAAGTTATATTAGATGCAAGTAGGAATCTTTACCGTTCTTTGCTAAGCCGACTGCACGTATAAGTATGTCGTATTTTGTTATTCACGCATGCTTCTTCGGAGAGTCGAAATTATTGTTAGTAAAAATATTTTTACAGCGGATTTCCACTCAAGATGCCTTCAGATATAAGTATATCGAATTTGGTTGTACGGCCGTATATCCTCTTTGCATACTTACTTGAAGAAAAAATCTTCTAAATGATCAGGCAGGATGAAATGTCGCCGGATGAATTGTCGGCGGGATGAACTGTCGGCAGGATGAACTGTCGGCAGGATGAACTGTCGGCAGGATGAACTGTCGGCCGGATGAACTGTCGCAGGATGAACTGTCGCCGGATGAATTGTCGCAGGATGAACTGACATGGAACCGTATAATATATATGATTTGTATGGCGCCGTTTTTGTGAAAAATCACTCCAAGAACGCTGTAGAAATTTATACACTTATAATATATTTATACAATGCTCCATGTAGACTAGACGAACCATTATAACAACTTTTTGCTAACAGATTGCATCCATCGGTTTGTCGATCACTGATACAAAACTATATGTACAATGCATTTGACCAATGAACGCGATGCTGCGTTAAAATGTACATTAAATTTGTTAATAGTAATTGTTCGTATGTAAGTATTTAATTTATATTCGTAGGTAAAAGAAGAATACATATTCATCCTAGACTTCACACATAAAGATAGCAGCCAATAAAAATATAGATAATTTTGGTAGTTCTTGGTCGCGGTACGATACAGTTAAATATGACCGAAGCGAATAGGGTCCCATTATTAATCCCTTGACCCGACAAGGCTGAAGTCCTGTGTTCGATTCCTAGATGTACCTGTATCTTTTTCGATTTTTTTTTTTATTTAAAATTTTTGATTGAGACTCGCTAACATTTAAAAATAAATAAAATTATTCATTGGTTTTCAAGGTACAATCCCGTTAAACTGCAATAAAGCAGTTTGTCAAGAGGGTGTTAATTTTTAATTACTATTTAAAAATACACACATAATATTATTATAATAACTACACAGATTGTCACAATTAACACAAATGAATTAATATAAACCATCTTTATTTAGTAACCATTGTTTCAGCATAATACATATATCTCAATCTATTTGTAGAATCGCAATTTTTTTAATTACTTGGTAACATGTTGCTAAATATCATTATATTCCAGGGTTCGCCGTCCGTAGTTATTATATTATAATTTACAACAAGCATTCCTTCATTCTTTGTGAAGTTTGTATTATGTTCATATTCTACTTTACTCTTATAATCAGTCTCAGATACAAGTTGATATTATGTTAATTAATTAAATATTTTTTTTATTGGAGCTTGGTTTTAAGGCTCATTTTGGTTTAAGTACTGTAAAATACACTCCTGTAAAGCTGCATTTTCTCCTTACAAAAATTTCATCACCAGGTTAACTAGATCTCTACATGAGTCTAGTTTTTGAACTGTTAATTCGTGGTGGAATTCCATTGTATTAGAATTTGAAATTGAAACACTTTTGCACTTTCTTCCACTTATTTATTTTCACCAGAACCGGTTTCATCCCACTACGGATATTTTCAGACTGGTAGTTGAGATTCTTATGCTACGGTTTATATAACCGTAGCATAAGACAAATCGACATATTTAGCGTCAGTGAAGCTGCCTTTAAAAGGCAAGCTCAATTGATGCTCGTATAGTTTTATTTTTTTTGCTAACCATTTATATTAATGTTTAATGTAATACTGCTACAAATGTATTTTAAAAACGCATTAAAATTTTAAATTTTGTAATGTTTTTGAAAGAATAAAATTGAATTGAATTGAATTGAATTGAATTGAAACCTAGGCAGGGGTACACAACATTGTCTCTATATAATGAATGTTTCTATTTTGTTAATTTAAGGTATTCTCAGTTATTTTGTTAATTTAAGGTACATCATCATAATCATCACTATTGGCTCTACAACCCCTGGTGGGTCTTGGCCTCCTCAAGAGTCTTCCTCCACTCATCTCGGTTTTATACCAGCTCTCTCCAGTTTAGAAGCTACAAGATAGATATGTCTTTGAGGACGTTGTCGGTCCATCTTAGTCTTGGTCTTCCCAGGCTCCTTCGCCCTATTGGTCTTGAGTTCAGCAGGGACTTTGGTGCTTGTAAGGTACATATACGTAATTATAAAGTTTATTATTAAAATTGTGAATGATGTTACATAGTAAGTAGATATTTTTACTTCACATAAATATATATGAATTTATATAATTGAAAAGTTGTGATTACTGATATTTTATTTTAGTAATGTTGGGATAATCCCTCCTTGTTGATTAGGGCTTAATTGACAAATATTGATGCACTGTGGAATTTATTATTATTAGGGTTCTCCGTATATTTGGGTTATTACATTTTTAAATTACCTACTTAAATTACACCACTGCTCTCTGAAGTAAAATTATTCTAAGTGAATTATAATTGATATATTAATGGTGATTGAGCATTATGTTTCAACTGTTTATTGATGACATATTTACGATCTATTTTCTTCGTTAGGCGATTAATTTCTATTGACTGTCCAGTCTGAAAATGACCGTAGTGGGATGAAACCGGTCCCGGTGAAAATAAATAAGTGGGAGAAAGTGTTTTAATTTCAAATTCTAATAGATCTCTACAGTTAAATATTCGCAGAGGAAAGTATGAGATAAGAGTGATGCAATACAATTCAACAATAGAGGATAGAAAAGTGATATTTGCGAAGCGAAGGGTTGCGAATGGAGTGCTTTTTAGTTTTCCAATATACCCGGACCGGGGGTGAGATCATTCTTTAAAGTGTCTGGAACATATGGACAAAATTCTACCGTTGCACGCATCCCAATAAAACTATTCGACCTCTGAAATGTAAATAAAATATCAAAGTTTAACATTTTACGTAATCCGATAGATGATCCCCCGACAGTTAGGTCCCCGAAATTATAATCTTCTATATATATAAAAATCTAAAAAATTTTGTATGTCCGCTATGCATTGCTAAACATAGTCTGGTCGCCCTTCTACAAAATTCATATTCATACTATTGAAAGAATTCAAAGAAAATTTCTACGTTTTGTAAATTTTAAACTTAACATCCCTTTAGAGCACATAAATTACCCGTCGTTAATGAATACTTTAAATATTCCAACATTAGAAAACAGACGAAAAATAAACGACCTAACCTTTTTATTAAAATTATTAAACTTCGACAGTTGTGAACTCCTGCAATTAATAAATCTACATGTACCTACACGAACAACTAGACAAACATTGACATTTTATATACGTACATCTCATTCGAACTATGATTTACATTCTCCAATACAACGTTTGCATAGTAACATGGAACAAATGCATGGTAACAAATACTTAAACAATATGGATGTATTTGACAATAATTCGAACTTAGCAAACTTCAAACGCCATATGTGCCAACTATTTATTTCTACCTATCCCATAAACTAATGTGAACAACAATTTTAAACATTACCTACTTTGTGTCAACTCCTATATTTTGTTTCTTATATTTTATGTTACCTGTATTTTGTTAACGCTTGTATTTTATGTAACCTAATTTTTTTTATTTTTTTTTAACGCTTATATTTTATCTAATCTATATTTTGTATTTAACATATATAATGTTACTTGTATTTTGTAAACCCATTCTTTTCACTGTAATTTTAAAAAAATGTACTGCATTCTATGTAAAAGCCCTATGGGCGTTTAAACAAATAAATAAACCATGCCCGCGATGGTTGTTAACTGGGTCTCGGAGAAAATAAATTTTGGAATTGTTAACTTCATATTTATTTTAATAAACTTTGTATACCGTAGTAACCACATTATTTCATTTGATGACCAGTAGAATTGAAACTCATTCTACATTTTATAAGAAATTTGAACAATAGATTTAACCAAACTGCGGCTGTCACTGTCCCGAATACTGAGCGAAAAGAACAAACTTAGGCTGATAATACCTAAGTTAAATCATCAAATACGAGGCTTTGTATTTCCCATTTTTCTCCTCCAAAACTGGACCGATTTTATTTTGTTTTTTAGTAACCAAATTACACTCTATGTTTGTACGTTCTGCCTTTAAAAAAAATACATTGCCTAGTTTGTGTACTGAACGTCTGTTTATAATGACTTTCAAACCAAGACATTTTAACAATTTTTGGAGGGTGCTAACTCCAACAAGACGTAAGTTACCGACACGCTTGTGATCGATATCTTTTTTTAATTTGCAGTAGTGTTAAAATCCAGAGAGGAAATTGGAAAAAATTGGTTTGTATGGACAAAACGTCGCCCGGTTTCCCCTCTTATAACGTCCTTCATGGCATAAAGGTCACAAGTACAAAGAGTAATATGTCTGGAAATGATATTAGTTATCATATTTGAAAAGCATAAAAAGGTCTTGAAAAAACTAATATTTTATATTTATTTTACGAGGGCAATATAATTTTTACGAAGGATGCCAAGAAGACGCTGTGGGTAAATATGTACGTAAGCGCCAAATAGAAAGGGTAAAAGAAACTGGCAAATTTTAATACGTTGATATTCTCGTATAAGATGACTCGAATAAGAGCAGACTTGAGATAATATAACAAGTGCCGTGGCCTGATGAATAATAAATAAGGCTGGAATAGAAGGAGCATCCACCCTTTCGCTGCCATCTACCAGGAGAATATCATGAACGAAGAGGTGCGCGGCAGGAATACGTGAAAATGGGTGTATTCCCTCCCGACCCGCTACCCGCGCGGCACCAGTCCCTATAACATGACTTTCATTTTAGTGATAATAAAGCGTGTATCCTGCGAATTCCTGCGCTCCGGATACGATCCGGACTGAAGAAAGTCTGAAAACGTTTTCTTTGGGCACACACGATACGTTACTGACACATATCACATCACGCGTGATGCGTACGGCGTACACGGCGATAAAACAGTTTTTTTTTTAATAAAAATCCTGTGGAATTTTCATTTTTTAAGGATGAAAGCTGCTCTTTTACCCTTTACCATATATGTATTATGAAACGTAACAAGGCTGAATCGCATCGTCATTTCTGTAGAGTGTATTTTGAAATCGTGAATATTTTTCGACTGGAAATTTATATTATTTAGAAATCACAGAAAGACCTTTTTTACAATACAATTTATTAAATAAAACATTTCTTAATATTTGATACTCGCCACACCACGTGGTTTGTAACACGAATTACCCTACGAACATAAAATAGGGTAAATAATTAGTTTAATATATTTTTAAGCTGTAAATCAATATGTCAGAAAACTCCGTCAAAAATCGATAACAGAGCAGACATAAATATCGTAGTATTATTGTAAGAATCTTTGGTTAACCACTATTTTATTCCAAGACTGATTAAATATTGCACACTCCGCCTTCAAAACAAGAGGAAGGTCACTGACTACATCTGAATTACTCATTGAAAAAATATGTGTAAAGCCCGGGCAACGAGGGACGCTTCAGCTGGCTAGATATATGTAAAAATTTCTTAATTGCTTTTGTGTTTAATTCGTAGGACTTCATTTAATTTAAAACAAATAATAATTTTCATTACATTTAATAATGTTATTTTTAAGTTCTGCAAGTATTTTATTTTTTTAATATTTAATGTGGGAAAAAAGATTTCAAAGTACCCTACAAAACAGATAATAATCTATTGCCGCAATTCAGTAAATCGGTATAACCAAAAATAAATCATTGGAGAAGAATATTAGGTACACCAATAATCTAAACGAAAATATGAAAAAGAACAAGACTTCTTTGACGGAAAGTGGCAATGGCTGAATTGGTAAAAACGCACATCCCGGTTAGGCGAGAGGTTCGAGAATGGGTTCAAGTCCCAGTTGCGACCATTATTTTTTGCTATTTTTCTGTGTCTTGTTCTCATTCATATTTTCGTTTTTTTCTCTTTATTTATGCATTTAATTCTATTATCATTTTAAATAAACGAGAACTTTTAACAAGCTATGTTTGTTTTAATCTGAAGTATGTTTATTTTTTTTTTCTTTGTTTTACAGTTTTTTAGAGAAAAATGTGTCCTTACTGGGGTACTCCGTTCTAAGGACACATTGTTCAAGTTTACTTGTTTGAAATATAAGTAAATACCTATGTTAAAATATTACAGAGGAAAAATATAGTTACATCTAAAAGAAACTACAATACAAGAATTAATCTTTGTTAGGTTGCAAAATTGTATCTATATTCTTCCTTCCCATGTCCATAATCCATATTTTTATGCTTCTTTATAAGTCGGTTATTTTTCAATATTATTAGTTTGGATTATTAGTGTTATCTTCTTCTTCAATAATATTTTACATTGATGGGAATAACCTTCAAAAGCTATAAAAAGAGAGTTGTTCTTATAAAAAAATTAAAATAAATCAATTTAGGCAACTTCAAAATTTAAATATAGAATCATATAACTAAGTCGTCTCAAAGAGGTCTAACCACCGTTTGAAAATGACCTTATGAGCCAAAATCGCTGTTACAATAATAAAAAACCAAATACTTGCAAATATTAAGTCCTTACATATGAAATTGGCGTTTTGTAAGGGAGGAACATAAAGTCGATTTTTTTTAATATAATATATTTATTTAATCAAAGTTTGTACCATTGCTATCTATGCACTTTTGCCATATCATGTGTAGTTCATCGATCCCTTTACTAAAAAAACCATTCGGATGGGAATCAATAAAATCTTTGAAGGCGGTTTGGACTGCCCCCATCGGAGTTGAATTTTTTCCCTTGCAAGAAGTTATCCAAATTTCGAAAAAAATGGTAATCTGTTGGGGCAAGGTCCGGAGAGTACGGTGGATGTCTTAGACATTCCAATTGTAGCTCCTCTAATTTGGTAGCAGTCTGTTGTGCAGTGTGTGGTCCAGCGTTGTCATGAAGCAGCAAAGTGGCCTAGAGCGATTAACCAGCCTCTGTTGTTTAGCAGCTAGCTTTTCCATCATGGTTTGCAGTTGCTGACAATAAACATCTGCCGTAATCGTCTGGCCAGATTTAAGAAACATGTGGTGAACGACACCAGCACTAGTCCACCAAACGCTCACAAGTAACTTTTTTGGAGTCAATTTTCGCTTAGGGCATGGTTTGGCTGGTTCGGCAGGGTTCAGCCATTGCGATGAGCGCTTTCGATTATCGTACAGGATCAACTTTTCATCACAGGTAATGATTCGATTTAAAATCCCTTCATTATTGTGCCGGTTGAGTAATACAACGCAGCAGTCAACGCGCGTTTATTGATTTGCTTCACTCAATTCATGAGGTACCCACCTTTCAAGCTTTTTCACCTTCCCAATTTGATTCAAGGGGATTCAAACAGTTTTATCACTAACACCGCAGCCTGCAGCTAACTCGGACGTGGTTTGCGATGGATCCGCTTCCACAATAGCCTTCAATTCTTCTTTATTAACTTTGGTCTCCGGCCGTCCACGGGGCTTGTTCTGCAGGTCGAAATTTCCAGAACGAAAACGTTGAAACCAAAAACGCACTGTGTTTTCTTTTGCGGCACCGTCGCCATACACATCATTAATCCTTCGAGCCGTTTCTGCAGCACTGGTGCCACGGTGGAACTCGTTCTCGTAAATAACGCGAATTTTCAAGTTTTCCATTTTGTAAACTAAGTGACGCAAAGAAAAAAAAACAATTAAGGAAAAAACAAATGAATTATAATTTTCGAAACACAAATACATGAGTAAATAGCTGTATAAATTTGAATTTGGAATTCCTAACCAAAGAGAAGATATTTGAGATCAAATTGCCATTACGGCAAAACGCAAATTTCATATGTAAGGACCTAATATAAAGAAATTAAATCAAATTGTTTAAATTGTTAAAATTGTTCCTGTTGCCGGATTGCAAAACTAACAATATTATATCTGAAATACAACGCAATATCGAACATATTATAATTTCTTATCGAGCTTTCATTTGACGGAATCTTTTATACGAGACTTAATAAGATGTAATTTATTCAGCCAATAAATCAATGCTGTAATTGTCTGCGGCCGATATGACGAGCGCGATATTCCCAAGGTTTCTGTGTTACGCGTCCCCGCATAAAGGGAGCAGGAACAATGCCGGCTCAATCCTGAAAAGGAATTTCTCAGTCATGAAGCCCAAAGCTTCCTGCGTCAATTCAGGCTGAATAATTAATTTCTTATTTCCTCGAGGAAAACCGACATGGCAACTGCGACGGCGACGGCGACGATAGCTCAAAGAAAATCATGATAAACCACCGCCGAAATAATATCGCCGAGTGATTTAAGTTAAAAAAAAGTCATCCTTGCTGAAATTAATTAATTTTATTAGAAGGAAAATTAATTAAAGTATATTTTGAGATAGTTGACGGGTGAAATTAAGATAGCTCTATGGCAAAATTTCGGCCCATCTATCTATATATATAAAAATGAATCTCTGTTTCTCTTAGTCACGCCATAACTTCAGAACGACTTTACCTATTTCATTCATCATATTTTTTTAAGTTTTCTAATACTTTGTAGAAGGTTCTTAGGGAAAGAAAAATTAAGAAAATTGGATAATTTCAGAAAACTTAACGACTATTTTAACTTCGCACGTTTGACAGTTCGCGCGTTTGATGAATGTGAATTTAGAAGGCAGCTCTTTTTTTTGTAACGAAAGAATTGTCTGTGGATTTTTTAAATTACAGATATTTTAAATAGGTATCTATCTTAGGTACCAAATTAGATTGATTGTTCGGTAAATATTTCCCTATCTAGTCCACGCTCAAAACAATTTTTAAAAAATTAAAACAAATTGTACTAAGTAGATTACAGTTAGTAATAAGTAATTCAGTAATCGGAATTGAAAAATATTGCATTTTAATGGTTATTTTGTTATCTTTAGAAACGCGAAATGTCATTTCTCAAGGAAAGCCACGTTGTTAATTACGACGGCAAACGTCTCGCGTGATTTTTCGTGTTTATGGAACCGAACAAAATAATGATTAGGTCATACGCATTATTTATCATTTCTGAAGAATGCAATTCGTACTTATTATTGTCTAACTGTCAGAAAGTGATTTTTTCTTTCAAAAATGCGTATTTCATCGTCGTAATTAACATGGCGGTCCTTGAAAAATGACAAAAATGACAAAATTTAAAAAAAAAACATTCAAACGCAATATTTTTGAATTCCGGTTACCGAATTACTTATTACTTATTACTAAACATTATCTCTACCTGGTACAATTTGTTTTATTTTTTAAAGTGTGCTTTGAGCGTGGACTCGATAGGGAAATATTTACCGATTGTTCTTATAACATACAAAAATTAATATTTGTAATAGATGAAAAATGAAAATTTGAATAAAAAAATTGTAATTGGTGATACGCAAGCTGTTTGAAAACTGAATGTACTGGGACCGAATATATGGATCGCGGGAGGGGGGTTGGCGGGAAGGGAGAGCGGGAGAGGGGTGAGGGTAGGCGGGGAAGGTGGAAGGGGAAAGCGGAAGGAAGGGGATGTGGGAGCGGAATGGGGACGCACGGGAAAGGACATGCAGGGGGAAACAATTTATTTCTTCGAATATGGCATTGCAACACATGCGGGGAACCAGCTAGTACAAAATAAAAAGGCATTTTAAAACTTGGTTTGAATTGCACTTCAAAAACGTACGTTCATATTATGTAAACAACTGTCAACTACGAATAGTCCAGTCAGTGGGGAGTTTTACCTTGCAAAAGGTCAAGTAGTAGCGATTTTGATATATGTTGAAAAAAAAACTTTCGACCTTAGGGTGGTCGAGCGTGAGCCGCCATCTTGAATTGAAGGTGCCAAAATTAGGTTTTGTCTCAATAATTCCTCAATGGTTGACTTTACAACAAAAATGTCTATGGCAAACTTGAAGAAGACTAAATTACGTACATTTTTTGTTTGAAGTTTTTTTTTAAAGTCCTATATGTAATGACTTACAATGGTGGAAAGAAGAAAATTTTGAGAGAAAATCGTAAAACGTTTAAACGTTGAACGTTTTCTTGATAAATTTGAAACTTGCACAGCTCAATTTGTTTGGTTTTTAAAAAGAAAACGCAAATATTTTCAGCTAACAATCATTTCAGATATGAGTTACTGCGCTTTGAAATACTTAAGGCCATGTACCAAGGCGTTGAACATTCCGAATCGGTGAAATCCTGAAGTCCCTAAGTAGGTATGGCCTGTTTAGATTTTTCAAAAAAAAGCATCGCCAAAAAGCATATTTTATTTTATTTTGTGAAGTTCTGACACAATATTTAAATGTTTTCCTATTATTTTCTAAAGGCTTAATTTTCCACATTGTACCATAAAACCGTATACGGAAATGGAAATGGGTTTGTAATTACGAAATTTTACCCTTTAAAGCATTTTTTATAGATCTAATAAAAAAAATTCTGGGCTTGCAAAAAAAACGTCAAAATTAGATCGATTGTATCAAAGGCCGAGGTGTTGTAATCGCAGTATTTAATTAAAGCATCTATAATGTTTCTAAAAGATCAAATAATTTTCAAACACGTGATTTTGCATTAGAATTAGTCCTGGGTCGATCGTGAAAGACCTGATCGTCGAAACCCGCTCACGAGCTACCAAAGAGCGAGCGGGTTATTTATTCGTCAGCACCCGGGTCTCACGATCCGCGACTCGCGAACAACAAGACAAGAACAACGCGTGCACTCCCGAGACCCGTGAACCTCGACACACTCCCGCGACCCGCGATCTACGACACATTCCTGCACCCCGTGACTCACGGACCGATCGCCGGGTACCCATGTGGCGAGTGGCGAGACGTGTCAGCTCCCGGAACTCGCAAACTGCGACACATTCGGACCATTCGGTCGCCGATTTCCGATCAAAGCACACACGTGCGTGACATTATCCTGCTTCCTGTGTGTCACGTCATCGCGGGATTGTTAGGAAGATTCGATTTTTGAATATTCGACTAGACACGGCGTCGTTTTTAATTAGAGCGTATCTTGGTATTGTTAATCAACGGGTGAAGTACATTTGTTTACACATTTTGTTGGTGTCGCTTTCATAAAAAACTTTTCATTTTTCGTGTGAGTGTGAATATGTAATAGAAACTATAAACTGGTATGTGGATTGTAATAGAAACTATAAACTGGTAAAAGTGCAAAATGTCTGACTTTAATAAAAAGAAATTACGATAAAGCATTAGCTTACAGCTAATTTACTCATTTAAATTCTCAATAAAAGCTTCAGAACAACACGTTTTTTACAAGGTTTTTATATCCTCCAAAACATCAAACCTAGGATAAACCAGTCATTCCGCGAAGAGACTGCATGTCGACCTTTGACTATGACATATACAAAATTCTATGTTAGAGTGTTTAAACAGAGGCAAAAAAAATTAGTAAGGCTTGTAAAACAATATAATAAACTACTACAAATATTAAATGAAACAAAAGCTTTGTGGTTAAAATTACTAACTCATTTAAATTTACCAACCGGTTTCACTTGACGAAACAGAGTAAAAATTTGAACTATTAAACTAAGATTAAACATTCACCGACAGTCAAATAGTTGGTAAATTCAAACAAAGTAATGGTTTAAAGCAAACTGTTTTTTTCATTTAATAATATGTCAAACCACAAAGTGATTGCTTTCTATGAAAACAATTTACCACAACTTTATCAAAAAGCCTCATAAATGCTACGCGCCATGTTATCTAACCGCAATAATTAACTTAGCTTCCCGCAAATAAACATCATCAAAGACACCTTATCTAATCCCAGAAACATTTCCAAAATTCTCTTTTAATAATCCGGACAAAGTGTCCAAACTAACTCGTATACTTTGGCAGCAAACATCAAAGGTTTCACAGCGCACAGCTCTACGGGCAGCAGGAACAAAAAGCGACAAAACACGAGAAAAGTACTTACACCAGGAGTACTTGTGGCTCCGTTTTCACTTTGCAATATTGTGTTCAAACGCAACCAGCCACAAATTCTCGTCATAAAGGACACTTGGATGTCGCACTTGGCTTACCCCAACTCGGTTGATTATTCCGTCGTAAAACCTCAGACGTCTTCTGCTATCCTGTTAGGTGAAGACGTTTCGTCCAAACTTCCTTCATATTCATTACGTACCTTATATTAAATTTCATGAAGAAACTGAATTATTTATTTATTATCAATGTTTCATACGACTACTGTGAGTTATGGCTTTAAGTTAATGTGTTATATTGTACAAAAAGTTTAAGGTAGCTTTACGCTAGTTTTTTGTTTGTGACGCCTCATAAGAACTCCCTGACTTTGCACAGTACTTAAAATAAATTCAATGCACGGAGACTGCAGCTGTGGGTACTTGTACATGCTCTAAAATCAACTGTTTTATTTCATGTTCCTAATAAAGTACGCAAACGCGAACTGAAAATATCTTTCACTACACAAAAATGTAATGCCAATTCGTTCATCAACTCTCTTATACCACCCATACAAAGTTTACTAATATGAAGAAGTAGCTATTTTTATTTTTCATCTCATAGATATTTTTGATATAACGAAAAACTTGAAAAACGTATTATTTTAAGCATTTAAAAAATAAGTTATTATTTTAAGTTTTGTTTTCCATAGCCTCTTGGAATTTTTTGGTAATTTGGATCATGTTAGTTTTCGTAGATATGCTTACACTGTATAAGTGTTTTATATTTTATTTATATAAAAACGATTTGTTCTATGTAGATAAAGGTACTTTTACCGTAAATAAATTAATAACTAAATAAACACCGGTGTATTGTATAAGGCGGAATGCTACACATTTCCAATCTTCAACCACATTTATACCTTACGACTTTCAAAGCCTTCTCCAATTCCGACTTTATTATGTCGGCAGTTAAAAGGTATGGACATGGATTGTTAGTTGTAAGAAAATAGTACCATAATTGGACTTACCTGTCTGTCGTACAATATATATAAAAAAAAAAAAAATATAGCTCAGTTATGAAAAATCAAACAATTTTCATACTCAAAGTTAACCATAATAACAATAATGAAAATTAAAACAATACAGCCGATAACAAAAATGGAATGTTACATAAAAGTAAGATATGGAGGGTTCGTTTTTAAAGGAAATAATATTTTGTTATAAGTAGTACCTATATATTGTATTAAAAACATAATTCGAGTATATTTAGGGTATATTTTTACCATAGCATTAGTGTCTGGAAGATTGTATGTAAGATTGAATTAGTGGTTATTGTAGTGGCAGACATATTGCTCCTAAAACACAAACAGCAGAACATTTCGTTCGATATCTTTCAATGTGGAACGATATCATTGTAATCCTAACAAAAACAGGTTAAATATAGCCTACATTAACCTGATTTCAAAGGAATTTTCAATGTAAAACATGGCGATATCTAGCGCGTGCTCGGGTTTGAAATAAATCAAAATTCTAACCCGATTTCTTTTGTTAGGGACCCCGCACAAAGGCGGTGGTTTTTTGCGCACCGTAAGCATATTTGAGACCCTTCGAAAAGGGTCAGACATCCTTTGACAATGCAACTATTCATATCAATCTATTATTTGTTAGTAGATTTTAGACGGGATGAGGGATGAGGTGATTTAATATGCTGAGTAAAGAGCCAGAACGTTTTTTTACATTTTTCCAGAACAATATAATTTTTGGTTATGATTACCTACCAGCTCTGTACTCTTAATGTTACCGGAAACGGTTTTTTAAGCGTCGAATACATTATTTTGACATTTACACTTTCAAAATCCGAAGTGTTCTTGAGTACGGGTCAACAGTCTGGAATCCACATTATATTACACAGGTATCTAGACTCGAATCAGTCCAAAGAAAATTTACACGGATTTTGTCTTACCGATCAGATGTTCACCATCTTCTAGACGGGTACGAACTAAGACTTACATATTTCAAATTAGAGAGTCTAGTTAAAAGACGAAACATAAATGACCTCTTAATGCTTTATAAAATTGTGAATAATCGTGTAGACAATAACTTAGTCAACCAAATCAAGTTATACGCCGGGCCCAAATCTAGAAGAACCCATAACATATTTTGGACTGAAATTTTAAATTTTAATCCTATATCTAGAATGTCTCGGTCATACAACGATCTTGTTAAAATACACAGTTTCGTAGATGGGTATTTCTCCACTAATTGGAAACTGGCCCATACAACACTGTCCCAAGCATATTTTTGTTAATAATTAAGAAAATATGTACATACATGGAAAGGCATTAATATATTAAATATATATTTATATAAATCTCTCACATTTTCCTCTTTATTTATGAGTTATGGTAAATTTTATGAAAAATCTTGACAGGGGACTGTTTTATAATTCAGAGGAATGTCTATATGAAATAAAAAATATATTATCATTGAATATAAGCAATCATTCTTTGTTTCTATTTATTATAACTTTTACCATCTGTATTATGGACTGATAAAACAACAATTTCTAAACAAATAAAACATTTTATGAACTTTCTTAATTCTACAAAACACTTGTATTAAACTTATTAAAACTCCTTAAGTAAACAATCTTTTCTTCACTCTTTATGGAGTTGTAAAATTAATACTACAATTAAGAAATTTGACTAAAACTTGCTCTCTAATGTCACAATCAACATTATGACTTGACAATAATACTATAAAATATTTAACTTTTAATAGTAACCAGTTATAATTATATACAAAATCAGTCATCAATATGAACTGCAATCAGTTCCAGAAAATATAAAAATTAACTTATTTCTCTAAAACCGCTACAGCTGATGGAAAGTAATAATAATATCTTTTCCCTTAGATTAGATCTGGATTTGGTAACTTTTCCAATATTTGTCCAAAAGAAACATCAGAAATATCATTTTCTTTAACTCTAAAAGTGTGACTTACCGTCACAAATTATCATAATAGGTTACCATTAGTTCACCTTCCTCATTATCTATTTGATTAATTACAGCAGAATAACGATATTCCACGTTTATTACTTTTAGCTATAGTCAATTCACCAAATTAATCAAAAGGCACCGGAAAATCTGATGTGGAACACACTGAATCAGGCATATTTTCCTTAACAAAAATATTTGTAACTTCTTTCAAAACTTTTTTCTTTGCGCGATAGGTAGAACAATGCTCTTCTGGGAGCCTTCTGCTCACCACTACTCATGTCCTTAACTAATTTTCTTGTGCCTTTTTCTTTCATTTTTTCTCTTTTCTGTGTGTCATTTTAAAGTCGTTGGTATCTCAAACGTGCAGCTTTGCATTTTTGTTCTAATATTTCTTCTCTTGTTTGCGCTGGCTTCTTTTTGGGTGGTATGATGGAGTATATTACCTGCTATAAAAATAGTATTAAATGATATGTTAGTATTGTGCAATATGGCAGGTAAAACTTGAAGATACCTAAAAAAACAGTCCCCTGTTGTATAGAACAGTCCCCTGTGACATAAAAATGACAGGGGACTGTGCCCAGGGGACTGTTATTTTTACATAGAAACTTTCCTAGCATAAAACCATTTTTAATTTATTCAAAATCAAGAAGCAAACGTGATTGCATACTAGATAAGTAATTATTTAAAAAAAAAATCGTAATTTTATTACTTAAAACTATAAGTAAAATGCTTACCAGGGGACTGTTCAACTAGCGGCCCGGACATGCAGTTCACTTACAAGCGCGGCTGTGAAACTGCATACGATGGCGTCAGCCCGCTTAGCTCTACAACCGAACAACAACGAACTTCACACCGATTTCGTTCCGTTTCACGATATAAACGACCACGTCAATGCATGGTGCGATTTCGGTGCAATTTTCAAATTGTAACAGGGGACTGTTCAAAAAAATTGAAGACAACATTTGATAACTGTTTTTTTAAATAAATTGTTATTTTAAAAATATGATTGTGTTTTGCAAAGATGCTTACTATATTCTAGTACTATTTATAAACTTTTAACTGACGCAGTGATGATACTGAAAATGAATATTTGTCATAAGACTTGTAATTTCGGAAATGGGACACGACAGGGTACTGTGAATTGGGGTGTTTGAAGTGCATTTAAATGAATATTACAATATTATATTACTGTATGAGCTATTGCAAGCCAATAATAGCTAACATATTGTCGTTATCAATACAAAGAACTCGGTAATATTAAGATCTACAATGTAAAATTTACCTGGGACAGCGATTTTCCAATTAGTGGAGAAATGCCCAGATATTTTTGTAAATAATGTAACATATTTCAAAAAATATCTCCACAATTTGTGCACTTAACAAAAAAATTGTTATTATATTACTTTTCAGTAAATACTTTATAAATATTGTATACTTGTCATTATTATGTATTTCAATTTTGTATTTAAGTTTTCAAGTTATGTATAAATAATTCTTGCATTGTTTTTCAAGAGTTTGCTTCTGTGAAAATGCATATGTGATTACTGCAGACACATTAGTCTAAGGATACTTATATTTGTATTTTAATTTATTATATACTACCCACAAAAATGTTGTATAAATATCCTGTTTATGTCTCAAATGAATAAAATAAAATAAAAAATTTAAAAAAAGTTAACCTTTTTTGACCGTTAAAAGTTTGGTACATTTGGCAAAACGTGTATTAAAAAATACTTTACAATTTAATTTACAGATTATTTGTTTAACAGTTATTTGATTATGCAAGAGCGTCTTAAGAGGATTGGCTGCACGGCCCATTTCGGACCGTTTCATACAAATCTTAATTTTAGATTTTAGACCAAAATACCCAACCAATCTTGTCAAATAACAAATAAATAAATAATAATATGTAATTTTTTATAAGAAAACTGTAGTGTACTCGTATGTAAATGTAGGTGTGTTCGGATATCACGCCGCTCGGAAACGTTCGGGTTTCCGAAGATTGACGAGCGGGCTCTCAGTACAAGAGAACAGCTGACGGGCCCCGCCGCTCTCAGATCCATTCTAGAAGCCTTAGTAAACAGTCGCTACTATTGACATAAATACAATACTACTTTAATCCGTTATATTTACCAATAAACCGAAGACATCGAACTTACGTTGTAATCCTGATTATTGTGGGCTAGTGAGCCACTAAATTAAAGAACTCATTATTATAACTTTTGAAGGTTATTCCATTCAATGAAATATATCATTTAAGAAGAAGATAACAATAATAATCTAAACAAAAATATAAAAGAGAACAAGACACAGAAAAACAGAAAAAAGACAATGGTTGCAACCGGGACTCGAACCCAGACCCCTCGTGAGTAAGTGCCTCTAGTGAGTACCATCGAATGAGTGTAGACAAATAATATGTAAATTATTTGTCTACATTCATTTGATGTATTTGTTAATATACTCATACCTTTGTCCAAATGTACCAACCTTCAAAGTTAACGTATTTTTAAAGTTTGAAACTTGTAAATGTCAAAATAATGTATTCGACGCTTAAAAAAGTGTTGAAATTAAAGAAAAACTCCACGTATCTACGTCGTTTTTAAAACATAAGTTGTATTAAGTTGATCGAAATGGAAAATTCGCAAACTTTTTACAGTTATTCGAAAAGTTTTACAGTGTTTTATTTTTTATTAAAAAGACTTGAACTTTTTTAATTTTCAACGGAATTTTCTTTTCTAAAGTCGAAAAATAAGTTTGAAACACGCCGGAAACAGAAACATTACATGTGTGTAACACCTACTGTTTTCGCATCAACATCCGCTGCGATACCTAAATGCACTTAAATACTGATGTAACTACTAATTTCGGTTGTCGGTGCATGGGTGCTTGATTTGAAAATGACAGATTTACTGAATATTGCATGATTTGCAGTTGCCATTTTAGCCGTCATAACTATTGACATTATTACATTTCTTTATTTTGTCAAGAATTAAATATTACATAATTATAAAGAAAATTGTTAATATTTGTTTTTGAAGAGCAATGAGGTTCACAATTTCAATATATTAGATTCCAAACTAACATTCAACAAGCATGCTGAATATACATAAAAGAAAAATGGGAAAAAATATCTTTTTTGGGAAGAATTCGGCAAAAACTATCTAGTAAAACTGCAATCACTATCTACAAATCAATTATTGCTCCACATTTCAACTATTGCTCAACTATCCTATTCCTATGTAACGAACGAGAACAAAATAAGTTTCAAATTCTCCAAAACAGGGCAATTAGAATAATACTACGGCGAAATAGATTTTCAAAAAGTAAACAAAATGTTAAAGGAACTGAATTGGCTAACCGTGAAACAGATGCTGACCTTGAATACGATGACATTTATACATAAAATAATAAACAAAAAATTTATCAAAATACTTCTCAAATAAAATTATATTCAACAAGGACACTCACAGACATAACACAAGGACGTGCAAGGAAATCAGGCTTAAAAAAGGACATGGCGAATACGCAGAACAGTTTACTATACAAAGGGATGAAGTTATATAACACGCTACCAGAAATTTAAAGTTCACACCAATTGCAAAGTTCAAGATGTATTGTAGGAGCTGCATAAAAGTACATAAAATATAGTTTGTAACATGAAATATTATAAATAATTAGAAATTTGTAAACTTAAATGTACAAATTACTAAAATAAAATTAATAAATAAAAAAAATATATAAACAAATGATTTTTCACGGGTCTGCGCTGGTTTCGTATAAATTAAGGATGTGATTTACTTTACGGCAATTATAACCATCGGCCAAGGCAGTGTTCTTGTTGGGTTGAAGCCATCATAATATAATTGAGATATTCTAGCGTACCAAAGCACTGAGCATTTTTGTTCGGAATAATTTAACGTATTTGGCATCCATGAATTGTATTCTCCCAATACGCCGAAGATGTGTTTACGTGCAGAACTTCCTCATCACTCAAAACTGACAAATAATTTACGATCTAATCTGTTCAAACTCAAACCACCATACAAATGTCAGCGACGGAACGCGATGTTTAGATTATAATTTAAAGTGACAGGTGACAAAGTATCGTGTCTCTGTCAAATCACTGCCAAAAACTTCTCAAAGGAGACTACTTTTGATGTGGTTGTATTGTAAATGTATTGTATATTGAAAAACCTCACAAGAATATGAACATATACCTCACACTCGGTATATCGGTTTCGGTAATTCAATCGTTAAACATTTTATAGGGTATAAATTAATGATACCTAACTGTAGTATATGAGTATAGCGGTGTAGAATGCCACACGAAAAAACCGTGTTCGTTCGGAGATGGTCGGGCGGCGCCGAGTGTTTCCGAACGTGCGTACAAGTAGAGCAGTCAGCCGTTCGGCGAACCGTGGTCAGACCTAATTAGAGACCGCCTGTAAACAGACGCTACTAACAATATTTGTTCCAATATAATTCGCAATAAACCAGTAAAAAGAACTAACGTTGTAGTCATTACATTGTGGGCTAGTGAGCCACAACACACATCAAAGAACATTACACTAACTATTTAAACAACGTGAAGCCAGTTTTTAATACCCTTGTTAATTTGTGGTCAATGTCTGAAAGCGATAATTTTGTTTTGTTTCTTAGAACATCACCCTTCACATGAAAACTCCGCTATATTAGAAATGTTTTAATAAAAATAAATACAACACAAAATACCCAACTACCCCGGACTCAGTGTGGACCGTAGTATTCCCAACTGAGACATGTTGTGAAGCTAAATGGAGGGGGATGAAAAAGAAACGATAATATGAAAGCACCTTGCTATTCATCTCTCTCCCTGGTTTGAATCCTGGGATTGGTTTGCAGCAATTTATGCTATTCATAATCATCACTAAAACAAGTGGCTAAAGTCATTTCAAGCAATGTTTCGATTCTGCATGTCAGTCTTTCATGGGGGCGACTACGAACTCACAATGCAAATAAAACGATTAATCGGCGACCTCTGCACCAGAGAACTCTAACCGCTCGCAACCATCGCGATCGTTTCAATATCGGCAACGGTTTTCGTCTTGCAGCTATATTGTGAATTGCATAATAATAAAAAAAACATATATTTTTATTTTAGTTGTTTGTACATTAAGTTTACAAATTACCATTTTCAACTAAGGTAATTACTATTTAATTTTATATTACTGAATGTGATTCTTACAATTTACTTTGAAAGTATTAATTGGTGAAGTTTTTTATGCTTTCCGGCAGCGCATTATAATATTTCATCCCATTATAAACTGTTTTTGCGTATTGGCTTTGTTAAAATTTTGTATGAAAGCTATTTTTGTAAAAGTTTGTTTATTATTTTATGCCAGTCAGTGTCAAAGTCATTCGGAATCTGTTTCACTCTTAGAAAATTTAGTTCCTTTCATTTTATTTACTTTTATAAATCTATTTCGCCTAATTATTATGCTAACTGCCCGGCGGCTGGTTGATAGATCGTAATATTATTTCATACTGTCAACGAAACAGTTTGGACTGTATTCCAATTGGAGCGAGACCGATTCGCATGCCGATTAGCTGCCGTGAGGTTTCGGCAAATAATTACAGATCGCAGATAGCCAAAGAAGCCAATTATGCCCTCAAAGACAATACAAAATTCACGGTTTCAAATTCAAAAGGTTCTGCAAATTAGTATTGGTGGGATTCCTAGAAGTCGGCCTTGTTCCGTTAGGATGGCTGAGGGGGCGGGGGCGGGGTTAGGGGAATTCTCATTAATTCTATGGAGCCTAGAGCCTGACATTTTGTCACGTCTCGAATTATAAATTGACCTCTGGATCCAAAGGGCTCGGGAGAAATACACGAGGATTTGCGAAGAATGAAGCTCACTGAGAAATGTCTTCGACGCTCTGAATACACATCATACAAGTATACGTTCTTCTTTAGCCTTTAGGTCAAAATTAAGGGTCTCTCTTCTGGTGCCTGAAGAGTTTTGGCTTGAGCTGTAACAGCAATATCATCTGCATAAGCAAATTTTCTGCCTTCAGTGTGAGGAAGGTCGCGGGTGTAGAAATCAAAAGCTATCGGGCCAGCATGAGCCCTGGGGATATTTTTAATTGTTGCTTTTTAGAAAAATTATTAATGTGCAAACAATTAGCAGTTGCTCCATGAGTCGTGGTATGTTGCCATACTGGATGAATGTGACGTAGAGTTTATCAAGGAAGCTTTTACGCTAAACTGAAAATTAGGCCGTTGAGATATCAAAGAACGCTGCCGCTTAGTCGTTTTTGGAAACCAAATTCCAGAAATTAGTTGCCTAACTTGTCTAACTAAAGCCAAATGGGTCGAAAACAGATATGATAGATTTCCATCTCAGCAATTCACATGCGAAAGGGGATGAAAATTCATGAAAATCTAATATTGAAAAATACACCATAACGTTTACCTTACAAAGCAATTAAATATTTTTTAACTGAGCTTTTTTAAAAATAATTTCTGGGTTTCATCCTTCAAGGGCGTTCTAGGACATCATTTCGAATTATCTAGATAGAAAGATGTATTTATATACTAATTTTATATAAATGGGCAAATATAAGGTTATAGAGATGAAATATTGAACGGATAGGAGGCAATTTAAGATAAGGCTTGATAGAAGAGAGGATATTTGTTTAAAGAGGGAAAACCAAAATATGCGACCAAAAGTTCCCACTTCTAGACCACAGAAAGAAAAATTTGTCGGAAAAATATCAATTTTTACTTACTAAGGTGACGTGTGTTAATAGTATTAGCCCGTGTACACAAAACAAACGAAGTTAAGGGTACACGTAATATTAGAGTTATTTAAAGATGTCGTTAAATCACGAGCATTGTTTTTATTTAACCCAAATGCGTTAATGCGTTAACCGGAGAAAACCAGAAATATGTCATGTTTAAATCAGATTTTAGACTATTGACTCTCTTCCACAAAAAATTATAAATTGATTTCGAAAGATTGTTCTTTTATCTAGTAAACGCTTGTTTTAAATATTGAGAATTTTTTTTAATTTTTAGTATAATAAGGTTATACCATAGGTCGTTGGCAGATTTGTTAATTTTTAAAAAAAAATTGTATTATACAACACCCATTTCAAATGACATAATCATGCGGTAAAATAAATCAATACATTATCTGGGAAATGCATGTTTCAGAATTTTTATTTTAGTTTAAATAAAATCATTAAAAAATACGAAAATTGGTCCTTTTGTGTATTTATTTGCGCACTTACAAAGTAATTTATTTCAGATTTTTTAACATTCTTATTTTTCTTAGACATTAGTCATTATTGAAAAATGATCAAAAAATAATTACAAAAAGTACATAATTTTAATAGTTTTACTATCGCGCCTTTCAGCATTTTTGGATGTAGGTATAAATTAAAGCAAATTTGGAATGAAATAAAATCAATATTGAGTTATAATTTTTAAAAGCTGGTACGGAGAATAATTAATCTTTTTCATTGGAACTGCCCTGTACGATTGTAAGAACATCTTTCGACGAAATGTGGATTTGCGGCCGCTGGCTGGTTAAACGCCCTTAAAGCATACTTTTACTTTGATAATCGAATGCTAACGTCTCATGTTTAATCTACAGTTAAGTTAAAATTATTCATTACTGATTTTGGACTCACTGATTTTTTTATCCAAAATGCGTTTAAGCAAGAAAGGGGTATAACAAAATAACTTTCAAAATAGCAAGAGTCAAGCATTTGCTCCTAGTGAGTCTGCGAACAATCTACTAAAGCCTCCCTTTCATTGGATATTTGACTGAATTTGAGTCTCACCGTCAGCGGCCTAGTCCACCCTTGAGTGGGGAAGGGAAGGGGGTTGGCTGCCATATTCCGCCATTATTCCGAGCCCCGAGGGCGCAGACGAAAAGTGCCCATTTCCCGCGACCTTTTTCATTTGCCATTATTTATTCTTGCAAAGAATTTTTATCTCATTCCAGGTTCAGCCGAAAGAATGGGAGATATTGTATTAACTTAGACGGTTTAAGTACATTGTACTGCGATGGCGAGAGATTAAATCTGCCGCTGACACAATTTTAGAGGAGGGAAAAAACAAAGTTTTCAAATCGATTGAGCAACGAAATTTTAAAGATAATCCCTAATATTTAACCCTTCAAAAATTTGGAATTTTTTTTTGGATGATAAAAATATTTTCGCTTTACAATAAAATGCAAATATTTGGAATATTTCTGAGCACATTCAAAAACCAAAAACTGTTATAGAAAGGTGATGAAATACGCTTTCAAATTATAGAATTCGAAAAAAACATTTTTTTTGTAATTATAAAATTTTTGCATACAAACATAAAAAAGTTTTCAAAATGGCTCACTTTACGATTTTTCTAACTTAAGTTACTGATAATAAAAAAAAATAAAAAACATACATATTTTATTAGACAAATGTATAACAAACACATATTGTAACCTCACATTTTTGTCGCTCTATGAAAAATAATTTATAAAAAATTCCCGAAGTTACAAATTCTTTTTTCAATTTGCGATTCAAAACTTTGTGTACATAAAAGTGTAAATTTTAATTTTTTGGTGGCTATTTTTTAGATTGGAATATAAAGCGTGGTATTTTTCCTTTCTAACACCGATTAGAAAATATTTCTAACTATGATAGTAAGGGAGTTACGGCGTTTTATATGAGACCTATGTGCGCTGGGACAAATATGGTCTCCTTTGATTAAACGGGTATCAAAGCAAGTAAAAGCCCTTTTATGTAACAATTAGCCATTTTTTTTTTTTTAATAATACAATAACCTTCTAGAATAACCTTCAAAGGTTATGAAGAGAGAATTTTTAAAAAAGAGACTTATAAAGAGTAAATAGTTCCATATACATGGAATCGGATATATTAATTTATCCGTGACGCTATCTATGTTACAAACCAATTCTTAGAATGATTGTTTGCAATAAAAAGGGTAGTTGCCTGTTATATGGAAAAAATTAATTGAAGATAATATTGTTGATTCTAAAATTTGAAATACGAGATTGACTAACATGACGGTTTGACAGAAGGTGGCAATGGCGGAATTGGTAAACGCGCGCGTCCTGGTTAGACGAGAGGATCTGGGTTCGAGTCCCAGTTGCGACCATTATATTTTTCTGTGTCTTGGTTCTCATTCGTTAAGATTATTATTGTCATTTTCTTCTTTAATGATATAATAATTAATGATATAATTCCTAGTACTTAATATCAAAAGAAGTATACAAAAAACCTTATTTTATGTAACATTTAGTAATTTAATATTTTTTTAAATAATACGAATGAACAAAATAATATGTATCACAAATCTGACCTGATAATGGACACTGTAACGCTGTCCGAAACGTTGACTATAGAAGGAGGGAGTGTAAAACGGCATAACATCCCAAAAATAAACATCAAAAATACTTTTGGCCGTGAAAATCAAAAATCATATCAATTCGAATGAAGGGTAATTCCAACAATAAATTTATTTTCATAGACAGTGGTTTTTCATTCCAAAGTTTCGATGCTTTATAAGTATTTTTAGCTGTTTCGAAACCCTTCATCAGAACCACAACATATTAAATTTGATAAGAATAACATATCAAAAATCCATCGATTTATTCAATAATATAATAACACCCACACAGAGTTTACCGCTTAAAGTTCTTTCATAATGTCTTTTTTAAAACTTGGAAAACTTTATTAAAAGTAAACATACTTGTATGTTAATGAAATGTTTAAAACAACAACAACAACAAAAAAAAGAAAAGTTTTATAATGTCTGAACTTAGACTGATTTTCTGAAAATTTAGGAATGGAAGAAGGAACATCAATTTACAAGGAATATCAACAAAACAAAACAAAAAACAGAATACAAAAAATGGTTGAATGTGTTGTAAAGATGGTTTAGAATGTGGTTGTGGCGATTACTTCCAATAATAACATAAACCGAACAAAAAACTAGGAAAGCTAGACTAAGAAGTAAAAGAGAATATCGAAGCACAGATAAAAAAAAACCAGGAGAGCTATTTTTTTTTTTTACATGAATACCGCACAAGAGTCCCAACTGCTCCCGTCTGAAGCCAGTGGGAATATGGCATCCCCAATTGGGGTATGTTGTGAGGCTGAAGGTAGTGGGGAGGGGAAGGAGATAGGGAAAAGGAAGGTGGGGAAGTACCTGGCTATTCAGTTATGGTCACCAAATACGGCAGAAGCCATTTCAAGCAACGTTTCAATTCTGAATGGTGGTCTTACACCAGGGCGATACTGAGAGTATCTTCTACTCTGGAACGTGCCACAAATATACTATATATTATTTTAAATGAATAAATTGTGAAATACACAAATTAATCAAATAAAATTTATTTGCCACGCCGGGATTCGATCCCGCGACCTTCGGAATGCTAGTCAAGCGCCTTATCGCTGCACTACGCCGGCCGTCGCAGCTAGACTAAAAAGTAAAACAGAACATCGAAACACGGATAACGACCCACTTAACAAAATACTTTTGGCACTCTCCATCAAAAGCAATTCAATTTCCTTAAAAATACCCGGCAAGAACAAATAATTTACAAAATAATGGACTATTCCCAAGTGCATTGGGCCCGTGGCCATTTTGAAGGCGCTGGGGGTAGGTAAACCGACACAAGATGCATTCAAATATTGTAGAAGTTGGCAACTTTCCAACTTCAGAATGTTTCCAATGTCGGGCCGGAATCGCCTGCATCGGAATATCGTGGAATTCTGCGGAATATTGCATCTCGCGTGCCGACCTATTACTGCTACGTTTATTTCCTTGCATTACCACACATTCTACTTTTATCATGGCCTTTTCAATTTTATGTTTCTAGTTTTGTTTTTAAATCATTTTAAGAGTTTGTAGCGAATTGTATATGTACCTACAGTTAAGGAAAACCTGCGGCGAAATCAACTTATACCCATTAATACTGAATAAGTATAAGTATAAGAGAAAATAATCAGAAATATGTCATTTTTAATGCAAATTCTAGACGCTCCGACTCTTTTGTACTAAAAAAAATCCAAAAGATTGCTCATTTATCTAGTAAACTTATGTTTTAAATTATAATTATTTTGTTATTATAATAAGGTTATACCGGTTGGCCATTATTTGTTAAACTTTCAAACAAGATGTTGCATTATACAACACACATTTCAAACCATAAAACCACTCAGAAACGTAAGCAGATATACACGATAGACAATAGCAGTCAAGTACGATAAGCGTGTTTTCACGTCAACGCGTATGTTTCCACAGAAATCGTTACAACTCCATTATTGTTCTAGTGACATCCCTAAAACAAAAAGTAAAAGGTCGATAATGAATCAAGCTGCACATCACTACACAAGTTGTCCATAGAAATACATAAAAAGACCTATTCTGTCAGACACGCGGTTGACACATATTTTACCTGCCAAATTGCCTACGGGCCGCTAGATAATGTTAATTTTTATTAAATATTCTTGTATGAAATGATAAAAAAGTGAGATGACTAAATTGTTTATTGTACATTTATACAATAGAATAGGTATTATCAGTTTATTTATTGTTCTGTTATACGTGGTGGAATTATATTGTACTAAAATTGAAATTAAAACACTTTTTAACTTATTTCCACTTATTTATTTAACCAGTACTGGTTTCATCCTATTATGGACATCTTCAGGCTGGCAATTGATAAAAAAAATAATAATTAACAAAAGAATTTCAATTTTAATAGAATAGGTATTGTTTTTTTTTTACATAATCCGTGATTTTAGTACCGTTTTCACATAAAAACATCACGTGAGTCATTTTAACATGTTTGCATTCTAAATTTTAATATTTACAAATGTTAATATTTATTTGTAATATAACAATTTGAAAGCTTATTTCGTAATCTTTCAAAAAAAGTTTTTAATACTTGGCTATATTCAGAAATGTTTCATTTATAGAACTTTAATTGTGGAGCGGTAATAACACAAAGTTTTCGTAAAACTGACATTTCGTTTAAGACGTAAAAAGTTAATATTCGCGATAGATCGGAGTGGTTTTAAAATAAATTAAGTTAATCAATACATTTATCTAGGAAAGCTATCTCACTTCCACGCATTACATCTCCCTTTCAAACCACATTCTTCTTTTTAAGCGCTTATTACGGAGCTTGAGGCTCCGTAATAAGCGCTTAAAAAGAAGAATTTGATATCCTATTGATTTCACTAATCGGACTACATCACTGATTGTGTTGACCTTAAATATTTAGTTGCTCCAAACATATCTCGGTTCACATTCAACAAACTGCAAATAAGGGCATGAAAACATTAGGATTTGTATTAAGAACAATTAAAAACTTTGAATCGTTACAAATCATTAAACTACTTTACACATCTCTTGTTAGAAGCCTAATAGAATATAACTCCATAGTCTGGTCGCCCTTCTACAAAATTCATATTCATACTATTGAAAGAATTCAAGGAAAATATCTACGTTTTGTAAATTTTAAACTTAACATCCCTTTAGAGCACATAAATTATCCGTCGTTAATGAATACTTTAAATATTCCAACATTAGAAAACAGACGAAAAATAAACGACCTTACCTTTTTTTTTAAATTATTAAACTCTAAATTCGACAGTTCTGAACTCCTGCAATTAATAAATCTACATGTACCTACACGAACAACTATACAAAAATTAACATTTTATATACGTACATCTCATTCGAACTATGATTTACATTCTATACATCGTTTGAATAGTCTTGGTAACAAATACTTAAATAATATGGATGTATTTGACAATAATTTGAACTTAGCAAACTTCAAACGCCATATGTGCCAACTATTTATTTCTACCAATCCCATAAACTACTATGAACAACAATTTAAACTTTACCTACTTTATTTCAACTCCTATATTTTGTGGACTATATTTTGTTTCTTATATTTTATGTTACCTGTATTTTATGTAATCTACATTTTTTTAAAGCTTATATTTTATGTAACCTGTATTTTGTATTTAACATATATTATGTTACTTGTATTTTGTAAACCCATTCTTTCACTGTAATTAAAAAAAAATGTACTGCATTCAATTGTTAAGAGGTGTTTTGCTACGATGAAGAATGACAAGTAACAAATCTTGTAACTTGCACGAGGTTTAGGTACATTTTGAATAATCTATTGACTTGAAACATTTCCGTTAGAGTTGCTCGTGGGTACGTATTACCAATTATTTAATGTATTTTGGTAGGAAGTTTTCAGTTTGGTAACTATTTCACGCTTCAGAATGCAAAACAATTCTCATGGAAGTTGTCTGAAGGTTTGCATTAAGTGTCTCGCTGAGTTCGTAAGTAGTTTCTACCTTCTGAGCAGACTATCGCCCACCTAGTTGGGTACACAGTTCCAACGTGAGCTCGGACAAATGTTATGCATTGAGTTTAGTCTGTAAATAAATAGATCTACACAATGGGTATAGACCAGTGTGAGAGTTGAGTGGCAAAATACAGTACAAAAGCTTTAAAGTTCGCCGTGTGAGCTTTATCACATCGGTCAATACTAGTAAGTACATATACCAAGAAAAGGCTTGTAAAATAAAGCACAAAATTAGAAGTGAAACGATACACAAATACTTTACCGATTAGAAATTCTCTTCGACCAAGTATTATTGATCGAAGAAAATTCTAGATAAACATTTTTTTTATTTGTCAACACTATTTCTTAATACTGTCTCGAAATTTGGAATATTGAATGAACTGTCAAAAATAAAGCAAGGTGCAAAATTATTGTTTATATAATACTAGCAGACCCGGCCAGACGTTGTTGTGGCTAAACAAACACAACGCCATTAACCAACCTTTATAAAATCCACACCACCCGCTTGCCAGCTGTCCGCTGCCTGAATTGAATATTTTTGAATTTCTCGGCTTTTCTCTACTATAATTTACATGCATTATACATATAAACCTTCCTCTTGAATCACTCTATCAATTGGTGAAAACCGCATGAAAATCCGTTGCGTAGTTTAAAAGATTAACGCGCACATACATTTTGAGCGACTTCATTTTATATATGATGATGATGATGATGATGATTTTACAATCGTTTCAAAGCGTATTCCGAAAAGGGGGTAGTAACTAACTAACCAGCAGTACCAGCACGCCGTTTCCCCGGGTTAGGCAGAGAGGACGGACCGCCAAACAACTCGATCTTGGGACACGCTCCTTGCCTCGTTCACATTCATACAAAATAGTAAAATAGATTACGCAACACACTAACCTCCTAACCATAATTAAAAAATAACAAATTTCCAATGTCATTATTTTATTGGTCAATGATACAACCTTCCTAACAATGAAAAATAAGTATGAATCTATAAGTACTGTTTATAATGCAAATGTTTAGAATAAAAAATAAAAAGGTAAGTGGGACTCGAACACAGGATCTCTTGTCTTACCGGGACAAACGCCTTAACTAACTCGGCCATTGGGTCCTCTTTTTTTAAGTCATATTTGTCAACGTCAGAAAACAATATTCTCTTCGACTAATTTTAAAAATTTTTTGGCTACCTTTTTAAATGATCACAAAGTTCTGAAGAATTGGTTTGTAACCTAGATAGTGTCTCGGGTAAACATATCCGATATTATTTATATGGGACTCCTATTGACCTTTTCAAAAAGTCTAAATATAATACAACGATGGGTATAACCTTCAAATAATAGTTATTTCGACAAAAAATTAACAAAATAAAATAATTACAAATGTATGATTAAAAAAACACTACTATAAATAAACCAGGCAGTATTTAAATGGACTAACGTGTTTTTCTTTCTTTTATAAGTTTTTTCTTCATAAGCGTAAAGTGGAGCAAATTATTTCAATAAATCAAGTTTTTTTTAACCCGTCAAGCGCGGTGCACGAGTTCCATTATTTGGTTCAGCTGAAGTTCACAAGCTCCGGCGACATTCACCACAAATTTATAACGGTATAAAAGTTTAACCGTATGCGGTTCCACTTCTCCCTGCACACACACTAACACATGCTGTGCAAACACAACACATACACACATATATTGTGCAACAGCACACACAGCTGCACCAATAAGTCTGGAAACCTCTGACATTATTTTTTTCTACGTTAATTAGTTTTACGCCGTCTTCTTCGCAATGCGGTAAGGCTGTACAAAAGCTGGATTTTGTAAATAGAACTCGGCATTTCCACAAATAATGTTACCGCAATATTTTTTTTTTACAATTTTAATTCCCTCAGGGCCTATGTCATCTTTGAAGGTGCTGTTTGGAGGTTTTTTTAGGAAAAGGAAGGATTGGAAATTCTAGGAAGGAAAAAATATATGATGGATGGTTAGTAATTTTGGGGTCATTGTGTCCAATAGTGACGGTCGTATGAATCCATCGCCCATTGCGGTGCAAAGCGACGGGTCGAGAGAGTCCGGTCGAGAGGTAGGTGGGTAAACGCATTAGCCATCAAGACCTAGTCAAACCACACCCCATGAACCTGGGCACCGCTGCTATGTCATCAAAAATAGCGAACCACACGGGGTGGCTTATGGTTGCGAGTTCTTTGGAATCTTCAGCCCATCATGTGGTATTTTCTTAACATTAGCTAGTAAGTAGGTAAGTAAGCAATACATTACGTGTGTTATTATTAACAATGAAGAGAAATAATTTCTCTGTTGATTTAGGGTTGTTTTAAAAAAAAACTTTATATAATTTTAATTTTGTCCTTTTATAGAACTAAAAAACCTATTCAGTTTGATTATAAACTAAATAATGTTTGTCTCTCTACTGTCACATCTATCAAGGACCTTGGGGTCACTCTAAACATCGTAAACAAATCACTTAAACTACTCGGCTTCATTCATAGAATTACCGCTGACTTTAAACATATAAATACACTTAAAACTCTTTACTGTTCGCTGGTTCGCCCTCACCTTGAATATGCTAGTGTTATTTGGTCTCCTTTTTATGCTGTCCACATTTGTTACATCGAATCTGTACAACATCGCTTCCGACGAGGAATTGCTTGGAGGTTAGGACTTGAAAGAGGAGAATACTCGTATGACGAAATTGAACAAACTTTAAACATTTCCTCTTTAGAAAAACGTAGAAAGGACTCTGATCTAATATGCATTTTCAAAATTATCAAGAGTATTACTGACACACCTGCTTTGTTACAACTCATCCAGTTCAACATTCCTTCCCGTAGACTCCGAAATAATGAATTGCTGTTCCTCAATCAACATTCTACTAATTATGGATATCATTCTTCTTTATCCAGAATGTCGAGACTTGTCAACACAAATCAAACATTGAATTTTTTGGTGTAAGCCTAAATGACTTTCGGCAGTCGTTACGCAATGTGGTTTTTTAAAGTCTTTTTAAATCCATCTTCAAGCTACTTGTAGTCCTTCTCTATGTACTTTTATATTATATGTATTTTGTCAATGCTCTTCATCTATATGTAATCTCCTTTCATTGTGATCTCTCTTTTTTTCTTTTCTATTCGTGTTATTGTTATATTGTTAATTGGACTATTTGTCCGTAAATAAATAAATAAATAAATAAATAAATAAATAAATAAATAAATAAATAAATAAATAAATAAATAAATAAATAAATAAATAAATAACTGGACTGGGTAGTTGGTAGCTGAGTTGACTAATTTGTCAGATATACGTATGTACGGTCGTACCTCTGCTTGCTAAGTTCTATAGTACGGTACGAGTTTTTCTAATATTACCAGGTTATTTGTAACCGGGAATTGTTAGTCTTCCATTGAAAATGCTTCAAGAATTACAAACTTTTTTTAGTTTATCGCGTAATAAATTTCAAAAAAGGTTTAACCCTTTAGTATTTAAAATATTATGACCTACTACAAATCGGTGAAATTTCATGGAATTTCGGAATGCTTTCGAGGTGTTTTTAATGGGCTATGTATTACTTGGTTCCATGACAACTCAGAATCAAATCAATTCAACACCAACTCTAAACATTGATCGACATTTCGAGATAATGAAAATTTAAATATCAAACTTGAAAACGTTAACAAAAAAACCTATTGACACATTTTGAAAGAATTCGATATTTTGAAAACATATTCCGTTAGTGCAGGGAATTGGTAAGAAAACTGTTACTTCACTTTCCATGTCCTTTATGTAATAAAAAAAACAGAGTGCAATTCTCACGCGGTAGAAGTGAAACCTTCATAAAACTAAAATAGACAAGATTGGGGACACTACGAAGCACTGCACAAATAGGAGACCGATAGGCTACGAAGCACCGCGTGAAGAGACCGATTATACTATCTCAAACTCTCGCAGGCTAAATCCTGTAGATGTATTATGTGTTCGTCCCTTTTAGTGTCGCTATTTTTCATTTCTCTGAGTTTCAAACCACAACGGTGCTAAAGAAGTTTTCACTTCAAAAATATCATATACTCTTGACAGTTTTTTGGATTTTACCCATCGAAGCAAGTACTTTCAAATATAATATTTGAGACAAACCGAAAATAATGATTTTTTTTCTAACCTTGAACAAATCAAATATCTTCACATTATAAAAAAAAAACTTTCGTAATGTATGGACGCCTCGGTCAGATCTATCCTTCAGAGGTTTTAATGGAATATGATGTTTATGGCTAGTAATGTCCTTCCGAGGCATGAGGGGCTGAATAGAAAATTAATACGGTTTTCTGGGTTGATGGTTCGAAGGGCCATGCGTAAATATAATAAAAGTTCGAAAACATAATTACAATTTATTGTTTTTGTTATAATTTATAATAGTTCAGTGAGAAATTAGAGCTGAAACGTGTGAAAATTTAAGGTAACATAGCATGATTATTTCTAGACCTACAAACAGCTTTTATTGTGAACCTACGTGCACATATCGGTCGTACAGTCACAGTGTGCACACGGCACAGCGGCGCAGTTCGCAGAGCCATCAGCGGTTAAGAAGTTGCAAAACAGAAATAAAAACTTTCCCGTGCGAGATGCCAAATGCAAAATGGTTTTCTGACTCGCGCCCGAGGACGCCATTTCACGTACATGAATGTAAAAATCGGGGTTTATATCATCGCATTTTAGAGTTTAATGTCGAAACATAAGTACCTACCCAAGACAAAAAGTCAACTTAAACAAAAAAAACATTGAGATCCAGTTAGTCTTTCCAGGAAAACTGGGTTAAGTACATGCAGATTTTGCAAATAAAGACTGGTATGAAATGAACCGTGGCAACTGAAATAGCGCAAGATGGTTTGATGAAGCAATTGGTCGAATTAACTAGGAAAATAGTACTTATTATGAGTTCCTGGACTGTATCTAATTGCTGATCTGGCTGACTATCTATCTGACTGCTATCCAGAAACACCAATATATTAGTGTACAAAACACTTATTAGACCAGTGCTCACGCACGCAGCTAAGACGTTGGTTCTGACGAAGAGGAGTTAACGCTGGACGTTTTTGAAAGAAAATTATAGAATTTGTATCTTCGGACCGGTTCTAGAAAATGGATTTTGGTGCAGATGTTACAGCAATGAGCTTTATACTCTGTTTAAGGAGCTAAACGTCATTTATAAAGCTGGGAAGACTTCGGTGCTGTGTCAACATGTGGAGAGAATGACCGAGCATCAAGCACCAAAGTCCTGCTGCACTCGAGACAGACAGCCTGGGAAGGCAAAGATTAAGATGGAGCGACCACGACCTCAAAGACGTATCTACCGTGGAGCTTCTTAACTGGAGAGAGCTGGCACAAAACCACATCAGTAGAGGAAGACTCTTGAGGAGGCCAAGACCCATCAGGGGTTGTAGAGCCAAGAGTGATGATGATGATGATCTAAATTTATTATTTACAACAGATACATAAAATATGCTTATCTAGTAAGTCACTTCCGATAAACACACTTTGATTAGAAATGGAAAGGGTAAAGCTTGTGAAAATATATAAAAATACAAATAAAACCTGAAGATCTTGATCAGTTCGGGATTAATGTGTTAACCTATCTAATAATCGATGTGTAGATTGATGGAAGTCAAAGATAAAATGGGACAAGCTGAAGGTGTTACGCTACAAAAATTCACACAGATAACTACCGAGGTTCTGCTTCCAAGTGCCTCCACGATTTTCAACGAAGGGAGGGTGCACTCATTCTCAGCTTTTCTTCAACCAACGTCATCAGACGCTATTAATATTCCCACGTTTACGGAATGACGACGGTACAAGAAGGCAATAAACATACGTTCCTTATCACAACGATGCTGCCGCTCTTTCTTACACATTACAAAATAGTGAGACAAAAGATGAGACACACAAAGCACGTATATCGTTTTCTCCTAATGAAAAAATGTAGCACCTTAGAAGAGAAAGACAAATGTATATTGTTGGTATTATCTTACGTCTCCCATTATTTATTTATTTATTAATTTTCGGGAAATCGATAGTTTATATTTTTTCAGTTTGTACATAAGTATTATATAGTCAAAATAAAACCAATTATGGATTTCCTCCTTGTGACTTTACCTCTACTGAGACAGCATTATAAGAAATAAGTAAATTAAATGTATAAGAAAGGAATACGAAGCCAAAAATTATATAAAACAAAAAATTATTTAAAAAGAAAAATTACAAAATAAAAAAAAATTATCAATACATTGGTAGCCGTGGAGAGAGGTTGTCATATAAATCAAATCATAACAGAAATATAAACAATAGAAACAAAATATTATTCACGAAACATCAGAGAAATACTCTTTTATGAACCTTATCTGGTAAGTTCGCAATTGAAAATGTCCACATTGGATAATGTGTTATTATACCTATTGCATAGTCTGTTCAGGCAAGAATTCTGCTTAGAGTTCGTAGTTATGTGGAAGAAAGAGATGCAGCATTATTGTGATAAGGAACGAATGTTTATTACCTTTTTTGTACAGTCGCAGTTCCGTAAACGTGGGAATATTAAAATTGTCCATTGTTGTGGCTGCACCCAAGTGGCTCAGCACTCCGCTCAACGAGCGATGGCAGATGATGCGGCGATCTCCCTCAAGGGCGATCCTTTGTATAATTTAATTTATTTATATTTTGTTTATATCAGGGTGGCCACAAAAAACGGATTTCAAAATTCCCTGATAATTCCAGGTTTTCTACATTTTTCCCTGATATGTTTAGTTTGTTAAATAAATAATAAAGGGAATTCCGTCATCTACAGCATTTATTATTTCTTTGCAATCTATTAAACCCAAAATACACTTGTTACAAATTTAAGATATTTCGACTGAAGACAATTTGTGAAGAAATAAAAAGACCAGACAAAAATAGAAAAATAAACAAAAAAACATTGACATTAGAAGAGACACAAAAAAATATCACATGAAAAAATCAACAATACTAGGGAACAGTTTAGATTTAGAATATTAATAATTAAAACAATATACCCTTTGGGTAAGCAGTTAGGACATTAAATAAAACAAAGAAAAATATGGTAATAGAGAAAACTGAACCAGAAGCATTCGACCAAAATTTTAGAAAGAGGTTTATTATGTATTTACACGAAGCTGTGGTATAAATAGTGATGCAATGTAATTTTATAAATACTAAAAACCTTGATTAAAATGATAAAATACCTACACACAAAAAATAAAAACACACACACATCAACTAGATGACATAATTGTGTTGCAAGGGCATTAACGAAAATAATAATAAAAAAATACCTATCTACCTAGTTTGTCTTTATCGGCATATCTTTTGTTACACACGTCGCAAGTAAAAGTAATAAAACACAACTTTGAGGTTTCACAAATCGCAAAATAACGAATTTAGTTTTATTTTTGGAATTCCCTGATATTTTAAAAAAAATTCGAAATTCGCTGACATTTCCCTGATTATTCCAGGTTCGGTAAAATTCCCTGATAATTCCAGGTTTTCCATGTATTCCAGGTCTGTGGCCACCCTGATATGTTGTGCTGTCATTACTTATTAATTAATTATTAAATTAATTCGCTGCACACGAAAGGACCTCAGACGAGGAAGGAAATAATGATCTGTAATCAATACTGGACAAACTTTAACCAGTGATTCCTGACAGTATTTGGAGTAAAAATTGCAAATTAAATTTTGGTCTCCAGTGACATTTACAATTTTTTTTTTCAAATAAAATCATAAAAAAATCAGTAGGTATTGGACAATTACGGATGGAGTGAGGGATTTGGCGGTTACTCGGCTGAATGACCAGTGACGAAATGTGGAAGTAATTTGGTTCCTGTTTGATTTTGAAGAAAAAAAATTGAAAAAAAGATATCGAAAAAGTCACCGGACACCAAAATTTCATTCACATTTTTTACTCCAAATAATGTCAGGAATCACTGGTTAAAATAAGTCAAGTGCGTCCCGTAACCCACTGCATATACGGATTAATTAAAAGTAACTAAGGGAACGTACCCATACTACGTGACATCTTTAGGGGGGGCGGGGGTCTTCAAAATGTCACGCTCCATACAAATGAGCGGCGGGTTGCTTAGGATTTTGGTCACCGGGGGGGGGGGGGGGGGGGTTAAAAATTGCAAAAAGTTGGTCACGTAGTATGGGTACGTTCCCTAATGTACATGTGTCACACGATGCATCAGTGTTAACGTAGCAGGCCTCCCAATAATCTTTGATCCTGCAGGCTTACTATAACTAAACTCATTTGGTAGTCAGCTCAATTCATTCTTGCTATAAGTGACAAATTAACAATAATGTAGAATTCTACAACAAACAGTTCAAAGATCTCCAGACCACGGAAAGGCTGCCAGTTCCTGGTATTAACTATATCAGCAGCTCTGAAAATTGTCTTTATTTCATCGTTAAATAGCTCTTTAAAATTAAACCTATTCTAAGTTCCTACAAAATGTCATTACGAATAAAAACGGCCGACTGTTGTTCTCGCTCAAACAAAAGGAAAAACGTTATTCCCGCTAATTATCGTATAATTCATTGCTTCCCGCCATGTTTACCGACACTAGCGCCACGGTCGGCATTTCATAATACTAATCAGCTAAGTAGTGGGTGGCCTGTTAATATCAAACTTAATCTTAAATGCTGCGGGATTAAAGGAAAAAGGTAACTACTCAAGGATAATAATTATTGTCGTTCTTTCCGTTGGACAGACAGGTAACGGTGATAATTTTAATAAAATATGTGCTGTGGTTGGTCGTTCTTAAGTAAAATTTAATGACACTACAACAAATTATAAAAACTTAGGAACCATCATTTCTCACAATAATAATTAACGAAACGCTTTGTGTTTCCACCATCGAAACAGTCCCGCTTTTACTTTAATTAACATTTTTCCATTTCACTGCTCCATTTTTACTTTTCCAGTATTCAGTCTCTGCTTTTCAAGGCTATTCGTAACGACACGACACACGTCATTCGCCATTCGCCATTGTTGTTAGGTTATCCAAGAGATCTTATGTAAGAACGTACTGCAGTAAGAACGTCGGGGTAGGTACTGAGGCAAACCCACCACTTATGATACGAGGGGTTATTATTTAAAAAAAACTAAGATATTTTATGGACAAACGTAACACTTCCTCCATTTATAATCTTCATCTTTATCTTTACTAAGTATAAAATGAAAGCGCTTACGCTGTATGTGCGCTTAGATCTTTTAAACTACGCTACGGATTTTCGTGCGGTTTTCGCCAATAGATAGAGAGATTCAGGAGGAAGATTTTAGGTACATAATCTGTGAAGGTTTTGTGTAAATTGGTTGAAATACATAATATATCTGGCCAAGCGGCAGCGGGCAGCGGGCATCGTGCTGACAAACGGTGTGGATTTGATTTAACAGATGGCGTTGGTTATAAAGGTTTTATTAGCCACAGCAACGTGTGATCGGGTCTGCTACCTTATGACACTAAGGACGGGTTGTTTCACAAAATTTCAAAGTTAATTTTCAAATTTTGTGAAAGTTTTATTCAAGTTCTATTGTAATAATTTCCTTCATATGAAACAACTGGCCAATAATTTCAAATTCTGTGAAACAACTGGCCCTAAGGTCGGGGTTTTTCACGGAATCTTGAACAATTCATCTAATTTTAAACCTAATTTTCAAAACATGTGATTATTTCAATTCTGTGAAGCAACTAAAGAGTGGAAGATACTATTAGTATCGCCCTGGTGTAAGACCACCACTCAGAATTGAAACTTTGCTTGAAAATGGCTTTAGCCGTGTTTAGTGACCAGATCTGAATAGCCAGGTACTTCCCAACCTTCCTCCTCCCCACCTCCTTCCCCTCCCCACTACCTTCAGCCTCACAACATACCCCAATTAGGGATGCCATAGTCTCACTGGCTCCAGACGGGAGCAGTTGAGATTCTTGTGCGGTATTCACTGTAAAAAAAAAAAAAAAAACTTTCAACAAAATTCTTTGGCCCATAATTATATAATAAGAGAGCTTGAATTGGACTTTCACGTAACTTGAATGGACTTTCACAGAAAAATTAACTTTTTTATTTCAAATGAAGAATTATACAATAGGCCACTTGCATGGATTTCATAACGACTTGGAAAAAATCATGTTTATAGATCTTTTTACTAAGATTAAGAAAATGTTAGTAAAATTGTTTAGAAATGTACAGTTGTTTTTATTTTTAAATAAATAAATCCATTATTTGGGCTCATGACGTCACTACATGAAAATGTCCCGTCTCCGAAAATGTTCCTATTAATTTAAAAAAATTCCACACTGATTTATTTTTTTTATATGGCATCACTTTGATTTCAGGCGAATTTTTGAATTCGTTCACTAGATTTATTGTTTGTTCTCTGCGAACTTATCATTTGATTTCACTTTTTGACAGATGTTCTAAAGAGAACCCCGTACATCTAAAATGTACGGGGTTCTCTTCAGAACGTGAAGAAGATGTTGGTACGTGTTTTAGAGGTATAATAATAATAATAATAAATTTGGACAACTTATATAGCGCTGTTTTTGCGAAAAATCGCCTCAAGATAATGATTATGGTGCTTATTTTAACAAAATAAAATTTTATAATATTCTTATTATTATTATAATTTACAAGCACAAGTATATTACATTGAATTTAGTAATATATACGCTGTACAATATAATGATTTATGATCAACAAGATGGATCAAGGAAAAAAATATTTATGAGATGTAATATTTTTGGTATGCCTCGTTATTCTCCTGTGCCATTCGTGTGGAAAACGTTCTTTTTTTTTTTAAATGATTTTCTGCTATGTAATTATCGTTTTTTCACACCTATAAAATTATGTTCCGTATTTCCGGTTTATAAAAAATGGTCTGATTTTTCGGATTGAAATTTTCAAAAAATCCCCAGGGTTTCAAAAATACGATTAAAAAATAATAAAAAAATACAGAATGTCTTAGAATATTTTCCTAAACCGGAAAAAAAATTTAAAAAATGTGATGCAAGTGGCCTATTTGTCCAAATAAACTTCTCAATGACGATTCTTTTTTCAAACGTTCTTCGGGAAAGTAGATACCTTAACATTGAAAAATGGGAAGAGAAAAACCAAATAAACACGAAGATTTCACAAGTGAAAAAAGAATCTTTAATGAGCGGCCACCATCTTGAAATAGAACAAATCAAAATTACGAAGGTCGACTTAAATCAGGACATCGGTACGTTCAGCTAAAAAGACGTTTTTTTTTCTGCAGCTTCATGCTAGTTTAAAGCTTGTATTTTCTTAACGAACAGTTGAAAATGTGAAAAAAGCAAGGTGACCTCTTACTAGATATAAATTAGGCGTTTCAAACCTTTCGGGGATAGAAAAAAAGCTGTGTAAAAGCGTTTTGTGGATTTTTTCGTCCGAGAAAACGAAAAGAGTTAACTTTTTTTGAATCATAAGAACAGGTTTATGACCTACTCGTACTTAAACCGAAAATCCAAAAATTATGTCCTCTCATAATATTTGGAAAGTGTTTCACGAAAAGTTTTCAGTTTATACGGTCAAATAGAGTGGAAAAATACGATGAGGTTGTCCTCTATCCCTATGGCGAAATTATATTTCATGTTTTTACACATCGTTGTTCGTTTGTTATGCGCTGCCATGCCGTTCATCCGATTGCGATGAAACTAGGGTGATTTGTTGTGTATTTAATATATTTTAGCGGCAGGGAGGGAAGGCACAAGGGGAAGGGTTTATTTAATTTTTTTTTTTTTTTACCCTTTATTTCAGATCTCAGGGAGGGTGGTCCGGTCCCACGAGTTCTAAATTATACGTATACAATATATCAAGTAAAAATAAAAAATATTGCAAGACGAGAAAAAAAATTTACATGGTAAAAGAAAATAATAATAATACAAAATAAAAGAAGAAAATTTGAAAAAAGTTAACTTTTGTGTTAAGTCAGGTAAAAACATTGAATAAATCCGGTAAACATATTAAACATGGTAAAAGAAAATAATAATAACACAAAAAAAAAAAAATCAAAAATAAACAGACACGTCTTAATAATTTTTGAAATGATATTTACTGTAAAATTATAATTTTTTGTGCATTATTTTTTTTCTTTTTTTTACATGTGCTCCACACAGGAGGCCCTGAGGAAAATAATTTCCCTCAGGGCCTATGTCATCTTTGGGGATGCTGTGTGGAGGGTTTTTTTAAGGAAAGGAGAGTTCTGGAAAGGAAAAGGGTTAAAGGGGTGGGTAGGAATCTGGGGTTCAGTATTTCCTGGTCATCCGCCTACAAGACCTAGACAAACCTCACCCCGTGAACCCGGGCAACCCTGCTAAATCACCAAACGTAGCGAACCACTTGGGGTGACCTATGGCAGAGACCAATTTAAAACGTAAAATCAACTTCAAAAATACATTTAATAATAAGTTGGTATGAATTTATACACGGTATCGAATTTTTGTACTTGTGCGTGGTATTTTCTCTTTCCAACACAGAGTTGTTCCGAAAAGCGAACAAATTAGCCTGACGGGTTAAATATAACCCATTTCCTTCAAGATAAAAATAGGAGACGACCTGATTTGAAATAAAAAAGAGAATTAATTTTTTTGTTATTTAGAATACCTTAAAAAACTTTTTTAATCATGGCAAACCATATAACATCATTGAAAAAAATAATCAATAAACATTTTGCCCGCAGCATTTTATTCGTAAACACTGCTTTTTTAATCAAATTATATATAAAGAAAAAACAATAGGCAAGAACATTACTTTTTATTAGTATGCTTAATACCTTTTAGTCCCAACCACCTTGAATAATATATTGTAAAATGTAATATAATATAAATGATGGAAAAAACCTTTTATTTTTTCTCCATAAAGAAAAGCTCAGTAGAAACGGAATCATCGTTTTGGACAGATTTCGTTTTAATAAAGTAAAACAAAAACCCGAAGATAATTCCGAGTAAAATTCTCTTTGAGGATCGGGCCCAAAAAATATTACTAAAATATCAAAAGGCTCTCTTGACTTTTTCATTTGTTAAATATATTAAACATTATACAGGGTGTAGAATTTATGGATGGCCTTTGATGTGGTTTTCCTCGTCCGACCGCGCTGTTCTAATCCCGGTTCGGGTTTCATCAAAATGTAAGGCTTTTTCTTTCGGCGGAACTTTCAGCCATCGGCACTGCGGCTTCGCAAGCAACCAACCCGCTTCGGTTTTCAGTCTCCGCTCTTTGCTCTTTCTGCTGCCCGGGTAACTCAATAATCAAACCATTACGTATACACATTCAATCAAGTAATTTTCCAAATAATATGATGTTATATTAATTTTAGGGTTATTATGCCGTGTTGCGCTTCCTCTTTCGTTAGCCAACGTTTCATCTAGCGTTACAGTTTCCGTTATTAGGGCAGTTGTGTAGATTGTAGCTTTGCGATAACGCGTTGCACGCGTTAATCCCGTTTTCATTATAATAATTAGTTAAACGTGGTTTTCGGCGTTTCGTTTAAGTGTAGGCGTCAAATACCGTATACCGAGAACTACTAAGCCTATCCCCGTTATCCCTTTAATGTTTTTTGTGGATATCAATTGCCTCAAAATTGGGCCTGCTTTATGCGTTTTGGGTCTTTACAGGACTTCATGAACGAATCCCACGTAATGGCCGGTTTCAATTAAGTGCTCAGTTATTGCCGATTTGTCTGGATGGCCGAGTTTGCAGGCTTGAAAGTGTTCTAAGATGCTTTCCGAAATAGTCCGTGTGTGTGTGGTGTGTTTTTACTAGTTAATATTTATTCTGGGTATGGAAATATACTTACATTGGACGAATATTGAATCCGACAGTATTAATACGCTAGCATCTGTACGGTTGAAATTTAACAACACGACTTCGAGTACGTTTCTAACGCCGCGCCGTACGAAAACCGTCCCGTGTGCGTGAAGTGTGTGACTAAGCTACTGTTGTGACTAAGCTACTTTGTGGAGTGTCATTCGATTCGAGATAAATTCGCTGTTTATGAACGTATTTATAAATAAAATATTGATTTCGAAAGCAGATGAAAGACTCTTTCAGATATTGTTTTTGAAAGCAGATGAAAGACTCTTTCAGATATTGTTTTTGAAAGCAGATGAAAGACTCTTTCAGGTATTGTTTTTGAAAGCAGATGAAAGACTCTTTCAGATATTGTTTTTGAAAGCAGATGAAAAACTCTTTTCAATTTTAGTAGGTATTACAAATCGACAGTTGGGCGAACTGGGCAAAGCCCTATAAATGGTCACCAACACTTGAACTGAACAAAGCAAAACCAAAAGCCGCCTGCAGGGTCTAGCAGCAAAAACCCGCGGAGAACGTGACAAGAATGCGAAAAGATAGTGAAAACGTATCAATGCACACGAAGAAATTACAAAAAAATTGTAAAAGATTCGCAGAAAAGAAATACTCGAAAATGGCTAACCCGTGGCTGAGGTGCGGTGTCAAGTGTGATTTAGAAGCAGCACGAAATATATTATTTTGCAGTCGCAACCTTATTCAAAATCAGCATTAATAATAATAATAATAATTGTGTAATTTGTAGATCACCGTTTTTGGGAAAAATCACCCCAAAAGAGTGCTGTACAATTTATTATGAATTCTTATGCTCTATCTAATTTTATTATTTACAAATAGATACAGAAAACATACTTACCTGGCAGGTCACTTCCGATAAACACACTTTAATTAGAAAGTTTATGCTTGGAGAAGATACGTCTTTGCACGCAGAGGACATTTTATTTAAAACACTGGACATAGCAAGATGTATACATTTGCTACCCCTATCACTGTTAATATTACATAAGCAATAAATAAAACTTAATAAATCTATTATTTATTAAAGTATGTACCACCGGATAAACCCTGTCCGACAAAAACCAATTCCAGCAATATAAAAACATAATTTATAATAATTGGTTCTTGGAATAATGTTGGTTTTTTGGTCGCCATTTTCAGCCGTCGAGTGTTTTGCGTGGCAAACAAACGAAGTTAAAAACGAATAAACATTATTTAATCACCGAAATGCGGACGAACCCATTAATCACGAGTACAACATTAGAAAAAATAATCTGTCATCCACCGGGCGGTCCTTTTGTAATTAAAATATGGCATGTCCGCGTGTTTCAACGGAGCGAAACAAAAAATTCAAGCTCTTTATTATCAGTATTTGCCTTACGTACATATGTAGCGAAACAAAAAGATAGCTTCGTGACGTAAATATGTAAAGGCTACCTCTTGATAATAAAAATAATGTTTGGGTCATTTCATTTGAAAAATCACTTCAAGGGCGTGAAAGTATTAAGACAATTACAAAAGAATTCAGATGAAAACTCAAAACATAAATAAGTAAGAAAAATTCAACAACATTTTTGTACTGCAGTTTTCATGAAAAAACCATCCCAATATGATTTAAAATTAATATAGGTATGAAGGTATGCAAGTAACTATTCATTTTAATTTTAACTTATTTTATTTTGATTTTTTTAACTTACCTATTTTTTTTTTTAAATATATTTGCATTATAGGTTAGGATTGCACGACAATTGATCCCACGACAGTTGGCCACCCATAATACTTACGAACTATAAAAATATGTATAACTACTTACACAAAATATAACTAAGTGTCCCCTAAGGGGTATGTAAAGAGTATGTACCGCCGAATGACAAAAGTATAACATATTTTCGTTCAAATGCATCAAGAATTAAACTACTTTTCTGTATACTGTATATACCAACCATTATTTAGAGCCAGGAACCATTTATTCTATAATCAACACTACTGCACCCCCAGTGGTTCGCTTGGCGACTTAGCAGGGGTTCCCAGGTTCATCGAGAGAGTTGTGTTCAGGTCAAGGCAGTGAATGCATCTGCTCACCAGCTGTGTTGCGGGACGGAACGGGAGAGATCGGTTTGGGGAGACCATTTGACCTTTCCAGCTGCTCTCTCTCGACCCATCGTCTTACATCGCAGTTGGAGGACGAATTCATACGCCAGTCACTGCTAAACACATAGACCCCAGATCTGGGATCTGTTTAGCAGTGACTTACCCATCCCTCGAACTTTTTTCCTTTCCAGAACTTCCTTTCATTAAAAAGACCCTACACACAGCATCCACTACGATGAAAAAGGTCCAGAGGAAAATTATTTTATTCAGGGCCTCTTGTGTGGAGCTAATGTGAAAACACTGAGAGTAAAATCAATATATAACAAACTATACAGTGAAATTGTGAAATTCAAAAAAGGTTTTTCACGACTAGTTCCCATCATTTACATAATAAATTTTGAAATCACCGATAAAATTATTTTAAAAGCGTTCAAATCTGATTGCAAAAAGCCTTCATTCAATTAGAGTGAAGAGTCCAATTAAGCCTAAAATCCTAAACGTAGAAAGCAATCAGCCTATTAAAAAAAGGAAATTTTATCTCTTTCCTCGGATATGCTAATACCTACCGTGGAGGCTAAAAGAATAATATGAGAACGAAAGAGCGAAGGTTCTCTCAATTCAACTGGAGGAGGAATCAATCCAAGTGGATTAATTGAAGGGAATTCCTTTAACAGCCGATTGGGTAGGATTAATGCCTCCATTGTTTCAAATTATAGGAGGAATTTCACATCTAACTGCGGGACGAGTTGAATTATTAACCCGCAAGAAAATTTAACGAATTAAATATACAAGGACGTGAAATTAAAACGTTAATAAAGAAGTTCGCAGAAATACCATGATTGGGAACATAAACTACATAGACATAGAAAAGATGTGCAAGTATATAGGTATATTTATTTTATACTAACGGACTATTGTTCAAAAGAGAACTCCAGTCCAATTTTTTTAAATTTTTTTTATGAATAATGACTTAAAACTTCTAACTTAGTTAGTTTTTAGTTAAAATAATCGTCAAAGTTTTAATTTTTCAAGATCCCCAAAACCACCGTATGCATGGTGAATCGTGTGACGTCATCACTCCTAAAAAATTAGTACGGGATCGGGCAATCAGCTGATACACTGCCGCCATTTTGATTTCCGTTGTTCGAAGTATTCTTCCTAGAAGTAGCATTACTAATTTTTTTGTGCAGTAGTTTTTGAATATTTTCAATAATAGAGATAAACTAATAAGAGATACCTTTATTTTTTGAAATTTAGGCCTAAATAATGTTTCAATAAACACAACAACTAAATCTCTATAAACGGTATGTAAACAAACGAATAAATTAATACGATGGCTTGTGTCATATCATACATTCCCATATAATGACTTAACGGTTACGTCACGGCACGTCGAACAGTGACGTTACCACTAAAATTTGTTTTTACGACCCGATTAAAAATGGACTTTAATAATTTTTTTTAAAACTCCGCGTTTAATATTATTAAATAAAACTTATATATTCAGAATCAGCGTTTATTGGTCTATATGAACATATTTTTTAAAGCCATAATATTTTTCACTGAAGTTCCTTATTATACAGAACATACAACGAAATGAGAAAAAAATGAGTTACAGTAAAGGAATAGTACAACATACATAATATCAGAGGCGGCTCTAGGGGTCCAGAAGTGGAAGGTCATTTAAAAAAATGATATTACCTCTGATACAATATCAAATTAAATATAATAATATTCATTTGTAGGAACCTCACGAGTTTGAGAGTCAAATTCACCCACATACGTCAAATTACGTTTAATATAGTAAATTATTTCATGCGACAAGCGTAAAATATGCGAAATCAACCTACGTTTCTCTAACCATCTCTTTCAGATGCATGATATTCAGCATGCTCTCTCTCCCTCACGGCTCTGACCCAAACCGTCTTCAGAATCCGAAAACTTTTACTAAAAGGGACATAGCGCCATCTCGTTTATTGTGTAGTGCGTAAAGAGACAGAAGATATGATATAGGGGCATTTCATAATTTGACCCAGCCAATCATAGTGCATGGGAAAGAAAGCTTCCATTTAAGATGTTAGATGTCACCACTTGCCGCTGCCGGCTTTCTCTCGCGGTGCATTTCAAATACATTAGAATAATACCAGTTGTTTTGATTTGCTTAATATTTCATAATAATATTATGTTTTACTGTCATCTTATAATTTTGGGAGGTTTTTGACCAATTGACCTGAGGGAAGGACCGCCACTGCATAATATATACGTGAATCAAAGACAAAAAGAACAAATCATATTAAAACAAACATTTGACAGAATTTTCAAGTCGAAGCCAGCACAAGCTTTTTTACATTAACTCCGCACAGGAGGCCCTAAGGAAAATAATTTCCCTCAGGGCCTATGTCGTATGAGGTGCTGTGTGGGGGGTCTATTTGGGGAGAGGAAGGAATGAACATTGATCTTCATTTGAAAGTCTATTTAAAAAAAATTATTCTCACTGGAGCCAGTGAGACAATGGTATTTCCAATTGGTTTATGGGAATGTATATAGCTGAAGGTAGTCGGGAGGGGAACGAGATGGGGAAGAGAAAGTTGGGAAAGTATTTATCTATTCAGATCTGGTCAACAAATACAGTTCAAGCCATTTTAAGCAATATCTCAATTCTGAATGGTGGCCTTACACCAGGGCGATACTGAGAGTATCTTCATCTCTGGAACGTGCCGCAAACATATCTTTAATGATTAAATTGTGAAATGACACACTTTTGATTAAATAAAATTTACTTGCGCACGTTCAGATTTTAAGCACATGACCTTCAGATAGCTAGTTGAGAGCCTTATCCCTCGACCATGGAAGCCGTCACATGATTTAAACATATTAAGTTATACATTTCCACCAAATGTCATTTCAGTAATACTCTCGGTATCGCCCTGGTGTAAGACCACTATTCAAGATTGAAACGTTGCTTGAAATGGCTTTAGAAGTGTTTGGTGATCAGTTCTGAATAGCCAGGTACTTCCCAACCTTCCTCTTCCCCACCCCCTTCCCCTCCCCAATATCTTCAGCCTCACAAATACCCCAATCGGGGATGCCATAGTCTCACTGGCTCCAGACGAGAGTGGTTGGGACTTGGGACACTTGTAAGGTAGGTATTCACTTAAAAAATGTTCAAATAATTTTAATGATTTTTAATCATTTTAATTAATTAATATTATTAATACTCAACTAACAAAATAAGTTTCTTTCTAATGCTTGTAGGTACGCCGTTAGTTTTATTCAATCAACAACCTGAAAATCAACAACACAAAAAATAATGCGACCGTATTTTATTCTCTGAATTTTGCATTGAAAATACTAGTAGAAAATGTGCTAATCGTCAAACAACAAATTCAGTCGAATTGGAAATTGTGATCATATCCACTAATCCCAGTTCAATCAAACTGGATTAAGCATTGAAGTTGGGATTTGGTAGAGCAAGCGCTTTCTAAATAACTGAACTCCTCCGACAAAGTAGACGCTTTATTTTATATATTAAAACTGAGAGAATTACAATAAAACCGTATAGAACAGTCAAGCGGTTTGCTCTCAAAAGGCGTTCATCGGAACACTAGTTATATTAGATTTTCCGCTACATTATTACAGCGACGGCGATAAGCGTGCCTACTGAGTTTTAATTCGTAATTTTTACCCATCTTGATAATATTTGCAACAATGATTTCTACTGTGCCTGCTTCACTGGGAGAAGTTCCCGTGTCAAGTACATATAAGAATTGTTACCTATATATAAAATGACTTAATCTATTGTATGCTGATGATGCGGTGCTGATTTCTAACAGTACGGAAGATCTACAGTCTCTGGTATCTAGGATGAACGAAGTATGTATGAAGAATGAGTTAATGATGAAAGTAAGTAAATCTAAAGTCATGGTATTTGAAAGGGAGAGTATGAAAACAATTTGCAATATAGTTGTGAATGATGAGTATTTGGAACAGGTGGATGAGTTTGTGTACCTGGGAAGTATGTTTACGAGAGATGGGAAGGCTGATAGAGATAACGAAAGAAGGGTAAATGCAGGCAACTCTATTAATGGAGGACTGAACGCCGTCGGCGTCAACAAAAAACTGTCCAAAGCCGTCCATAATGGAGTGCTGGTACCTACCCTGATGTATGGCAATGAGGCATGGAACTGGCAGAGGAGGGATGAAAGTAGACTGAATGCTGAAGAAATGAGATCTCTGAGGCGCATGTGTGGTAAAACCATGTACGATCGTGTGAGTAATGTGGAGATACGCAAAGAATGCAAGGCTGATGTAAGCGTAATGAGTATGATTAAGAAAGGGACGCTCAGATGGTTTGGGCATGTAGAGCGAATGAACGAGGAAGGAAGTGTAAGGAGAATATATGACGCAGATGTGAATGGTAGAAGAAGTCGGGGACGCCCGAGGAAGACATGGCACGACCAAGTGAATCAGATTGAGTCGGGCCATATGAAGAGTCGGAATAATATGTATGAGACGATGAATGAAAGTGAACGAGGGGAGGAGTGTGTGCCAAGATCGAGTTGTTTGGCGATCCGTACTCTTTGCCTACCCCTGCGGGGAAACGGCGTGATGATTTGTTAGTTAGTTTTAGTTTATATAAAATGACCTGCAAGGTAACCGTTTTCGTGTGTGTATTGTTGTAGACAGGCCCGGCCTAGTATCGCCCTGGTCAAAGAACTGGCGATGGCAAAACGATTGGGAATGTATGGCGAGCGATATGCCGAAATATGCAAAAGCCAAATGACCATTTATCTTTTGTAGCTAAGTTTGACCGGTTAAATAACAATGATTTTATTGTTTTGCCTGTGATGAGAGACTCTGGAATTTTCATTTTGCCACCGCCAGCCGAAAACTGTACGTAGCAAACGGCGTGTTGCTTGAAATGACTGTGTTTACTGATAACATCTGAATACGCGAGTACTCTCAACCTTCCTCTTTCCCATTTCCCATTTCCTTTTCCTTCCGATCCATTTAGCCCCAAAACGAACCGATATTTTGAATTCCATGTCGCAAGTTTCTATTGTCAGATACTTTGTACAAGTTGCTCGCCAAACTGAGTACTCCAATTTGGAGAAACTCATAGTAACTGGCAAAGTGGAAATCAGAAGAAGCAGAGGAAGGTCGCAATGCGCTGGAGAGACCAACTATCATGGTGTTCCAGCTTTGTCCTCCTGCGAAAGCTGAAATAGGGGTTGCGATCTTCAAACCGATTTCAGAAGAGATGAATTCGGTGATTTTAGTGTTTCTCCAAATGTTATAATCAAAAATGTTCCGTAACAATGAAAAGTTTACGAAACACTGATACAAAGCTTTAGGGTGACATCCTTATACGAATAAAATTACAGTTGAACTCGACTATCGGAACTAATTGGCGGATCTCATTGTTTTCTCTATCAATTTAATCGAATAATGAAGGCTCTCTGTTCATTGAACTAAATATAAACACATCCATTTTGGATACTTGGGATTCAAACAATAAAATACTAAGGGAAAGAACGTGGGGAGATTTAAGGGTAGAAATCGATTGTGTCGTGTTATATTATAGTCCCTAACCGTGTGAGAACTTCAAAGGACTAAATAAAAATTCCGTGGTCCTGCCACTTAACTCCATTGTAACATCTCTTTCTATTATATTAGTCCTGAGAGAAGAGGGAGAAGTTGTAACGTGGCTCTATCAATAATGCTTTTAATTATTTTGTATAAATATCCTCTTTCTGATCTTACGGAATATAAACCTCTTCGTAGTTCGTATGATCGTTTTGCTCTTGTGGCGATATTCGAATGTATGTTGGAATCTTTTTCTGAGAATTTGAATTCAATATTAATACCAGGGAAAACATAAACAGACAGAAAAACAGTGATTGCTTAAATTCACGAAAACTTACTAATAACGCCAAGTAATCCAGATTTCGCATTGACCAATCACTTTCACATACCTGAAACAAATGAGAGAATGAAAATTAATAAAGGTAGATTGTTTATTAACAAAATGTCATATTCTCTGTAATGTAAAATGTAACTGAATAACCACCACTCCTTTTCCTCGCATTCTTAGTTATGTAGAGAGGGTGAATAGAAAATACATAGTAATAATCATGAATAAACTGACAATATTTGATAAATATCTTCCTGCTACCACAATTATTTATTTTATTTGACATAATATCTAAAATTTTTAAATTGAATTCAGCAATGTCGGCCTTAATTGGGTAGCTCACCTGTGCTGAGGCCTCCATTTTAAAAAACAAAAATTTATAAATAATGCATTAAAAATAATATAATGCTGAATAACAAAAAAATGCTAAAATTAAACTAAAAATAAAAATTTATAATTAAGGAAAAATTATAGGTAAAATGTACTTTTTTATGATGTGTTTTATATTTGTTTTTGTGTGTTACGTGTATAAGAAGTAAAATAAGAAGCGAACTTTGCTTACAGAAGATTGAACCTCACTTGACGGGCGATTCCGGTTCAACTTATGAAAAAGAAATTATCCTTACAATCATTACAGATTTAGTATTGTTAATAATAGAGGAAGACCTAAAAATTAACGACTTTTTCGCTGTCATCCGAGAGAACTGGAAACGAAGATTACAAAAAACCTTTCATTTTAAGATTAAGGACAATTCCTTAACCTCAGGTAGAAACGGAATCACCCCTAGTTAACGAAAAAGTCGTTACTTTCAAGGTTGATGAATCGCCTCCAGTTAGCGAAACAGTCGTTCAGGAAGGTCCTTCTTATCCTTGAGTAGGACCGGAATCGCCCCTCTTGATGCTATCCCAAGGCTTTAGACATCTCGAAAACAGGCTTTTCAATTTTTTTAAAATTTTCTATGAATATTAATTAATTATCCTAAAAAAGAATGATAAGAACATACGCGTCATTTGAAATGAATATAAATAATTCCGCAGAAATTAAAAAATAACATTCTCATCAAATGGCCACACGGCGCCATTTTGTTTTCTTGATATTTGAAAGGTCCCCGTTAAACGTCAATTCTAGGTGCGTTTCAGCTTTTAATCAAATTATAATAAGCTTGCAGCTTAACAACATGCAAGTTGTTCTCTTCTGCTGATCACAATTGGTTCAAAAGCTGACACGGACGTTGTTATAGAAGTAATGAGGGACCTTTTAATTGTAAAAGAAAAACGAATGGCGCTGAATGTCCATTTGATGAATTTGTCACACATGAATTTCTATGAAACAACTGGGACTAAGTTATAGGTGAGTATTTCTCAAAATAAATATATGTAACGAAAAGGTTGTTACGAAATAGTACTAAGATGTAACTAAATAGTAAACATAAAGCTTGTTATACACAGTACAAAATTTTAAAATTTATATTTATTTTTTTGTATTATTTATTTAATTTAAAAAATATTTGTCTTTTCTAAATACATGTCTTTCACTTTTTTTATTTATTGTACATGCTACAAACATACATAAACTCATGACCCAAATTCTCGTTGGTTTAAAATAAAAAAGTATTAATTAATGTTTTTTAATAAAATTATCAGCTTCCCAAATTTAAGTATCTAACACAATATTCAACAAATCCTTAGAAATTAAAGAACAGGCACTGTTTACAACATTTAAAAATGTATTAATTTAAATCACTATCGAAAAAGATATTTTTAATTTGTGTTTATTTACATTTTGGTTTGTACTTTGTAGCTACTTTTTTTAGTACCCACTTTCTTTTCTGAGGGATCTGCTTTATTAAACTCTGTTTTTAAATAATCTGTAATATTATTTAGCAAAAATAGCTTTTTTTCACCTTTTCTTTTTCTGCCATGGACACATTTGGTAAAATTTCTTCTAAGAAGCTTTTTGCCTTCCGGTATTGGTTTTTGGGGGTATTCCTAAAAAAAAGTTATCCTGTAGCCGGAATTATAAGAGTAAATTATAATACATATTTATTTAAATAAGATTTTATAAAAGCTTGAGGCACTACTAATTCAAAAAAATACTTTCAATTTGAAAGGGAAACTTATACTTACAGACACACTTACAATACACTACTCTTAACCTAAGCATTTAAACAAATATGGACAAATAACGCTGGACTACATGATACCTAATTGCTTAAATGTGTTACCTATCGAAATTAAAACATGTACAAATGGTAAAACAAATATTATGTTGAAGAATTGGCTCGCTGAAAGAAATAATTTTTATATCTTCAAAGTAAAAGCACCCATTGACAAACTACTTAAAAGTAGTTGATTGGGATTTTTCTTTTTTTTGTAAAATATGTTTATTTTTCCTGTCGTATTGTATTACTTTGTCTTTATAATAAATAAAATAAAAATGAGGTTGTAACTGTGCACACTCAGCTTTACACTATACTTTTTCGTTACGTTACGAAATTTATAATAAAAGTTACGAAATTGTAATAAGAATTAGACAAAAAAGGGTCATAAAAAGTCAATGGTTTGATAAAACTTAAAACTGTAAATAGGTAAGCTTAGCAATGTTCGTACCGCACGTAAAAGACGAGTAAAAAAAGACTTACCGTTTCGTAAAAAAAGGTTATAATATTTTCTGTCTCGAAATAGTAGTTCCACCAAAGAAACACGTTTTTACTGATTTTAACAATTAATGTTATGGCGGAGACGTCAGACCAAAAACCAACCAGAAAGAAGATAGTGTTGCCCATGTAAAATTTAATGAATGGGTTCAGAAATTACGGTGGAAGTAGAAATAAAACGTAACTAAAGAGTAGTTACTAAAAAGTAAATGACTATGTCTCATTTTGATTTTTGTGCATAAATTATTAATTTATTATGAAACCCCATATAAAATTACTTTGTACAGAAACTACAATTAGTTAAGACCCTAAAACTCACAAAAATTCACATATTACAACGTTTTACTCGCATTTTATGAAGTATAAACACATGAAGTAGGTAGGGTGGCAATTTTATTTTGTATGAAAGGTAAAAATCGATATTTTTTAAAAACTTAAAATATTTGTGGTTTAATACGATTGTAATGTTTATTCTTCGTTTTTTAAAACCTAATATTTATTCTACAAAATGATGTATATATTTTTTTTGTATGATTAATTAAAAATGTGTAATTTTTTAACTGTTTCTAGGCACACTTTATTTTTCCAAAATGTACACTTTTTTTGAGAAATACTCAGGTAATAACAATAATGAACATTACCAGTAATTTTTTAATAATACGACAGTAAAAAGTAAACTTCCTTCCAAATTAACAACGGGCGTATTTTACACATTATTTAGTAAATAGGTACCTATTATGATGTCTGGGTAAAAACATCAAGCGAGAAAAATAAACATATTAAAACAATTAGAAAATAAAACAAGGGGTTGTTGATACATGAATATGAATGAGCACACAATGTGACTGGATATTTACCGACATTTTAAAACATTTCATCATCCAGAATCACATTAGTAAAAAAAATTCAAAATAAATTAGCCGAAAAAAGAAAGGGATAAAAAGTTACATCATAAAACATGAAACAGACGACTGGAAAATGAGAGATCATCGTTAAGGGGGAAATCTAAGTTAATTTATTATTATACGTATAAATTTGAATTTATAAAATATTTGTTTGGTTGTTTTTGTAAGGATGGGATACACACATAATATTGCGATGGATGGGTTTTTAAAACATTATTTTTTCCTTAAAAACATTTTTTCTTTTCAGCATGTAATATACTTTAAGGGAACGTACCCATACTACGTGACACTTTTAGGGGGGGGGTCTTCAAAAGGACACGCTCCATACAAATGAGCGGCGGGTTGCTTAGGATTTTGGTCACCGGGGGGGGGGGGTTAAAAATTGCAAAAAGTTTGTCACGTAGTTTGGGTACGTTCCCTACCTACTAATATAAAGTTTACAATTTTTAATCGTCCACGTATTGTATACGGTGTCCGGAAACTCATAATACAAGCGAGATAACAGATTATTACATCACATTTTGAGTCAATTTTGTGGAATAACTTTTTTTTTATTTGAGCTTACGTTTTCGAATTCGAAGTCGCTAGAAGCTTAATGTCAGGTATGGGGGCTCCATCGAAACCAGAGTAAAGTTAGCCTCTCAAAAACTGGGCGTACTGTAAAAGTACACAACTGCTAACCCTGTACATATCACAAGTGCGCCCCACAGTTGAATTTGGCAGTCATCTCTGGTCTGGAGCTCCAAAATACCTGAAAAATACCCTCGACTCTGTGCAGAAATGGGCGGTCCGTTTGATAGATTCTCCCATCATATTACATTGGTCTCTTCAAGACCAATGTTCATTCCTTCCTCTCCTCAAAAAGACCCTCCACACAGCATCCCACATGACATAGGCCCTGAGGGAAATTATTTTCCTCAAGTCCTTCTGTGTGGAGTTAATGCAAAAAAGCTGTTTAATGTTTTTTGTTGTATGAAGGCATATACCAGGCTTCAAAAGTTTTTTAAAACCTTTTTTTTTCAAAATGGAAATAAAAATCAAAATGCGCAGTTTCTCGCTTGTACTACTGTAGTTTCGGTTACTGTGTATACGTTATTTAAAAAATTATCAATTGCAGTAGAAATCAATGTTTATTTAATTTTGATGAATTTTTTCAAAACCTAAATAAACCATAATACCTTGAAACTATTTACATTTTTTTCTCCAAAAAATGTAAGGAATCACTGGTTAAAGTTCATCCCGTAATACCCTGTATAACAACGCAATATAAAATCAAATGGTAGGAGGAATGAATTAACATAAATATCTTTGTTAGCGGGTGTTAAACTCAGAAACACGCTTGCAGTCAGAAAAATGAAAATAAAAGTCAGAGCAAACAGCATTTTTTGTTGCGCCACTGTATTACCTGCAAATTACAGAGCTTCCAGGATACGAGACTTCCATGCATATATTTAAAAAAGGCCAGCGGCGCAACGGGACTCGGGTCGGGAGGGGCGGTGAGAAGGGGGCACCTATCGACTTTACGGGGGTGTTTATACTTTTTATAATATGTTGGAGAAGGGTTAATCTACAGATTGAAGGTGTTAAGAGTGGTAATGGAAAATAAGAAAAATTATTTGTAAATTTTAAAAGTTCCTTGTTAAAAATATATAATATGGTCGTAGGGAGGGATTGACGAAGAAGCTGTTTAACTTTATTTAACAAATAAAGTACATAATTAAACATTTCGCGTCGGTGCATGGACGTGTAATTTGAAATTGTTTTCCTGCGTAATGCAAAAAATTAATAATGCACCAATATAAAACACGCAACACTCACAAACACGCAAATATAATATATACCGATTTTCATTTAATTAAATTTTTTAAATTTCACTCTGATTTTTTAATTTTCATTTTTGTTTAAATTTATCTTAATTTTAAGTGTTCTTAAATTATAAAATAGGAACCTCAGCACGGGTAAGCCACCCAGTGAAGCCAACATTTCGGATTGTATGAAATGTAAAATATTGAATCAAAATAAAAAAAACAACTTTAAATTTTCTAAATTGAAATTGATAAGTTTAAATCATATCAGACAAGCGATAAACTAGGGATCAATTAACAATTCTTTATTTCAAATGTGTATTTCCTTTGTTTAAATGTTTGGTAATTTTTCAATTTTACTAACATGGGCCATCAACCGACACAACACGGGCATGTGTCCATCATCAGGGCAGATCCGGCGGATCCGGTAGATGTGTGATCCGGCAGATCTGCCGGATCTGCCCTGATGATGGACACTGCAACGCTGTCCGTAACGTTGGCGAAAGAAGGAGGTAGCGCAACACGGCATAACACCCCTAAAACAAATAACGAAAATACTTTTGGCTCGTTTAAAATAAAGCAACAAAATCTCTTGGGAAATGTCTTAAAAAGCATTTAAATGAACACTGTGAATTTTTCATACATAATGTAAAATGACAGAAAAAAACGTGTTTATAATAATTTTCGGAGCATACTTCCGCGATTTTTTTCTATCGAGGAAATTGCATTTATTTGCCGTTTCGGTGTAGAAAATCTTAAAAAAATATATAAATTTTGTTCTTCTTCTTCTTTGTGTGCCGTATCAGGTCCCCCCGACGCGACGTTGGAGATCACTCTTGAAAATGTCTCTCTATCTTGCGCTGCCCGGAATAGCTCCTCCACACTTCTAATGCCGGTCAACTCTCGTATATTTCGCAGCCAAAACATTTGTCTCCTACCAGGCCCTCGGCGATCCTCTATCTTGCCTTTCAATATTAAATGGAGCAAGTGATACTTCTCCCCTCGAAGTATATGACCCAGATATGAAATTTTCCTGATTTTTATTAATGTAAGCAGTTCTCTATCTGCTCTAGCCTGCCTGAGAATTTCTGCGTTGGTGATCATATTTTCTTAAGAAACTTGAAAACTTCAAGAGAAATATGTTGTAAAACGGTCGAAATTCGGAAGATGGGGCTCAAGTTATCGTTTTCACACTTCATTGGGTGAAGTTGTAGATAAATAACGAGTACCTACTGCACACCAAAAAGGAACAATAAAATTAACATAAGCGTTGAAAGGGTTGTTGACTTAAACCCCTAGACACCTTATGTTGCAATGTTGCAACTAGCTGCAGGCTGCAGGCTGCAGGCTGCAGGCCACCCGCATTATCTACATGCAAAATATTATATTTCTATGCATATTGCCTATTGCACGTCGTGCACACCTAAAACGATCTTCTTTCATTTCCATTAGCCGCCGTGCAAGAATTTACATTTATTATTTACACCAATCTACATAACACGTATATAATTACGGTTTCAAAATTTACACAGGATTAATAATTAGCTTCCCCGTGTAAGATATCGGCTTGATTTGCATAATACCCAATTACGTATATCTACATATAAATTTAGTCGAATGCCTCCGATATTCACACCGTAAATTGGTAGATGATGTAAAACAGAACACAATATGTACACGATCGTACACGATTATATTATATTTGTTTTTATGTTTGTTTGGCGATTTGTTACAAGCAATCTTAATATATACAAACTTTGTTTGTCTCTTATGCATTCATAAACTACATATTCAACCGATTGCGATTAAACTTTTGTAATTTTTTGTATTCGTGCCCACAGGTTTCTGTATGTATGCTAGCTGACCCGACAAACGTTGTTCTGCCATCTAAATTATTTGTAGTGAATATTTTGGATGTTAAATAAAAAATCACGATTGTATTTTAAGTGTGTGGGGATGGAATCTATGACAGAAAGAGGAATGGAGCGCTGTAGACGATGACCGCCGATAAAAACAAAAAAACACCAACTAAAGTTGGAAAATGAAATAAAGAAAATCAAGATGAATTTCGAAGAGCGATTGAGTGTACGATATTTTTTTATCAGTCCGTCTTTAGCCAAAATGATGCCGATGAAATATCAAAATGACATGACGCTTCTCGTGAATGTCTTGCGCATGTGTGGATGAAAGTTCAATGAGGCGGACGTAGCGCCATCTATCATTCAATGACATAAATAATTTCGCTGTTAGAAATACGAAAGACAATAAAGTTTGTTCATACAAAAATACTAAAATCGCGATTAAAAATGGGAGGGTGGGGTTAGGAGAGTTAAAATTTGAGGTTAAAGGTATTTTTGATGTTAAATAAAAAAAAATACAACAAAAAAAAAATTGTAAAAAAAATACTATTTTTTTTCTGGACACCCTAATCACCTAGCGATATGAAATATGCTTTAAAACCTATTCTCATACCTACCAAATATACATAAAAAAATTCTTAAAAATCGGTCAAGCCGTTTCGGAGGAGTGCGACTGCAAACACCGTGACACGAGATTTTTAAATATAAGAGATAATGGCTCTGCCGTTATTAAATTATTTCTTAAACCATTGATCCGATTGCAATGAAAATTTGGTGAGTTATTGTGCGCACGCCCGCCAAGGTTTTATATGTTACTGGTGAGCTCTGGCGTTATGAAATTTGCATACACAATATAACAGGTGGCGCGAATTGTTTAAAAAATGTGTGTATTTCATTACAGTTTAGTAGCAGAAAGGGAAGGAGGGAGGGAGAGAGGAACGAAGAAGGGAGATTCACGGGAGGGGGGACGAAGGAGGGTGGAAGACGGGGAAGGTGAAAGGGGAACGCAGGAAGAAAAGGGAAAAAAGAAAGCAAAGAAAGCAAAGAAAGAAACAATTTCTTTCTTTATGTGGCATTGCAACGCGTACCAGCTAGTATAAAATTTTAAAAAACGTCAGACCTTCCTATAAAGAGAAGCTAAATCAGAACTTGGATATTATTACGACGTAAGGCAGCATCAGAAACTCGTTAACCCAGATGCGAAATTTGATATGAGAAGAGATTTGCTTCCGACTCTTTACTTTCCGGCACAGGACACTGACACTACATCACCAAGAATATTTTACACATATATATTATATGTTTCGTATTTCGCCAGCGCCCATGACCATAAGTACAGTGGTTAAGTACACCAAAATGTGCACATCGTTTCGTTTAACTGCATATTGCGCATTACATTTTCATTTGATATCATATAGCTAGGACCCACATAATACGAATTATATTATAATCGCCATGATGCAGGTTAAAATGTACTACTTTACTGCAAAACAAAATAAAAACATAGAGGGCGTGTTTATCGAAATACCTATCAGTCTTCTGAAAAAGATCAACTTTTATGGTCCAAATAATGTAATAGTAGGTACATCTAGTATCTTTCAACGGAAGCAATCTTCCGAACAGGCCCTCCATTGATATGCTTGGTGTAACCCTAAGTGACCAGCTCAAGTATGGTGGCTCCATCGAAGCCAGAGTAAAGTTAGCCTCCCAAAAACCGGGCGTACTGTACAGGGCCCGCAGATACTTTAATAGTACACAACTGCTAACCCTGTACAAATCACAAGTGCTCCCCACGGTTGAATTTGGCAGTCACCTCTGGTCTGGAGCTCCAAAATATCTGAAAAATACCCTCGACACTGTGCAGAAACGAGCGGTCCGTTCAATAGATTCTCCCATCTTAACAGACGGATTGCAATCTTTAGAGCACAGGCGTCGGGTGGGAATGCTATCCTTGCTATTACTTGGAATGCTATCCTTGTTGTTTCTACCGGTATTACAATGGAAGATGCTCCGAGGAACTAGCATCATTGATCCCTTCGGCACCGGTGCATAGTCGGGAAACACGTCAAACGCGTGCCCAACATGTGTGCACGGTTGACATTTGTCACATGAGAACGGGTTGTTTCTTCGACTCGTTCAACAGCTCGGCTGTGGAATGATTTGCCGGCCTCTGTGTTTCCTCCTTCCTATAACATGGGTCTCTTCAAGACCAATGTTCATTCCTTCCTCTCATTAGTTTTAGAAAATAAAAAAAAATCAAGAATCAAAGGGATTTTGATCAACCACTTAGGACTCAACCATATTCAGAAAGAATTTCGCTTTGCAATAAAATCCAAATAAATGGTACATTTCTAAACATATCCGAAAACTAAAAACACAGGGGCATACATTAATTATGTGAGCTCAAAGGGGGGGGGGGGGTCCAGCAAAATCTCACGTTACTTAAAAGAAAATGACGGAAATTTATCACACCAAGGAGTGGGGTCTAGATTGGAAGAAAAACTGCTCTCGTAATTAATGTATGCCCCCATACATATTTTATTAGACAAATGTATTATAAATGTTATTGTTACTTCAATTCTTTGACTTTGCATGTAAAAATAATTAATAAAAAAATCACAAAGTAATTTTTTTTTCTAATTTGCGATCCGAAACTTTGGTTTCATTATAGTGTATATTTTACTTCTTTTGTGGTTAACACGATACACGGTTGACAATTGTCACATGAGAACGGGTCGCTTGTACAACTGCTTGAGTACAACAACTGCATGATTTGCCGGCCTCTGTGTTTCCTCCCTCCCACAACATCCTATAAAATGGGTTTCATGTCGGAGAATTAAAAAAAATCATAGTACCATCAGCTAAATGGGTAATGTAATAATAATTAATTTCAAATATTGCCCTGCACTAGAAAATGTTAACCACATAATGTATCCAGGCGGAAAATTGATATTCATAATATGCTTACAGCATTTTAACATTTTCAAATAATAAAATTTAAATATGTTAATAAAATCCTTAATACTTGGGATCTCCCCCCAGGGAGAATTTTTTTTTCTCAATTTATCAAAAAAATTTAAATAAAAAAAATGATTTTTCGATTTATAATTAAGAGAATTTATAATTTATTTTTCATGTGGGTAGGATTAACCTCTCGGGCTAATTTGTTTTTTTTTTCGAAACAACTCGTATAGGTCTCATAGAAATCGTTGTGGTATATGATCTAAACGGTGTTAGGAAGAGTAAACGCCACGCTTTATATTTAAATCTAAAACTAACTAAAATATACACCTTCCTGAAATCAAACCTTCCGATTGCAATTTGAAAAAAATTATAAAACTATGAGAATTTTTTACTAATTATTTTTACATGAAACGACAAAAAAATAATGTTTATAAAACATTGTAAACGTGTGCGTGTAATTTTTTTTTGGTTACCAGTAATTTTAGTTATAAAAAACGTAAAGTGACCCATTTTTAAAACTATTTAATGCGTTAAAATTTTTTTTGCGAAGCGGAAATATTCTGACCTTCTAACAGAATATGGTCGAGGCCTGAGAGGTTAAAATAAAAAAAAATTGGATCTATTGTTAAGATATAATTTATTTTTCATGTGGGTAGAATTAAAATCACGAATAAATCTCACTAGTTCATACAAAAAAAAACACAAATACTTTACATTCACCTAAAAACATGAGTAAAATTCTGCACGCTTCTGTTAGGGTTACAAGAATTCCTCTGTAAAGAGCACATAACACAGAGCATAGTCCACTCACATTCCGTGTGGCCCGTGGACTGCGCGCCACACGCCACATAGGAGGTATTGCTTTTACACAGGTATGGTCTATGTAAATATCATCTCGGTATGAATATTCAATGCTGGCCGAATGTGTTTGTTCTACGGAGTCCCTTGAGAGGCAGAACTTTTATCTGCACAATGAATTTGCAGACGGAAGGTAATGAGGGGCTGCTCTGAAGGAGATTTGGAGGTGTGCTCTGATGCTGAACCCGTTTTATTCAAGCCAGACCCATCTACAACCATGTAAACCATATCAAGTCAAGCAAGCTTTTTCATGTCCAACCCAAACGGCATAAATTAAGGCGGAATTCTTGTGTAGGACGCTATTTTGTGACTTCAAATTTTCAAAACCATTTGGCTTTTCTTTTTGAAATTGCTAACCCATGTTCAATTATAACTTTAAGACCGTGTAGATGGGTAGAAATTTTGCAGAAAAAGAATATTGACATACAAAATTGCATCTAGCCAATTCTGTTACAAGCCTTTATAAACAGTTTAGCGAATCCAAATCAAAGCAAGCCTGAAGCAAAAGCCTGAAGCCTCGAATATAACACCAGAAGTGCCTTCCGTACAAATCTAAAAGGAAACAAATGTGCCATTGACTTACCTTTTTGTTATTATGTAGCATGCGGTATGTCTCACTTGCCAGAAATTGAATATCGCCATCCCATTTGAATTTCATAATCATGGCGAAACACAGTATTGTTTGGAGATTTAGGCCTAATTAAGGCCTACAATTGTATCACGAAACACGCCCACATAGCATTTCTTGTTTATTATTTATTATTATTATTATTAATTTCAATAACAAGGTTTGTACATGTATGTATGATGTATATAATAAGTATAGATTCTTTTTTTTTTTTTCACAGACCTCCTCACTAGGATTTCCTGTTCTGAGGTGGCCTGTAGTTTTTTAAAATATTTGTATTTGGTTATGGATTGTCTTTATATCGTCTTCATGATGTTTGTAATTTTATTATCACTTTGATCTCTCAGCCATATTTTTACTTTTGTTTTAAATATATTTATTTCCTTTATATTTTTGATTCGATCTGGTAGAGCATTGTATAATTTTATAGCATGGAATTTATTATTTCTCTGTCCAAAAGATGTGTTCAAACTGGGAGTAACCAGGATGTTATTGCTTACTGACCTGGTTGAGTATTTATGTTGGGCAGTGGAGTATACATATATGTTTTTTTTCAGTTTAAATAAAATATTTTTTGAATAAAGTTTCTGTACATTGAAGACTTGAAAGTTATTAAATATTTCTTCCGTCGGAGTTCTAAGCGGAACTTTCAGTATTGTCTTCAGTACTCCTTTTTGGGCTATATTGAGTCGCTCTGTGTGAGTGCTCAAAGCAGACCCCCATCCAGTTATCCCGTACTCTATTTGTGATTGACATAAAGCGTAGTACACTTTCTTAATGTCGTTTATGTTGAGGATGTTACGGATGGCTCTAAAGAAGTAAATGTACCTGGTGAGTTTTTTTGTGATTACTTCAATGTGTGCGTTCCATCGGAGATTATCATCAATTTCAATACCAAGATATTTGATACTTTTGGAGTGTGCTATAGTAGGACATGTTATATTCTTTATTCTATGACTGAACCCAATCACCTAATTGGTTATCGAATATCGTAGTTGCCAAATTGTAAAACGGTTTTAAGAAAACTGTGTTTATAGTTTTGTAGCATTTGAAAAGGTTTAGATTAAACTGTTGATACTTTTCGGTTGATCAGCCAACCTAGGGCCATAAACAGCTTCTTTCTAACTAACTAACTAACCATCACGCCGTTTCCCCACAGGGGTAGGCAGAGAGGACGGACCGCCAAACAACTCGGTCTTGGCACACAGTCTTTGCCTCACTCACATTCATACAAAATCTCATACATGCTCTCTATTATTCTGACTTTTGACATGGCCCGACTCAAATATCTGATTCATTTGATCGTGCCATGTCTTCCTCGGGCGTCCCCGACTTCTTCTTCCATTCACATTTGCATCATATATTCTTCTCACACTATTTTCTTCTTTATTCGTTCTACATGCTCAAACCATCTGAGGCTCCCTTTCTTAATCTTACTCATTATGCTTATATCAGCCTTACTTTCTTCGCTGATATCCACATTTCTCTGATATCTAGCAGTCCACAATGGAGTCCTGCGCCCATAATATCTGGATGCACAAAGTTTGGTACTTGGAGATTATCAGGACAGCTATCAGAACAGAGTTTGTACCTACTTATGACTCGTATTCCAAATAACATTTGAAAAAAAACAGGATTTCAATATATCGTTTGGAGATTTGTTAGAGGCATATATTTCTTAATTCTTCAGGAAATTTGTTATAGTGAATATATAGTTAATAAATATAGACTTGAATCCATTAGTTCGACATCGAATATGAAGACCTGTAACGTGTGAGGTTTGAAGTGTTCATATGGCGTGCCATGTTGTGTTATGCAATGTTGTGTTTTGTAAAGTTGTGTTATGTTGTGTTGATGGCCCAGGTGGGGTCTGCTGTGTGAACAGAGTGAATAAGCACTTAAGGAAATAAGCAAGGCCAGCGGGGGGCTTAATCAAGAGCTGCTGTTGGCCCGCAGGGTGAAGGGGGGTAGTCTCGGTGGGGTAGGCACGATAAGTAGGTAGTAGGTACCGTAAATGGGGTGACTTTGATCAATTTTTTAAATTTAAACCGAACAACTTTTTTTATAAAAATTTGAGACGTAATTTTTTTTCGCTTGAGATGTGACTCTACCCTCTCTTCCTAACATCAAGATCAGTTCATCTTTTATTGTTAAGGATTGACGATCGCTTATTTATTTAAACAGCATATTATTGTTGTAAATTTAGTTTTTTTTCAATCCCTCAAATACCGCACATGAAAATCCCACATTTAAAAACGTTTTTAGTTAAAAAAATAATATTAAGTCACCAAATTGTGATGTAGGAACATTTTTTTTTATCAAAAAAACTCTTGCATAACTAGTAAAAGTACGTCACGTACATCTCGCAAAACCCTGTAAAGAAACTTCAAAAAGAGAAAACATATTCAAACATCTGATATTACCCGAAACTGCCTGTAAAAACCGGATAGTATTGTTTCTTTGTCAAATTTAAAAGTTCCAATTCATCAAATTATTCCAAGAAAATTATATATTTTCCAATTTACCTTTAAACAAGTCACACGTTTTCGAGGAACTCGAATGTACGGTAGTTTTCACTTATAAAATGTGCGCATAACGTTTTAAGTTCACGATAATTATCCCCTCCACACAGCAATCGCATAGATGACGTAGGCCCTTAGGGAAATTATTTTATTAATGGCCTCTTGTGGGGAGTTAACGTAAAAAAAAACAACAAACTCTCTCAATCCATCGCCTTGCACCCTGATGGGAGGGATGGATTCGTAGGTCCGTTGTTACTTCTGTACAAATTGAACCATAGATTATCCTTAAATTTCGTTCTAGATAATCGTTGCCAAATTTGCCTCTAAAATGATTAAACGTGAAAAATATTAAAGTAAAATAAAAATTTTAACAGCTTACAAACTTATAAGAATTAATTACATTTAATTTAATCATTTAATTTAATTTATTTACATTTAATCATCCTAAAATAAACTTTCAAAGTTAAATATTTTTACAATCAATTTTGTACAAAACAGGCACACCGCATGTGTTCCTCTTAAAATGGCGTCAATGTAATTGAAACGATTACTTTCATGAAGCTTATTCTAAACGTTCATCTTCTATCTTCTTCTTCTGTTTATCTATATAAATAGAATCGCCGAAATGTATGTACGCGCATAACTTCCGAACGACAGTACCAAATTGGATAATTATTTTTTTTTGTGTTTGTTATTGTCAGGAAAAGATTTGTATAAAACCACTGGTGAGCTCTGGCATTATGAAATTTGTATAAAAAACTGCAATAGGTGGCACGCGAGCTGTTTGAAAACTAAATGTATGGAATGCGGAAGGGGGGGGGGGAACCAGGAAGGGGGAGGGCAACCTGGGAAGGGGGAGGGGAACTCGGGAGGGGGGTTCGCGGGACGGAGGAAGGAGGGAGTGGAGTTGGGAGAGAAAGGGGAGGCGGAAAGGGAACGGGAAGAATGGGAAAGGACAAAAAGGGAGAAAAAAATCTTAATTAAATGAAACAGCAACACATACCGGGAACCAGCTAGTTTATTTTAAAAATAAGTAAATAATTATAGTTACCTAATAAAATGAAGTATACGCCTCAATTTAACAGCTAATAATAAACCAAATGACTGTAGTCCAAACCACAACAACTTTTATATACTTTTCAATAACCGTGTGGAAAATGTTATCGTTGAATATTATTTTGTTTAGCGAAATAAGTTTCTTCGAACTGTTTTATTGTTTGTTGGAATAAAAGGAACATGTTTTAATTTAAGTCGAGTTTTAGTTTGTGATTTATTGCTACCACTGGGAAATTCTGTTTTCACGATAAAGTAGGACTGATAAAAAAATATTATTATTTTACGACAAAGAAAAGTTTTTATGAAATGTTTAACTTCGCTTTTTGTCACGCGAAATAATGAAAACAAAAAATCAAGATTTCATAAAAAAATTAAAATAATACAAAAACCAAAATAAATAATACAACGTCAATTTTTTCTCAAATTTTCCAACGCTTTATAACAAAATATTATATTTTCATCGCAATTATTAACTTTTTCGGCTTTCATTATTTACCAAGAAAGTTCTGAGAATTTTTTTTAATTAATAAAATAATACTTTTAGGCAACAAGAATCTTGAAAAAATATTTTACCTCTTATTTAAAGATGTTAAAAGTTATATCCATGAAATTATTAGTGCATAAGGCATCTTTCAGAATCTCTATTAATCGTATAGTGAATCTGAATCTAGAGTATAGGCCTGGGCGCGCGACAGCCAAATTACAGTATAATCTCTGTTTATTTATTATAAACACACAATTCTGCTGTAATAACGAGTATCCACAACGTAACAATCGCCGCCATTTGCAAACTGTCGTTGCTCGTTATCACTGACTTGGTCATGTGAATCCATCTTCAAAATCAATCGCGTGCCAAAGCTGGTACTGTGGTTGACCTTGGATGTAGGTTTCTGACGTCATTCTATCCCGATCGGAACGGCCAATGCGAGACTTTTTTTAACATTAACAGGAAAATAATTTACCTCAGCGCCTATGTTATCTTTGGGGATGCTGTGTGGAGGGGTCTTTTTGTGTAACGGAAGGAGTGAATCTGGGTCTCGAAGAGACCTATGTTGTAGGACGGAGGAAACACAGAAGCTGGCAAATCGCTCCACAGCCAAGCTGTTGAACTCACGCCAAGGGGATCAATGACGCTAGTTCCTCGAAGCATCTTCCAATCTATCAAACCGACCGCCCGTTTCTGCACTGAGTGGAGGGTTTTTTCAGGTATTTTGGAGCTCCAGACAGCCGCAATTTTTCAGACACAAGAGGTCCTGTGGAAATTATTTTCCCTGAGCGCCTAAGTCATCTTTGGGAACGCTGTGTGGTGGGTCTTTTTTTTAGGGCGAAGAAAGGAGTTAACCTGGGTATTGAAGAGACCCATGTTGCAGGAGGGAGGAAACACAGAAGCCAGAAAAGCGGTCCACAGCCTAGCTGTTGAACTTAAGAACGAGTCGTAGACCCGTTTTCATTTGACAAGTTGGCAAGTTGGGATTGTTCCATTCATTCAGTGTACAGTCGCAACATTGTGGTTCGTGTCCTGTTTTACTTGTGATATCGCTCCAGTGCGCAGTGGTACGACTTTGGGCTACACTCAGCGGTCAGTGGTGGGATTATTTACTGGCCGGCCTTATCAGTGTTTAATCAGGCCGGCGTTCCAGTCAGACTTTGCCCTATAAACCAACCCGTTTATTACGCGGATTTTACAGAAACATATAAAGCGGTAGGAACTGAGAGTATTTGTTATGTGATACCTTCAACCTCCACATCAAAACATTTTAGTTCGGTTTGAATTCAACAGTCTATCGATCAGCCATGATTTTACACTAGCCATACTTAAACTTTTTGATTCTCGGGTTGCATTCCTATGTTATCAATGTTAGAAGGGTCGCAAACTTTGTGCTACACCACACCATTTATATTTTTTTTCTTATTTAGTTTAATTGAAAAATCTTTTTCTCACAACCATTTTCAGCAACGAAGCATGGAAGGAGATCCATCTGAAAATTGGTTCAATTTGGGAGGCTTCATTTATTGGATAACCACCACCTCTGCCATTCCTCACTCCCCGGTTCGCCACGTTTGGTGACTTGGTAGGGCTGCTCGAGTTCATTGAGTGAGATTTGTCTCGGTTTTCGCGCCAAATGCGTCTGCCCAATTTTTGCGCGGCAGGCCGGATCTAGGAGACTGGTTAAGGAGACCTTTGGACCTCTCCAGCCGGACTCTCTCGACCTATCACCTTGCACTCCAGTGGGAAGGATGGATTCATACTTCTGTCACTCCTGGACACCCTGACCCCAGATTCCTAAGCATTCCTCTTATTTTTCCTTCGCAGAACTTCCTCTCCTCTCTTTCCTTAAAAAGACTCTCCACGCAGCATCCCCTAAATTAATTAATTAATTAACCAATATTTTCAAAAGTTGTCTTGACAGAAGCAAATTTCTGTGATAAATTGAACGAAACCATTCCTTTGTTAAGAATATTATGAACTAAATATACAATTTGGCTGTCCTGAAACAGGTATCCTTCCCAGTTGGACAGACAAAGTATCATTTTGTAATGTATTGTAATATATATGCATATATAAATAAATAAAAATACTGCGTGGAGCTAATGTATTAAAAAAACATTAAAACTGGCTGTACATATTTGAGACTTGTATTCTAATGCACTGCTTTTTTATTTCTAGGTGTTACAAGTCTATCGTTTTCAGTTATTCCTGCCGCAAATTGTTATATTTTTCTCTAAATGAAATTCTTCACAATCCAAATATCAAAACATTTCCCGGTAACCATCAAAGGATTGAAAATGTTCTATCTATTTTCTTGTTCCTGGACGAAAGTAGGTCAAAATATAATTTGGAGATTACGACTGTGGCGTCATGTGCCACAGAATAAGAAACATATTGCAAAAATAATGACAAACCTTAATAACACCATGTTGGACATATTCACAAACCTAATCTTACTTGTGTTATTAGTTATAATAAAATACGCCAGATAGTGAACAAAGATAGTCTAGCATGAAAACGTTTTTGGTTCAACAGGAAAACAGGCAAAAAAATCTTTTCTTGAAAAAACAGAATCAATTTTGCCCTAGAACAAGATTGAAAAACGTGAAAACTCGTATTTTTAACAATCATAATATGGATGTTTCAAAACTTCTGGCTCATGATGGAAATGGTGATGTGGGCTAACTTTAATAGTTGGTCCTGATTAATCCTCTGGGGCATTTAAAATGACCCTCCATAAAGGGTTTTTTTTAACGACAGTAAGAAGAGAAGTTCTGGGTAGGAAAAGGTATGAGGGATGGGTAGGAATCAGGAGGGTCAGTGTGTCAAGCAGTGACGGACGAATGAATCCATACATACGACTGCGGTGACAACTTGAAAATTGTTAAATTAAATTGAAAATTGCCATTACCGATGAAATTTAGTTAGGACGAAAGTGAAGACAAAGCGTCTCCCTTACTCAGCCTTTACGCATCTGACCCGCCACGCAGGCGGTAAGCAGACGCAACCATAAACAAAACCCACCCCATGAAACTGGGCAACCGTGCTAAGTCACCAAACATAGCGAAGAACTTGGGGCGATCTACCACAGAGGTGTTGGTTATTCAGAAAATGGTTCTATGGGTGACGATACCCAGATTTTATCCGATAACAAGTTTGGAAAACGTAAAATCCTATCTTACCTAATAATAATTTGGATATTTCAAAGCCCCTGACTCAAGATGGGAATGGTGTTGTGGGCTACCTAATAGTTGATTTTCATTGTTAATTAATTAATTATTTTAAAATTCAGAAAGAAAAACGTAGGTTCATTAATTTTTTTTTGAAAATTAGCAAATAAGTAACGTAAGAATTCAGAACTCGCTTCTTGTTTTGTATTAAAGACATTTGTGAAAATAAAGTAAACAACAAATCATTTAACTTTAGCTTTTCGAAAAATCTTTAAACATTAAAAACAAATTTGAATTAATTATTTTACACAGTATATTATATTATTATTATGATTTCAGACGCTATATTTGCTCGCTTAAGTAATTTTAATAAATACGCAGAAGTTTATTTGAAAGGCTTCTAAAGCCCCGGAATGTAAAACCAAAAACACAAACATTTCTCATTTAATAATTGAGTAGGTAGGTACTTGAATTCGTTGAAAACGTCGATAAGAATTTTCTTGACGGAAACTGTCAATAACACCAATAAACGTCTTCAAAGTTTCACTTAAGTAACACTTAATAAATCAGTTGGTTTAAGTTCTGCTGACATTCGACTTGACATGACAGTTTGTTTACAATAAACCAAATTAAATTTATATTTGTAATCTACTTGGCGAAACTGTGAAAGATTTTAAATACAAGTTGGCTAATCAAATACTTTTTTGAATGTGTGTTAAAGACTCTCTTACGAAAGTTGTGAAACGTTTTTGAAAGATTCGTCAATATCATAGTCGTAAAAACATCACTTAAAAATAAATCGTTCGAATTAAATCGCGGATATGATTCAACGTACATGAAGGGGGGTCGACTATTGCTTAAATTTTTAATACGCAACAAGAGGAACTCATATCAAAGGCGGTTTTACATTATCTCTTTTCAGCCCGATTCCCGTATAGAGAACAAAGACAAAAAATTTCGTTTTAGACGATCGTTATTCATCTCTTTGTCATATCTACGATATCAGTTGGCATCACTGCAAACAACATGGTTCAAGTGTTATTTGCAGGGATGTCAACTGAAATCGTAGATATGAAAATAGCGATCGTGTAAAGCGAAAATTTTTGTCCTACACGGGAATCGGGCTCAAAAAAAAGAAGGTGTAAAACGGCTGCAAGTCTAAGAAGTGTAAAAAAATAAGATTCTCTAGTACAGGTAATAAATATTAGATTCACCTTTAATACACACTGTTACAGTACGCATTTTGAGTAAGAGAACAGTTGAACATAATGGTGACATAGTCCCGCAAACAACCGCGGCGCCGTCGGTGCGTCCCGCCTTCCACCCTGGCAAAAAGGAACACACCGCACCCCTCCGCGGCACTCGCCAGAAACCAGCCGGCCGCCGCTCGAGAAGCTGTATCGGTCGAGTACGCTCCCCAATTCCCGCGTGACGCCACTTGCAATGGCGAACCATTAAACCCGATTTGAACAAGTAAATTACGAGGTCGCGGAAATGACACTCTCTGTGTGGAGTTACCACTGCCTGGTAAAGTGTTGGAGCTACCTGCGCTGACCATGGCCTGCTGCCCCGGTTTCCTGCATCAGACCACCAGCTGTGAGTTAAACCTCAATTTCCCTCTTAATTAATGTGTCCCACAGTAATTCTCGGTTGAAACAACTTTTGTGACTTATATTGTGTTTTGCAAGATGTTTTAATTGTGTATACCAGACAATATAGTTATGTTTCGCCCAACTTCCTCTTTCATTTGATGGGATCACACGTGGGCGGGCTTGGCAATTACCTATGTACCATTTAAATCTAGTTGCCAACGACCTTGACGAGGAGAGGATTCCTGCCTGCCGACGACTTGAGCTAGCCGAGAGCAAAGGTAGGTGCCCCCCCCCCCCCCCCTTGGGACCGCTACAACACTCACAAAATTATATTGTGAATAAAAAAGATGTACTGATTCTAAGGATGTCTGGCCTAAAATACTTGCTTGTGTAAATATGTTGATGGTGATACCGTGATAGATAGTGTGGCTGAAGCGTAGCTTGTCGAAAACTCTACGTTTTGAAGACAGAATCTCACGTCGTCAGAATGGCAGGGTTACAGATCATTGGCTACCAGCCAAAAGGATCTTCCAGAAGCAGGACAGGCTGATGTCTTCAGATGCCAATCATCCTCCAGGATGATTTCCAGTCAGCTCTCAAGATGGCCACACACTTCCAAGATCCATGATCTCAATCAGAGCGATTTTTAGTTGACTCGTCGTATTTCAGTCAAGAGGATCGCCCAATGCTCTGGGCTTCCACACAAATAATGAATCAGCTTCCTTTTCAAATCCTCATTTGAATGCTGCCTGCAGGATTGACAACAGTTCAAATGCAAAATATTCTAGGGCTGGCAATCTAACTAATGCCTAGTTGTCAATGAGCAAGTACTGGAGGTGCCGCTCACCGAGACCATAAATATAGTCTGTATAAAAGGGTGCACACAGGGTGTACAAGTGCTTTTATGTAAAACGTCTTTTTTCTTAATCTTTACCTAAGTAATTTATTGTCCGAGTTGATTTATCAGAACGATGACAACCTAACTGTAACAAGGAAAAGGGAATAAAATGAATGAATTGCCAGTAGGAGACTCCATCTAGCGGTGAGTATCAAAACTCTGCAGGGGTAAACAGAGATAAGTTAAGATAGGGCTATCCGAGACATTACAAGTTTATGGCTCCACAGCTCGGGACCGTTAATGTGATAAAACGCTGTAAGCGGAGTTTAAAAGCGCCATAATTTAAATTGTTGTTTGCGCCATCTTGCCGGGCGGTAAGCGGCGGCCAATATTTTCAAAAATGACAAAGTTAATGCGCTCTAACCACCCTAAAGAGAGGGGCAGGAGAACAAACTCGGCGGCCATTAAAGCGTGTCTACACAAGCGATAAGTGGCGAATGCCGCTTACTCGCAGCAGGTGTAACCCCTCCCGATCAAAGGTCTCTTAATTTATCCAACACTGTTTTACCAATATTTTGGGTAGTTTCTGAAAACGCTGAGCGGGGACGAGGTTGCCTTCTAACCCTTATCAACGGAAGTCATTTCTGGCGGCACAGAACCTTTCTAATGTTTGATCGTGTGTAAATAAACTTCGGGTGGGAAAGCCGTGTTTGATCTACGGAAATTTCAAAAGAAGGTGCACAGAAACTGTCATTAATCAGAGTAAACTGGAAATACGCCAAACGTGTTGACCAACGTGTTGGGATTGGGTGCGAAATTGAGTAATCTAGAAGTATGTTGCCTGTTGTATGCTGATGATGCGGTGCTGATATCTAACAGTATGGAAGATCTACAGTCTCTCGTGTCAAGAATGAACGAAGTATGCATGAAGAATGAGTTAATGATGAATGTAAGTAAGTCTAAAGTCATGGTGTTTGAAAGAGAGAGTACGAAAACAGTATGCAATATAGTTGTGAATGATGAATACTTGGAGCAGGTGGATGAGTTTGTTTATTTGGGAAGTATGTTTACGAGAGATGGGAAGGCTGATAGATATATTGAAAGAAGGGTGAATGCAGGTAACTCTATTAATGGAGGACTGAACGCCGTTGGCAGCAACAAAAAACTGTCCAAAGACGCGAAACTAGCCGTCCATAATGGAGTACTGGTACCTACCCTGATGTATGGCAGTGAGGCATGGAACTGGCAGAGGAAGGATGAAAGTAGACTGAACGCTGTAGAAATGAGATCCCTGAGGCGTATGTGTGGTAAAACCATGTATGATCGTGTGAGAAATGTGGAAATCCGCAAAGAATGCAAGGCTGATGTAAGCGTGATGAGTAAGATCAAGAAAGGAACGCTCCGATGGTTTGGGCATGTAGAGCGAATGAAAGAGGAAAGGAGTGTAAGGAGAATATATGACGCAAATGTGAATGGTAGAAGAAGTCGAGGACGCCCAAGAAAGACATGGCACGACCAAGTGAATCAGATACTTGAGTCGGGCCATGTCAAGAGTCAGAATAATAGAAGAGAATGTATGAGACGTTGTATGAATGTAAACGAGGCAAGGAATGTGTGCCAAGACCGGGATGTTTGGCGGTCCGTCCTCTCTGCCTACCCCTGCGGGGAAACGGCGTGATGGTTAGTTAGTTAGTTAGTTAGTGTTGACCAACCCGGTTTTCGTTGTTTAAATGAGAATATGTCATTTAACGTTATTGTGCTTAAAGCTTAGCTCCGATATGACTTGAAAGCGTTTAACTAACTAACTAAATCAATGTCAGGAGGAAATCCTCAAGGCCTATGCTCACACTTGTCTTTACCGAAAAACCTTATAGTTCAAATATTAAGGACCTAATCATGTTTGATTGCGTCTAAAAGGGTTCGAAATGAAAATCTAGTCTCTTTCAACGGAAGCAATCTTCCGAACAGGCCCTCCATTGATATGCTTGGTGTAACACTAAGTGACCAGCTCAGATATGGGGGCTCCACTGAAACCGAAGGCTCCATGTACAGGGCCCGCATATACTTAAATAGTACACAACCGCTAACCCTGTACAAATCGCAAGTGCGCCTCACGTTTGAATTTGGCAGTCTGGAGACCCATATACCTGAAAACCCTCGACTGTGTGCAGAAACGGGCGGTTCGTTTGATAGATTCTTCTAACTTAACAAACGGATTGCAATTTTTTGAACACAGGCGTCGGGTGGGAATGCCATCCTTGTTCTAACGGTATTTCAGTGGAAGATGCTCTGAGGAACTACTGTCATTGATCCCTTCGGCACCAGTGCGTATTTAAAAAAACATGCCAGACGCAAGCCTAACATATGTACACGGTTCACATTTGTGACATGAGAACGGGTCGCTTTTTCGACTCGTTCTCGTGTTCAACAGCTCGGCTTTGGAACGATTTGCCGGCCTCTGGTTTCCTCCTTCCTACAACATGGGTCTCTTCAAGACCAATGTTTATTCCTTCCTTTCGGGTCGCTTCTTCGACTCATTCTCGTGTTAAACAGCTCGGCTGTCGAACGATTTGCCGGCCTCTATGTTTCCTATTTCCTACAACATGAGTCTCTTCAAGACCAATGTTCATTCCTTCCTCTCCTCAAAAAGACCCTCCAAACAGCATCTCAGATGAAGGAAAATATTTTCCTCAACAAATAACATGCCCATGGAAAATGTTGAAATTAAAACAGATAAATTAATAAAGCGCTGTTTTTTATAAAATCACCTCAAGAGCTGTTTTCGAAATACATTTTTTTATGAAGGTGATTTTCAGAAAAGAAGAATTTAATGGTTCTCCCTAAATTACTTTTCACTCTAAATTTTAGGGAAAAATATGCTTTTATGAAAAGCGGTGTTTTCTTCTGTACGCTTTAATGTGTCTTAGCTGGTTTTAAAATGCGTACGAGGAAGTTTATTTGTGTAAAAAAGGCACGATATGATAATACGTAACGTTCTTTTTTATATTCCAAAAAGCAATCATTTCGTTTTTCCAATATGACAAGTTGGAAATATTGTTTGATTTGGATACTTGTTTACGTTAGGCAAAACTGTCCATACTTTCCAACACACGGAAAACCCCTACAAAATGATAAATGAATTGGTAATTTAATGTTCGAACCATGTGTTGATGTTTTTGAATGATTATTTAGATGTACGCAATTCGTTCGTACAATAGAAAAGAATACATTTCACAAAAAAACAATAATACGATGGAAGAAATACAGATCAAGGTATATAAATTGATGTAGAAACTAATCATAATATTTTTAATATTTCTAAACTAGCTGGTACCAGGCATGCGTTGCTATGCCATTTAATAAATAAATTGTTTCTCCCTGCATGTCCTTTCCCATTCGTCCCGTTCCGCTTCCGCCACCCCTTGCTCTCCCGCATCCCCTTCCCCTTCGCGTTCCCACTCCGCCTCCTCCACCTTCCCTCTCCCCACTAAACTCACCCCTTCCCCCGTCTCGCAAACCCCCCTCCCGAGTTCCCCTCCCCCTTCCAGGTTCCCCTTCCCCCTCCACCCTCACGCATTCCGTATATTCAGTCTCGGTACATTCAGTTTACAAACAGCTCGCGGAAACCGATTGCAATTTTTTTATACAAATTTCATAATGCCAGAGCTCACCAGAAGTTTATAAAAACCTGGTCCTGACAATAACGAACACAAAAAAATAATTATCCAATTTGATGCAGTCGTTCGAAAGCTATGCGCGTACATAATATACATACATTTCGGCGATTCATTTTTACTTATTTATTAGATTTCTAATAAAACGCATAAAACTTATTTCCAATTAAATTTTTTTTTCAGAACATGATAACATTTTAACAGCCCTTAGACATATTATAATATGGGTTGTTAATAACTCATATAATAATAATAATAATAATTGGCTAATTTATATAGCGCCGTTTTCGTGAAAAATCACCTCAAGGGCGCTGTACAAATAAATATATAAAAGAATTAATATTACTGGCTTATAACCAGTGGCGGCTCGTGACTTTTGGTTGTGCTAGGGTGCTAATATTAAAAAAATGGCATCATGGATGTTGTCGTATGCGAAAAATATTTTTTTTTTTTTTTTCAAAAATCGGTGTTTTGTATGAAGATTTTTCAGGAAATCGGTGCGGCGCACCACCAAACTGAAACTAACCTGAAATTTTTCATACAAAAAACTGATTTTCAAAAAAAAAAAAAAAAAATTTTTTCGGCTACAACAACATCAATAATGCCATTTTTTTAATATCAGCACTCTAGCACACCAAAAAGTCACGAGCCGCCACTGCTTATAACTAAGATTTACAATTACAACTAGTGACTTACATCTAAGACTTATGGCTACTTATATTACTGGCTTACAACTAAGATTTACAATTATAACTGAATTGTATATTTAAAGAAAAAAAAAGATTTTATATCAACCTGTCACTTTCATAATATTTTTCAAAATATTACTTAAACAAAATCATAGATAACCACTCTGTAAATTGCCATCTCAACACAGGCGTTTCACACCTAGTGAGATGGGCAATACGTCACTATTATAATGAATGTAATATGAAAATAATGATATAAATAAAATAAATAAATAAAATAAACTAGTGACTTAGCTCTAAGACTTATAGCTAGTGGCTTATGACTAAGGCATATAGATTCTAACCTAAAACTGGTGCCTTATTAACACACATATTTACAATTAAGATTAGTGCCAGAAGAAGTAGGAAGTTTTTACATAATATTAAAATTCGAGAATACGGGTGCAAAAAGTATAATGAAGGTTAACTGGATATACGGGAAGGTATAGATATTTTAAATAAATTAATAAATTTAATAGTCCATCTTTACTGCATTAAGGTGATTCATCGCTCAACAGTAAACAGATTGAGGTATCACAATTAACAGATTACATTAAACAGATTGAGTTAACTATAAACAAAGAGAAAAGAGAAAAAAAAACTATTAAAAATTGCAAAGTTTAAATAGAATGATGAATTTATGGAAAGGAGTATCGGAAAAAGTGAGTTTTCAGTTTGGATCTAAATTCCGCTGAGTTGGTTATGCATCTCAATTCCATAGGAAGTTTATTCCAAGCTTCAGGGCCGGATACTGCGAATGCACGATCACCAAACTTAGTGTTCGGATTTCGCTTAGTTTCTTTCAACCTTCCAATTGCAGAAGATGTCGCTGATCTAAGAGTTGACTGCCTTAGACCAATATTTTCCGGAATGCATAGTTCAGAGATATAGGGAGGAGCCATTTCATTGATAGATTTAAACACCATCCAGCATAACTTGTATTGGATCCTTTCAGGACACTTCAGCCAGTGAAGATTTCGGAGGTGTTCCGAAATGTGCGAAAATTTGGGTACCCCAGTGATAAGTCGTGCTGCGGCGTTGAAAACTGATTGGAGTTTGTCAGTTTGACATTTAGGAAGACTTGCATAGATGCCATTGCAGTAATCAAGACGTGATACTATATACGAGTTCACAAGAAGCTTAGTTGCTTCTGTAGAAAGGTTCCTACGAACTGACTTAAGTTGTCTAAGGTAGAAGAACCCCGTGCTAACGGTCCTATTCACCTGGCTCTTCAATGAAAGGTCTGAATCCAGATAAACTCCCAGAAGTTTGACGGTTGTTTTCGCAATTACGTCATTGCCGGAAATAGCAATTGGTGAGTTATCTATTAAATGTTGGCGTCTATTTGTGGCTGCCCACAGAAACTCGGTCTTTATCTTTACATAGTATAAAGCAAAGTCGCTCCCGCTGTCAGTATGCTTAGATCTTTTAAACTAGGCAACGGATTTTCATGCGGTTTTCACCAATCGATAGAGTAATTCATGAAGAAGGTTTATAGGTACATAATTTGTCAAGGTTTTGGGTAAATTGCTTGAAATATATAATATATAAAGGGAGCGGGCTGGCAAGCGGGTAGCGGGCTGGCAAGCGGGCGGTGTGGATTTGATAAGAATGCAAATTAACAGATGGCGTTGGTTGTAAAGGTTAGGTAATGGATTTGTCAGTCGATGGCGTTGTGTTTCGTTAGCCATAGCAACATGTGGCCGGGTCTGCTAGATACTTATAAGTAAGGTACTGCCCAGATAACATTAAGGTAATCCATAAACCCGAGATATTCATGTATACTGCTAAACTAACTAAAAATAGCCAATTAACAAAAAATCCAATCGTCAAAGACAACATGGCAACAAGTACGGAAAAACCATACAAATTGAATAAAACCCTTGTAGATTATCTCCTCCCTCCACCCCCATAAATGTTATTTAAATATTATAGATAAAGAATTATTTATGTACCAGTCTGACGACGGGTTTAACAAGCTGAAACCGGTTACGGTAAAAAATAAAATAAATGGAAATAAGTTTTATGTGTGTTTTTATTATATTATTATTAAAATTAATCATGGCAATAATAATAACGTAATATTTATATAGGCTCAGTTTGGTGTTATTTCACTTCAAGAGAGTAAGTATAATATATACAAATCATATTTTTTTAATACATTCAGCACGTGCTCTACCAACAGTGCCAAGACATGTGGTTTCTTTGACGGCTTTTGGAAGGTTATTTATTAAGTTTTGTACTTTATAAAATAACCTATTTTGTGAGCATGTTAGTTTAGTTTTAGGAAGCCTAAAATTTCGCCAACTTCTTGTTGGATAAATGTGAACATTTTATTTAATAATAATGGTTTGCAGATATTTAGGGATGATGTTATTAAATACACAATATGAGATAAACGGTTACCCGAAATTTGATCCGGCGACATTTGGTCCGGCGACAGTTGGTCCGGCGACATTTGATCCGGCCGACATTTGATCCGGCGACATTTGGTCCGGCGACAGTTGGTCCGGCGACATTTGATCCGGCCGACACTTGATCCGGCGGACAGTTGATCCGGCGGACAGTTGATCCGGCGACAATTGGTCCGGCCTGATCCTTTAGAAGATTTTTTCTTCAAGTATGTATGTAAAGAGGATATACGGCCGTACAACCAAAGTCGATGTTCTTATATCTGAAGGCATCTTGAGTGAAAATCCGCGGTAAAAATATTTTTACTAACAATAATTTCGACTCTCCGAAGAAGTATGCGGCAATACAAAATACGACATACTTATACGTGCAGTCAGTTTAACAAAAAAAACCGTAAAAGATTCCTACTTGCGTATAACTTTTTTATCTCAAAATTACACTAGAGTCCCAACTGCTCTCAACCGTCTCGAGCCAGTGAGTGCCAATGGCATCCCCAATTTTGGTATGGTGTGATACTGAGGGTAGTGGGGAGGGGAAGGAGATGTGGAAACGTGCCTTCAGATATAAATACATCGAAATTGGTTGTACGGCCGGATATCCTCTTTACAAACTTACTTGAAGAAAAAATCTTCGAAAGGATCAGGCCGGACCAACTGTCGCCAGATCAACTGACCGCCGGATCAACTGTCCGCCGGATCAGGTGTCGGCCGGATCAAATGTCGCCGGAACAACTGTCATGGAACCGAGATAAACAACTGTTTATGTAAAAAAAAACCTTAGTAATAGGGACGCATAATAGAAAATGGCATAAAGTAGTTCAAGGAAAGATATTTTGTTTATATACACCACCAAAATTGGTAAAGAACCTAACTATAAAGTAGATACCATTGTGAGTCTGTCTCAGTTTCTGCCGTATTGTATACGAAAATACTCTACTACTTTTGATGTATGTATCGTGTACACGGCACAAAAATATCCAACGGATTGAGCGCTTTTATTTTTACCGTGACGATCCACTATTACGGTACCGTGACGGCACAAAAAAAGGCAATAAATATATGTTTCTTATCACAATAATGCTGCAACTCTTTCAAAAGATGAGATACACAATATACGTGGGTCTGTTTCCTCCAAAGGAAAAAAAGTAATCATTTTCTTGCATCTCTCTCACAAACCGCACTGTGATGTCTCCGCAGATCGCTACAATGCTACCATAATTATACCAAACCACCCACAATACTACTTAGCTGTGACGATAATTTTGAATTAAAGGAAAATAATCACTTTGTTTGTAACCACGATTTATTGATTTAATTTTTATTTACCGACCGGTTTCGCTTAATACAAGCATCTTCAGGGTATAAATTAAAACTGATGAAAAAATACATTGTGTGAGCTTATATATACATACAGACAGAGACAAAACATAATATAAAGTAAGAGTGAGAGAGTGTAATTAACATCCTACATAGTGATGGAGAGAAAGAGACGGGGATATCTAATGAATAATTACATTATATCTACCGGGACAAAACGTCATTTGAACAGGTGATTAAGGAATAAAGTGGCTACGGGTTTTTTTAGTTTATGGGAAATATTCCTAATATCGGACTGTTGGACACATTTAACTGATTATTAAGGATTTGGGTTTTTGTTTTAACGGCTTTCTTTATTTCGAGTGCTTCTAAATTATTAAGCCTGTTACCATGACCATTTCTATGTAAAATCTTAACACCGGTGTTTTTATTGAAGGTATGATCTTTATCAATAAGGTGATTAGCGAATTCCGAAAATCCATTATTATTTAAGCATCTAAGATGCTCTTTGATTCTAATATTGACATTACGTGTCGTTTTACCTACATAAAATGATGAACAATCATTACAATCTAATTTATATATTCCGGAATGACTTAGTTTTTCGTCCTTATCTTTCGAATTAATTAAAAACTTCCCTAAATTATTGTTTGTGTAAAATGCCGGACTTATTTCGGGAGGTAGATTTTTTACACTGCAGGAAGAGAACTGATTAATGAATAAAATACGACGCCATTGGTAACAAAGATTATTATTATTATTTATATTATTATGATTAGTAAATAAGAAATTCTTAGTGGCTATTTGTTTTTGTTTTTTATTTAAAATTGTATCAATGAGTTCGGCATTATAACCATTATTAACCGCGATTTTTTTAATTATTGCTAGTTCGTTGGTGAAATTAGTATTAGATAACGGTATTGTGACCAAACGATGAACCATTGAATGAAACGCGGAGTGTTTATGTGAAACAGGATGATTGGATGTGTTATGGATAACAACGTCGGTGTAGGTAGGCTTGCGAAAGATGTTAAAATTTATTTTATTATTTACGATAGATAAGGTGAGATCTAAAAAATTTAAAGTTGAATTAGTTCCTATCTCTAATGTGAATTTAATGTTTTGATGGTATGAATTTATAAAGATGAGGAAGGCATTTAATTGACGTTGAGTCCCTGTCCAAATACAGAAAACGTCATCGACGTATCTCCGCCATAGTAAGACGTTTTTTACAAGGGGTGAGGCACTAGTTAAAATTTTGTTTTCTAAATTATTCATGAATATATCAGCAATTAAAGGACTTGTAGGAGACCCCATGGGAAGGCCTTCGATTTGCTGATATATAACACCATTGAATTGAAAATAATTTTGGTTAAGGCAAACATTAAATAGTGAAGTCAGATCATTCACTAAATCTTTGGGTAAATTAGAAGTATTTAATAAATTAGAGATCAAACATTTGCTCTCCTCTACGGGAACATTAGGGAATAAGTTAACCACATCAAACGATATGAGGTTGCAATTTTAGGGAGATCCAAATCTTTGAGTTCTTCTACTAGTGAACATGAATTTTTGATTGTATATTTTGGGGAGAAAATATTGGAATTATGGAAAACATTAGTAATAAAAGAAGATATTTTAAAATTTGGGGCATCACAGCAACTAACAACTGGTCTTATAGGTTTATCACTTTTATGGATTTTGAGGAATCCATATAATTTTGGTGCTTTCGGATTCTTTGTTAAAAACTTAACTTGATGATATGACTCATCTTGAAACATTTGGGATTTACAGGCTTTAAGAGTTAGTTTAACTTTATCTAAGAATTTTCCAGTAGGGTCTTTTTGAAGAGTTATGAAGTTGTCGTTATTGATGAAATCTTGCACTTTTGTATTGTATTCTCTTCGAGGTATTATAATCACGGTATTTCCCTTGTCCGCTTTGGTCAGGATTAAATTTTCGTCTTCTAATTTAGCACGAATATTTTTCATTATGGTTGTCTCGGGGTTTGGTGTAAATTTAAATTTAGGTATTAGATTTTTTATTGTTTCCTACAAGTCCTTTAATTGCTGATATATTCATGAATAATTTAGAAAACAAAATTTTAACTAGTGCCTCACCCCTTGTAAAAAACGTCTTACTATGGCGGAGATACGTCGATGACGTTTTCTGTATTTGGACAGGGACTCAACGTCAATTAAATGCCTTCCTCATCTTTATAAATTCATACCATCAAAACATTAAATTCACATTAGAGATAGGAACTAATTCAACTTTAAATTTTTTAGATCTCACCTTATCTATCGTAAATAATAAAATAAATTTTAACATCTTTCGCAAGCCTACCTACACCGACGTTGTTATCCATAACACATCCAATCATCCTGTTTCACATAAACACTCCGCGTTTCATTCAATGGTTCATCGTTTGGTCACAATACCGTTATCTAATACTAATTTCACCAACGAACTAGCAATAATTAAAAAAATCGCGGTTAATAATGGTTATAATGCCGAACTCATTGATACAATTTTAAATAAAAAACAAAAACAAATAGCCACTAAGAATTTCTTATTTACTAATCATAATAATATAAATAATAATAATAATCTTTGTTACCAATGGCGTCGTATTTTATTCATTAATCAGTTCTCTTCCTGCAGTGTAAAAAATCTACCTCCCGAAATAAGTCCGGCATTTTACACAAACAATAATTTAGGGAAGTTTTTAATTAATTCGAAAGATAAGGACGAAAAACTAAGTCATTCCGGAATATATAAATTAGATTGTAATGATTGTTCATCATTTTATGTAGGTAAAACGACACGTAATGTCAATATTAGAATCAAAGAGCATCTTAGATGCTTAAATAATAATGGATTTTCGGAATTCGCTAATCACCTTATTGATAAAGATCATACCTTCAATAAAAACACCGGTGTTAAGATTTTACATAGAAATGGTCATGGTAACAGGCTTAATAATTTAGAAGCACTCGAAATAAAGAAAGCCGTTAAAACAAAAACCCAAATCCTTAATAATCAGTTAAATGTGTCCAACAGTCCGATATTAGGAATATTTCCCATAAACTAAAAAAACCCGTAGCCACTTTATTCCTTAATCACCTGTTCAAATGACGTTTTGTCCCGGTAGATATAATGTAATTATTCATTAGATATCCCCGTCTCTTTCTCTCCATCACTATGTAGGATGTTAATTACACTCTCTCACTCTTACTTTATATTATGTTTTGTCTCTGTCTGTATGTATATATAAGCTCACACAATGTATTTTTTCATCAGTTTTAATTTATACCCTGAAGATGCTTGTATTAAGCGAAACCGGTCGGTAAATAAAAATTAAATCAATAAATCGTGGTTACAAACAAAGTGATTATTTTCCTTTAATTAATATGTCAAACCACAAAGTGACTGCTTTCTACCAAAATAAAAAAGATAATTTTGAAAGTATGGAAGACAGTTACAAGGATAATATTGATGTGTGATTTAACTTCAAAAATTCAAAAATGTCACAGGTCAATGCGCTGGTGGTTTGGCTTTTGTTCATAAACATATAATGCTGCAGACCTTTTGAACACTCTAAATAAAAACAGTCGAAAATTAGACAAACGGTGAAAATGACAAGCAATTCCCGTCGCCGTAACTGAGCCGTAATAGAATATATGTTTCCTGTAAAGAAAAAAAGTAATACTTTAGAGGAAACTGACACACGTATATTGTGTGTCTCAACTTTTGTCTCACAATTATTTAATATGTTAGAAAGAGCTGCAGCGTTATTAGGATAAAGAACGTACATTTTATATATGCTTTGTTTATGTTCCGTCACTGTACGGAAATCGTGGATCGTCACAACGTAATAAAAGCACTCAATAAATGCAAAAACAGTGTTTATGGCGCCCGCCGCCATCTTTTGTTCCGTGTGGAACTGAAGGGTGATGATTTAAACTTATAGTTTATGACAATAGGTATACATTAGATTAAAACTCAATTTGACGTGAGTGAAAAAGTGAGGGTGAGACCACTGCTCAGCTAGTGGCTTCAATTTAAACATATCTACCTTTGAATTTTATAAAGTAATTCCTCCGAAAAAATTCCAAGAAGGTTCGAAACCTTTGTCAAACCAAATTAATTCCCGAAATAAATTTAATTTTCGTAATGTTTCCGGGGTAGCTTGTTTATCATCAACAACCTATTTTTGTGACACCTTCATGTTCGTACTTAATACATACCTACGCATAAAAGGAGTGAAATGTTAATGACACAAATAAAAGCTATGTCAGGATACAGTAAACTCGATTCATGAATAAATCATTAATCATTGGAATTAAAGTAAATTAAAGTAATCAACATAAACGACATTAAGAAAGTGTACTACGCTTTATGTCAATCACAAATAGAGTACGGGATAACTGGATGGGGGTCTGCTTTGAGCACTCACACAGAGCGACTCAAAATAGCCCAAAAAGGAGTACTGAAGACAATACTGAAAGTTCCGCTTAGAACTCCGACGGAAGAAATATTTAATAACTTTCAAGTCTTCAATGTACAGAAACTTTATTCAAAAAATATTTTATTTAAACTGAAAAAAAACATATATGTATACTCCACTGCCCAACATAAATACTCAACCAGGTCAGTAAGCAATAACATCCTGGTTACTCCCAGTTTGAACACATCTTTTGGACAGAGAAATAATAAATTCCATGCTATAAAATTATACAATGCTCTACCAGATCAAATCAAAAATATAAAGGAAATGAATATATTTAAAACAAAAGTAAAAATATGGCTGAGAGATCAAAGTGATAATAAAATTACAAACATCATGAAGATGATATAAAGACAATCCATAACCAAATACAAATATTTTAAAAAAACTACAGGCCACCTCAGAACAGGAAATCCTAGTGAGGAGGTCTGTGAAAAAAAAAATGAATCTATACTTATTATATACATCATACATACATGTACAAACCTTGTTATTGAAATTAATAAAAAAAAAAAAAAAAAAGTTTATTTCTATTTTCAGTATGCGGGTTTATCGTGAAGGGTTGACGATAACAATAGGGGGGTTCAAATAATCAGAACAGTAAAAACGTGTAATCACGTCGATAATTTGCCTCTTGTGTTGTGTGTTCAATGCAAGTAACTAGTAATCATTCAAATTACATTCACTTTAGAAGGAAAACTTCTTTCTGTTTGAAATAGATAAGCTTTATTGCATTGTGTTGATTTGTGTTAGGAACGTATGTACCTATATACATAAGTAAAAATGAATCGCCGAAATGTATGTACGCGCATAACTTCCGAACGACTGCACCAAATAGGATTTTTTTTGTGTTCGTTATTGTCAGGACAAGGTTTGTATGAAATAACTGGTGAGCTATGGCATTATGAAATTTGAAAAAAATTGCGATAGGTGGCTCGTGAGTTGTTTAAAAAAAACAGAATGTACCGGGAATGAATGGAGGGGGGAGGGGAACTCGGTTAGGGGGTTCTCGGGAGGTGGGAAGGGGAATCTGGGAGGGGGGAGGGGAACTCGGGAGGGTGGTTCAGGAGTGGGGAGAGGAAAGGTGGAGGAGGCGGAGTGGAGACGCGAGAGGGGGGAAGGGGACGCGGGAGAGGAAGGGGAGGTGGAAGGGGAACGGAACGAATGGGAAAGGACACGCAGGGAGAAACAATTTCGGTATTAAATGGCATAGCAACGCACGCCGGGTACCAGCTAGTAAAATATGAAAGAGACTTTCGTGTATGAATGAGACACCACAATTATGCAGACGTATAAATGGGCCTGTCTTCTTTTATTTTATCACCTTCCAAGATAGCTAGATGTGTCCTTGTGCAAATAATGATCATCTAAAAATCTACCCGCACCAGAGCAATCTTTGACTATAATCAATAACAATACAAATTTAATTGGTCATTGAGCTCAGTATCGCAAAACGAGCAATCCCTACGGTATGTATTTAATTAAGTTCGCAGCGTTTTTATATTTGAAATATCTTACTATAAATAGTAATATTTTATACAACATTGTGTTTTCTACAGTAATAATAATAATAATAATAACGTAGTATTTATATAGCGCAGTTTTGTGATATTTCACTTCAAGTGCGCTTAATTATAATAAACTTAAAATTAACCTACAGTGTTCCTTACGAGTCCTTAAAAAAATTATTTAAATAATGTGAAATAACGAATATACAAAAATATACAAAGCAATTTATAAAGAACAATATTAACAACAATAGTGAGTGCAGTTTTGGCACAGGACAATATATAATGATAAACCATCACGGTGCCATTCAACAAGAATCATTTAAACTAAATTATATAGAACAGGAGGCAGTTAACATTTAGAAATAATACAAATTCAGAGTGCACATAAATCTATAGTAAGGAGGTAATCGAAACCAAACAATTACCAGAAACTTGAGGAACATGGCTTATTATAGTAGATTGAAAAGGAGTTAAAATTATAAAAGGTATGATTTTTTAAATAATTTTGTTTTTAAAGCTCTTTTGAATTCAGCCAAGTTCTGGTTATTAGTAAGAGCTGAGGGAAGTTTGTTCCAAATGAGCGGGCCAGTTACACGAAAAGATCGATCATAGTAAACGGCTCGATTTGACCTACAAAGTTCGATTAAACGATTAGTAACATCTCGATCTGCTGACCTTAGAGTAAGCTGCCTATCGCTTAAGTTTTGTCGGACACATAGTTCCGATATATAGGCTGGCGCCATTCCTTGCAATGCTTTGCAGGTCATTATGCAGATCTTGAACTCTATTCTTTCAGGGCATCGAAGCCAATGAAGATCCCTTAGAAGCGGAGTATTATCTAGATTTGACTCCAAGGGTATTTTTCAATCCCAGGAAGAAGAAATGTAGCTGTGGGGAAGTGGAGAAATTGTTGTTGACTCGACTAATTTATGTACCTTCCTCCATCCAACCTACTTTTAGTACTTATCCTATTCAACAGTATGTGCCAATTTTACCAACATGTGACATTTTGGAACAATAACTCTATAACTAATAAGTCTATGGAAGTAACCCGCGCAATTATCACCACCTGTGGTATCTCGGTCACTTTATTATCGATTCTTACTTGTAAACTTGTGCAGTGCGAACCTCATAATAAAGTGTTGTGTGAAATTAATGTAAGTCAGATCTTACCATTGTCCACTGCTCATCAAGCAATTCCACCCATTCCATCTATCTGCGACTACATTTGTAAAGCCAATTTTAAAGAGCAGGCTCCTTATTAGGCCTACAAGGGTACCAACCAAGGGCGGCTGGTTGCACAGTGTGTTCGTGTGCAGCACTGGTAAATAATATCGCCTAAATTTACTTTATGATATCTTACCGAAAAATATAAAATCTACGAATCTCATTAAAAATATCACCTACCAATGTAATGCCTAATATGAATGTTTATCAGGGAGAGCGAATTCTCAAGTTCCGCGCGAAGTTGCCCGTTCCCGTGTGCAGACCGAATGCAAACGGAACGAATTATGTTTTTGTATCGAATATCCCAAACATCGCTGGTGCGCAACGCCGGCCATATGTATGAAAAATTAAGCTATCGGCGTGTGCCATACGGACGACTACGCGGCGTTTATAATACAAAACTTAAATTTGGATTTGAGGCGAAAATACTTATCCAAACTGAATAATTATTTTTTTAATCAAAATATATAGCAAATACCTAAATTTTACCAACGTTTGCTTTTTTATTGATTTGTATATATTGTATACATAAATACTGTTTGTATAATGTTTATAATGAAATATTAAATAAAATATTGAAAAAAAAAAATTTTGGGTTGAAATTTAAGATTTATTTACGAAAAAATTTTATTGTATTTTTATTTTCTTAGTAAGTATCTAATGAAAAATATCTGTGCCAAAAATTGAAATTTAAATTAAAAAGCGTTATGTAGAAGTTTTAGCCGTTCTAAAAAAGCTTAGAATAAACCTTCTCTCCAAATAAGATTAGTGGAATTATTTTTACCTAATGTTGCTTAGGAATCGTTATCACATAGGTACGGATTATCAGAGAACCACCACATTTTCAGGGCATCGGCCGCCGTTGGTACGAAAAATTAATCACGAAAATAATCAATCTTTCTCATCGGGACCACCCTGTACAGTTCCAAGAGTACGAACGCAAGGTTATCTTTCGACGAAATTTAAATTCTCGGCCACTGGTTAATCAGTCTTAACAGTTGAAGATTTAAGCTCGCCTGATGTCCGTACAACTTGATAGACGTCCAGAATTAGTGGTGACTTCAACTTCCTGGAGGCTTTGGGCCAGGACTGCCCTTCAAACAAAGGCCTTTAATAAGGCCTCCGCCTTAACGAGACACATATCACTGCATGGCTTTAACTCGTCAGGCGCCACTGAAGGACGTGAAGGCCTGTTCAGGTTCTAATCTGTCTATTTGCATTCATTTGTGATTAGGGGCGACATTACTGTTAGAAATTACACGTATTACGCTCTACAAAAATTAAGGGTTTGCTATGAGATGGCCAGAAGCTCCTTAGTGATTTGATTTTATAATGTTTAGGAATCAAGGAGTTATTTTATAAGATATCTAGCGAGTTCCCGGCTTGCGTTGCAATGCCACTATAAAGAAATGATTTCTTCCTGCGGGTCCTTTCCCATTCGTCCCATTTCCCGTTCCCCTTCCACCTCAACAAAAACAAAAGTGTAGTAAACAACTAAAGTGCAGTAAATGAACCGAATATGTTGTACAAAAAATAGATTTTCCCAAAGACCCTCCCGCCACACTAGAAGCGACCTGCACTATAACGTTTTTTAAAGAGTCCCAACCGCTCGTAAGCAGTGAAACTATGGCTTCCCCAATTGGGGTATGTTGCGAGGCTGAAGGTAATAGGGAGAGGAAGAGGAAGATGGGGAATATCAGGCTAGTCAGATCTGGTCACAAAAGTCCGCTAAATCTTTTTTTTTTGTTTTTAATTTTTTTATATCAATAGCGCACAAGGGTCTCTGCTCCCGTCTGAAGCCAGTTAGATTATGGCATCCCCAATTGGGGTATGTTGTGAGGCTGAAAGTAGTGGGAAGGGGAAGGAGATAGGGAAGCACCTGGCTGTTCAGATCTGGTCACCAAACAAGGCTAAAGCGATTACAAGCAAAGTTTAAATTCTGAATGGTGGTCTTACACCAGGGCAATACTGAGAGTATCTTCCACTCTGGAACGTACCGCAAAAATACTATATTTTATTTTATATGAATAAATTGTGAAACAACACAAATTAATGAAATGAAATTTATTTGCCATGCCAGGATTCGATCCCGCGACTTTCGGATTGTGAGTCAAGAGCCTTACCGCAGGACAACGCCGGCCGTCCATTACAAGCAACGTTTCAATTCTGAATTGTGGTCTTACACCATGGTGATACAGAGAGTATCTTCCACTATGCAACATGTCGCAAATATTTCTTGAATTATTTGAAGCGATTAGATTAAACATAAATCAATCAAATAAAATTTTGTTGCGAGCTTCGGATTGCTAGTCGAGAGCCTTACCCCTCGACAACGAAATCTGCCGTCATAAAATAAAAATAAATGTTTTAAGCGTGTGCGTCGTACTTATGACATATTTCGTGCCAATAAAATGATTCCAGTTGGAACAACTATGATTCCAGAGAATTGAAAAATATACGTAATCAGAAACCAATGAAAATCAATGCCGGTTTTCATTAACGAAATGGAAATTTGAATAAATTAACGCAGACGATATTACAATTATTACAACGGGATTACGAATGGATTGTTCATCATACAATGAATGATTTCAAATGAGATGATAATGAACACAGCGAATAGGCATTGCACACAACTAAACAAATTTCCATTATGCCTACAGAAAATAATTACATTTCGCAGCATACGTTTCTATTGCCCCATACACGAGTCCTTATGGGTTCCATTAAAACTCAGAATCATGCAATTTCAAGACCCCTTCGAAAAGTCACTAAAAATTATAAATAAAATGAAAAATAACCGAAACTATTTTAGACGTGTTAAAAATCTATTGTTTACTGAAATTTGGCTTATTTTTTACACTTTATGCAGACAGTTAAGTGAATTTAAAAAAAAAAAAACAATAATAAAAGTCTGAATAAAACTCTATTTTGTTTTATATTACTGCTTTAAAACAAATAAACATTATAAAAATGAACAAAACGTGTTAACTACTTCTTGGACCAAAAAATTGTTAATAATCAACACTTATATTTTAAAGGAAGGACCTCATTAATTGAGTATTTTAATTTTAAGAGCGTTTAACCAGCCAGCGGACGAAAATCCACATTTTATCGAAAGTTGTTCTTACGATCGTGCAGGGCGGTTACAATGAGAAAGATTAATTATTCTCCGTACCAGTTTTTTAAAATTATAACTCAATATCGAATTTATTTCAATTCAAATTAGCTTTAATTTATACCTTCATCCAAAAATGCTGAAAGGCGTGATAATAAAACTATTAAAATAATGTACTTTTTGTAGTTATTTTTTGATTAAAAGTATTTATCATTTTTCAATAATGTCTAAATTTAATAAGAATGTTAAAAAAATCTGAAATATATTAGTTTGTAAGTGCGCAAATAAATACACAAACGGACCAATTTTCGCCAAGAAACACATGTACGTACATATTTTTTAATGATTTTATTGAAACTAAAATTAAAATTCTAAAACATACGTTTTCTAGATAATGTATTGATTTATTTTACTGCATGATTTTATTATTTGAAATGGGTGTGGTATAATACAAAAACTTTTTTGAAAATGACGTATTTCCGGTTTTCTCTGGTAATGCCCTCTTAATTGCGTTTACAATCACACATATCATAATATAATATATTAACCTATTATATAATTAACCATATCGTAATTTATTTAATTATTTATTGTTTTGGAACATTTACAGAGTATTAACATAAAAAAAGTTATTAGATAAGCATTGTAAAAAGCGTAGATGTTAATAGTCCACTTAAAAATGTTCACAGAATGCACAGTTTAATAGAAGTTAACAGAAATTAGAAATAGCAAAATATAAACAGAGGTATAAAAAGAGATAACAAAAATTGTGATGATAAAATATAGAGATGACAAAGATAAAAAAAAAGATCGATATAAGATTTAAAAAGCAGAAAAACCAAAAAGTAAAGTACAAATATAGTAAGAAACAGCCATTCACATTCAAGTTCAAGATCAAATCAGTATTTTCAATTCTCAGTTACTTGTTAGGTTAGTCTATTGTTAATTTGCTTTTTTAAAGTAAGCGAGACTATTTGCATAGATGTCTATATGGTTACATTCAATGGAATTATACATACGACACATTCGAGACAGTGGATTGAAGTATGCAATATTGTTTTTAAATAATTCGGGATGAAATATATTCTGACTCCTTAAATTGCGTCTATTGGGGACCTTAATAAGAATATTGCTCAGACAATGAGTTGTTTCAAGCTTATCATTAATGATTTTGTATAGACTCATTAAATCAGCAACTTTTCATCTTTTTTCCAGAGTTGTAAACTTAAAATATTGGAGTCGTTCCTCGTAAGATTGGAGTAAGGCAGGTAATTTTTTTTTGCACAGATTTAATAGTTTTTGAATATTTTAAGTAGTGTGGGTTCCAGATAACACTACCATATTCCAATTTGCTTCTGACCAATGAGTTGTATAGGGTTATAATGGATTGGGATTTTTTAAATGGTTTCGATATTCTATGTATAAATCCCATCATTTTTAAGGATTTACTCGTGATATCACTGACGTGTACATCAAATTTAAATTTTGAATCAAGAGTGATTCCTAAATCCCTGATGGTGGAAACTGCATTTAATCGAACATCATTAATGGAATATGCATAATCCTTTTGTATTCTGTTACGGGTGAAAGTTATAATGTAACATTTTTCAATATTTAGAAACATATCATTCTGAATACACCAGTTATGTAGTGTGAAAAGGTCAAGTAATCTATTAAATCTTTTTTTTATATTTTTAAGTAACCGACCGAAGGTTCTGTTTCGGTTTGGATTTCGGTTTCAGCAAGTTTCGGAAAAAAATCTAGTTTCGGCATCAGTTTCGGTTTTGGCTGAAAATCTGCCACACGGAAACTCTCCGTACATCAATTATCACGCATCGTTCGGGTGAGTTCGTGGGTCGTGCGTCACCCGCCATCATCAGATGAGTTCGCCGGCCGGTCCGTCGTTATTTTGTTGTGAGTTTATGTGTTATTGTAAACGCAATTAAAATTAAAATACTCTGAGGTCGTTCCCTTATAATGTAAGTGTGGATTTATTGACAGTTTTTTGTTCCAAGCAGTAGTTAATATGTTTTGTTCGTTTTTTTATGGTTTTTATTAGTTTTAAAGCAGTAATATAAAACAATTTTTTTTTCACATACTTACTTCAATTATTGTTTTTTAATTCACTTAACACGGTTAACTGTCTGTATAAGTGTAAAAAATAAGCCAAATTTCAGTAAACAATAGGTTTTTAACAAGTCTAAAATAGTTTCGGTTTCGGTTTCGGCCGAAACTGAGGCAGATACCGAAGATTCGGTTTCGGTCGTGAAAATAATATTTTGTTCATCACTTTTAATGACTTTTCAAATGAGGTGTTGAAGTTGCATGATTCTGAATTGTCCGGTCACCATATTCCTAAAATTGTATTATTTTATAATAATATTTTTAATAGATTTAATTCGGGAGGCCAGAATGGGTACCGCCGCACCACGAAAAATTTATTGGATAATCAACAACTCTACCATTGTTACAAATAGTGTTTTGCTACGTTCGTCACTTAGCAAGGGTGCCCGGGTTCGTGTGGTAAGGTTTGTGCAAGTCTTGGCCCGTTTCTGCCAAGAGTCGAGGGTTTTTTTAAGACTCCAGACCACAGGTGATTGCCAAATTCAACAATGGGGCGCACTTGCGATTTGTACAGAGTCAGCAATTGTGTATCTGTAGGCCTACAGTAACTTGACTCTTGCTTCGATGGAGCCCCCGTACCTGAGCTGGTCACTTAGATATACACCAAGCATTTCAATGGAGGGCCTGTTCGGAAGATTGCTTTCGTTGAAGGAGACTAGATTGTCATTTCGAACCTTTTAGTTTTAATCAGATATTATTGGGTCGTTCAAACATAAAACTCAACTAGGTTAGGTTAGGTTTAAATGCAAACAAAAAATAACATTTTAGGGCTTCCTTCCAACACAATAATACATCGCACCACAATATTTGCAAATTGATGTGACAGTCCGTAATTAGCAATTACTGCTATAATCTAATCACGCGTTTGCAACCCTTCATTAGTTGGTAACGCATTCATTAAAATACCACATAACACGAGGACGCATTTAAAATGCGACCATTTTAAGGTACCGCTGTTAATAAAATTTTAAACAATGTTAATTACATAATTTCAAAATGAACAACATGGTGAATAAAATTAATAAATTATACAATGATAACGATTCCATGACAGTTGATCCCCCGAAAATTGGCCCTGCGGCATACATTTAGTATAAAGTCGGTTAGAGAAAATACGGTATACCTACGTATAAATAATTTAAACATAATTTAGTGTCCTTGAAGAGGTATGCAGAGAGGGTATACCGGTAAAAAAAGTATATAATATTTTCATTCAAATGCATCAACGATAAAAGTACTTGTATATTTACTACTAGCAGACCCGGCCACACGTTGCTGTGGCTAACGAAACACAACGCCATTACCTAACCTTTATAAAATCCACACCACCCGCTTGCCAGCTGCCCGCTGCCTGAATTGAATATTTGAATTTCTCGGTTCTTCTCTACTATAATAAGCATGTATTATACATATAAGCCTTCCTCTTGAATCACTCTATCTATTGGTGAAAACCGCAAGAAAATCCGTTGGGTAGTTTAAAAGATCTATGCGCACATACATTTTGAGCGACTTCATTTTATACTATGTAATGATAATGATATTTACCAGCATACAAGTACAAAATCGACACTAAATAAAATCGTTTTGATATCCATACCAACTTATTACACAATACATTTACTAGGAACCTAACCTTACCTAAGTTAACCCAACCTGACCTAATCTAACATAACCTCACCTAACCTAAATGAATCTAACCTCACCTAACCCAAACCTAACCTGACCTGACCCAACCCCTAACAGAACTGACTATTTTTTAAATTAACAAATTATTTCAGTTAATAGAAACACTCATCCAAACAAAGGCAAATAATTTTCCTCGCGGTGAATTTTCCTCGGCGAATAATGGGCGGTGAATTTTTCGGAATAACAATAAAATATACCTTTTGGAATAGATTTCAGACAAATGATGAGTTAATGCGTGAAATTAACACATATTTAAACCCCTTAAATTGTTTAAATGCATGTGATGTGAAAAACAAATATTTAAAAAAATATATTACAAAACACAATCAAATTACCGAAAGTGAACATTCCAGCATGCCAATGCAACAACTCGTTCATCAAATTAATTCGTCAATTTAAAAGCCTTTCTGAAAATTAAATCCTTTTTGTATTAGGTTGATGCACAATGCCAGTCCACGTCAGATAGCAGCGAATGACGAATGATTTAAAATTATACTCTGACGTATTGAGGATAAATAATTGACTGCCGCCACATATCAATTGTTCCCCACGTGACACATCGCGGGCTGACGGTTTGAACGTGTATGACTGGGAATAATGTCGAGGAAGGGACGAGGAAAATATATGAAACCATAATATTGACAATAGCAAACCAGCCAGAATTGAAATAAATGTTGAAATTCTCAGGATTATTAGGGAACGTACCCATACTACGTGACACGTTTAGGGGGGGGGGGGGTCTTCAAAATGTCACGCTCCATACAAATGAGCGGCGGGTTGCTTAGGATTTTGGGGCCCGGAGGGGGGGGGGGGGGGGGGGTTAAAAATTGCAAAAAGTTGGTCACGTAGTATGGGTACGTTCCCTTATAGAAAATATCGGCATTTAAGAGGGCCTTTCAATTGTCAAAAAAAATGGTGCTAAATGGCCATTTGATGATAATGTTACATTTGGGGAGTGGGTATGGTACCGCAGCCCCGGGAACCATTTACTGGAAAACCAACACCCCTGCCATAGGTCAACCCACAGTGGTTCGCAACGATAGATGTTTAGCAGAGGTTCCCGGGTAATTTGGGGGAGGTTTGTCTAGGTCTTGGTGGCGAATGCGTTTTTTTTTACATTAGCTCCACACAGGAGGCCCTAAGGAAAATAATTACACTCAGGGCCTATGTAATCTTTGGGGAGTGTGTGTAGGGTCTTTTTAGGGGAAGGAAGCAGCCAGCCTGGGTTCTCATTGCCTCGCAAACTCTGGACTGCCATCAATAGGATAAGGTGCTCCCATAGCCGTTGTGCTCAGATGATGCATAGATGGAGCCTTAAAGAGTCGGCGATGTGTGAATGCGGTGCGGTGCAAACCACCGAACATGTCAACGAATGCCCGCTCCATTCAATCCCCGGCGGGATTGATGAGGTCCACAGGGTAACGCCTGAGGCCCTAGACTGGCTCGCAGACCTAGATGTCCCCCTCTAACCCCCCACCAAACGAAAGAAGAAGAAATAAGGAGAGGAAGTTCTGGGAAAGAAAAAGGTATGAGGGATGGGCAGGGGTCAGTGTGTCCAGGTGTGACGGACGAATGAATCCATCCTTTCCACTGCGGTGCATGGTAATGTTCCGAGAGAGTCCTGTTGGAGAGGTCAAAAGATTTCCCTCAACCAGTCCCACCACATCAAGATCCGGACAAACCTGATTCCATGAACCTGGGCACCCCTGCTAACTCACCAAACGTAGCGAACCACTTGGAGTGTCCTATGGCAGAGGTGTTGTTTTGTCCGCATCAAAATTTTATTGTTTGATGCAGACGTAATCTAGATCTCTCCAGCCGGACTCTCTCGACCAATCGTTTGCACCCCAATAGGAGGGATGGATTCATACGTCTCTCAGTCCTGAACACATTGACCCCCAGATTTCTACCCACCCCTAATACCCTTTTTCTTCCCAGAACTTCCTCTTCTACCTTTCCCTGAAAAACCCTCCACACAGCAACCTCAAAGATGACTTAGGCCCTGAGGGAATTTTGTTCCTTAGGGCTTCCTGTGTGTGAAGATATTGTAGAAAAAAACATTCGAATTTCTGTGAAACAACCAATCCTTACTCTTACTATATATTCAAGAAAATTAATCTAAAATATAAATTTCAATGGATTCGATATTGTACAGAAAATGACAAAATTACATTGTTAAAGCGAGTTAGGCTTGAAAATTACTTACCTTTAATTAATTCCCAATGAAGAAACCATCCAAAAAATATTTGTACAACACAAAAGTTATTAGATTCGCCTCTAAGCGATCCGACGGCATTTTGGGAGGTAAACTTTTGACGTTCGCGTCATCGTCAAATTCCAAATTTAATTGGGCAAATTCAAAACGACATTATTCTGAAGTAGTCGCTCAAAGCCGAGAGAGTAAAATAACTCCGTCTTTAATAAATTAAAATAACACGGAGATTAATTAAGCTCCTTTCGAAGTAAGGCATTTTTTTACAGTTAGCAAAGTACATAGTCTTGATAAAATGTTCATAGTCTGTAAAGTTTTATTCACTTCAATTAAAAGTTTATTTACGTTCCTTGTCTTTTCGGAGTTTCTTCATCTTATACTTCTCCCAGATAAGTTTAAAAACTGTCGTTATGAAATTCATCGGAAATTCTTGTAATCTAGAAAATATACTATTACATCGCCTTGAAGATGAAATTCGTTCTATTTTTGAGTGAAAGATACTCTCAATAACGCCCTGGTGAAAGATTACCATTCAGAGATTACATTCAGACTCAGAGGCAGACACCTCACATGCTCATAAAACCAGAGCCAAACAAACAGACATGCTTAATATACCAAAGTGTAACTCTTCATTTGGTCAAAGAAGTCCTGAATTTTTAGCAATAAAATTATATAACAAACTCCCACTTAGTATTAAACAAATTAAAACAAAAAATAGCTACATTAAGGACATTAAATGTTGGCTGAAGGAACTATCGGAAAATGACCTTACTAGTATACTTAAAACATCATAGAAGTTTCTGGAAAACCTTATACAAACAATGAAGTTAAACCATAGAAGTCGCTGAAAAACTTATCCAAAGCATAGTCCCCCTCAGCATAGGATCTCCTAGTGAGGAGGACTACGAATATATATTCTATTTTATACATACATCTAACTAACATGTTTTATAAAAAAATGTAAAAAATATTATACATATAGTTACTAAATAAATAAAAAAATTAAAAAAAAAAAAGAATCGAAGCGTTTCATGAAATGGATTTAACCATGTTTGTTGACCAGATTCGAAGAGTCGGGTACTCCTAATCTTCCATCTCCGCATGTCCTTCCTGCCACAATCCCTAAGTCTCACAACACTACGGCCGGCGTAGTCCAGCGGTAAGGCTCTTGACTCGCACACTGAAGGTCGCGGGATCGAATCCCGGCGTGCAAATAAATTTTAGTTTATTAATTTGTGTTATTTCACAATTTACTCATTTAAAATAATATATTGTATAATTGCGACACTTTCCAGAGTGGAAGATACTCTCAGTATCGCCCTGGTTAGAGACCACCATTCAGAATTGAAACGTTGCTTGAAATGGCAAGTGACCAAATCTGAATAGCCAGGTACTTTCCTTACCTTCCTCTTCCCTATCTCCTTCCCTTCCCCACTATATTCAGCCTTATTACATATCCCAATTGGGGATGCATAGTATCACTGGCTTCAGACGGGAGCAGTTTGGACTCTCGTGCGGTATTCATATAAAAAAAATAATTAAAAAAATGGGTTATTTATCAGAGTATTTCTTGAAAGCGATGTTTTCTTTATAACATAAATGTCTAATACTCGTATATGTGTTGGTAAACGTATCAAAAAAATGAACGTCTTTAGAGAAGCAAGTAATCCGTTCAAAATATCGGTTTATTTTTTGGGAATTAAAAGCAAACAAATAATTTTTAAAATTATTTTATTGTATACATGAGAAAAAGTGAAGTGACAGCTTTCTTCCAAATACATTAAATGAAAAGTCTGTGTTTTTTTATTTTTTTTTATTTCTTTACATTTTGATTAAAAATGTTTGTGGTAGGTTTTTTACGAAATTTATTCGTGTTTGAAGCTTAAAATATTGCCATTTATAAATAATAAAATATATTTCTAAAACAAAAATCTAAAAGGTTATTTTATCTACTTTTCGTAACGGTATATATTTTTACAACAACTTAATAAATATGTAACTATTTATAAAAGAAATTATGAATAAAACAAGTTATATCAATGAATTACAGGTAATTCAAAATAAGATAATCAAAAAACTATTTCACTACGAATCCAAAACATCCACAAAAAAATTATATTTGGAAACAAAACTGCTAACATTAAGAAAACTATACGAGTATAATATATGTGTCCTTATATACAAAATAAATAATAAACTCATACATACAAACACAGAATTCATTAAAACGTCCCAAGTACACAAACATTTTACACGACAACACGATAACATACGTTTAAACACCATTCATACTAACTACGGTAAGCAATCAATTAGTTACGAGGGGGGCAATTTATATAATTGCCTTCCAGATGATATCAAAAATGAAAAAAAGTGTGTGCAAATTAAAAAAAAATATTGTCATATAGCCCAATCATGGATTTGTTCCCCTACCCACCCACCCTACACTAATACCTACCTACCCAATCTACATTATTATCTAGCAACAGCTCCACCCCTACCATAATAAAACATTGTTCGAAACTGTCATATTAGTATAAGCTTTCCCTGATGAAGGAACGTTTGTTCCGAAACCGGTCGGATTTGCACATCAAATAAGTGGTTTATACAAAGTAAAATTATTTCATTATTCTAAAAAAAAAAATTGTTCATGTTTATTCACAAAAAACAAAGTAGTGATAGTGAATAATATCGTATGGTAATATAATATCATGTAAATGTTAGTATTGCAATCCAATGTATTCTAAGGTTATGAAATGTAAAAACTATGTAATGAAAAAACTATGTAAAATAATGTAAAAAGTACATAATTCAATATTCTAGTTAAGTAAGTGAAAATGTTATTTTCTTTTTTACTGGAATAAAAACTTATGAAAAAAAAAAAAAGTATATACAACGGATCAACAACCCTCTTTCGCTGAACAAAGCAATGTACAGGGTGTCCGGTGGCAGAATTAGGTTTTAAATTTCGAATTTCTCTGTAACGGCTAAGCGGACGAGCGGGGAGGGGGCCGCGTTAGCTTTGTCGTTCGTGCGGATTATTTAGTCACGATGTCGCAGTGGATGGGAGAGCAACGTGCGTTCGTAATCGAAGCCTATTTCAAGGCTAACGATTCGTGTGCAATTGTGCGTCGAAGATTTAGTACGCGTTACAGTATTCGAAGAGTTCGTGATGCCCCAAATGAAGATTTGATTCGATCATGGGTCCGGAGGTTCCGGGCAACATGTTCGGCGGCAAACGACTCACGGCCGGGGCCCAGGAGGACGTCGAGAACAAATAAAAACATCGAACTCGTCACGAACAGTTTGCGCGATAATCCACGTCAGTCCGTGCGCAAGAGAGCGGCTATCCTAGGGCTTCCTAAAACTATTGTGCACGAAATATTGAAGAAGGACCTTAAATTTCATCCTTTTAAGATTCAAATGGTGCAAGCTCTTAAACCTAATGATTACAATTTACGTAAAATTTCCTGCGAGACAATGTTAGAGCGATTTCATACGGTAAACACTATCTTTTGGAGTGATGAAGCCCATTTTCATTTAAATGGAAGTGAAAATAAGCAGAATTGACGTTATTGGTCACCAAAAGGACAAAACTCACGTTTAAAATATCAACAGCCACTTCACAATCCCAAAGTGACGGTTTGGTGTGCATTGTCTAGCAGTGGAATAATCGGACCTTATTTTTTTGAAAATCGTCGAAGGCAAGCCATTACTGTGAACGGGGTTTCTTATCGGGGCATGCTTAGCGATTATTTTTTGTCAAAAATGAAAGAACATCCTGCCTATATTATTTTTTATCAAAAATGAAAGAACATCATCCCCTGGCCAAGGGGGTCACCAGATCTCACTCTTATGAACTTTTTTCTGTGGGAGTACCTCAAAAGTAAAGTGTATGAAACCGACCCCGCGACCATCTCTGCACTAAAAGAAAATAACATTCGCGAAGTTAATGGTATCTTGATGTCACTTCTCTAGCGAGTAGCACGAAATACTGAGGTCAGATTCCAAGAGTGTGTCCGACGTGATGGTCTACATTTAGACGAAATAATTTTTAAGAAATAAAATCCGCACTTCTCCTCTTTGTAACAGTTATTGAAATAAATGTATATTCTAAGTAGTTTATTTTTTATTTAAGTTTTAAATCCTAATTCTGCCACCGGACACCCTGTACATATCTTTCTATTAACATTTTTTTGTCAGTTTTTTAGTAAGACTGTTAGTTTACAACTTCGTTGGTCTATTTGAATATACAATTGTTTTAAAGATCAAAATATTACTTTAACCCAAGTACTTTATTATAATCCGATTAAAGTGACACCTTTTAAAATTTACCTGTTGATACAAAAAGGACGAGGAGTGAAACCATAATGAGTGAAAAGTGAAATATTCTAACCGTCTGGTTCAGGGCGTGTGGGCATATCACGGACCCAAAGGGCATAGACCTGCGAACTTTATGCAAATGGCTAGGGGAAAAAACCTACCCTTTTCAATCGCTGGACAACTTGACGTCTCTGCTTAACATTAATCAACGTCATTTATATACGTATATTGTACACATTCTACATATCCCGCAGCCGGCAGAACTCAGAACCCCCCGTATGGTAATGGATTTTTAAGTACCAGGGTCGCATGATGGTCGGGCGGTGAGCGAGCTGTAAGGGTGAAATTAGGATTGGAGACTTACACTGATTTCAGCTGATATGTTTATATATTTTACAGGTATTATTTTTGCTTCAGATATTTCCGGGCATCAATTCAAATGAATGAAAGGTTTAACCGTTGTTTTAGTGAAATAGTTAATAAAACATTGAGAAATATTATTAAGGGATCGTCCATTAACCGCGTGAGGCTCTAAAAGGGGGGGGGATTCGGAAAAAATCACGAGGGGGGGGGGTATAGTGAGATATAACGTGTATTATTTTTTCGTGATAATATTCTGAAAATTGCAAAATAAAGATTTTGAGGGGGGGGGGGGGGGGGGGGGTTAGTCTAAAACCTCACCACATATCACCAGGGGGGGGGGGGGGGTTAAAAAGTTGCTAATAAACATCACGTGATTAATGGACCACCCCTAAAAGGGTCCCTTTTTAAATCTACATTCGTCCTACACCATTCTAAGCCTGAGCATTCTCAATTAAAACTTTTAAAACACGAAACAGCGCATTCAAAGAACGATTGCTATTTATTTATTTATCGGATGGTATTTAAAATTGCTTTTTCATTTTGTTGTAACACTGTGTACCAAAGGAAGTACTGTTTTATCCAAAAGTATTTTAATTTAAACTCAAGTAAGGACGTATAGAGTCATTATAATATAAGAATAAACATTTAATGGAGTGAGGTTTGCCGGGTCTTGGCGGCGGATGCATCTGCCCACCAGTTGCATGGCAGGCCGGATCGGGAGAGAATGGTTGAGGAAGTCCCTTTGACTTCTCCAGCCGTACTCTCTCGGAACATCGCCTTGCACGGCATTGGGAGGGATGGATTCATATGTCCGTCACTCCTGGACACGCTGACCCCAGTTTCCTACCTATCACTTCCCTTCCCAGAACTTTCTCTTATTCTTTTATTAAAAAGACCCTCAACAAAGTATCCCCAAAGGTGAGATAGGCCCTGAGGAAATTAGAATTATTTTCCTCAGAGCCTCCTGTGTGGAGTTAATGTAAAAAAAACACACATTATAAGAAAAAACTTCAATTTATTTTTACAAATGTGTGATGATACAAACGTTGAAGATGTTTACCTTAAGACAGGTCCAGAGCTCAAACATTTGCCGCAATTTGCCGTGAAAGTCCATCAAACATCACATCAACATTTTTTGTTTTCCGTCTTCTCCGTTTGTTAAAACACTAAACACGGTTGAAAGATTGGTGCGAAGTTCGCGCGATCACACACAATTTGGCTTGTGGTCTGCGATAAGGACGTGTCGACGCAGCAATGAGCACTTGACGTTTGACGTTTTCGGCGTTTATATCAATGTTAAAATGCGTTTTGATGAAAAAAATATGCATCAGGGAGAAAACACAGATATTTTAATAGATATTTATTTATCAGGAAAGATTTCTGACTAACATCGATTATTGCACGTATTAGTGCGAAAATATTTACGTCAAAAACAGAATAATTATAAATATTTTATATTATAAATTTTATTATCAAATATTTTTATTATTATATTATATTTAGGTATAATAATATTTTAAACTCGTGATTTTGTCCGCTCATTGCACATAACCACAAAAGGCCGTTCTGTTAATTCTCCATACACGACCGCATTGCGCGGCATCTGTCAAGAAATGAATTATCCCCCCCCCCCGCCGCCCCCCACCCGCCTTCCTACTTCACCCGGGATGGAATGTTTAGGAAATGTTTTCCGTCGAACACGAGAAGCTCGAAACACAACAAAAGTTGACAATATTTATGATGTTGGTGACAAACATTGAATGTTGTTATGGGACTGTCAAGGCAAATAATGAAGCTATGGACCCGACTTAAGATGAATGACAAAGTTTATTACATTTATCTTTTAAAAATTACATTCGCTTTTGTATGCCACCGATTGTAAGAGGGCAATTTAAAAGCACATGATTTTTTTAAATAACTTTGCAAATGTTTCGGTTCTTTAAGTTGTTACACGAGTAAAGTTATTAAGCTTAGAATTTCTCAAATTGACATGATAGTCTCTTAGGACTTGATTGGATAATAAATTTAGAGTTGGAAATCACTTTTGATCGGTTCAATCCACCGATTCCGTGCAGTTCAGTCAATTTCTGAGTTTCTGTACTCAAATTGAATTTCCTGAAAGTAATTCACATCCGCCGAAGCTCTGGTTAACTTCCGTTTTAATCAGTTCCAAGGTATCCGCCATAAAAGCTAAAGTTTACGAGGTCATCAAGCCGAGGTCTACTAAAAACTCACAAGTAATCAAACCGATGGACTTTTGATTACCGCCATTTAAGTTGATTTTTTTAAGCCGGGATTAACATCCCTCGCAAAATTTGGAAAGAGCCAACTATCGAAAATTATTCAAGTCTCGTAAAATTTTCACAACTTTCATTATAAAGTACTAAAGCGAACCAAGTGGGCTAGGCGGGTACTAACTCCCCTCCAGTAATAAAACAACAATAAAGCAACGCCTTTAAAACTTCTGCAATTTTTATTTTGCTCAATCAACGCAACTGAAATTCCAGACAGTTTTGCTTTTCGGGCGAAAGAAAATTTGCTATATTAGTTGTGTATTCTTTGAAAGTAAACGTCTATATTTTCGGTAAATTTGTAGCAGGGATGAGAACGGCAAAACCTTGAAAATATTGGCAATCGTCGGAGAATAAAAACCTTTACAAAAGAGATGCTAAAAAGGATAATAATCAAAAAAACATTTATGGTTTCCCGTTTTTACGGAGAAATGAGTAATAAAATTTTGGGAGAGAACAAAGAAAAATCTGTAAATAAACACGTATTATAATATTTAAATATTACATATTATTAAAATGTCTGCCTTATATTGCTTTGTTCCCTGAAATACTTGATAAATATTTCAGGAAACATGAAACAGATTCAAATAAAAAAAGTATAGGGTTTTTGTTCAAAAATTTTGAACAAAATTCATGACTACGGTAGGAAAAATATTGTGATGTTCTGTTGTTTTTTCTGATAAACAATACAACTCGGATGATCTGGAGTTCCAATGATACTTCGGTCGTTTTAAAATCGTCTTATTTACAGTGAATAAGTAACTGGACTTAACGTCTGTTCTAATGGATGCTGTGTGTTGATCTGCCGCAATAGAAATGGTCACTGAAGGTGCCCACGTCGATCTGATATCATCGGCTATACTCAAAACCGTTCGGGTTTTAGACCTGCACTGGCGACAGTAGTCGCTCTCATGTGGTAAAACTTTACTGACCTTTGTTGAGACACATTAAACTACATTATACTAACGAAATCTGTTGAGAAACATTGAAATTATACTACAGCTAGCTAACCCAATACTCGTAGGTATATGTGAAAGGACATGAGGTAAATTATTTTCCTCAGGTCGTATATCGTCTTTGAAGATGCTGTGTGGAGGGTATTTTTGAGAAGAGGGAGGAGTAAACTTGAGTCTTGAAGAGACAGAGACCGACAAATCATTCCGCAGCCGAGCTGTTGAACTCAAGAATGTTCTCATGACAAATGAGAACAAAGTACATATGTTGCACGTGTTTGGCGTGTTTCCCGGCTATGCGCCGGATAAAAAACGTTTAGCATCTTCATCGTTCTAGAATCTTCTGCCTTTTTCGTTTTCAAACAAGCCGCGTGAGACGGAAGACGACCAACGTCGATTAAGTCAGTACGAACTCTTGTTGGGACTAGTTGAGTAAGATAACATTTTTTAATCAAATAAAAACGCACACCAACGGTTAGTAGACATTACGAATTACGAATGTTCTATTGTTTCAACATTTGGAAAGTGAAATCATCCCCTAAACCGGGACTTCAAAGGCTGCCCAGTGAGTAGTGAGAAGAGAAAGCCCCGCCAGCGGGCAGACACCCCTTGTCATAGTAAACTGATATGCCCCTGCACGAACATCATCATAAAGGGTTTATTCTGAGCCGGGGCCGTTACGCGCCCTGTCAAAACTGCGACATGTAAGAATTAACGTTGTAATACGGACGGAATAATAACGTTATTAGATTGTACACATTATAAACACACAACGCGGGATCGGATTTCTGGAAGAACAGCTTTGTTTAGTATTGAAACAGCTTTGGGACTTCTCCATACATACCTAGGTCCTGTTCAATGTATTGTCATCTCCCATTGTCCTTTTCCTTTCCTCACAAAGCCTAACTTAGGAATAAAAAAAGATGACTAAATGCTACATACCGATTTTGCCGATGCCAGTTTTAAAATAATATTTGTAAACAACCATTTGAAATATCCACATTAACCAGTTGAAATGTTGTCGCGATCGTGATCACACCAGTTATTGAAACTCTTGCTAAAACGCTTTGAAATCTCCCTCTTATATACGTTTATATACGATACTTTTGAAGTTAATCAACCAGGTGTAACTGTGCCTCCAAAGTGACCAGTGGATGAAGGAACAAGTTTTCAATAGATGAAAAAACGCAATCGAATGTTCTTTATCGGAGAGGTCTTCCTAATTCAGTTTCTCTCGATCCGGCCCGCCACGCAGTAGGTGGGTACATGCATTCGCTGCCAAGATTAGACAAACCTTACCATGAAACTGGTACCCAAGCTAAGTAACCAGCGTAGTGAACCACTTGGTGTGACCTACGGCAGGGGTGTTGGTTATCCAATGAATGGTTCCCGGGGCGGCGGTTCCCTTTATCGCCTCTCAAATTAAAATTAGTTTAGTTCCAGATTATAATACGTAGATTACTCGAGGTAACTTTAAGAGACCTAAGACGACGCAAAGGTCTCTAAGAGAGTTCCATTAATATATCCAAATTTGCGAATAACCTTTATTTAGTGATCAACGCAAGATTTACAACATATCACCCAAGAATCCATTAAAGACTATTTGACAATCCATAAACAAATAACTCAAGAGAGTATAATAACACAAATAACACAACACACATTAAATTATTATGGTAACACCCGATGAAAGCAATATGGTGATTTTCAACATCTCGCATTAAAACCCTGAACTAACTTCGCGCCAAAAGATTTATGAATATTGCAAGACTAAAATACTCGTAACTGTAAAAATTCCTAACAAATTGTATTAAAACGGGAGGTGAAAGAACGAGGAGTGTGTATGTAAGTATGCATTCAATTTCGAAGCCACCGTAAGGTTGGTTTAAATTTTAAATCTAATTTCGTCAGAATTGCGAGCGGAGGGGTGAGGCCTGAATTTCCTTTGTGGCATCTGTAAAAATTGGATTTCCCAAAGCCAGCCTACATAGCCACAAGCTCTGAAGTTTTTAAAGAATGAAAGTTCGGAGGAGTTAATCGTTTACCATATTAATCTAGGAGGGATTGTTGAACGTTGTACAAGGAATTAGGTTTAGGTTTATGGCTAAAATTTCGTAATTTCTTTATGCTTATATAAACTTAAAATATTTAAAAAAAACACATCTTTATTAACGGTGCAAGGACGAAAGTATCACGGTTAGTGAATCTTTCTCTCTCTGGAATCCTTTAGAGATATATTTGTCTTTATTATTAGCAGTGGACCTTATCTCGGTACTATGTTATTTGATTAAAAGATTTTGGTTCTTTGAAATCACAGTAACTGTTTATTGTTATTACGTACAATACAATATGGTTTAATAGGACACACGACCTTATTATTTGATTAAAAGATTTCGGTTCTTTGAAATCACAGTGACTGTTTATTGTTATTACGCACAATACAATATGGTTTAATAGGACAAACGACCTTATAACTTGCTAGCTAAATTTTGTCGGCTAGCTATTTAGAATGACTTGTCTAGCTATGTTCGGCTATCTTCGGTACACGTCGTAACCGACACCATGTGACCTGAGCATAGCATTAACAACAGAACAATGATAAAATGGATCGTAACCAATATTCGGATGTATTACACTTAATAAGCATTAGAAATAAGGGAACGTACCCATACTACGTGACACGTTTAGGGGGGGGGGGGTCTTCAAAATGTCACGCTTGGTACAAATGAGCTGCGGCGGGCTTAGGTTTTAGATCACCGGGGGGGGGGGTTAAAATGGCAAAAAGTTGGTCACGTAGTATGGGTACGTTCCCTAAGCAGTATGGAAGCTATTCGAACGTAGGTCGTCATGCGAAACTTCAAAGCAACCTGGACACTGGACGGTTACGATGACTAGGCCACTTCAATGTGTGTTCATCACTTGACCCAAATGGCGAAACCGTGCTAGTTATAAAATATTTTTCCATGGAAAAATATTACTTTTTCCACCCAAAGAATTAAACTTTTTTAAATGAAAACTACATTAAAACGTTGGAATTATATAATAAGTAAAAATATCTTTTTTACTTGTATTATCATGTAGAATCTATTCTGGAGTATTCCTGCCCTTTCCTAATTGAGACTCGCGGGAAACGGGGACAGTTCAATTTTTTTTTTGATAAATGATAAATGAGCGGCCTTATCTTTTCTGGTTTTTCTGTTATCTTCAACATGACAGCAGTTTTCCATGCTCAGTATCTTGACTGCAAATGATAAAATTACGAGTTACATACAAAACCTTCAAAATTACCATTGGTGATGACAATTATAATCGGTGTAAAGTGGAAAGTGTTATTGGACAAGAGACATCATTATCCTGCCATCAGTGAGTTTATGCTTCCTTTTCCTACCCAGAAATTTTGTAACAGAATCATCCCCCGAAGTTTGTGCACTTTACCCCCGGACACCCTGTATATTATCATTTAAGGCGATAAACAATCCTAATAATTTTTGTTTGCTCAAATCTCACATTTTAATAATTTCCGGCGAATTCGTAACTATAATAACTTTTTTATTTCCGTGCCGCACAAGGGATGCGAGTTATTTATATTTTAGATTAATAAAAAAAGCACCTTACCATTAATAATATATTTTACGTAGAACGATTTTAAAACTTTATAACCCGTTTTTTTCATATATAAAGTTAGCGGTTAGCATCAGATTTTATTTTTCTAGACGATGAATTAATAACTTCGGGAGGACATCATGGAGACACATTTTAAATATTTGTAACACGTTCTTCAGAATTAATTAAAATGAATGCGGCGGAAAGGTCCAATCTCCAGGCCTGCTAAGGTGAATTCGACCGTATGTTCATCTAATACGCCGTGCCGCGGCGTGTATTTGTTTACCCGCTTTCTTCACTTACGTCGTCAAGATTCCCACATTATTTTTCTTCTTCTTCTTTTCTTTGATACGGCAAATTTGATAGTAGTTCCGTCCAATAATAATATATTTTACGTAGAACGATTTTAAAACTTTATAACCCGTTTTTTTTCAAATATAAAGTTAGCGGTTAGCATCAGATTTTATTTTTCTAGACGATGAATTAATAACTTCGGGAGGACAATATGGAGACACATTTTAAATATTTGTAACACGTTCTTCAGAATTAATTAAAATGAACGCGGCGGAAAGGTCCAATCTCCAGGCCTGCTAAGGTGAATTCGACCGTACGTTCGTCCAATACGCCGTGCCGCGGCGTTTACACGCTTTCTTCGCTTACGTCGTTAAGATTCCCACATTATTTTTCTTCTTTTCTTTGATACGGCAAATTTAATAGTAGTTCCGTCGATCACGGGTCACGAGTCGCAATTTGTATACACGGCTTCTTTACTTACGTCATTAAGATTCTGAATATATTTTAGGTTATATTGCCGTCTTAAAACACAAATAAATAAAGTAGCACATATACATATCCGTATTTTATATTTGCTAAATCTTTAGATTAAAAAAAATATTATTCAGTTCGGTTCGTTATTTTGTCCACAAATCCAAATTTAAATTTTGTATGAAAAGGCCAGCATGAAATATCACATTGAAAATAAAATACTGACAATTTGTTACCTTGGCGACAAAACCAATATTAATCGATATTATTATGAAAAAAAATTCGAGATTTAAGGGCGAAAGGAAAGCATAAAGTTTATGATGGATATCCTCAATTACAGCAAAGAAGATGAAGATGTGTTTGTCAATTTGTTGCCGAGAGTTTCCATTCCACTTGGAAATAATCTAGATGAGTCGTGTGGGGGCAATGCATCACCCGGGAACATTAAGATAAGACGAAACAAATAATATATTGGCGTAATGTTTCTGTCGGGGAGAGGGAGACCGACTGAGAGAAGAGGGGAGATTCTCTGAAAAATTAGGGAATGCTGAAAAACTCTTTTCCAAGACAGAATCGAGGATTATTTCCAAATTAGCTATCTCGTGAATTCCTAGTATACTGGTCCCAGCGAGAGTGTGATGGTTCTAGTATTCTTTTCGTTTTCATAAAATATGTGTGAGAAGGAAGCGGACGATCGTCGATGAGGTACGTACGAGCTCTCTCTTTATGCATATACTCCATACAGAAGTCATCCTCAAAGATGATTTCTGTATGGAGTTAAACTAAAAACAATTTATCTTATTTTTTTAAATTTAATAGGTACCACAGATGGTTTCCATCTGCCTGGAATCAATAAGATGGCCCAATAAACATATATAAAAGTTCGATAACCATTTCATTATCGGACTTTTATGTAGGTTTATTTGGATGTTAATGACGTAACTATTAATGATTTTGATTTTCCTTGAATCTAATGTTTTTATTTTCGTTATTTGTTTTTGGGTATTATGCCATGTTGCGCTACCTCCTTCTTTAGCCAACGTTTCGGACATCGTTACAGTGTCCATCATCAGGGCAGACCCGGCAGATCCGGTAGATGATCTTAAAACTAAAACGTATCTAATGTTTTTAGTTTGTCTAGTCTGATCCCTATCCCGTTTTTTATGTAGTAAACTAATGTGTGTATTGTGTATTCTTATTAAACGTGTTGCTAAGTTTCCATGAGGTGGTTAGCAGGCGCGGCTGGCTCAAACGTTCAATAGTGCGCCGAACCGCCAACAAAATTGAACATTTCACAACTCAACGTGTTCCTACTTAATATTTTTTTATTTAAATCACGCACAATGTTGAAAATAAAAACTAATTACGTGTTTAAATGCATGAATTTTGCCAGAGATAATAATTATTGCAGCCGACTGGAGTTCTTTTCCCGCGCGCTAAGAACTAGGAACCTACGTACATACCATTCGGCGCGTTTCGGTCAAACGCCCCGTTTGGGAATTGTCATTTTGTATGGTGCTCCTACAAACATGTCCAGACCGTCAGAATAACGAAATGTACCAAAAATCTGCTTCTGGCGACGCGGCGCACGGAGCTACGAAGTGCGTCGAAAACATCCGACGTATTCCGAGGGGCTCCAGCAAAATAGGTTTAGGAACGGGATAGTAATATTTAGCTTGCAAAATTCAACCATAAGTCAACGGCTCTTGTTATGTTTGGGATTTAGGGAACCTATTTGACAACGACATTAGTTTTTCAGTTAAAAATGACTTTTTATGTGTGTGCGTTTTAAATGCGCTACACCGGGTACTGGGAAGAAGCTTGAAGTTTATTTATTTGATTATTAAGGACCAAAGAAGTTTATTTATTTATTCTCTATAAATATGGTAGCTACGGTAGCTAGCTGTGTGACCTACCAATAATTAAATTACATTATACGTGTTTGATTTATTGATAGGTGAACCACCAAACATATTAGGCACCAGCCGCGCCTGGTGGTTAGTATTAAATTCCGAGAAGCCATTATTATTTAACCACGGATACATTAGGCGATGTTTTGTCGATTATTTTACATTTTAAATACTGGTGACTGGTGACTTTCAGGACGAGAGCCACAGATCTGCAACACCACAAAATATTAGCTTTTTTAGAAGTTTCTTGGGTTTTGTAGAAAATCTTAGTCACAGAAAAGTGAAGTGTGAAAGTTAACACAAATGAAGAGGAGGAAGTTATGTAAATCTGGTAGAATTAATTATGATTATTCTAAGATAAGCGGATGAAAGAACCGAGAAACTAAATGGCTTTTAAATGCAAATACAAGTATCACGCTTGTATCCGAAATACCCGGACAACAGGAATGAGAAGAGCAGCAGTAGGTATATGTGTTCAGCTAAGCCCTGTATAAGCGAACACCGGAGCATTATCTTAATGGATAGGGGGCCACTAGCCACTTAGGGGACTGCACTGCCATCTACCCCAGTTAGCTGTAATTAACGTTTGGGGTTAATTTCAGTCGCTGGGAGCTAAGCCAGTGCTGCCGGTAGATCTAAGACCTCCTCACGAATGAGGACTCCTGGTCTCATTGCCTACATTTGTAGTGCAAAGCTCGGGTGCAAAGGCGATAATTTTCCCCAACAACTCGTACTGGACCGGTAGAATTTTGCTCCAATTAGAAAATGCAGTGGAAACCAGAAACTAACTTATACAATAATAACATAATATTCATATGAGTAAATTTGGGTTACATTTCACCTCATTATTTCTACTCTAATAATGGATCTAGATAATTTTGTGAGGGACAGTAGGGTTAGTCAATTTGACAAAATTTATTTTATTTTATTTATTAACAGAAACAAACTGTACATTAGATACTTTGGTTAAAAAAAATTACAATTAATAAGTATATTACATGGTGGGTACCTATTATGTGTTTCATTGTAGTGTCTTATTTATGGCATGCGTATTAAGTAATTACCGGGTGATGTATGTAGTGGGAAAGTGCGTGTGTGTGTGAGTATGTGTGTACATATGTATGTATGTATGCGCATTTAACAAATAATATTATTGACATGATGCTCTTTTTAAATTTGGGCATTTGATTAGGCTTTGTGTATCAAAAATATAATTAGTCTTTTAGTGCGACTGGACAGTTGAACCGCCGACAGTTGTCATGCATTTTTTTTTAAATTTTATAATTTTTATGCATTTTTCACCAATGTCAAACCTAAAATCGACTTTAACTGTCGATAGTAAGCGTTCAAAGACAAGAAGCAGGGGAGATATGTAAATACGAATGTTAGATAGAGTGCGCTAATATTAAAAACGATAATAATTAAGTGAAAATTGTTAAAATACTTAATAAAACACGACTCATTTAAAACACAGCAAAAATTTCCTGGGAAATATCTTTGCATAGATAAATATAAGTTGCATAGAATCACTGAGAATTTTTTCAGTATAACTTGTAAAATAATATAAAAAACGTGTTTATAATAATTTTCGGGGCATACTTTGCGATTTTTTTCTATTGTCTAATAATTATGTCTAGCTTAAAAATTTAGTGCTCAAGGAAAGTGTGTTATAATTAATTAATATTATCGATTTAAATGGGTTTTGACTCCAAAGTGAGAAATTTATACTGGTTTTTTCATACAAAAATTAAATTTTTGGTTTGTGGCCAAAATAACGAACTAAACTGAATAATATTTTTTTTAATCAAAGGGTGTAAAATATAGAGAAGTGGCTACTTTATTTATTTGTGTTTTAAATCATAATATACAGGGTGTCGGTAGTAGAAATTGTGGTAGAAATTCGGGAACACGAGTCTTAAATGCTTATTAATAAAAGTGTTATCGATATTTAACAAATTCATTTACAGTGTCGATCTTTTGTACAGGTATACACAATGTACAGACAAGTAGTTTGTTCCTTGATGCATTTTAAAGAAAATATGTTTTATACTTTTGTTATTCGGCGGTACATCCTCTCTGCACACTCCATCGGGGTCACTTAGTTATATTTTGTGTAAGTAGGTATGCCGTATTTTCCCCAAAATGACTGCATATTATATATAAATATTCCGAGAGGCCAACTGTCAGAAATTCAACCGTCACGGAACCGTCTTATAGGGTTATCAGAAAGAATGAATACGGAGGCATACACGTCGTTTTATTACACAATAATAGCGCATAATAAATAAAAAAAACACATTCGATGAAAGAGAATCTACAACCGTAGCATTATATGCATAAATGTATCCCATTGAAAATTTTCAGAAAATACCGGAATAGAGCCCTCTCGTGTATACGACATTAGTCGCTAACGTGATTCGGCTACACGTCACACCTTGAATAATAAATACGCGATGCATATTTAAATTTGTGACTAATTACACACAATCCACCCACCCGATTCAATCAATCCAATTCACTCAGCGAACGTGGAATAATAAATAGCACGGGCGGAGCCGGGCGGCGACAGGCCCGAACCGGGCTAAAGGCAACAGAGTTGACGAAAATCTCGGTATAGCTCTGGTGAAAGATTAGGTCATATTTAAGTGTTTGGAATCTAGATAAAAAAAATACAAAAATAAAAGTAAGGCATTGATTCCTAATTTCTTAAATGGATGCAAATTACGTTACGAAATCATTTTCTATAACTAATTGTAGTATCATCTGAAATCTTTTCTTCTTTTATGTGAACACCCCACAAGAGTCACTGGCTCCCGTCGTTCCGTTTGGAGCCAGTGAAACTATGGCATCCCCAATTGGGGTATGTTGTGAGACTGAAGGGGAAAGAGATGGGGGAAGAGGAAGTTGAGGAAGTACCTGGCTGTTCAGATCTGGTCACCAAACTCGGTTAAAACCATTTCAAGCAACGTTTCAATTGTGTTTGGTAGACTCACAGGGTGACACTGAGAGTACCTTCCACTCTGGATCATGCCGCAAATATACTACGTATGATTTTTTATTAAGTATTTGTGAAGTGTCACAAATTTACCAAATAAAATTCATTAATTTAATTGATTTATTATTAATTTATAATACTCCGGAATTTGAGCACGCGACCTTCAGATTGTGAGTTTAGAGCCTTACCACTCGTCCACGGACGCCGTCGCCTTAATCTAACGAGATTATTCCGAATATATACCTTCGCATGGATTAAATATTGCCCTATGGAAGTTCTACTAATCAGAAGAGAAATAATGTTACTTTACATGACTTTAGTTATATTTAGTGCTCAGACCTCAGTAGCTAGGTATTTCTCAACCATTTCCGACCTCTTTCCCTAGTCACCTCTACGAACATTACAACATTACCTAAATCGGAGATGCCACAGTCCTATTGGCTTTGCCCGCCCTTACGACTACTGTAGTATAACATAAAAAACCAATAGCTCTACTTGGCAAAGTTCCTCTGCTGAAATCACTTCTTCCAAGCATAAACCCTAGTCAAATAATTAGCGTTAAGAAGCTGTAATAATTTGCCTGCGGCGCTAAATACTCGTACTTGCGCTCATAATCAAAATATAATAAATCAATCTTAATCGAAAACATTAAAAACTATTTATAAGTGAGGTGTTCAATAACCCAGAACTTCAGACGCTCGGCTAGCAGTCGGACGAAGATATTTCGATACTCACAGCGCACGTGCCGACTTATCTCCTTTTCCCAGAATAAGTTATGCTTTGTAAAAAAACTCCTGTATTTTAGCTGATCTTTGATTAAGAAAATATAATTGAAATTAATAAATTACTTGGTTTTTACCACTTTTATTGTTTATAAAACCGACATGTTTCGTCAGCAAAGCTGACTTCTTCAGGGTTTTGACAGAACTAATTTTAAATATATATATATACAAGGTGTCCGGAAACTCGTACTACAAGCGGGAAACTGGAGAATCCACATCACATTTGGAGTCGATTTTGTGGTTTAACTTTTTTTGATTTGAGCTTTCGTTTTCGAGTAAATCGGGTCCGAAGTTGGAATTTTTTAGGTTTTTTTTTTTTTCGATTATTTCTGGCTTTCACCCTTCAAGGGTGTTCTAGGCCATCATTTATAATTACAGAGAAGTGAAAAGTGAATTTATATATTAATTTAATTTAAATGTGCAAATTTCAGAATTTTATGGAAGATTGGAGTGGAGTTCAGACTTAGAAGAGATGAGATGTTGAATGGAGGAGAGGCAATTTTGGATAAATCTTGATAGAAGAGAGGATATTTATTTTTTAGGTTAAATAAATTAATAATAAAAAATAATAATAATAATATAATTAATAATAAATTTTTTAGGTTAAATTTGAAAAAAAATTTCACTAGGGGGTTGATTTCAGCTGTGTAATGTCTTATAAAATGCAACGAAGGGTAAACCGGGCTCAAAATTTTTTTTAACCCTTTAGTTGTCGAAAAAATGGAAAAATAGAAAAAAAATAATATTAAAATCGAAATGCTTAGATCGAAAAAAATATGTTTTTTGGGTTCTCTACGTGATGTAGATTCACCAGTTTCCCGCTTGTACTACGAGTTTCCGGACACGTTGTATAAATTAGTTCTGTCAAAACCCTGAAGAAGTCAGCTTTGCTGACGAAACATGTCGGTTTTATAAACAATAAAAGTGGTAAACACCAAGTAATTTATTAATTTCAATCATAATGATGCCACAAAATAAGTTTGCTGTGTTAGAATAAGAAAATATATTTAATTACATTTTGGTTCAGTTCATCCCTGGGCTCGTAGAACCGCTACCACTTAACAAAATGTGCAGATGATCTACGGGGATGGAATTACTAATGACGATGTAAAGGTTTTTCACATTTTTCTTCCAATCTAATAATCGTCATAACAGGACTTTTCGAAGAGGGCGGATGGAGCCATTTGAGTGAATATTTTTCTGCTTTCTCTATTTACTAGTTTTTTTATCGAAAAAAATGCGTCAATCAATAAAATGTAAACATTATATAGTGTTTCTTTACACAGTAGGTATTATTATTTACAGTTCAAATTTTAACCTCACTAGGACAAGCCTGTGCTGAGGATAATAATTTTATAAAGTAACTACCGAGTTCCCAGCATGCGTTGCAATTCCACTTAAATAAAGAAATGTTTCCTCCCTAGGTGTCCTTTCCCATTCGTCCCTGTTCCCCTTCTGCCTCCCCTCCTTCCTTTCCTCCCTGCTAAACTATATGAAATACACATCTTTTTTCAAACAACTCGCGCGCCACTTGCAATATTTTTATACAAATTTCTAACGCCGGGGCTCACCAGTGTATATACAGAATTCTTCGCGGACGTGCACACAACAACTCACCAAAGTTTCATCGGAAACGAATGAATAGTATAGAGAAAATTTCATAACTCCAGAGCTCACTATTATTATAAAAACCATTCCGGATATACGCACATCAAATAACCAAAGTTTCACCGCAATCGGATGAATGGTTTAGGAACGCATAAGGGACAAACAAAGAAACATTCATTTTTATATATTAAGATAAAAATAACACAAAATAATATGGGTATCGAAAGAACAATATACAATACATGTATTAATTTTCATTATTTGTTTTTGGGGTGTTATGCCGTGTTGCGCTACCTCCTTCTTTAGCCAACGTTTCGGACAGCGTTGCAGTGTCCATCATCAGGGCAGATCCGGCAGATCCGGCAACACGGCATAACACCCCAAAAACAAATAACGAAAATATATTAATGTTTCTTACAGATACTTAGCTGAATGAAACTAATAGGTACATTATAATGTAAACATGTAGGGTGATCATGTATTGAAATTTCATTTGATATAATATAATAATATCATGCCATTAATTTAAAAAGGACTAAGATGAAAAAAAATGCACATATATTTATTGTGCTATTAATAATAAAATAACGAAAAATCAAAAGCACGTTGGCAATCCTCGGCATCAGAATGAATGGTTTTATCCATCTCTATATATGTAGCTGGGAATAAAAACATATTATGTCTATTATTATTATAATTCACATCATTTTAATGCGCCAATGTAATTTATTAAGACTATTCTTCTATAAAAGTCTTAAATAAATAAATCAATTATTCAAGCAATCAACCTTCAGGTATAAAATCACATTGGCCATTTTGAGGAAAAATGAATGACTTAAATCTTAGGAATGTTGAACATGTAGGTACACTTATCAATCACATCATCATCACTCTTGGCTCCACAACCCCTGGTGGGTCTTGGCCTCCTCAAGAGACTTCCTTTACTCATCTCGGTTTTGTGCCAGCTCTCTCCAGTTCAGAAGCTCCAAGGTAGATATGTCTTTGAGGAAATACATATCAATATGGTTTGAAAATGAAAACTATTACTATGAAACTGAAGTTAATTCGAAAGCATAAATCGCACGAATATAAATCACGTATGGGTGAATTATTACAGTCTCTGAAGTTATTTTCCTAATAATTCATATCTTCTCGTACACAACAAACTTCATAAACTCAAATATCTTCCAGCTTATTTATACCGTTAGCTCGGCAAACTGTTCTAACATCCTGAATAAATATCAAAAACCTCGAATCACGAACGTGTGATTGTTTTTACTTTGAAATCCGGAGCGCTGGAACTGGAATAAAGTACGGGTAAATTCAACCCCGACCGCGAGGGTGCGAAACAAATTTATTAGCATTTCTTGAATCCGTTGACAGGAGATCACCCCGGGCTTACCCCGTCACTGGGGGTATATTGATGGAACTTATTATCTAAATTAAAGTGGAGGATTTGTACGGATTCGCGGGCCTGCCGGATTCGCCTCTCACAAATAATAATATACGCCGACGTAATTAAAGAGTTTTCCCCGTCTTTGAAACATTTATTAAAGCGATCGTGAACCGTTTCTCTCACGTTACCTTCGCAACTCAAAAGATTTTAACAAAAAAAAATTGGAGAGAAAAAACCTTCATCAGGGCCAGCCTGTAATACCTACCTACCTTAATTCTATTATATTCTATTCTACAGGGGTGGTGAGATAAAATAGGTTATCATAATATAATAATAATAATAGAATAATTTGACGACCTCCGTAGTCCAGTGGGTAAGACTCTTGACTCACAATCCGGAGGTCACGGGTTCGAACCCGACATGCGCAAATAAATTTTATTTGATTAATTTGTGTTATTTCACAATTAATTAATTTAAAATAATATATGTATAGTATATTTGCGGCATGTTCCAGAGTGGATGATACTATCAGTATCGCCCTGGTGTAAGACCACCATTCAGAATTGAAACGTTGCTTGAAAATGGCTTTAGCCGTGTTTGGTGACCAGATCTGAATAGCCAGGTACTTCCCAACCTTCCTCTTCCCCACCTCCTTCCCCTCCCCACTACCTTCACCCTCACAACATACCCCAATTGGGGAAGCCATAGTCTCACTGGCTCCAGACGGGAGCAGTTGAGATTCTTGTGCGGTATTCACTGTAAAAAAAAAAAGAAAATAGTGTGAGAAGAATATATGACGCAAATGTGAATGGAAGAAGAAGTCGGGGACGCCCGAGGAAGACATGATACGATCAAGTAGATCAGATGCTTGAGTCGGGCCATGTCAAAAGTCAGAATAATAGAAGAGATTGTATGAGACGATGTATTAATGTAAGTAAGACAAAGAGCGGTTGCCAAGACCGAGTTGTTTAGCGGTCTGTCCTCTCTGCCTACCCTGCGAGGAATATGGTTATTAGTACCCCAGAACCCCATGGTTAGTTAGTTAATTGGATAATTTTTATAAAAATCACTCCACGGGCGCGGTACAATTAATTAAGAACGTTGCTGTGGCTAACGAAACACAACGCCATTACCCAACCTTTATAAAATCCACACCAGCCGCTTCCCAGCTGCAAGCTGCCCGCTGCCTGAATTGAATATTTGAATTTCTCGGCTTTTCTCTATCATAATAAGCATATATTATACATATAAACCTTCCTCTTGAATCACTCTATCTATTGGTGAAAATCGCATGAAAATACTCTAGCTACAGCCAGTTTGAAAACATCTTTTGGACAAAGAAATATGAAATTCAATGCGACAAAACTATACAACGCTCTACCAACTCAAACAAAAAAATAACAGAAATAAATAAATTTAAAACAAAAGTAAAAATATGGTTGAGAGAACGAAGTGAAAATGAACTATCAAACATACTGAAGACCATGTAAGGACAACTGGATACTAAATACAAATTTGGAAAAACTACAGGCCGCCTCAGAACAGGAAACCCTAGTGAGGAGGACTGTGAAAAACAAATAATAATGTACTTTATAATACCTTAATATAATATAATTTATAAATACATTATGTACAAATTTTGCTATAGATACTAAAAAAAAAAAAAAAAAATCCGTTGCGTAGTTTAAAAGATCTATGCGCAATGCGCACATATATTTTGAGCGACTTCATTACATACTACGTAATGATAATGATGATGATGATAATGATTCTTAGATTCTATCTAATTTTACTATTTACAAATAGATACAGAAGCATGTTTACCTACAATAAGATGAGTGACCTGACAGTTGATCCCCCGAAATTATAATAATTATGAAATTATAATTTTCGTGCATTCTTTACCAACTTCAAACCTAAAATCGTCCTCAGAAATACGTTTAATAATACTCGTAAGTTGGTCGCGTCAATTTGTTGTATCTACTTATACGCAGGTATTGATGCATATGAATGAAAGTATGTTTTATACTTGTGTTATTCGGCGGTACATCCTCAATGTAAGTGTACATTGTACACTCCTTCGGAGATATTTATTCATTTGTTGTGTGAGAAGATAAACCGTATTTTCCGTCAACCGACTGCATAGTATTTATAAGTATGTCGGGGGAACAACTGTTATGGAATCAATAAGATGACAAACGTTATTAGAACGAATCAAAATTTCCTGTTCGTTAAACCAAATTAATTCAGGTAAATGAAAAAATGAAGCGAATAATGTTGAAAAATTCTTTTCTTCAATAATCGCAAATATACCCACTTTGTGGCAACATTTTAATGTAGTGAAAAAAATCACTATTTGATAAAAACCGACATGTTTCAAAACCAATGCTTTCGAAATATGTCATGTCATAACATTGCCAGGCGAGCGCGGAAAAATGTCAATGTTGATCATCCTAATATTCCGTATATGAAGATGAAGCCATATAAGTAATGCAAGATCATACAAAATCATTTGTTTTCGTTTTGAAAGTTTGATCGCTTTGAAATATTATTATAGATGCTTCAATTCAATACTGCGTGTAGAACATACTTTTGGCCCTTAAAATATCGGTAATTGTTTTTATTTGGTAAGTCTTTTAATAAGCCTAGAAAAAAATTAAGTATTAGACCTGTAAAAAATCACTTTCAAGTGCAAACTCTCCTACTTATAAACCCCTTTTCGAGTATGGTTTTATTGTTTAATGTAGCAAATTCAGTTTATTTTATAATAATCGCAAAAAAAATATATATACGCCTGAACTTCACAAAATAAAATAAAATATGCATTTTTTTATTTTACAATACGGCCGGCAGCCGACGAATTTGGATTTTCAAAGTGAACCCTATGCCGTCCACCTAAGGACTAAAAACGTCGCTGGTTCCGTAAAATCAATTTTAAATTTCTGTTTTATTACAATAAACAATACGTAAAAAGTTTTTTACGGGCCTTTACGAAATCAACCTGTAAAAAAATTCTCAAATACCTTTTCCAACCTTTGCAAAAGGTTTTACTCGGGTATTTTTAAACTCCTCCCATAAAGGGGCGTGAATTCCGATTTATTCCTGGACTATTGGATCGCCTAAAGTAGAGCATTTATTAATATAATAACTCTCCTCAGGAGTTTATATATTTTTAAAGAATTTATTAAATAATACTAAAGCAACGGGAGATGATATTTAATTTCAAAATGGCTTTATTTCCCAGAAGTAGATGGGTACCTATTGGCATCAAAGTAAAAAAAGGTTTTGGATATCTGATCTACGGCATTTCTCATTCCGCCGACAAACTTTGTACATTTCGGAAAACTTCGGAGAAATCTCGTGTTTTGCACGAATAAAAAACGTAAAATAATTTATTTTTGTAATTTTCGCGAAAATATAGGAAATGAATTTTAATAAATTTTGTAGCTTGATAAAGTAATTAATTAAAATGAATCGTTTTTCATTAACTGCGTGTGTGCTGAATGAAGTGGGAGAGCAAAAACAATATTTTCCGCTTTTAATAATGGTAACAGGAGCAATTCAAATATTGACATGTTATTCGTAATGTAGAAGTGCATAGATAAATATTTCAACTTTTTAATGTTTTGCCGGCTAAATAAACCTGCATAGAAGAACATTTGCAAGCCATGAAGCAAATTGTGCATTCAAATTAGAGTAACCGATGTCTGAAGTTCTTCGAAGTACAAAGGCCGATAATATTACGCAATACGAGGAAACCTTCATTCGAGTAAACCGCAGACAACACCGTTCCTGGGAAACAAATGAATAGGACATTAATGCTGGAGGTTCTACTTCCCCACACAGCACTACTTTAAATAGAACGGATACAAAGCAAGAAGTCATTGGATGGAACTGTTATCGGATTTCAAGACAAATAATATGGAAAAGCGGGTTGAAACCTGAATCCCTGGGATATGGAAGACGTTTGTTTAAAAGAAAAAAATTATGTGAATACCGCACATGAGTCCCAACTGCACCCCTCTGAAGCCAGTGAGACTTCGGCATCTCCATTGGGGTATGTTGTGAAGCTGAAGGTAGTGAGGAAGGGAAGGAGATGGAGTAGGGAAATACCTGGCTATTCAGATTCGGTCACCTAACACGGATAAATCCATTTCGGCTATTAATTACAATATATATTTTTTACTTCTTCTAACACAGCAAACTTATTTTGTGGCACCATTTTGATTTAAATTAATAAATTACTTCGTTTTTACCACTTTTATTATTTACAAAACCAACATGTTTCGTGAGCAATGCTCACTTCTTCTTCTTCTTCAATGCTGGAGTATCAATAAAAAACCCTGAAGAAGTGAGCATTGCTCACGAAACATGTTGGTTTTGTAAATAATAAAAGTGGTAAAAACGAAGTAATTTATTAATTTAAATATATTTTTTAAATTTGCGCTCCCTCGACCATTCATATTTACATAAATACCTCATTTTCAAACCATTTGCTTCTTTTTGAACGCTTACTACGGAGCCGAGGAAACGGGTGGCATTTTTTTAACTCCACACAGGAGGCACTAAGGACAATAATTTCCTCAGGGCCTATGTCATCTTAGGGGATGTTGTGTGGAGAGTCTTTTTAAGGAAGGAAAGATTAGGAAAAAGATAGGGAAGGAAAAAGGTACGGGAGATGGCTAGGAATCTGGGGGTCAGTGTGTCCAGGAGAGACAGACGTGTGAATTCATTCCTCGAACTGCGGTGCAGGGCGATGGGTCGAAAGAGTCCGGCTGGAAAGGTCAAAAGACCTCCAACCAACTCTCCAGTCTCTCTTGATCCGGCCCACAAGCTTTTAAGCTCCGGCTTGGTTGGAATGTCGAGCTTAGCACATGAATCTGTTAGTAGTTTGTAAACATAGATATCACCAACATTAAAGTTTATGTTGACCGTCAGCGAAGTACTGTTCTAACTCAATCATTAGGCATTTCGTCTATCTGATTTGATTGTTAAGTTCCGGTTTAAGATGGTGGCCTTATTGAATACTAACTTTTTAACGAGTTTGCATGATTTAAAAAAGCAAAACGTGCAGACATAGAGTATTTTCTTCTAATAAAAAAATCTTAAAAATCGGTCCAGTTTTGGAGGAGAAAAATGGGAACTACAAAACCTCGACTATGATGATTTTATTTAGGTATTGTCAGCCTCAGGTGCAGTCGTCCCTATCGCTCAGTATTCGAGGGAATAAGAGTGACAGTGATAGCAACAATTAGGGATAATACATATTGTTCAAATTTCTTGGCGACCTTTAATCAACTTAAGGTTGATTGTTTTAATTAACGAATTGTAAGTTTTAGTTATCAAAGGTACGTTATTAGATGCATTAAGTTTTAGTGGTGGTTTTATTTGTTATTAGAGCTTTGTTTAATTAATTATTATTGTAAAATTGACTTGGCAGATTTTTCACAAAAGCAAGGTTACAGAGATTATCTCCTATAATTACCATACGGATGCGGACGGTAGAACATGTGAATGCATTCCAGAGAGGGACTAGCACTTAGTCCTCGGACTGTGTGTTCTGGTTGGGTTAGGTTTGGTTGTTCAGTGGTAGGCAGTGAGTATGGATCTCGGATTATAGAGCTGTAATGGATGCAATACAGTATAGAAACCATGAAATATTAGATTAATCCACGTATTATAATTTTTTTCTATATTGATTGAAGCCCCTAATTAAAATGAGGCCTGAGGTGAAAATTTTGAAGAAGACAATAAAAAATCTGAATAAAACAGAGCAACATTTTACAAGATGGCGGCATTCCCAAGAAGCCGGAAATTTTTGAAATATTTTGTTTACAAGAAAGTCTAGAACGCCAGGCGTATTTGAAAAAACCGCGCGGAAATTACCTTCCTGACTATTGCTCTAATATCCGTATAAATACGAAAATGAACTGATGTTATTATTTCTACAGAAACCTGAATAGACACCCTACATAAAAAACACAATTCAAAGGTGTTTGCTAATAAATAAATACCTTTATATGCATTTGAAAAGGAACAAAAAAGCGGAAAGTTCACTTTTCGGTTTTAACAGCGTTTGACAAATCACAGATTGCATACACAAATAGTGTAGTGTTGCCACTTGAATGAAATCTTTGGTTTCAACAATGATATTGGCGCAAGCGATTGTGATCTTGTCCTTCATACAGTTTCTTTTTACATAAGGTTTAAAATCGCATATAAAAATATATAAATAAAAATAATATCAAGCGGCCTATAAGAGAGCTCCGTTATTTTTTCTATCAAGTGAATTTCATACACCTAATAACATTTTCAACTCTGCATACTATAAATAGAGATTATCTTAAAAAACAGTTTTCAAGGGAAGTAGTTAACATGTCGATAAAAATTCGGAATTCATGAATTTAAGACACTTAACTGCTGAATTTTGAAACCATCACACTTTCCAGTTCATCTGCTAGGATTTGGGCTAATTATTACAGTACTGAAATTTAGAAGGATCCAGTATAATATGGATATGTAGGTACTTTGTATAGTAGTCGATAGTAAAATCTAAAAGAATTCATGCTATTAGGTGGCGGTTGATGCTGTGAGGCTAGGGTGGCTGAGCCTCTCCAAATAAATAGAGAAGAAAACGTTGAAAAATGCCAGATATGCGAATATTGCGTATCCATACATCCAAATTTAGTCAAACTTTAATTTAAATGTGCACTTAACGATACTTGAGTTTAAATATTGCCAATGAATATTTTCGTACTTCATCAGGACTGGTTGTCTTCATATTATGTAACTCCTCACGCCAATGCAACGCGACCTCCCACACGCGGATACTCTAGGGAGGCAGAGATGGGGCCCGCCTCCGAGAGCCACTGATTGCATGTGGGCAAAGGATGGTGGGGAAATCACTTGGATTCGAAATGAACGGTAGTTACGCGGTCGTGTTGTTCAGTTTGAGGCGCGCCTCTAAAAACTAACACTTCCGAAGTAGAACCGATCATTTGTGATTAGCACTAGCACTCAGTGACCAAGTATTCTTTGGTTTTGTCATAATTTATGATAGTACGCGGCAGTGGGTGCCTACGGAGAATGACTATTTGGATTAATTTAGAAGGGCGAATTTGCAGTAGACGGTCTATCATGTATTTGCACATTATTATTAGTAGTTTGAAGTATGTAATAGCTCCGTAGTATATTTCTACGTTAGGTTTAATAAGTAAGTGTAGGTATACATAATATTGACTTTTTTTTAAAGAAAGTCCAATATTCCCGGGTTACGAATAACTCAACAATGTTTGAAAAATCTCCTACTGTCACCACACTAAGCGGAAAATGTTGATTGTGTTATGATGGAGGCCAGCCAAGGAATCCAACACGCGACGCCCGGGTGGGACACAAATGCGATGCCCACTCAGCCACTGACCGGTCACTTAAAAAATTGTTTTTGAGCCTCCCCACTTTTTACCCAAACTGCCAATGATTTCTATTTTTAAAACAATCATATCATCTGGCGATGAAAAAACTGACTTGTAGACTAGAAGAAAGAAAAATGACCAAAAATGATGATTGCAAATTGCATAACGTTACTTCTTCGTCGCTTTGTTCTGGTTGGATTCTGCATCAGTAGAACACGAATAGCCAGTGGTGACCACAATACTAAACACTATAGAGTGCCTGCACAAATGAATAGGTGCATACAATATAACACATACAGCCAGCCAGCCAACCAGCCAACCGGATCTTTGGTTAGTTATATACGACCACATTCAAAGTGCCGCAACAATAATTCAGGACTATTATAATATGTTTGTTATTCGATAGGGACCAGTAAAAGCTCAGAGGAAAGGAACATGAATTCATGAAAACATAGGAACTTTTAATTAGGATTTTAAAATATTCAGGGATTTTGTTAAAAATGATATCAAACGAACGGATGATGTTAAAACAGGCCCTAAAGATGACGATTTTTGAATTCTTGATTTGGAAAACGGAAAAAAAAAACAAAAAAAAGAAACCAAAAAATTGATGTAGTGGTAGAATGAAATAAAGATTTTTAAAAACTTCTGCAAGTTAGATACGTTTTTAGATTTTCACGGCCAAAAATATTTTCGTTAGATGTTTTTGGAGTATTATGCCGTGTTGCACTGCCTCCTTCTTTAGCCAACGTTTCGGACAGCGTTGCAGTGTCCATCATCAGGGCAGATCCGGCAGATAACACAGACACGTCTACCGGATCTGCCGGATCTGCCCTGATGATGGACACTGCAAATGGACCCTGATGATAACACAGACACGTCTACCGGATCTGCCGGATCTGCCCTGATGATGGACACTGCAACGCTGTCCGAAACGTTGGATAAAGAAGGAGGTAGCGCAACATGGCATAACACCCCAAAAACAACTAGCGAAAATTCTGCAAGTTAGTTAGTTTTTAAATCGTAAAAATACGTGTCAAAATTTACATTAACTCTACACCAGAAACCCTTAGGAAAATATTATACCTCATGGCGTGTGTCGTTGTTGAGGTGCTGTGCGGAGGCACTTTTAAAGAGAAGGAATAAAAGCAAGTTCTGGGAAGAAAAATATATAACGGGGTGGTTAGAATCTGAGGTCAGTGTGAATAGGGAATCTGAGGGTCATGAGATATAAAAACACGTCATATTGTTTATTTCGTATTATTCGGTGACCGGACAACTCAGAATCATGCAACTTCAACACCTCTTTTGAAGTCATTAAAAGTGATGAAAAATACATATTAAAAAAATGGTTAAATGGGTTGCGTTAGATAAGGTTATGGGCTATTTTTCATTTTTTCATATTTTTTATGAATTTTCAAAAGGATGTTGAAATTGTATGTTTCAGAGTTGTTATTATTCAAGTATTCAAAAAGATAACAAAATTCAAATTAGAAAACAATACCCCAGTGGTATAAAAGATTACGAGTAGCATGAGATTAAAAACAAGGCTTGATACACTTTACGTGACATCCGTCCATTCGCAGTGGCGGGGGGAGTGGGGGGCGTACTCCGAAGACCCTCCTAATATTAATTTAACCATTGGCGCTTTACGAAACATCTAAACAGCCTCTTCCAGGTTCGAATAGTTTCATTATCCCACTTTGTATTCCGTCGAGATGTCCTCTCAGACGCGATGCGTGTCACATCTTAATTTCGGCAGGGGCTAAAGAAAAGTCTACAAAACCCTGCAAAAAACAAATATCATAAAAAACGTCTTACGTAAAAACGTCCCGCGTAAAAAACCTCTGTCTATGATTATTTACGATATGCGCCCACGTAAATTCGGGGAATAGTGCAGAATTAGGAAACCTTTTCTTCACTGAAAAACTTAAAATGAATAAACGAAACTCAATATTTCAACTTCATGTTAGCAGTGTTTTATGGTACAGATTTGGAATAAATTAAATTACTAAAAAAGAGAATTTTAAACAGAGTTTAGAATTTCAAAATATTCATGTCACGCAATGTTTTTAAGATAATCAGAAAGCTTTTTTCAGAAACTAACTAAAATTCACAATTTTAAAGCAGCAAATTATTTTGTTAGTTTGCAAAACGTGTCTTAATTTTTTTTGCGTTGTATAGATACAATTTTATGATAATTTGATTTATCGTTAGTGTCTTTCACAGAAGTGTCACGTGTGCGCATCGAGACGCGGACATTTTTTTAAATAAACAGAAGAAGAAGAATATATGCTGATAAAATATGGACAGATATTTATACTCCTCATAAAAATAGAATAATTATGTTATAAATTATAACATAATCTTATAACTTAAAATAATTAATTTTATTTGCAAAGTTACTGCCTTAGGAATTGGTGTGAGAACTTTAGCGCCGCCTTTAATTACATAAAACTGTTAATTAGTGCAGTAAATCATTACATAGTATAAAATGAAGTCGCTCAAAATGTATGTGCGCGTTAATCTTTTAAACTGCGCAACGGATTTTCATACGGTTTTCACCAATAGATAGAGTGATTGAAGAGAAATGTTTATATGTATAATACATGTAAATTATATTAGAGAAAAGCAGAGAAATTCAAAGAAAACCTATTTTTGTGCGATTTAAAACGGCTGGCGGGCCGTACCATACTCACTTTTGAAATTCGTTCCACGGAAGAAATTAGAAAATAGATGTCATAGAGTAAGTAGGTATTTGATTTTCCCATTTCAAATATCCATTGTTGCATTGCAAGCATTGTATAATTAGTGGCGAGTTAATTAGTTTATATGTATAATACATGCTTATTATAGTAGAGAAAAGCCGAGAAATTCAAATATTTAATTCAGGCAGCGGGCAGCTGGCAAGCGGGTGGTGTGGATTTTATAAAGATTAGGTAATGGCGTTGTGTTTCGTTAGCCACAGGAACGTGTGGCCGGGTCTGCTGGTTACCATATATTTTTCTTCTAAGATTCTATCACACACTTTAAATCGTTCCGAATATCAGAACATGTAAAAGATTCCTTAGCATTCCATAAAATTACATCACTAGAAGAGAGAAGAAATATATCCGACCAGAAATTTTTATACAAAATCATCAACAACGCTGTTGACAGCAACTATCTTCTGGAAAACATCCACTTCCACTGTCCAGTACGTAATACAAGAACAAACAAACTATTCCACATCCCACAATCAAAAACTAACTACTCACAACATACATTTCTGAAAAGGACGTGCACAAAATATAACAATATCCTTTCAGACGCTGATATTTTCCATTTGTCCTCAGTTCAATTCACAAAATATTTAACGGAGAAGATCAAAACAGATTGTTGATCGTGAATCCTGCTGTGTGCCTTATTTTATTGTTTTTCTCGTATTATGTTGGTTTCATCTGATTTTCGTATGAATTATTATATTGGTTTCATCTGATTTTATTATGTTGGTTTCATCGATTTTCTGTAATCTAGTTAGGTATTATGTATGTATAACTTCTTATATTAATGAGTCTTTTGTTTTTTCTTTAAATTCTATATTCTCAAATGTGGAAACTTCACTGGTTCATGCAAATTTGTCAAATGTAATTATTTAATAAAATATGTATAACTGTTTGTTTCCCAAATAAAGTAAAATAAAAAAAAATAAAAAAAATCGAAAGTAGTCCTTCCCCATTACATACAGTAATCACCTTCAATCGGCTGAAGTACCTTAATTTTACAAAAATAAAACATGTTCATGAAGATGCCTTGCATTGGCTACCTCTGGGTAGTAAAAAAGTTACGTATATGCCACCATCTTCAAAATCCACCCTTCCCTTGTGAGGGGACCGAAATGATAAAACTATAAATATTGCCAGACACATCCAAAGTTGTGCGTTTGAAGGTATTCGTATATACATATTACATACAATATAACGGCATGCTAGATGCATACAGACAAAACAGCATCTTTTAGAAGTTCAATACATCAATAATACTACTAACTTATTGAACGTATTATATACTAACATAAATATTACAACCCTATGTGGAAGATGCTTTTATTGGCATCTACATACGTATTGGAGAACACCATTAAATTTGATGTTGTTTAAAAAAATACGTACACGCAATGTTATATTTTTAACTTTTTTAAGGATGACAAATTATATATGTTTATTAATACGTTTAGATACTTGGTACCTACCCACCAAAATATCACAAATCATCGCTCCACGATACCTCGCGAAGCTTTGTGTGTATTTAAAGTGTCAGAATGTATGTAAAAATGTTTTGTAAGCATTTTGTTTGTACTTTGTCTTTGTACTACACAAAATTATTGTTACAAATGATTTTTTTCACGTTATGTCCAAACAAGATCCCAAAAAAGTTCTGGGAAGGAAAAGGTATGACGGGTGGATTGGAGTCAATGTGTTCAGAAGTGATAAGGGCATGAATTCCTCTCCCCCACTGCGGTGCAAGGCAATGGGTCGAAAGAGTCCGGCAAGAGTTCAAATGATCTCCCTCAACCAGTCTTTCCCGATCCAGCCCGTCAAGTACAAGGTGGACAAAAGCATCCAACGAGAAAACCTAGACAAACTCTCCCCATGAACCAGGGCAGACTTGCTAAGTCACCAAACGTCGCGTTCGAACTACACTTTCATTATTGTTACTAAAGATGATTGCATCTCCAACGCCAAACAAAACGGGGGTGTGCTGAGTCTGTTTTACAGGTGGAAAGAAAGGAGAGTTTTTTAAACGCATTTATAAAATTTATTTAAAAAAAAATAAAGGAACACCTTAAAAATAAAATTTTTCGGTCGCGTCACCCGAGCATTACCGTTTGTATTTAACATTTTTAAACCTTACCGTTTATGTCTTAAAACCCGTGCCGTTTCTATATAATTCTGACCTTAGTTCACCCTTACCTTCGTATTTTAGGACACAAGTTAAGGGTTGAGATTCATTCGGGTCACGTGGTAACCCTCACGTGTTAAAAAACCCCTCCCTAATTATCTGCCGCACCACTGCGTTTCCGCCTTGTGCCTATTCCCGTCTGAGAGTTAAATTTTAATGTCCCTTATTACTGTCCTTTTAGAAAGGGATTTTCACGTTTGGCGTGTGTGATAGAATTAACGGCACGACAAAATAACCCCGTTTGGTAAAATACAGAAAAAATAGTGATACTAAGGCTACCAAGAAGGTTGTATTGCTTTTTAAAAGAAGCAGTCCAAAAGCACGGAGTAAATTCTATACAGAATAGGAGTTTAAAATTCAAGCCTGGGTAGAGAATTGAAAGAATTACAGGATAGAGTTTGTTTTTGTTAAAAAATGTTTATTTTCCTGTGTTTTGGGCAGAAAAGAAAAAGTCATTGTTTTGGTTAAAGGTCATAAAAGGAACTAGTTAATATTAGAGTTGCAAAAGCGTTGAAACGGTCTGCATAGGAACATAAGAATGAAGCTATACTTTAGAAATTAGTGTAACGCAAAAGTTAAGTAACTTTTATAATTAGACCTAATTGGCACCCAGTTTCTAATGTAGGAATTTGATGTGGACACATTCGCAACACAAGTGATATCTTTTTTTTTTTTTTTTTTTTTTTTTTTTTTTTATTGTTATCAAGTTTAATTTGTAGAACTCCATTTTAATTTTTATTTTTTTATTATATAATCAATAATATTATTATTAAATTAATAAAAACAGTTTATTTTTAAACAGGTTCTGCTGTGTAATTATTGTTACGCGTGACAGCTGTTTCGCCTTCTGAAGGCATTATCAAACTGTGGTCATGCCACATACAGACGATATATTTATACTATTTCTAGAGAGGTATTTAGTATGACTCATTTCCAATTTCTGATTAAAAATGACAGACTACTAATGGTTATTATTTTCCCAATTAGTGTAATTTCCCACTTCGACTGATAGTCTAATTATATTGTGAGTCATTTGCAAATGCTGACTCATGGTTTTCTTTTCAAGCATAATTAATTATTTTGAATTGGTTTGAAAATATTTAGAAGCGGAGAGTGAATTATATTTTTTTGTTCGTTTATTAAAATAGCTTTAGGATTATTATTATGTTTGTTGATTTCCAGCTGCTCTAAAAGGTCAAGTTTACGTCCTTTATTTTGGATGTGTAAAGGAGTTGGTTTATTATCATCGCTAAGTGAGTGATTCTCTTCTAGGAGGTGTCTGGCAAATTGAGATTGAATTTTATTATTGTTTTTAAATGATCGTATGTGCTCTTTGAATCTAGTATTAAAGGACCGGCCAGTTTGTCCAACATAAACAGCGTTGCATTCGTCACACTGGAGTTTATAAATGCCGCTATTTTTTAGTTTCGGTGTTTTACTTTTCGAGTTTTTAAGGGATGATCCCAGATTATGATTAGTGCGGAAGGCAATGTCTAATCCAAAATTTTTGAGAACTTTAGCAATTTTATTAGATGTAGGTCCGACAAATTCCAAACACGCAAATTTATTATTCGTTTTATTATTGATCGTTGGGTAAATTGAGTTAAGGTTAATTTTGTGTTTTTTATTACTAATCATTTTATCAATGTCTCTACCCTTGAAGCCGTTATTTTTTGCGATTGATAAAATTATATTTTTTTCCTTTTCGTATGCTTTATTGTCAAGCGGGACGTTAGTAAGTCTGTGTATCATCGAGTGATAAGCAGATAATTTATGTGACCATGGGTGCAAAGATTTAGAATTAATGGTCGTATCGGTAAACGTAGGCTTACGGAAAATTTCAAATGTATGTTTATTATTTTCTCTGCCGATTGTTAAGTCTAAAAAATTAATTTTATTATTACACTCTCTTTCGACCGTAAAGCAGATTTTACGGTTGATGGAGTTAGCTAATGAAACGAAAAGGTCTAATTGTCTGTTGGTACCTTTCCAACAGATCAAAATGTCATCAACATAACGCACATAGTAAATTATGTATTTGCTAAAGATTGAGTCTAAAATTTGATTTTCGATATAGTCCATGAATATTTCGGCAAGAAGAGAACTTAACGGTGACCCCATAGGCAAGCCGTCGTTTTGTTGATAGAATTTATCGTTAAATGCAAAGTAGTTTGTCTCCAGGCATATTTTAAATAAGTCTAATAAGTCTCTAGAAATAGTCTCTAGAAATACCTCTCTAGAAATAGTATAAATATATCGTCTGTATGTGGCATGACCACAGTTTGATAATGCCTTCAGAAGGCGAAACAGCTGTCACGCGTAACAATAATAACACAGCAGAACCTGTTTAAAAATAAACTGTTTTTATTAATTTAATAATAATATTATTGATTATATAATAAAAAAATAAAAATTAACAAGTGATATCTTTACAAACGTGTAACCATAGTTGTTTCACAGAAATTAAATGTAACGTTGACATCAAATGGACATTAAGCGCCATTTGGTTATTTTGACATTTGAAAGCTTTTTTTTACATTTATATTTCATAAAACGTTCACGTTATTCGCCGATTCCAAGAGCTTTTCAGCTGTTCTATCAAATTATAATAAGCTGATAAGCTTAACAACACGGTAATTGTCCGCTTCTGCTGATCACAATTTGTTAAGCTTAAATAGACTTAGAAAATCGGCATTTAACGGAAACCTTTCAACTGAAAAAAAAAAACAAATGGCGCTGAATAGCCATTTTATTACTTTATTCAACTTTATCACACTTGAATTTCTGCCTTAATTCGGCAAAGAATTTGATGAAAAAAAAATCTAACAACACAAAAAACTACGGTTTGTTTGCAAGGAGATTTTTTTTGTGAAAACAATTGGTGTTCTTTGTCCTCGTCCCTCTCCAGTCGTTGCATTATATTCACCCTTAATTAATTACCTCTATGATTTTCTGGAGATATCCTTTAAAGCCTGTACACCTAATAATATTTAGAGTCGGTAATAAGCTAGATTCACCGCCCATAGAACACTAGAGGTACTTCCTGACACTTCTGGTTGTAATTCACAGATGGCGTGCAAGTGATGGCTGACAAATGATGCTGGTGACATTTCCGGCAGTGTAAAGGGTTGCAGGAATAACACTAATGAATACCGGGTAATTAATCAACTTTTTAATTAAAGTAAAACGTCATAATATCTCTGGTAATATGTGATTGATTGAAGGGGAGCCTTTTACGCGTTGGGCCCGTTTTATATCCGAGACTCTGGTTTTATATTCAAAATACAAATTTCGGTCCAGTTGTTTAAAACTCCATCAATTTTGATGACCATCAAATCGAAGAACAGCGCAATTTTGATTTTTTTACGTGTGAGCGATCTCCGTTAAACGCAGATTCTCAGCCCGTTTCAACTTTTGATCAAATGATGACCAGTTGTTATGTAGCTCATGGTCTCAACGGTCATCGTGCCACTGCAACATATTTTAAATACGTTTTTCAATATTCTATCTACCTCATCATCATCACTATTGGCTCTACAACCCCTGGTGGGTCTTGGCCTCCTCAAGAATCTTCCTCCACTCATCTCGGTTTTGTGCCAGCTCTCTCCAGTTTAGAAGCTCCAAGATGGATACGTCTTGAGGACGTTGTCTCTCCATATTCTATCTACCTATTGCCCATTAATAATATTAATAAGGTAGTGATGATTTGTATAGCGCCGTTTTAGTGAAAAATCACCAAAGTTCATGTAGAATAAGCCGAGTCATTTTGACTGAAATAAAGTAACTTAATATATTCGTTAAATCAGCCTATCCAAAAGAGATCAACGGAGACTAGAGGCTTTTGAGATGTGGTCCTATAGAAGACTATTAAATAATAAAAAAAATACTTATTTCAAAGCATCTTAAAAATCTCCAATGGCTCAAATGTCCTGAAAAAATCAACTCTGCTGGATGGTATCTAAGTCCCTTAACAGAATGGCTCCGGTTTACTTATCGGAAATGTGTATTCCAGAAAATTACAATTCTCGACAGTCAACCCTCAGGTCAGCATCGTCATCAGCTATCGGAAGGTTGAAGAATTGTAGAGCGCCGTTGAGGTGATTTTTCACAAATGCACTCTACAAATTATCCTATTATTGAAAAAAAAATAAAAAAAATTAAACAATAAAACTTTGTATAAACCACTTATATAATGCGTAAATCCTACCGGTAGGATTTACGCATTATATAAGTGGTTTATACAAAGTTTTATTGTTTCATTTTTCTATAATGGATAACCACAAAGTAATAGCTACATTCAAAAATATATCCTATTATTATTAAAAAAGATTGTATGTGGGGGGTAGCGTGGATTTAATTTACATAAAAATCTACAGTTTTACTATCTTGTATCTCATATTTGACAACTTAATATTTAAATTAAAAATAATATATACCTAATTCGTCAGTTTCTGAAGATATTAACATAAAACTGGAACGTAACGGAGGCACCTACTAATATCTACAGGAATTCCAAAAACTGAAAAAATCGAACTAATATTTATGAGAACCAAAGTGTTGACGAATATCTACAGCTCAAACTGTTGATTAATATCTATGAGAACCAAAGTGTTTACAGCTCAAACTGCTGACTAATATCTATGAGAACCAAAGTGTTGACGAATATCTACAGCACTTTTGGATCATATCAGAGGTTGGATTTGCAATAAATTATGCATAGCATATTGGAATAACGTAATATTGCGTATGCAGTTTAAAAAGCTTAATTTATGTAAGTGTGTATGTAAAAATCCCTAATATCGGACTATTGGACACATTTAGCTGATTAGTCCAACCTACGCTCTGTAGATATTAGTCAACACTGGGACCGTCATAGATATTCGTCCGACCTTAGCTCTGTAGATATATATATTTTTTTATTTTTTTATTGAAAATTTTTGATACAATACATATAAAAAAAACATAAAAATAAAGTATATAAAAAAAAGCTACAATAAATGTATGTACAAAAAAATCCCACAAAGGCAATGCCTGTGCGTGGGTATGATATTGATTTTTGTTTTTATTTCTATGGTTAAAGTGAAGATTTTAAGTATATACATAAATTAAATTACATATAAATTAAGTATTATAAATAGTAACTGAATAATTGCGATTAAAAACTACAACATAATAACAGTCAACACTCTGAAGTTCATAGATATTAGTTCAACATATGAGCTGTAGATATTCGTCCGACATACAGGCTGTAGATATTAGTATCTGGAGTCAACGTAACGCAGGAAGTGTTCATCGAACGTTTACAAAACTTTTCTATTAAAATAGCAGCTCATAATATTTACGCTGTAAATTTAACGACAGATCATAAAAATGTACACAAGAGGCAAAACCCTACACGAAATGAGGAAATATTTAGCTTAAGGGATGAGCTAAAGATGCAGTCATAAAATTGTTATATGCATAACCCATGTGGATAATACGGTTTTTATTTGTACACAAAGTAAGCACGTTCTTCGTCTCAAAGGGCCGGCGTAAGAAGGGGATAAACCAAGTAACAGAGGGTGCCTCGATGTTTACCGAGGAAATAAGAAATATGCCTTCACTTAGTTGAATTAAGAACGAATGCAGAATGCTTTGTCAATAACGGGGGTTGGAGAAAGAACGAGAAAAATATCAAGTTAATATTTTACTTCTAACGTAGTTCAGGGAAATAAATTTTAGCTGAAAAATAAAGTTTTGGGAGAGCTTTATTTACAATGTACATTTGTTAATTAATTTTATGTATCTTGCTACAGGTTTCGACACCTCCGTGTCATTCACTAGCATTCTTTAAACGAATTAAATATTATGTAAGTACAGAAATGATTAGATAATATCTGTACCCGAGAAGCATACGGATGGAAGTCCAAAATTTGACGAAATAAGTTTTTGATGCAGACCTTAAGTAAATTGAGCCCCTAAGTGACCAGCTCAGGTATGGGGGCTCCATCGAAGCCAGAGTAAAGTTGGCCTCCCAAAAACTGGGCGTACTGTACAGGACCCGCAGATACTTTAATAGTACATAACTGCTAACCTTGTAAAAATCACAAGTGCGCCCCACGGTTGAATTTGGCAGCCACCTCTAGTCTGGAGCTCCAAAATACCTGAAAAATACCCTAGACTCTGTGCAGAAACGGGCGGTCCGTTTGATAGATTCCCCCATCTTAACAGACGGATTGCAATCTTTAGAGCACAAGCGTCGGGTGAGAATGCTATCCTTGTTCTACCGGTATTACAATGGAAGATGCTCCGAGGAACTAGCATCATTGATCCCTTCGGCACCGGTGCATAGTCGGGAAACACGCCAAACGCGTGCCCAACATTTGTACACGGTTGACATTTGCCACGTGAGAACGGATCGTTTCTTCGACTCGTTCAACAGCTCGGCTGTGGAATGATTTGCCGGCCACTGTGTTTCCTCTTTCCTACAACATGGGTCTCTTCAAGACCAATGTTCATTCCTTCCTCTTCTTAAAAAGACCCTCCACACAGCATCCCAGATGACATAGGCCCTGAGGGAAATTATTTTCCTCAGGGCCTCCTGTGTGGAGTTAATGTAAAAAAATGTGGCAGAAAGATACAGGTCCTATCATGCAGAAAAACAGATTTTCAAAAATGCATACGTGTGCAACATGATGCAACAACTATCTTAGAAGCAGAAAGGTGTACATGGACTTGCATCTTTATGATTTAGTTGCATTTTAAGTATTATGACTCAAATCCGGATGCAAATGGATTTGACTTCCTCCTGCCTTCAACATTACTACACTTTCCATGGAAGTAAACGGTTTTCAAACATTGATCCTTTCATGATACACCACATATCATAACAAAATATTCCACTTCATTTTGAAGCAGAAGAACTCAAGTCCATGTTTTTGGTTGACTCAAGTCAGCGTTTTTTTAAACAATATTTTTAAAGGCTTTAAATATAAAGTATTTATACAAGGTGTCCGGAAACTCGTAGTACAAGCGGGTAACTGGAGAATCCACATCACATTTGGAGTCGATTTTGTGGTTTAACTTTTTTTGATTTGAGCTTTCGTTTTCGAGTAAATCGGGTCCGAAGTTGGAATTTTTTAGGTTAAATTTGAAAAAAAATTTCACTAGGGGGTTGATTTCAGCTGTGTAATGTCTTATAAAATGCAACGAAGGGTAAACCGGGCTCAAAAAATTTTTTAACCCTTTAGTTGCCGAAAAAATGGAAAAATAGAAAAAAAATAATATTAAAATCGAAATGCTTAGATCGAAAAAAATAAGTTTTTTGGGTTCTCTACGTGATGTAGATTCACCAGTTTCCCGCTTGTACTACGAGTTTCCGGACACGTTGTATTTACATCCGCACCTGAGTGCAACCCTTATCAATGATGACTGGAAGAAAGTTGACAACATGACTTACCAACAAGCACAAAGATGTAAGCAGTCTACTGATGCGAGACAAAAACAAAAGTTCGGGAGGCTCAACCAAGACAAAAAAGGTGATCGAAAACAACTTGATCATAACAAAGTTGTTATTAACATTTCTACCACACGCAATTTCTGTGCTTGCAAAGGGGATGAACTACGCAGTTGCCCCAAAGATACCTGTGGAATCTATTGTGTGTGAGACAGCAATTACATATAATGAGAGACAGCATTACACACAATGATGAAAGTCCATAAAATGTCAAAGACCCAAGCAGAGGATACAAGAAAAGAGACTTGCCATATTTTAAAATGGGCCGAGATACCCCGCCCAACACCACAAAAGGAGAGTTTGCTGCCCTAAAAAATTGCGTGCCAATGAGGAAATCTTAGTTCTGCCAGCCGACAAAGATAATGCCACTGTCGTGATTAATACGGTAGACTACATCAAGATGGAAGACCTCCTGTGCGATGCCGGCACTTATAAGAAAATTAAGAACAACCCCACTAACAAGATTGACTTGAAGACAAGAGAGCTAGTTAAAGCTTCCAGTATTAGGAAAGAGGATCGATCCGGGCTTTTCGTAAAAGCCTCCAGAACTCCTGCCCTATACGGTCTTCCAAAAATACATAAAAAGGACATCCCAATAAGACCGATTGTCAGTGCTTTTGGCACACCTACGTACAAACTGTCCCAATACCTCTCGAGACTACCGCGGATGCAAACTGGAAAAACAGAATCTTGGATTAAGGATTCCACAGATTTTATTAGTAAACTTAAGAAGGTTAAGACTGTTGAAAGGGATATTCTTCTCAGTTTTGACGTAGTATCTCTTTTTACGAATGTGCCTCTAGAAGACTCCATGACAATGCTCAGGGAGATATATGAGGAAGACAGTACAGAGAAACTTTTTTTTTACATACCTATGTATCACATTAATTAGAGTATTAGGGCATGCTGATGACAGAACTAATTGAATTTTTGTAAAATACCGAATACGAACTACCTATAGCTACTTGTATTATTGTATTACTAATATTCTAACGACTGTAGGTAAAAAGAGTATCGAATATGTTATTATGTTTCCGCCAATGTCCATGGAAACATACATTTATCCAATATCCCGCCATAATTCAAACCTATCTGTGATATTATTCAATCTGTTAATTAACGCAATAATTAATTAGTATGGCTCTAAATCCTGAACAGACTCCTCAATTAACGTTGTATTAGAAAAGACGTACTTAGAAATAGGTAAACATTTAAACGGACTTACCGACTACCTTCCTGATTGTGAACTACTCTCTCGGCTCCTTTTGATATGCAGATCAAACCGCACTTAGTTACGGCAGGGGGCGCTACCTGCATCATAATGTCTACCGCCATTGGAACAGGTGTGTTCTAGGTTACGACCGTAATGAGTTCCGTCGCAAAGGAGTCGTATCGTGAAAAATCATTTCCCATACGCAGATGTTTTTGAAATCAGATGTAGACAAAATCATATCCACGCCGCTCGCCCGGTGTCCGCCGTGTGGCCGCCCGCCATATTATGCTCTTTTCTTGGATATATTATAATAATTATTGGATTATGTGTATACCGCCGATTTTGTGAAAAATTACCTCCGTGATGATGTTACCACAGAAACAGAATAGTCCACATGATATATAAAAATATATTTTAACTTATTAAAAAAGTGACCAAAAACAAATATTTTAATTATATCGAATATTGGATATAAATAATTTAATAAGTTAATATTGTTTACATTCTATTATATCATTCAAACTTTATTCAATATCAAATCTAGACACGAATTAAAAAAAAAATTCTACGGGCAACGCCAGGGGCGTTTAAAATAAATCGTATATTTGAAGCTTTGGGGTCTGAAAACGAACTTCTTTTTACAATGGGACCAATTTTTATGAGACTGAAAAGAACGAGTTATAATTAAATAATGATCGTTGGAAGATATTAGATGATTTTTTATAGAAAATTCAACAACGGAAATAATATATATGTTTCCACGTGATTTATTTTCCGAACGGACTGAAATTTTGGAATAGTACTAAGAACAGATAGTCAAAAGACGATTCAATGAAAAAATCCTTTAAAAGTGTCATTTTTTTGTGGTCGTATCTTAGTACAGTCGTAACTGCACTTTTTTTCATCTTGAGGTGGTCGTAACCCGGGTTATCCCTGTACAAAATTTCTTTATCAATTATGCACTTTTGAGGAAATTACCTAGGCCAGAGGCTGCCGATAACAAGAGAAAATAAATTAGAAAGGAGAAAATAAATATGGCTACCTACCGATAGTGTGACGAATTGTTTAAAGCTGTCTAATTTTTTTGTAAGGTCCTTTGGCTTACCTGTAACAAAGAAAAAATAAAAAATTAGCAAAGCAAAGATAGAATAAAACAATCATCAAATTCATTAACCAAAAATCTACCACTAGGAAGTTTAGTAGTGCAGCATTGTAGAGTGTAATATTAGACATTGTAGTATTATTAGTAAAAACACTGTAGCTCAACTTTTTCTACTATCATATTTTAGACATGAGCAAAAACTCGTAACGAAAAGTAACCAAAACCGTTCCACGGAGCTCAGAATTTATTCACTGTCCAGTACTGTCTAGTGTTGGGTAGGACACGATATCAGGATGAGTTTGTACGAGGTACTCAAATATTGAAATGAGGTGTTGAGGTGTCCCACCTCATTTGAGGTGAGGTGATACAAAATATTTTCGCTTATGGGGGGGGAGGGGTGGCTGGTTTTTTCCTTCAGTTTGATTTTCTTGGTTCTGAGGTGTTGGTTTTCTAATAAATACCGGGGTGGCGGTACCCATACCCGCCTCCCGTGTCTGTTATTTTTGTAATACGAAAAATGGATATAAAAAAGGCCTACCCCCTCCCCACCTTCACCACCTCTGATCCCCTCCATGCACCCCCCCTCTGATCCCCCCCCCCCTGTACCCCCTCTCTTATCCCTCCGCCTCCTCAGCAACCCCCTCCACCTCATCTCAACACTGCCTCATCCTCCCTCCCTTGGGAGCTGTTGGGACTCTTGTGCGGTATTTACATAACATATAACAATAATTTAAAATAAAAATATATAAAAAATGGCATAGTTGGTACTGTTGTGCGGTATTCACTTATCAATACACAATTTACAATAAAAAATATTTAGAATAAAAAATATATAATTTAAGCAGTTGGGACTCTTGTGCTCATAAATTATTGTTAGGTGTATTCACAAAACAATAATTTACAATAAAAAAAAAAATCAAAAAAAAAATTTTTTTGGAGCAGTTGGGACTCTTGTGCTCATAAATTATTGTTATGTGTATTCACATAACAATAATTTTCGTTGAAAAATTTTTTTGGAGCAGTTGTTACTCTTGTGCGGTACACTTAACAATAATTTAGAATAAAAAAATAAAAAATAAAAATTTCGGAGCAGTTGGTACGCTTCTGCGGTATTCACAATATATGAATTGGCTTACCCCATCACCACCTCACGTGTCTCAAATGTCGTAGAATATACAAACACTCACCACCTCAAACTATGCGTGACATGACATGTAGTTTAATACATCAACCACCTCACACCTCACCACATATTTGTCCCATACGTGACAATGTGACATGACATGTAGTCCAATACACCAACCACTTCACACCTCACCTCATATTTGTCCCGTACATGACATGAATGTAGTCCAACAAAACAAACCACCTCACACCTCATGTTTGTCCCTCCGTCATATTTGTCCCCCCTTCATATTTGTAGTAATACAAAGAAAAAGAGTTGGTACAAATACATATTGTGAGGTGGGGGGACATTTTACATGTTTGTATGGGACATTTGAGGTGCCTCTTGTATGAGGTACTCAACACTAGTACTGTCCACATGTTTCACCATTATTTAATGTGTAAGAAAGAACTGCAGCATTATAACCTTAAGGAACGTATGTTTATTGCAATTTTACATATCTTTATCTTTACTAAGTATAAAATGAAGTCGCTCACGCTGTATGTGCGCTTAGATCTTTTAAACTACACAACGGATTTTCATGCGGTTTTCACCAATAGATAGAGTGATTCACGAGGAAGGTTTTTAGGTATATAATTTGTCAATGTTTTGTGTAAATTGGTTGAAATACTGGCCAAATATCTGGCCAAGCGGCAGCGGGCAGCGTGATGTGGAATTGATTTAACAGATGACGTTGATTATAAAGGTTTCGTTAGCCACAGCAACGTGTAGCCGGGTCTGCTAGTGTTAATTATAAAAGCGCTCAATGAAGTTGTGTTCTTAGCTTCCTGGTAAGTTAATTAAAATTACCGATGAAAAAAGTGCATAAGCCTATTATTATTTTGAATAAATTAGAACAATGTATTGGCTACTGTATTTTAGAATGAATTAATACTGGATTAAAAAAATTAAAAAATAAATAATTTCAATGCCATCATTTTAATTCATTGTTGTTTTCAAAGGTCTTATTTAAAAGGCATGAATTATTGTATCCAATTAAAGCTTATATCTAAGAATTTAATTTGCATTGCTATCTCAAAAGGGAATGGACAAGGAAAGTTGTATAGTTGTATAGTATGGAAAGTTGTATAGTTGTATAGTATGGAAGGTCCCGAAGAACAATGTCGGATTTAGATTTTCGAAATGTTCGAAAATCTAAATGTCATTTTCTCAGACCCTATTCCGCCCAACTGCCTTAAATTTTGGATTCTTAGTGAGAGTGTTCTTAGTATATACGAGTAGTAAGGTGGTCCAGGCCTGTATAGTAATTTTTTTTGTTTCAAATATAGATGTAGCCACCCATTTTATTTGTTACACCTATCATTCCTATTATGTGTAAAAAATTTCAGCCCACTATATTATATACAAGGGGGTGCTCATCGAATTAGAAGTTTCTGACAAAAGTTCTGGATTTTAAGGAAAACACGTAATTTAAGGTTTATTAATATTACAAGTATTTTAGTCAAATAAGTATAAAACGTATTTAAATTTGAACAAAATTTGGTAACAAAGCAATAATTAACATAATATTAGTCGCAATCTTTCAAAACTATGTTTGTTAACTCCAATTTGAATGTTTCAGTAGAAACGATTTTTCTGTTTTGTTCAACGATGTGAAGTAAAAATTGCTTTTCTTCCTCATTCTTAGTGAGTATCGTACTGCAATCTTCAAATAGATTAACACCTCTTTCCGCTGTATCATTAACAACACGCAAATTTTGGACTCAGCTTTAGCCTTGAAGGTAATCAACATTGTTATTCCAAGTCTTAGGAGGTAATTGCAAGAAAGATTCCTTGATATCAAGAACTAAGAGGGTTGTCAACGTTCTTTGTGTTGCAAAATTCTTTGCTTCGTTCTTTGCTTCTAATGTAACCTCTGAGGCAAGCTTAGCAGAATCGCCTCGTACTGAACGATTACCGCCATCAGAATTTATTTTTTGAACAATGGCCTGTTTCTCAGCATCAGACAGCTTCTACACACACTACACATTCGCATAAAAAGACATATCACATCACTGATATGATTTTAGATTTTCACGGCCAAAAATTTTATGGTTATTTCCTTTTGGGGTATTATACCGTGTTGCGCTACCTCCTCCTTGACGAACCTCTATGGGGAGGAAGTTCACAGAATGGTACGACGATTGGAGAATCTGAGAAAGCGAAGGAACCTCTTACTGGGCAGCCTGGCTTTTCTCAAGAGATGTAAGGAGGAATCGATTGTACCAGTACACATTCGCATAAAAAGACATATCACATCCCGGAAAGCCGATAGGGTATTCCAAAGAGCAGAAGCAGCGCTACTAAGAGAAAGAATCCACAATGTGCGCAGCGAACTGGATGGAATATCTCGGGACCTTTTCTATTTACATCTGCACCTGAGTGCAATCCTGATCGATGACGATTGGAAGAAAGTTGACAACATGACTTACCAACAAGCACAGAGATGTAAGCAGTCAACAGATGCGAGACAGAAACAAAAATTCGAGAGGCTCAACCAAGATAAAAAAGGTGATCGAAAACAGCTTGATCAAAATAAAGTTGTTATTAACATTTCGTCCCTTGCGTTGAGCCCACAGGCGACTTCTGTGCTTGCCAAGGGGATGAACTATGCAGTTGCCCCCAAAAAGATACCTGTGGAATCTATCGTATGTGGTGTAGAGACAGCACTACATTCAATGATGAAAGTCCATAAAATGTCAGAGACCCAAGCAGAAGATATACGACAAGAGACTTGTCATATTTTGAAAAGGGCCAAAATACCCCGCCCAAACATCACAAAAGGAGAGTTTGTGGCCTTAAAAGAATTGCGCGCCAATGAGGAAATCTTAGTTCTGCCTGCCGACAAAGGTAATGCCACTGTGGTGATTAATACGGTAGACTACATCAAAAAGATGGAAGACCTCCTGTGCGATGCCGGCACTTACAAGAAGATTAAAAACAACCCCACAAATAAGATTGACTTGAAGACAAGAGAGCTAGTTAAAGCTTCCAGTATTAGGAAAGAGGATCGATCTGGGCTTTTCGTAAAAGCCTCCAGAACTCCTGCCCTATACGGTCTTCCAAAAATTCACAAAAAGGATATACCAATGAGATCGATTGTCAGTGCTATTGGTGCACCTACTTACAAACTGTCCCAATACCTATCTAGACTACTGCAGATGCAAACTGGAAAAACTGAATCCTGGATTAAGGATTCCACAGATCTGATCAGTAAACTTAAGAAGGTTAATACTGATGAAAGGGATATTCTTGTCAGTTTTGACGTAGTTTCTCTTTTTACGAATGTGCCTCTAGAAGACTCCATGACAATGCTCAGGGAGATATATGAGGAAGACATTTGCAAACTTTTTGAACACTGTCTCAAAACAGGATATTTTGCATTTCAGGGTGAGCTTTTTGAGCAAGTGGAAGGAGTTGCGATGGGCAGTCCGTTGTCGCCAGTTCTAGCTAACTTCTTTATGGAGAAGTTTGAAGAAGTGGCACTTGACACAGCTTCGGCTGTTCCAAAGGTATGGTGGCGTTATGTCGATGATGTTTTCGCCATTTGGCCTCATGGAATAGAGAAACTGAACGAATTCCTAGACCATCTTAACTCACTTCACAGTAAAATTAAGTTCACAATGGAGTTGGAAAATAACCACAAAATCCTGCCTTTTCTAGATGTGGAAGTGATGCGAAAAGAAGATGGTAGCCTAGGACACACAGTGTATAGGAAACCAACTCATACGAATCGGTATCTACATGCTGATTCGCATCACCACCCAGCGCAGAAGAGAGGACTTATCCATACGCTGGTAACCCGAGCGACCAGAATATGCGAAGAAACAAAAATCGGAGCGGAACTTACTAAGCTCACCGATGCACTGGAGCGTAACGGTTACCCGGCAAGGCAGACAAGGCAAATAATAAGAGCCAAATCTACACCAAACGAAGACAGAATTGAACAAGAGTCTAAAGGCTGTGCTTTCCTACCTTATGTTCACAATGTGACAGACAGAATTGCCAGACTGTTGAGGAAAGAAAGCATCAAGACTGTCTTCGGAACCACGACCAAAATACAAGACCTACTGAGGACTGCAAAGACCAAGTTTCCTCTGGAAACAGATGGAGTATATAAACTCAGCTGTTCCGGATGTGATAAGGTCTATGTTGGCCAGACAGAGCGGACTATCTCCAAAAGGATATCGGAACACTTTCGAGCATGTAAACTTGGCCACCCTGACAAATCGGCGATCGCCGAGCATTTAATTGAAACCGGCCATTACTTCGGATTTGTTCCTGAAGTCCTGGGAAGACCCAAAACCTATAGAGCACGCTTAATTACAGAGGCAATTGAAATTCATAAAAATCCTATTAACATTAATAGAGACGACGGAGCTAAGCTCAATAGTTCTTGGTATCCGGTAATTGACGGCTACACCAAAGGTAAATGCAAAAAACCATCTTGAAGTATACTGTAATGCCAGCCCGCAGTGGATTGGTGCTGGCGACACGGTATTGCTTCGAAGAACTTAAGCACACATTTCATCTCTAACATTTACACATCTGCCCTGATGATGGACACTGTAACGCTGTCCGAAACGTTGGCTAAAGGAGGAGGTAGCGCAACACGGCATAATACCCCAAAAGGAAATAACCATAAAATTTTTGGCCGTGAAAATCTAAAATCATATCAGAACTGTTTCTGTATTTCTACTATTTTTGCAATCAAGAAATATAGTGTTGTTTTGATATTTTGCATTTCATTCAAAATTCCGAAAAAAGGGACTATTAAATCAACAAAATAAGTCTAATTCCGAAAAAAAGGACTATTAAATCAACAAAATAAGCCAATAAATAAGTCTAATTCCGAAAAAATGGACTATTAAATAAAAAAAAGCCAATAAATAAGTCTAATTCCGAAAAAAAGGACTATTAAATCAACAAAATAAGCCAATAAATAAGTCTAAAAAACGATTTTCAACCCAGTGACCAAAAACCTTAGGACGCCACCGCTCATTTGTACCAATCGTAGTATTTTGAAGACCCCCCCCCCCCCCCGAACATGTCACGTAGTATGGGTACGTTCCCTTATGGTCTAAAATGGCATCCAATCTTCTCAGTCTTTACCTATGGTAACATAACAATAATATGAGTATCAGGATGTAAGGTGTAATCTGCTTACTATGCGATACTATCTTCACGGCTTAGTCCACAAGATTATCAGTGATGATGTCCATAAATAAGCCCCAGCAACTCATTAAATCAGCGTCCTTGCGATGTAATTCATTAACCTCTGTCTTTCGCGTGTATTATGATATCCTTATCAGGACAACGACCCAACTCAACATAACCCAACATAACACATCCCAGCGAACACACTCCAACCTCCAACACACCCCGACATACTTACAGAGCAGGGGTACGAGAACTTTAAGGGAAATACACGTTTTTAAATAGAATACTACCACTAAGGAACAAAGTCGTCAAATAATATAAAAAATATTGTTAATTGAAGCCATTTGGTTGAAAAAGATGAACTGAAATTTATTAAGAAGCTAAAGGCCAACATAATTCTGGCTGTTACTATTAGCATTCGGTGTCCCACAGGGATCGGTTCTGCCTCCGACTTCGTTTTTGTTGCAAATCAATGACCTCTTGTCGTGTGCACCGATTCATTGTTACGCGGGTGACAGTACAGTTCATAATAGCTTTTTGCTTGACAAACCTCCAAAGGATACGCACACTCCAATGGCTCGGAAGGCTTTGAAGCAAAGAATGGACGGTTACCTATAGAGTGCTTTCTCTTGAGGTAAGAATAACTGTTACATATAAACTACGCAACCATGAAGGGGTGCATACATTCACAGGTAGTTAATTGTCTTTGTGTTTTTACGCACTGGTATCACCAGTTTGTCTATGGAGATGTCAGTGAGAAAGAAGAAAAAACGTCATTCATGGTCAAAACACGGAACGATCGTAGCTCTTGGCTGTGTTTTGCCGACAAATCTATCTGGAGTACGAAATGGGATTTTTATAAATGAGAGGAGAATCTTAATCCGAAGTAATCGGAATCTCCACGAGGCAATTTTCTTCCAGATTGTGGGGACAATCTCACAAACTCAACATAAAGGTCGTATTTTGAATTCCTTTCAACACCACCTGAAATCTGAATTGGATTGTAAGTTGTTTTGCTGCCTGGTGTGAATGCACCATACTTGGAGGAGAGTTTCAGGTCTCACCCAAGATCCTTACAACACTATAATATGGAAACATGGATCGTCAAGTGTATAACCGCCTGAATTATGGATATTGATACTGTTTTTTCAAGAATCAATTGGATCTCGAAAGATTGTTGGACCGATCCTGTTTGCTACAAGTGACAAGAAAAGCCCTCTTGGTAAAGCGATACAGATTAGGAAGTAAGTTGATCTATGTGTAACATGTTTATCTCACAATATAACTTTTTTTATTGCTGATTGAAAACTTTGCGTTTGAACTGAATCATGAATTTGTAACACCTTCATTCCCAAATTGCCTGTACCTTGGGTACACAACCTGAGGTAAGCAGTTGTCATAGTGTCTTGTTTTGTTTCTGATTAGATAGGCAGGGTGGCGCCCCGACACTTTAAAATCAGTCACATAAGTTACCCGATCGGTCAGATCACAATCAATCAGTAACATAACCTCGTCGAATTTAATGTTTCAATAACCCAATCATGCCTGATTACGGCTAAAAGCGATCGAAATAATCTAGTACAGCAATCTTCCGAACGAAATGCTTGGTGTAACTCTAAGTGATCAGCTCAGATACGGGGGCTCGATCGAAGCCAGAGTTCAGTTGGCCTCTCAGAAGCTGGGTGTACTGTACAGTGACGCAGATACTTTAGTAGTACTAAACCTCTATAAATCACCAATGTCAAATTTGCCGGCCTTTGTGTTTCCTCCCACTATAACATGGGTTTCTTCAAGACACAGGTTCACTCCTTGCTTTCACTTATGCTTTTGTTGAATAAAAATAACACCTCGTAAAGCCTAGTAAAAAAACAATCTAGAGAATTTGCAGCAGAGTAACCAAAAATATATATTTTTTAATTTATCAAACTGGGCGGCATGCAGTCCGTGGGCCTCAGGTTGTGCATCACTGGGGTAAATATCACATAGTGAACAGAGTCTGCCGGTAGTACTTCTAGGGTAACAGTGGGGTGATAATTTGCCCGAAGCCTCGGCGTTATCTTCACTGATAACCCTGTCTTTGGATCCCGCAAAGTCACCCCATAGCTGTAGATGGTGGTAAGCTGAGAGCCGAAATGCGGCGGGATGAGGCAGGGCTGGACTTCTTCACATACTCAACACCAATGCATTGGTCTAAATTTGCATCTTAAGCTACTACGCGATTTTTAAATCTCGAAATACTAAAGGTATTACTTAAAAAAAAACCTACTACCCCCTTATTTCACAACACCAGAGCACACGATTATATATAGAAACCTTTGCGGGCACAACAAATCACAAAGGTTTCATCGCTATCAGTATGAACGGTATGGGAAATAATTTCGTAACACCAGAGCTCACCATTATATATATTTATAAAGAAACCTCTGCGGGCGTGCGCACAGCAAATGAATGTTGTGTGAACGCGTACGGGACAGACAAAGAAACATTAATTTTAACATATATAAAGAGATAATGCAAAAAAAAAACACATTACGTGAGTCAGAAGCCTCGATAATACAATATCGCACATCCCGTAGAAAAGTGTGGTAAGTCAAAATTTTCTATTTCGCGTTTTATCTCCGAAAAGTAGAGTGATTGTGTATACCTATACCTCACGAAAACCGTATTTAAGTCACCATATCCGCAAGATGTCGCAAGTAACTCTCGACGGGACCTCTTGATCATCATTCATCATTCATTTATAAGTTTTCGCTCTCCTGTAAAATATAATGTTTTGACTTACTACACTTTTCTACGGGATGTGCGATATTATACATGACTAAATAAAGTTTATCAAATGTTTTGTTTTAAACCTTTAGCGCGATTAGCCAGTCTATTGTGAACCGGCCCTGGGTTCAATGTGGAAGGAATTTGGCGACAATATTAATAATAATTTTGATAATCCTTCCACGCGTCCGTCGGATAAAGTACCTTTCCAGGGGGTGGATAGCGGAGGTGGGGATGGGGGGGGGGGGGCATACTAATTATTATTATTACTATTCCGTGAACCGCATTTGCCGGGGCGTGTCGTTGAATTAGTTTACGTTCCGTCATTATTATTCATTCAAGCGGGGAAGGGTTCGATGGTCACTTTAAATCTAAATCAGTTAAGGCGTATTATGGAGAAATAATAATGTTAGATACGTATGTACTGTGATTGTGTATATTTTTGGAACAACAGTGCTAGGACATTAGGTGTGTCAAAAAGAACGGGAAATCAACGATGCAAAAGAAATTTCAATTATTTTTTTTACGCTCGACTTGTTTTCCACATTCAAAGTTATGAAATGAAAAATGGGAAATAAACACTATTGTAACTTGTCTTTTTTTAAATCATTATCATTATAGTATAAAATGAAGTCGCTCAAAATGTATGTGCGCGTTAATCTTTTAAACTACGCAACGGTTGTCATCAATAGATAGAGTGATTGAAGAGGAATGTTTATATGTATAATACATGTAAATTATATTAGAGAAAAGCTGAGAAATTCAAAGAAAACATATTTTTGTGCGATTTAAAACGGCTGGCGGGCCGTACTAAAGTCACTTTTGAAATTCGTTCTACGGAAGAAATTGGAAAATAGATGTCCTAGAGTAAGTAGGTATTTGATTTTCCCTTTTCAAATATCCAGTGTTGCATTGCAAGCATTGTATAATTAGTGGCGAGTTAATTAGTTTATATGTATAATACACGCTTATTATAGTAGAGAAAAGCCGATAAATTCAAATATTCAATTCAGGCAGCGGGTAGCGGGCAAGCTGGCAAGCGGGTAGTGTGGATTTTATAAAGATTGGGTAATGGCGTTGTGTTTCGTTAGCCACAGCAACGTGTGGCCGGGTCTGCTAGTTAAGTATAATGTAAATAAATGTTATCCATTGCTTGTGATGATACTTAGTGATCTGTAAAATGTAGCGTAAATACCGAAATTCCTGAGAGATAAAAAAGTCCAAATTTCCTGACTCCAAATCTTGCAATTTAAGTGTAGGTATTTGATGTTCCACATATGTACATATAAATATATATTTTTCATTATCTCCACACAGGAGGCCCTAAGAATACACTACATCATCTATGGAAATGCTGTGTGGAGAGTCTTTTTAGGGAAAGGATGAAGAGGAGGTTCAGTTAAGGAAAAGTTACGAGTGTTTTTGTCCTCAATACACCGAAATCTCAAAGTTTAAGGGGAGTTGCTGTTTCATATATATTTTTTTACAATACTCGTCATACAGGAGCCCCTGAGGATGTACTAAGTCATCTTTGAGGACGCTGTGTGAAGGGTCTTTTTAGGGAAAGAAAGAAGAAGAAGTTCAAGGAAGGAAAAGGTATGGGTGTTTTCAATAGTGTGCTTTGCAAGCAGATTCAAATTTATTCAAAGCTTAACTTTCTAACAAAAATGCATTTATCCAGTTTGTCTGAATTAATATTTCTATTTTTGAAACTGACAATTCATTAAATTTAGTTTATGACCTTTATTACAAGTATGGAGAACTTTAACACATTTGTCTTTATCAAACGAGTGTTTGTTTTATAATAAGTGCGATGCTACTTTCGACAATTTGCCTTTGTCATTCGCCCAGTTTATAAAGTGTTCTTTAATTCGGGTTTTGAATAACCTCCCAGTTTGACCTATGTAATATAATGGGCAGTTAGCGCAGTTTACTTGGTAAACGCCAGAGTTGATTAATATTCTCCCTAGAGAATTCACATTATAAAAAGCTGTTTTGCATTTATATTATTAGTTAAGATCATAAGATAATAGTAAAGATCATTTGCATTTATCATCATTATTAACTAGATAGACGAGAATCGTTGGTATTACCCGATTAACTAAAAAAATAGCCCCTACATTGTAATGAATAAGCAATCCGAATCATTTGTTAAGTCTCCGTGTCCATTGTAATTTTCATAATAATTTCGAAAAAAAAAAAATTGTAAATAATTTAGGTATATAATGACCATTCTTACTCCAATGTAAACATGTATCCCTTCAAAAAGCAATAAAGAAATGATAAAAAAATCCTATACATCATAAATATAATAAAGATTTGGCAATAACATTAGGTCACTAATAATTAATATTACTTGTAAGGTTTTTCCCTGAATAATATTAAAGTGAGCTACAAACCCGTGGTAATTAGCCTACTGAAATTACCAAAATAACTAGAAAAGTCTAAAAGGACTTAGTAACAAATGTAATTAATATAATTGATTAAAATCCCTATTCCCCTCTTCCCCTCCACCATATTTTATGTAAATAAACCGTAGACTAATAATAATTTGTAACAGTCGGAAGATGGCTAGCGGTTGCGGTCAATAAAATAAAGTGGAAAAAAGTTTTGAATTTATTTTAATATATTATATAATATGCCTGATAAATCTATCACAAAAACAAATATTTATCATTAAAAAGAATTTCAGAAATACATATTTTTTTATTAACGAGAACAAAATAATTATGATTTGGTTACCTTCCTACTTTATCGCTTGTCTAAAATTTGAGTTCATTACCAGGAATATTTCCCCGCACAGCATCACAGACAACCAAAATCAGTACGTTTGATTACGTATTCAAAAGTTTAACTAACCCTCTCTCAAATTTGTAAAATTTAGTAAGCGTAGTTTTAAATTCATTGTATGCACAATGTTTTGCGAAACAGGCATTGCCCGTTTATTGGAAAACAAACAACAGGATGCCGCATAACGCATTGCGTATGCATCGGCATTATGTTAATTGACAGTGAAATAATCATTAGCACAAAAATAATTTCACATTTCCTGGGTCCAGCAATGACCATCAGTTAATATTCGTCACGCCGCCGCACGCCCCGTGGAACAGCACGCGTGATCAGTCCCGCGGCACTCCATCAAACTCATTGTAAATGGCGGGACGACGCATAGTGGAAATGATTCCGAAACACCGGAACTGGTCCTCGGTACTTGCAAGAAGTACTCAATATCAGTGGTGGCCAATTCGACGTTTAAATAATAACGTCATTATCAAATTACAGATTATTATTTATTTATTTTATTTATTTCTATATATTACAGTATTTACCTAATTATTAACATTTTTACATATTACATTTTAAGAGCGTTTAACCAGCCAGCGGACGAAAATCCACATTTCGTCGAAAGTTGTTCTTCCGATCGTGCAGGGCGGTTACAATGAGAAAGATTGATTATTCTCCGTACCAGCTTTTTTAAATTATAACTCAATATCGAATTTATTTCAATCCAAATTAGCTTTAATTTATACCTTCATCCAAAAATGCTGAAAGGCGTGATGATAAAACTATTAAAATAGTGTACTTTTTGTAGTTATTTTTTGATTATCAGTATTTATCATTTTTCAAGAATGTCTAAATTTAATAAGAATGTTAAAAAAATCTGAAATATATTAGTTTGTAAGTGCGCAAATAAATACACAAATGGACCAATTTTCGTCAAGAAACACATGTACGTACATATTTTTTAATGATTTTATTGAAACTAAAATTAAAATTCTAATACATAACTTTGCTAGATAATGTATTGATTTATTTTACTGCATGATTACATTATTTGAAATGGGTGTGGTATAATACAAAAACTTTTTTGAAAATTTAACAGATCTGCCAACGACCTATGGAATAACCTTATTATACTAAAAATTTAAAAAAAATCTAAAAATTTATTACATAACTATGCTAGATAAAAGAACAATCTTTCGAAATCCATTTATAATTTTTTTTTGGAAAAGAGTCAATACGTCTAAAAACTTTTTTGAAAATGACGTATTTCCGGCTTTCTCTGGTAATGCCCTCTTAATATGTTGGATGTAAGGTAGGTTTGAGAAGGTAATTTATTAATATTTTTTTAAAAAAGAAAGACAAACATTCCCGGGTTACGAATAACCCAACAATGTTTGAAAATCACCTACTACCACCACAGAAAGCCGAAAATGTGGCTTGTGTTGTGATGGAGGACTTAGCCAGTCGAGGAATCGAACACGCGACGCTCGGATGGGACCCAAGCGCTATGCCCACTCAACCACTGACCGGTCCAAAGTGAAACTGTTGTTTGGTAATTTTATATGTTTCGTGAACACCTCACTAGGAGAACCTGTGCTTGAGGTGTTTACGTGTCTGTGATGCACTTGTCACACTTAAGTGTGACAAGTGCAAGTGTGACAAGTGCAAGTATTTAAAGTCCCTCTTCAAGACAAAATAATTCTGAAAAGTTTTTTTTTTAGTAAATGAAGTATGTTGAAACAGGATACAACGCAATGTTAACCTTTTTAACAAAATTGCCAATTGACAAACACAACTTAAAAAATATGTTACCGAATGTACACAGTTTAAGATTAATGCTCGATTAATTGATCGAAAAACAAGCTCGATTTGAAGTGTTAAACCCGCCGTAGATTTTGATCTGTTGGTTTTTAAACATTTTTCCAAAACTATTAAATGATTTAGGAGTAACCAAATAAAACTTATAATTAGACACTGCACAATAAAATCGTAGAAATATTCGCTATCAATGGCAGAATATGCACACAAATAATAACAATCCCCAAATATATGGGTTAAACGACAAAAACAGGAATCTTCTAGAAAAGCGTTTGACAACCTTTTTGAGCCTGCGTACCCCTTGACTCTTATTACAAATTTATTGTTCCCCGTACCCACTATCTATATTTTGTGCACGTGTAATGAAAGACACGTTTCATGTGTATTCTCATTGTTACATAAATTTAACAATCGGGTAACACAAATCGTCGCCTTAGTTCTTATATGTTCAATAGACTTTACTAGATTTTACAGGAGGAGAAGGTTTTCTTTCATCATTTCAATGAAACATTATGATAGGTTTTTTTGTTATTTGTTTTAGGGATGTTATGCCGTGTTGCGCTAGCTCCTCTTTTAGCCTTTAGCTCCCCCTTTAGGCTAAAGGAGGAGGTAGCGCAACACGGCATAACACCCCAAAAACAAATAACAAAAATACTTTTGGCCGTGAAAATCTAAAATCATATTATTATGATAGGTGTTTAAGATAAAGCTATTTCCGTACAAGTAAAGGTCTCATTAGTTTAAATAATTCTTAGTTAAGTGATTAACTATCATTTTTTATACTTTATTTTTAATTTTATTAAGTGGAGATTGAACAAAAACTAAAATAGTCTATTGAACACACAAGAACTGAGGCGACGAAATACAATTAATGCAATTTTATACAGAGTGTAACACGACTTCGGGCATTTTCAACCACTGATTCTACAAGCGTGCCACAAGCGGTATGAGTACCACAGGTTGAAACTATTGTTCTAGAAGATGAAAACAAAAAAAAAAAACAGAAAAAATAGGAATATTTATCGTTCCTCGTGCCAATGAGTATGTTGTCTTTGTATTTTAGCCATCTGCTATTATATGGCTTTATATAGTAATCACTTGAAATGTTATTCTTCTATATCTATTTTATATGTAGTGGTTTCGTGTAATGTGGGTTCTTTTTTTTAAATTTCTCTTTATTCATTGCTTTGATGGTTACATAATTTGTGGATTTTTCGACCACCATGCTAGGCACGTGCCCGAGTTATAGTGGTCGATTTTGTGTTAAAATTAATATTGCGAAATTGACCCGTTTATAAACTGCTTTACAATTTAGGCAGTGCTTCATCATAAGCACTCCCTAAAAGAGTAAAAAAAACAAAAAAACTGGTTATATTTTGAATAAAATAATCATTTATTTACGCCCTAGTGGACTTTTGCATGAAAATTTTACAAATTGATCAGTAATTAAGTGTAAAAAGAAAAATGAAGTTGTAGTAATTGTAAGAAAATAACACATATCGATATAATGAAAATATGAGTGTTTTGCAAATTTGCAAAACACTAATAATGCGATGATTCAGTATGATATAAGCTTGAAATAGTATGTAAAAGAAAGTATAACGTAAGGGTTAAAAATACATTAATGATGGAAAGGGCTCAAGTATGCACAAACGACCGTAAAAGAACCAAATATGCATCGAAGACTAAAACGAGATAAAATATAATGCATTATACAATACGCATGTAATCCGATAATTAAAACATAATCAGAATAAAGATTCATTGTTCTCATGTGAATATGTTTTTTATGTAACGTCTATTTTTCACTGAATTCCTTAAATTTACATTTGGCTGAGGGATACCCAAATAAAAAAAATGGAATAAAATTAATTCGCCATCTAAGACATTATGTTCAAAAGGGAACGGCGGCTATCTTTTTGTATTGGCTGACGACTACGAAAATATTCTGCAATAAAGGTTTAAGATCCCTGGTCTCTGATCCACCATACAGTACCAGCCATCTAGGTAATTTTATTACAAGCACGCATTACTTTTAGATAATTAAATTCAACGCTGCGGTGTGCATCGCCTGTGATATTAATCATTTGGAAATATACGGACGTGAATGCATTATTGTTATACATTTGAAAGTACCCAAACCCAACACAGTAAACACTGTTTGTAATCACTGCAGGAGTCATTTAATAATGCAGAAATTAGTTACAGATATGGACTTACAATTTTAAATGTTTAATCAAGTGATATTAGGACGCTTGTAAACACAAAATAATCGGTGTTTTTATAAAAAAAAAATCGTTTTCGATATCTCCTCCTTTGATTTCCGTTTCCCACTTGCAAAATCAACTGTATTTTCTCGTTGTTAGTTGTAATAAAAAAATCTAATGTTTAAATGTGTTATTTAATTTGGGAAGCTGTCGTCGGTAACGCCGCCCCGGGAACCATTTATTGGACAACCAATTCCTCCGCCGTAGACTACCTCAAGTATTTTTTCTTTTTTTTTTACATGAGCTCCACACAAAAGGCCCTGAGGAAAATAATTACCCTCAGGGCCTATGTCATCTTTGGGGATGCTGTGTGGAGGGTTTTTTAAGGAAAGGAAGGAGAGGAGAGTTCTGGGAAGGAAAAGGGTTTAAGGGGTGGGTAGGAATCTGGGGTTCAGTATGTCCTGGTCATCCGCCTGCAAGACCTAGACAAACCTCACCCCATGAACCCGGGCACCCCTGCTAAATCACCAAACGTAGCGAACCACTTGGGGTGACCTATGGCAGAGGTGTTGGTTATCCAATAAAGGTTCCCGGGGCGGCGGTACCCATTCCCGCCTCCCAAATTAATTAAGTGGTATGCTACATTTGGTGACTTAGCAGGGTTTCCCGGTTTAACGGGGCGAGGTTTACTTTTTTCTTTTCCAGAACTTCCTCTCCTTCCTTTCCTAAAAAATTCCTCCATAAAGCATCCCCAAAGATAATGTCATGACTAAGGTCCTAAGGAGAATTATTATATGTAGAGCTAATGTAAAATAAGAAAGTACTCACCCACGGTACGCGAGTAAATTATAAAATACTAGCTGACCCGACAAACATGGTTCTGCCATATAAATTATTTCTAGTGAATATTTTGGTTGTTACATAAAAAAAGGAAGTATTGTAAGTGTGTGGGGATGGGATCTATGACAGAAAGAGGAATGGAGCGCTGTAGACGATGACCGCCGTTAAAAACAACAAAAAAAATAACCATTCATTTTCTCAATTCAATGTATTTTATTAAAGTAACGGACATATTCATTGTTTGATCTCTTAAAAGTTAAATACAAAGTGAAAAAAGGTAATATATTTTTAATCATAAAGTAGGAAAATGAAATAAAGAAAATCAGTACTATTTCCGAAGAGCAAGATATTTTTTGTCAGTCCGTCTTTAGCTAACACAAATAAGATCGATGGTTTGCCCACGCAATAAAATGATGCCGAATGAAATAAGTGTCAAAATGACGCGACGCTTCTCGTGAAAGTCTTGCGCATGTGAGGATGAAAGTTCTATGAGGCTGACCTAGTGCCATCTGTCATTCAAAAACATAAATAATTTCGTTCCGCTTGAAAATTTATTCATACAAAAATACTAAAATCGCGATTAAAAAGTGGAAGGTGGGGGTAGGAGGGTTAAAATTTGGGATTATATGTATTTTTTGATGCCAAATAAAAAAAAATATTTAAAAAAAACCGACAACAAAGATTTTTTTCTGGATAGGGTCACCCTAATCACCTAGCGGTATGAAATTTACTTTAAAACTTATTCTCATGTCTACCAAATATACATTAAAAAATTCATAAAAATCGGTTAAGCCGTTTCGGAGGAGTGCGCCCACAAATACCGTGACACGAGATTTTTACATATAAGATTATGTATTTAACATTTTAAGCAATAATTCGGAATTACAAGTTCGCCCCATAGATTAGATAATAGATGGCGAAAAAACTAAAATGTTAGGTCAAAGAATATTATACACATTCTTTATAATATTAATCAAAAACTGTAGGTTATATAATTATATACAAGTATATATGCAAAGTTGAAAAGAATGTAAAAAAAAGTTGGAAATACGGCACAAGAATACTTTTATTCTTGATTATTATTATTAACATTTTCCAAGCCCGGCGGTAAGAAATGACGTTGCATATTTACTGTCAAAATAAGAAAAGAAGAGAAATTCACCAGCATTAAAACAAGTTGTACTAAAACGTTAATAATTTGAAGAGAGCCCCGGGGCAAGGGCGAAACGTGGCAGCGCTTAAGTAACAAACAATTAAAAACTTTTTGGGCGGACGGAAAATTATGAAACAAGTGGCAACCCTGAAATGGGGTGGTCGTCAACCTTTTCACGACTTTTCAACTTAACTAAAGGGCATCGGATTGTTTGTTGGTATTTGAGTTCCGAATTTAAAAGTGTTGAATTAGTTGGCTTAGACAGAACAAGAAATAATGCTATTACAATTGACGCAGTGACCACCAGATTCCTACCCACCGCTCACACATTTTTCCTTCCCATAACTTACTCTCCTTCCTATCCTAAAAATAATTTTCGCATACCCAAGATGACGTAGGCCCTGAGGGTAATTATTTTATTCAGGGCCTCCTGTGTGAAGTCAAGCCGCCGCTACCCGAATTTCTACCGATTTCTTGCATACATCCCTTAAACATTTGAAGTTTTTAAGCTCTTAAAAAATATATGTTATTTTTGAAGATAATACATATATACATTTCCCACGCCGAAACGCAAATTATATGAAATTCCATCGATTGAAAAAAATCGCAAAGTATGCTCCGAAATTTTTTATTTGCAAGTCTGTTTCTGTTATTTTACACGTTATATGTTTTAGACAGCCCCAAGAGTTTTTGTTTGCTCTATTTTAAACGAGTCGTATTTTATTAAACATTTTCAAAGTTTCGCATAGATTTTATCGCTTTAAATATTAGCGCGCTCCTCTAACATTCGTAATTACATATCTGTACATCTTCTTCTTTTTGAGCGCGGTTGAAGCGCCTTAATCTAAAAAAAATAAAGATTGCAACTGAAAAATAGACAAAGGTGGTTAATATGTTTGGTTTGATATTTGTAAGAAAAATGGCATTTCCGATTTAAAGAACTTGTTTGAAGGAAAATGAAACTGGCGATTCAGGTTTTGATTTTAATTTTAGTTTATTCAGGAAACGAACTCTTATAAATATAATTAATTTTACATTGAATGGTGAATATAATTAAAAATACTTTTTGCCGTGGTTACAGATGAGGAAATAAATATATATTGGATGTTATAATATTCATAGTGTAATTTAAAAAAATGATTAATGCGAAAAAATAAACGATAAAGAAATAACAGTTTGATTTAAGATCATTGCAGGGTTAATTTGTTTTTAAACGTTTTAAGGGCACAGTAGAAAATAGCAATAAGATTTTTTTATTGAAAATTTTTGATACAAGATTTGCAGTTACGCCCGAGCAAGGAATCTTATGCGTATTTCGATTAGAAATGTTTTATTTATATAATATAAGGTATTCAATCTGGTATTGCATTCAAGACAACGAAATGTAATTCTTAATAATAGAACTGGTGAGTCAATAAGTCAGTTCCCAATCTTATACAGAAATATTACGTCAATTTTTTTTCTCTACTCGTATAGAGCGATAGGGTTACACTGACGATTTTCAGAACAACACGACAGGTGTTTCAAAATTTTGTTAGAATATTTTCGATCTGTTTAATTAATATAAGTTTGGTATTGAGGATTCCAAATGAAATATGCATATTCGAGATGAGATCTTACATACGCAATATTATATAAGCAGTTCAAGTGTAAAAGGTTTTAACACGTTTTAATTGGTTTACACTTTTTTTGTACAGAGTTGTCGATCCCTACTCAAGGGGTTAAGAACGGAAAAGAAGGAAAGAAAATATTTCCAAGAAATGAGAAGGGTGGGGAGAAAGGGCTGAAATATTGCCTACCAGAGGTCAAGTGACGTCAGACTTGAGAAATACGAAAAATATGATAAAAATATACGAAAAGTAAGATCCTATTTTATTCAAGTACAGTGGAGAAAAGTAAATAAAATGGCATTTATTATTTTTAATTGATAAACTAATGTTTAAGACAAGATTTTTTATGCATATCACAAAGGGTAACAATTATTATAAGTAATAATTATTAGCCGGAAACACTCATCTACATTGAAAAAATCTCCCGAGAAAAGATACATGCCGCCGACGGGACTCGAACCCGCGTCCTTCTGATTTCCGGTAAAATGCTCTACCACTGAGCCACGTCGCGACGCGTCGGCTTATCTCCTAACCGCTAAATAATTCAATATATGCTAGTGTTTCACTCAACAATGACTGCTTATTACATTTTTCCACCTGCAAACAAGCAACTTTATTTTTATATAATAATAATAATAATAATAATCTTTATTAAACAAAAATTTGAAGATTTATAACTACAAGAAAAAAGTACATCTTACAATATTTTAAAAGTAACATTAGTACAAAAGTTAATAACAAAAAACAATATACATATAAACAGTAGGTACTTAGAGAGTAGAGATTTGTAATTATACATTTAGGTTTCTCGTAACCTGCCTCACTAGGCTAGCCTGTGTTGAGGCAGTTATTTTACATCAATTTATAATGCTGTGGACATACCTACACTTATATTAGAATGTAATCACATAATAAATTGGTTGCATTAACAATAACAATAACAATGGTAATAATAACAGCATTGGTTCATTACTAATTTCGAATTTGGGTGAGTGCACCGGTAAATGCTCTATCATAGTCGATATAAAATATAGTTTGTTGTTTGTAGCAGTAATTGTTGAAGGAAACACTTAATAATTCAATATGTTGTCCCGGACGATTGGATTTTTAGTTATTCGGCTATTAGCAGACATAATTATCTCGGGTCTACAGATTACTTTAAACCCCAGATAATTATGTCTACCCCTTGGTCGAACTGCTAAAATCCAATCATCAAAGACGACATTTTTTTTTTTACATTAGCTCCACACAGGAGGCACCGAGGAAAACAATTTCCCTAGGGGTCTATGTCATCTTTGAGGATGCTGTGTCGAGGATTTTTAAGGAAAAGGAAGGAGAAGAAGATATGGGAAGGAAAAAGGTATGAGGGGTGGGTAGGAACCTGGGGGTCAGTGTGGCCAGGAGAGACGGAGGTATGAATCTATTCCTCACACTGCGGTGCAAGGCAAAGGGCCGGGAGAATCCGGCTGGAGAGGTCAAAAGGCCTCCCTCAATCAGTCTCCTCCGATCCAGCCCGCCACGCAGTGGTTGGGCAAACGTATCCGTCACCAAAACCTAGACAAACCTCATCCCATGAACCCGACATGGCAAAAAATTGTGTTTTATTGTATTATTATAATGGAATCCCACCACGAATTGTGAGTTAGTAAAAATAGAAATATCATAAATAAGAGTATCACCCACGGACATATAATATATCTGGACCTGCCCTAAGTGATAAAAACGTATTATTTCCCCCTCCACATGGCGCCGGCTGTAGCTCCTCCTTGGAACCGGCTCGCTCCATGGGGAGGGGATATAGCCTCGCTTGAATCTAAAATGTGTGACGTCATCATTCTTGCCGTGAACAGCGAGAAGCTGACATCCATACATTTAACGAAATAACGGCAGCTTGTGCTATACAATATATCTACGTATCAATGTACACATAGTGAATGTGGGCGGTACTCCAATGTGCTCGTCGCTGGTTACAGGGGTAAGTAAATTATGAAACATTTGTAAAAGTGTTTTAACTAAACACGGAAACAAAATATTGATATGTGTATTGGCGCGAGTCTTTTTGGGGCGAGCATTTGGCCTTAGCAAATATGTTTTGAACGTGGCAAGCAATTCGCGCTCCCATGTAAAAAGGTCTATTCATTCAAAGCAGATTTTGCTTTTAAGAACTAAATGGTGATATTGTAATGCGAGATGCCTATATACTGTCAGATTGATTGTTCAACGAATGACAGTCATCTTTCCCCTCTTCGCTCTCCATAGTTTGGTTTTACCCCTCATCTGTAACTGCTTGTCTATCCATTTGGATGTCTATGGTATCACCCTACAAAACGTAATACATTGATAACATAGATACCTAATGAATGGGCACATATTTTGGGGCATAATTAGTATACTCTACTATATTCTTTAGGAAAATTTTAAAAGTGTAAAAAAGGGGAGAAAGACGTCTTTTCTCTGTTTTTGGGAGATACAATATATTTCTGTTTGCTGAAAATTGGCCTCTTAAGCCTTAATAAAATTTTTAACATTTGAAAAACTGATACAAATATAATGAAAAGTTAGCTTAATTTGAGGGCAATTTAATATTAAATAGTACTCAAGGATGAATATTATTATCCAAGTGCTTTCTAGCGAGGAATAGGCGAAGTTCGCAAACAAGACAAATAATATATTATTACACTTAGTTATAAAGTTCAGACTGTTCCAAGTTCCTTCCGCTGAAATAATAATTCTAAGGAAATTTTACTACAACTTTCATAATCATGCTCCAGGTGCATTTTTTCAGGAAATGTTCAGCGTTTTCCTTAAGTTTTTCTTTCAAACAACACTTGTTGAATTATGAAAATTAAAATTTATTATTTCTTTAATGGCTTAAAGTCAGAAACATTTTCACTGCGAATTTATTAAGACTAGCTTTCCTATCAACCTGAGCTTTTTTTATGCGAGTAGCACGCAAGTCCCAAATGCGTCCAACCATCTGTAGCCAGCGAGATTATGACATCCCCAACTGGAGTTTCTTGTGTGGTTGAAGGGATTGGGAGGGGAATGAGATGAGTAGAGGAAGGTGGGGAAGTACCTAGCTATTCAAATCCAGCCACCAAACACGGCTGAAGCCATTTCAAGCATCATTTCAAATTTGAATGGTGGTCTTCCATCATGGTGATGTTGAGAATATATCCCATCCTGGAAAGTGGCGTTAATACACCACAATACATAATTTTTAATAAAAAATTGGCGAAGCAAGTAGGAAAAATCATCTACGTCCGGAAACTCGAAGTAAAAAAGGAAACTGGCCATTTTACATCACATTTGGATCTACATCAATTTGTGCTACAACATTTTTGATTTAGGCTTTCGTTTTTGAGAAAATTGTGTCCAAAGTTGGAATTCATGAGTCAATTTTTTTATAGAATGAAACAAGTACTTTGTTCAAAACCCACTTTTTTATTTATATTTTTTGTCGACCGGTTTTGGTTGACCTCAACCTTCTTCAAGACAATATACATGTAAATTTCGGTTGACCTCAACCTTTTTCCGGACAACCGAAACCAGTCGACAAATATAAATAAAAATTACGTGGTTTTTAAGCAAAGTACCTACTTGTTTCATTCTATATCATGTCAAGCCACAAAGTGTTTGCTTTCTACGATAAGTCAATTTTTTATTATTTTAAATCGATCGTTAGGGGATTGATAAAGGGTTTTCAACGTATTTTGTCTAGGTGCTGAAAAAAATGAAAAAAGTAAAAAACAAATAAAAATGTACCTATAACAATAAAGAAATGTATTTTTTTATAATCAATTTTGCAATTACCTATAAAATTTGTTTGATCAATTCAAGCTTTACTTAGATATCTACTAGTCTGTAGGGTCTAAAATCTCAATATTAGGTTGCCCTTGCAGTGTCGCGACCTTACGACCTTCAGAGCCCCTAAATCAGTTTCTCAGCTAGTATTATTTATCTCCACCAACAAATGAAATGCCCCAGTGGCTGTTGGCTGGCGGCTGATGGTAGAGTGGGCGCAACAATAATTCAGAAACTTTGCTCGAGATGGTGGAAATACTGGAAATGCTGGAAATGTTGGAAATGTCGGAAACGGGCACCAAAGTCGCGCGTGACCTAACTTTCGAATATAACGTTATTATACTCATATTTGGTTTTAAAGCGACGAAAAGAAAGGCACACCATTTCGTATAGAGATGTGTTTGTCACACTATCCCTTTCTTTCGAAAATCTTTCTTTTTAAAGATACGAGCAATGAAGATAATCCATCTGCATTTTCATTATGTATCTATTTTTTCTCTCTAGCATAGTGGTTCTTAACCTTTTTGAAGTCATGGACAACTTTTGATCATAAGAAAAGTTCGCGGAGCTCTAAAATCATAGAAAAAAATCATCACAACTACCCGTAAAAGATTCATAAATTAATAAAACAATAATATTACATAGTTTTACAAGTAAACCATAAAATACGCAAACAGAACAACTCTTTCGAAATCGCTTTCAACAAAACTCCTCTATATTTGATTCATAAATTAATAAAATAATAATATTACGCAGTTTTACAAGTAAACCATAAAATACGCAAACAGAACAACTCCTTCGAAATCGCTTTCAACAAAACTCCTCTTTATTTGATTCATAAATTAATAAAATAATAATATTACGCAGTTTTACAAGTAAACCATAAAATACGCAAACAGAACAACTCTTTCGAAATCGCTCTCAACAAAACTTCTCTATATTTGATTCATAAATTAATAAAATAATAATATTACGCAGTTTTACGAGTAAACCATAAAATACGCAAACAGAACAACTCTTTCGAAATCGCTTTCAACAAAACTCCTCTATATTTGATTCATAAATTAATAAAATAATAATATTACGCAGTTTCACAAACAAACCAATACCATTTGACTTGTCAATTAATAAAACAGTAACAATACGCAGTTTGACCAATTAATCATAAAAGCCATAAATAGAAAAACTGTGGTACCTACATAGGATTATACGTGCAGTTTCCACATCCTTCAACAAATGTTCTTAGTATAGATAGATAAATGTAGTTTTTAGGTGTTTTAACAGATGTCAGGTAAATGGTACTTAGAAGAGTGTCGGCTATCGTCGTTCGTGTCTGATGTACGAACTTTACGGAAACCGATGGTACATGATAGACAGCTGGACTCCAACGGTGTTTGGATCCCCAACTTCAGAATAACTTAGAGCTTCCTATAGTACGGACATCCAGTTAAATATTCATTGTAAACCTTAGACTGCGTAAACAGGCATAGAACGAGATGCGAAAGGAATGAAGCAACAGCGATCCTTTCCCATAATTCGTGGTTCGGTTCGCGTCACGTTGCATGTGTATACGCAGCCTTACGATACCTTAAATATAGCAACTTTTAATCTCGACGAACCTCGATTCTTATTGGAGTTTTCCCGAAAATATTTCAAGCAATCAATTTCAAGGGATTGAAGTACATCACAACAACCCTTTCGAAATTCAACAAAACTCCATTTCCGTAGTGAATGTCTACATTGCCTACCGACAAATCCGCATTTCGTACAGCGCAGCGTTCAATTTGTCGTCTGCGTTCGTAGGTACCTACTTTGCGCGAAATAATTCCCGTAACTATTAATGCCGCCTCAGCGGGGATCGCCGCGGCCATAGACCATAGAGCGTAGATCCATAGTGCCATAGAGCGCAGAGGGTAGCGAGGCGTGGCGGCCGGAATTGGATTGCTCTGTTGGCGGTTTGGTCAGGAATCAACATATTACAGTAATTGATAGTAAATATCCGCGGGAGGCGGGCACCGACCACCGAGCACCGTCCACCGCCCACCCAGCACCAGTCGATAGAGAACACCCTTTGAATCGAGCCGATCATGCGAAATGTTTTAATTTGGATCAATACAGTGGATAATTTTTGTTGATAAAGAATCAGGAACTGGTGGAATATTAAACAAGTGAAGCATCATCAGTGAATGTTAAAGCTTAATTACTCGAAAGCAAATTAATTAAAAGAGTCATATTCATATAAAATGCATGAATTATTGTTTAAATAATTCGTACAAATTGATGTTTCGTTCCACCATTGAGCATAGTCACCAAATCTGTGAAAGTGTGCGTTTTAGGGTCCAAGTAGCCGAAAGATTTATGACAGGAACGGCAAGAGTCAGAAAATGCGAAAGAGTGAGAAGCTCAGGAGTCCGAGATGTGAATGGCATGGAAGAAGTTGCAGATGAGGTGGCTTGGAAAAGATTGGGCATTACTCGTAGTTCCATAAGGGCGACTTCTATTGCACTTGGAGAGGCTGTGTCTGCAGTAGATTGAAGCCCCCGAAGTGGCAAAGGATAGGGACGCGGGGACAAGGGGAAGACAGTGAGATGAGATTAGATGTATTAAAACAAAATAAATATTTAGTTTCTATATGCTCCAGAGTGAAAGTTATTATCAACATAATGCCATTGAGAGGCGTCCAATCAGATTTTGAAACATTGCTTATAATGGTCGCTTGGTGTCCAGATCTGAAAAGTCAGGTGCAGTATAAAATTCCTCTCCTTCTTTAACTTTAATGGTGTTCTCACCCTCAAAGCATTCCCAGAATAAGGATGACATAATTCTAATAGAATCGTGTCAAGAGATTTTCAGCGCTAATCAAAAATTTGATTAATTTACGTGAAGTATGTACAACAAAATATTCAAAAATAGTGCCTTTTTAAAATCCGTCAAGTAACACGCAAAATACGGCGCAAACTTTCTATTTAGCGATGCTCGAACCCCGGACATCCTCTGCAAGATTTATTCCTGTTCTCACACAAAGCGCTAAGTACGGATTCGCCCAGGAATACAAACACAAAATCACACACATGTTGGAGCTAATACACAAAGGCAGAAGCAAAGATCTCCCGACTTCAGCCTTGTAACTTTGCCTTATTACATTTCCTTCCTTATATTTCATCTCCCGGCCACATTTTGACCTCTGGGGGATTCGAACTTGGAAAGTTTCCACTCAGAACCGTGCTGAATCCATTATCAGTTTTGCTGGATTGTCACGTTTTATTTAGATATATTATTATTTCTTGGAAACTTTGGGTTCACCTAAATTACAAAGAGAACTCGAGCCGAATGACATAAATGTAAAAATTTGTTGATAAAATTGAAGACATAGCTATTGTAAATACTTCGTTGGAAAACCGATTTGGGTAGTGAAGTCATTATGCGACACAAAAAATCCAAATAATTAATTTGAGTTCTTAACAACGCCAATGCCAGAAATTCACAGGAAAAAACCGCTTATTATAGTTATTGTGATCGGGATGTGAATTCCCTTTTAGTTGGTTTATAATTTATACCAATCAGTGCATACCAAAGGCAACCTTTAATACAGCCGTGAATAGCCAATTGTCATATTTTGTCTGCTTTGGCGATGGACATGATAGTTAATCGCAGCTAGATTTTTCATCCTTCGTTCTCCCCCATGAGAAACGATGTAGAATCAGGATAGTAAGGCACGATGGACATTGCAAGCAGTCCGAAGCATTATTGGCACAAGAAGGAGAAAGACCCGTACTTGACCTAAAATGTATTTAGGGTGTCAGAAAGTTAACAAGTTTTCCTAGTGTTTAGTATTGAAACAGCTTTGGGGCTTCTTCATATATTCCAAGGTCCTGTTCAATGAATTGTCTTCTCCCATTGTTCCTTTCCTTCCTTAAAATGCATTACTTGGGAATCAGAAGAAAGAAGAAGATGACTAAATCATACCTACCGATGCCAGTTCAAAAGTATTACAAATACGATCGTTTTGTAGTATCCACATTTTGATAATTGAAATATTGGCTAGATTGTGACCACACCAGTTATTTGAAATTCTCGCAAAATCGCTTTCATATAACTACGTTTTACATGATACTTTTTATGTAAATCCTCGGGTGTAACTGTGCCAAGTGACCAGTGGATGAATGACCCAATCATCAAACATTTGAAGGCAGGGCTTTCTCCCGTCTGTCTTTTTCCAGTGAAAAAAAACGCAATCAAATAATATTTGTTTTCGATAAATATTTTAAGTTGTATCTTAAGTTGCCAGTCGGGCATTAAACACCTACCAAGACAATCAATGTAGTTTTATTTATAATTGCTAAATTCGTACGGTTTTAAAGTGATAAAACAATTCAAATTGTATTGATGTTGCCTTCATTTTTCACCGTTTTCCCTGAACGCTTTTTGGTATTTTTGTTACGGGGAGAAATTCGAGTCATAAAAGGATGACGAGTTTATGGATGGTTTTTCGTATCCGGCAAGCCCGGCAGAAAAAAATCAGAATGGGATTTTGTTATTTTCTATCAGAGGGATGTTTGTTTTTTTTGTGTCGAGTGTTAATCCCGATCCACAAAGGAGCATTCAATAATAGTCCATTTTTTTGGTCGAGGTTCGTTTATGCGCGATAGTGGTGCTCTTGCTTCCAAATGGCCTGTCAATTCAGCATACTTTGTAAAAAGTACGGTTGTTATAGTAGTCATTTAGATTATCCACTTTTAAATTGTTAGTACCTACCTACTTGGTGGAATTTAAACGTATTAATCACGTATAGCATAACCATTTTTTTAACTTTATTCTACTTTTACATCTCACCGACCGGTTTCAGACAATAACGTCCATCTTTAGATAAGTTCATTTTTACTTAAAAGTATGGTTTTAAAACTTAAAATACCGTATTCACATTTTTGTGCATAAATAGTTTTAAAAAGTTGCCTAAAAATAGTCTAGAAAAATGTTAAGAAAATTAATTAATACCTACCACGTCATTTCATACTTTTCTGTGTCTTGTTCTTTTTCATATTTTAGTATAGATTTATCAGTAGGTATTATCTTCTTCTTCAATGGTAAATCACAATGATTGGTGTAACCTTCATAAATTATTATAACAAGAGTTATTCCAATAATAACATTATATACTCATTTAGACATTTTGACAAGGTCAATAGATGTGCAATGTACGTATAAATAAAATCGGATATTTTTATCCAAGACACCATCTAGGATACAAACCAATTCTTTAAAAATGTGGGTTATTTTAAAAAGGTAACAGCCAAAAACATGGAGAAAATTAGTCGAATATATTCATTTTAAAAAATGAGATCATTTCTTTCCTTTTTATTCTTTGTACCCATACATTGTTATTTTGACTATTTTTTTGTTATTTTTTCGAAATATAGAACGTATTGTACTGAACCACTTAAGCATGCATTCTGGTAAATTATTATTATTATTATTACCTAATTACCTTCCACATACCTACTAGAACTACTCCATCCAAAATTCTTTTTAATTGCAACAAAAATATCAGGACTGAGTCATTTAGATACTCGCTTATACCTAGATTGCATGCAATTGGAAATGCTTTCTCAGAAGTAGTAGATGTGTTCAACTGCACCATATATAGTTATAAGAATGCTATAATATCATACCTCAATGACAATAATTAATGTTAGGTATAATAGTGTTCGTCTGCACGGCGTCTATATCATACTCTAATATAGATTCCAAACTGCTTGTTTCATTTATATTTACTATCAGATAGTTAAGTGATAGCTCACTGATAGCTAATAATGTATAACTTTTTTTCAAAATTATTATGTTTAAACCAAAGATTTATTATTGATTCTCTAACTGGCAGCCCTGATAAGCAGAACTAATTAGCAGTACCTGTAATCATTTCAAACTTCACTAATTTCAACTGAAGGTAACAATAATATCATTACTAAGTTATGTACTCCATTTTAGCCAATTCCTAGAATCAAACAATATGTACAAATAAAAGCAAAGTAGGTATATTATACTTGATGTTGAGAATTTTTCTAAGAATTCACCTTAATTTACTTATGTTTATTCTGCATAAAAATGTGTATTTTGTACGAGCTCATACTATTTTTTTCTTGTTGTAAAACATATTTGTATCCTATAACTAAATACTAGTTGTTATCATACATATGTACTTTGTTTAATGTATATATTATCATTGAAATTATCCTCCTACGTACCACTGTGTATCATGTATCACCGGATTGTAATAGCCATTTTATGGCGTTGAAATAAATAAATAAATATGAAAAAATAATAACAATGTTTTTTTTTTAAATAAACTCAGATTATGACATTTTCGTATCTGATCCTGAAAGCATAATAAATAAATAATGTGTATCTCGCACCAATAAAACCTTCTAGGGAAATTTCACGATAAATGTTTTATATATGGCGCACCATAAATAACCGAAATTATAAATAATGGAAACGTAAGTCACAAAAAGCGCTGAAACTCTTATGCGTCACAAAAATTAAAATGCAAACCGCCACAATACATGGTAAGGACGTGATTATTATTTATACGATTCCCACTCTCGAGATGTCCGCTCAAATATTTAGTCACCCCCCCCCCCCCACTCCCCCTAGCATGCGCCACTCGACACGTCTAAGATTTGCCCCAGTTTAGGGTCTGCGGGTTCGTTGACTCTTTTCACTGACAAAAAACCCCTACGTCAGAAGTCAGAGGTACGCTAACTTTTCAAATCAACATCTCAAGGGTTTAAAGTAGAACAATGCTATCTAAAAAAAAAAACATAAAAAGTTTTAAGACGAACAATGTTATTTATACGATAGGATACAATATCGTCTTCATATAATTAAAATTGTACTATTGAACTGATTAAGTTAAAAATAAAAATAAGTATAAATAAAAACTTCCGAATGACTGCACCAAATTGGATAAATCTTTTTATTTTGTGTTCGTTATTGTCAGGAAAAGGTTTGTATAAAACTACTGGTGAGCTCGGGCATAATGAAATTTGTTTAAAAAAATTGCAATAGATGGCACGCGAGCTGAAATATACCGAGTCTGAATGTAATGGGCTCTACACACGACACTGCATGCTGGCCAGCAGGCAGTGTCGTGTGTAGAGCCCATTGGCAGTGAATGCGGGAGGGAGGTGTACCCGGGAGGACGGAGGGAACCTGGAAAGGGGGGGAAAGTTGGGAGGGGGATTCGCGGGACGGGGGAAGGGGGGAGTGGGGTTGGGAGAGGGAAGGTGGAGGAGGCGGAGTTGGAACGCGAGATTGCAAGGGGATGCGGGAGAGGAAGGGGAGGCGGAAGGGGAACGGGACGAATGGGAGAGGATAAGAAGGAAGAAAAAATGTATTTATTAAATGGCGTAGCAACGCATGCCGGGAACCAGCTAGTTTAACACAATTTATTTTAAAGCCAAAAAGTTTTTAAGAACTCCATATACTAAAATAAAGAGTGTTAAGAGGACCAGAGAAAACCAGAAATTCATTTTCAAATAAGATTTTAGACGAATTTACTATTTTCCACAAAAAATTATAAATGGATTTCGAAAGATTGTTATTTTATCTAGCATTCGCATGTAATAAATTTTGAGATTTTTTTTTAATTTTTAGTATAATAAGGTTATTCCATAGGTCGTTGGCAAATCTGTTAAATTTTCAAAAAAGATTTTGTATTACACCACACCCATTTCAAATAATATAATCATGAAATAAAATAAATCAATATATTTTCTAGCAAACGCTAGATAATGTATTGATTTATTTTATTGTATTGATTTTATTATTTTACTACAAACGCTAGATAATAATGTATTGACTTATTTTAATAGAATTTTAATTTTAGTTTCAATAAAACCATTAAAAAATATGTATCTACGTACATGTGTTTCTTGACGAAAATTGGTCCATTTGTGTATTTATTTGCGCACTTACAAACTAATATATTTCAGATTTTTTTAACAGTCTTATTAAATTTAGACATTATTGAAAAATGATAAATACTTAAAATCAAAAAATAATTACAAAAAGTACATTATTTTAATAGTTTTATCATCACGCCTTTCAGCATTTTTGGATGAAGGTATAAATTAAAGCTAATTTGGATTGAAATAAATTCGATATTGAGTTATAATTTAAAAAAGCTGGTACGGAGAATAATTAATTTTCTCATTGTAACCGCCCTGCACGATCGTAAGAACAACTTTCGACGAAATGTGGATTTTCGTCCGCTGGCTGGTTAACGCTCTTAAGGAAAACGCTCTTAAGGAACGCAACTGACTTACTTTAAACCAGTGATTCAAAACAATATTTGGGGTAAAAATGTAAATTACATTTTAGTCCACGCGACATTTTTTTTCAAATAAAAACATAACAAAAAATCAGTAATTTTGGATAGATAGAGGCGGGGTGAGGGGTTATTGATTACTTGTCCTTGTAAACAGTAACAAGATGTAGAAAAAAAAAAGTTCGATTTTGAAGAAAAAAACATTTGAAAAAAAAGACATCTAAAAAATCACCGGAGAAAAAAATTTCAATTGAATTTTTTTACTCCAAAGAATTTCAGGAATCACTGGTTAAAGTCAATTAACTATGTACCTTAACACCCTGTAATACAAATTTGAAAATGATGCCAATAAAAAAAAATCAGTAACACATGAAGGACTATTTGCTCGACTGCCAAAGATCTCTATTCCCTACCTTTCATAAACCCACCCTGCTCATAAAAATAATGTTGGCTGGCTTAACCGCAGCAGTGTGTGTGTGGGTGTGTGCCGGTCTCGAGAGGTTACAATAATCGTGACAAAGATGGCTAGAAGATATAAAAAACGGTCACACACATCAGTTGAAACGGATACTAATTGGATCCCTTACAAATAGGCCCTTTCAAAATTAAGGCTCGAGTATTCAAGTGTTACTTTTTTTGTTCTGTTTGTTATCGAAAAACAACATTTTGTAAAGATGTTTTAGATCATCTTTAGGTCGTTTAGAATTTTTTGAAAGACGGTGGAAGATAGATGTTTGTTTGATAATATTATGTCAAACCCAAACAACAAAAAAAACAATGATTCCTTATGGGCGATTCCGGTTCTACTTATGGCCTCCGTGATCGAGGGTATTCGCGGGTTCAAATTCCGGCATGCGCAAATAAATTTTATTAAATTAATTTGTGTTATTGCATAATTAATTCTTTAAAAATAATACAAAGTAGAGAAAGAAACTGTCAGTATCGCCCTGGTGTAAGACCATAATTTAGGATTGAAAATTTACTTGAAATGACTTATGCTTTGCTTGGTGAGCAGATCTGAATAGTCAGGTACTTCCACACCTTCCTCTTCCCCATCTACTTCCCCTCCCCATTACCTTCAACATACCTCAATTGGTGATGCCATGGTCTCACTGGCTCCAGAAGGGTGCAGTTGGGACTCTTGGGTCGTAAAAAGGAATCATCAGATAAAAAAGGAATTGTCATTAACCGTAAAATTAACTCCTTTTTCGTTAACTGCGATGCGAGTTCTCTCAGATGACAGCGCAAAAGCCGTTAATTTTAAGGTTAAGGAATTACTTATCCTTAAGTAGGACCGGAATCATCACTCTGCTTCTTTCGTTGTATTTCTGATTCTGATATGATTCCTGAAATGTTTATATTATAACACACACATTTTTGTCAAATTTTAAACCATATGAAACCAATGTTTATTAATCCTTGTGTAAAAATTTACAAACATATGTAAACAATGTAAAAGCCATTGGAGGACCCACCACTTACCCGCCCTGGTATAGGTAACAGATGGTTACCCCTTCAAGGCTCTTGCAAGGACTCTAATTTTTTGGGTAAAAACGACACTACATTTGATAACGAAACTAGACCTCCAATGTCCCTGCATACGTTGTTAGTAAGCAGTATGCAAGTGCTTAGCGGGAAATACAGATACAATATGTGTTAATATGACAAAATATAGACAAGACAATGGGACAGGTTGGTGAAAGTCCACGAGGTGGCAAGCGCTGGGTGATTGTATACAGCGTATCCTACAAGCACCTGTTTGGGAAGAAGACACAATAGATAAGTAATAAGGGAATGGCAAACGGTTGGGAGTCCTCTTCAATCGATTGGCAGTCCCAGCAATGTAAAAGCCAGATACGTTTTTAGATTTTCACGGTAAAGGTATTTTCGTTATTTGTTTTTGAGGTGTTATGCCGTGTTGCGCTACCTCCTTCTTTAGCCAACGTAGGCAAATAACGAAAATGTAAAAGCCGTATGGGCGTATAAAAGAGTAATAAAATCAATAAATAAAAAAAATCATACTCTTACAATTCTCGTAATGTTGGACCTCTTCAAGAGCTTTTGCTGAATTAGATATCACACACACAGTCGTTTAACTTTATAATAAGTTAAGATGGACTGAAAAAACATGTTTATTTTTAACTTAAAAACGGTCAATAAATTATGAAAAACACAAAAAAAATTTACTTGAGTATCTCTGCAGATTCGTAACAGAGGATCGCAAACACTCAACCACGGAGGCCATAAATAACAGCTTTTTAAAGTAAATATTAATATTTCATTTTGACCTTTGACTAAATGGAGATAAGTGCTCATTGATGATGTTTTTGAACCAGTAGATACGAACTTGCTAGATATATGTTCTATATATAAGGACCACTCAATTTAAAAGCTCCAAAAAGAGCTTCACGCTCGCAAATCCGGCTCAATACCGCCACAGCTCCGCACCGCACTCAGTGGGGTCCTTATCGAACCCAATATGCCAAATTGTACATCATGCTTACCTACTTTATATTTTCAAAGAGTGGGCACAATCATTTTAATGGCTTCCCGGTATTATCATATCTCTTTTTTTGCACTCCGTTACTGAATCCTATACAAAACTACCCCTGAAGCAGAACGAAGAAAGAACTTTTCTTTATACCAGAGGATGCGTACAATTGAAATTTGTTACGTGGTGCCACTACCGAATCAGCACGACTCCGGAACCTATATAATGACGCATGCAGAATTATGTCTGGATACAGCGCATCAAGAATTTTTACAGAACCAGCCGGTCTGATGAAACCAGGGTGCGGCTAATAGCCTCTGACAACACGGTGATTACCGCAGCCTTCCATCACCTTCCTCACTAATGAGTGAGCACTGGGCTCGAGCTCACCCAAGACCACGCCCTATACATATAAATATTATTTATGTATTTTTTTTACTTTACATTTCATTCTTTTCCACTGATTAATTTTCTTAAATTTACTGTATTTTCATTCAATCATACAAAGTGTGGGATTGCACTCCCACGCGTTACATGAAGCACATCCTGGAATAAAAAAATATCATTACTATTAAAAATACATGTTTATATCCTGAACAATTGCCTCGTTACAATTCTATAGCGACTAAAGAACAATGTTCAATCGAGATTCTAAAAAGGCGATAAGTACAAAATAAAACATGCCATAACCTACAAATTGAAGCGGTTTTTCGCTAATTTGATAACGTAGTATAAAATAATTAATATAAACGAAATTGTTTAACAGTTTCAAAAACCTTCTTTTTTATGACAAATAAAAACATTCGGTCTGAAAACCAGAAATCAACAACTTTGGGGTAATATTATTGGTTAATAGTAATTGTTAGGAGTTTTAATTGCAAGTTTCAAAATATTAATTTTAAAGTGAATGAGCGCTTTTATTATTACCGTGACGATCTACGATTACGGTACCGTGACGGCATACAAGAGGCAAGAAACATACGTTCCTTATCAAGATAATGCTGCATCTTTTTAATAGATTTTAGGGGTGTTATGCCGTGTTGCGCTACATCCTCCTTTAACCAACGTTTCGGACAGCGTTACAGTGTCCATCATCAGGGCAGATGTGTGATAACACCCCAAAAAAAAAAACAAAAATACTTTTGGCCGTGAAAATCTAAAATCAATGCTGCATCTCTTTCAAAAGATGAGGTACACGATGTACGTAGGTTTGTTTCCTCCAAAAGAATAAAGTAACAATTTTCTTGCATCTGTCTCACACACCGCACCATGATGTCTCCATAGACCCCTACAATACTACTAGCTACTACTACGCCCAATGCTACAACATAAGACACCATTAGAATATTTGCTAATCGCCGGAAAGCTGAGTATCGTGGAACATAACCTGAAATATTTTTTTAGCGCTTTCTACAGTTAAATAATACAAGAACTACCCCTTTAGACAGCTTCCCCGAGGCAGCACACACTGAAAAATATATGCCTAAGGGAAGAATACATTATCGAATGTAGAGGGGTGTTACAACACACTTAAATCTCTTTCATTATTTACATATGAATTTAAACGTTTTAAAATGATTGGAACTCCGAACTCTACTTAGGGGCTGCTTAATGTAACCTCTCACCCTTTCGGAAAAAGGTGCCTACTTACAGAAATGTGAATAAGTTTAAATGTAGGATCCAATAATACAAAATTCAAATATTTAAACAAACTTATTAATTAACTAAGAGTAGGCACTTAGGAATATTTAGTTTATTAAACTAGTTTAGAATACTTACTTAAGAATATTTAGTTAGAGATTTCGTGGTAATAATTATAGAACTTGTTTATTTTTTACTAATGGCTTTATACAAAATTGAAAGCTACATTAAAATATTTTACCGGGCGTAACAACCCGAAGTATTTTAACCAAATATGAGCATATTTGGAATAAAAAAGTAAGTAAAGTAGAGTCATTTTGCTGTCTGATGATATTCTTAACCACTGGAGCGCGAAATAAATAAATTTCCCAGAAGGTCATTTTTAAAATTTTTCGCAAACATTAAAAAAGTCATACCTTCGAAATTTAATATAGAGACATAAAAAATTATTTTAGTACTATATAGCCAATGAATTAACCTGTATTTTACCGTTTATCTCGTATTTGTAGGATTTATTAAAAAAATCGTAAAGTTTATAATTGTGCGAATCCTGCGTGTTTTTTTTAATTTGAAATTGTCGTGAGGGATACTTATTCGAGTCAACATTGAATATTTTCAATTTCTGTATGTCGCCTGTGGTACACTTGATTATGAAAGGTGCATATCTATGAAAAAAGGATTTAATTTTATCCGTCAACAGCTGACCAAAAATTCGGCGGGAAAAATATATTTTAAAAAATTATTTTTAACATCGTTCTAAAATATTCTATGAAGTTCGGATTTGCGACATCTATGGTCATAATAGATAAAGCATTTCAATAGCTTCGTTTTAAAATAAATGGCTCGCCAAAGAAATGATTGCAATAAATGTTTTTCGAATGATAGGAAAATATGATCCACTTTTCGACCTAAATCACTCCAGTGGATAAAAAGATATCAATTAAAAACAAACAAAAAATGTTGCCACCGATTACACTGCTACGCTTGGCGGAGAGCAGAAATAACATCTACATTTTTTACCTTAAATATGCTCAGTAATTTCTGGTTAAAATCCTTCGAGAACGTGCAGTCACACCCTGTATTCATACTTAGAAGTTCAAATAATTATTCCAATGATGATGAATTTTATTTATTTGTAAATTCAAACTAATAAAGAAAAAGCGGAATTACTAAGGTTTTAAAGGAAGAAGACAATATTTTAAAATCTACTACGACCACCACAAAGCGGAAAAGGTTGCTTGTGTCATGATGGAGAACTTAGCCAGTCGAGAAACTGAATTCACGATGCCTGGGTAGGACTAAGACGCGACGTGAACTCTGCCACCGACCGGTCTGTATTATAATCTCTATTCGAGTAGGTACTATAAATAATATAAAGTTGGTACCTTAACATTCCATTACCTACTGATTAAAAAAATGGCGGAATACACAAATAAGAATTACAAAAGGTTTCTATATATACCGCAGAAATAAGAAAATAGTAGACATTCGGTTGGGCATTTACACAGTACACACTACACTTACCTACATACAGCTACATATAGCTATACTTACCTACATACATCTCTATACATCTTAGACCCTGTATCTACTTGTAGCTAGTATTTTCACATGTTCCTTCCTACCCATCCCTGTATACCTGTCATTTAACCTTACCCACATTCAGTCTTTAATCGACCATCGCCGCATGAACATCTCTAATATACCGCTTACCGCATCCGCAATTAATCCCACATATCGCGACTAATATAATCATAAGTGCAGAATAAACCTAGCCAAGATAGCAGAATGCCACAAGGTTCCGCGGTGAGTCCTTTTTTTTCCTATCCTTATATGCATTATTTTTTCTTGTGCAGTGGTCAAAACACATTTCAAAACACATACAAGGTCCTTCGACATCCACATCCGCATAAAACACACATCAACATGTCATAACAACATCTGAGTATCATTTCGACGAGCTGGAGACAAACCACGTGACAATCATTTTGGCACCAGAAGATTTCCAGCATTCACAAACAAACAAATAATTTTTTTGTAAAAGCCAACAATACTCTCTTAATTCACACATTACAAACATATTCACATCAATGTTTGCAAATTGACCTAACGAAATATTAAAAAAAATATTTCAGATTCGTTTTGCGGACCCCTAAATCAGAATGTTTTAAATTAAAAGTTGGGGGCGATTTAAAAGGATTAATTTTACATACTCCAGTGAAATAACTCGTTTTAATGCTGAAATATTGATGTATCTCTGCATACAAAGATCATTATTACAAAATTATTACAACAGATGCGATATTTGAAATGGTAGAATTAGGGTGAATACGTAATGCTATAAGGGCTTTCCCGTGTTTGCTGACCCCTAGGAAGCATGAAAAATAAAAAAGGTGGATTGTGTATTCATATAAATATGTATGTACTCCAGGCTTACAACAGTTGCTAATTTCTAGAATAAACGATTTTTATTATAATATATTATTTTTTAATTTGCTCCACACAGGAGGCCCTGAGGAAAAAATCCCCTCGGCCTGTGTCATCTTTGGGGATGCTGAGTAGAGGGTTTAAGAAAGGAAGGAGATGAAGTTCTGGAATGGAAAAAGGTGTGAGGGGTGGTTAGAAATCTGGGGGTCAGTATGTCCAGGAGTGACGGACATATGTATATATTCCTCCCACTGCGGTACAAGGCGATATTCCGAAAGTGTACTGCTGGAGATATCAAAAGGTCTCCCTCAACCAGTCTCTCCCGATCCGATCTACCACGCAGTTAATGTCGTGACGCTTCCACCGCAAATATCAAACTTCACCCCATAAACCCGGGCACTCCTGCTAAATTGCCAAACGTAGCTAATCTAGGGGTAAACTATGGCAGTGGTGTTCGATATCCAAAAATGGTACCCACACGCGCCTCCCAAATTTTAGTAAGTGATCAAAATATAACAAATTTATTGATGTTCTATTAATTATTTATTTTTCTTTTGTTATATGCACAAAATTAACGATTTAATATTCAAACTTAAATAAAGCTAGTTTTTTTCTATAAATTCACGGATCAATGGTTTTACGCACGATCAACAAAGTGAAAGCAGACATCTTTCAAAATAAATTTAAAAAATAAGATTAATAGTTTATATTATTATTATTAACCATTCGGTAACAAACACTTCTGCCTTCATTTAGTGAATTAGCGGGGGAGGTGAGGTTTGTCCGGGTCATGGCGGCGTTGCAGGCCGGATGGAGAGACTGGTTGGGGTGAACCTTTTGACTTCACCAGCAGGGCTCTCTCAGAATATCGCCGGCGTAGTGGGACGGATGAATTCAGAAGACCGTCACTCCTGGACACACTGTCCCTCAGATTCTTACCCATCCCTCATACCTTTTTCCTTCCAAGAACTTTATCTCCTTCTTTTCCTAAAAAGACCCTCCACCCAAGTAAAGAGAGTACCCAAAGACCACAGGCACTTAGGAGAATTATTTTCCTAAGGGTCTCTTGTGCGCAGCTAATGTAAAAAATATATATTTCTCTTCAATATTTTCAAAGGTTGAATGTATCTTACATGTATTATTAAAAGCACTTTGCACAATCAAGTTATTATATTCATACGAGCGGAGGCTTATTTGTAACACCATCGATTCTACGTATTTCAGTGCTCTCTCGGCGTTACTTAAGCACGTGATCGTGCTTCCCAACGCGTTTCTAAACTTCCGTCTCTCCTTGTATCGCACCAAAGAACCGGGTATTTACAAAACTAATCAAATTTCCCCTCGACGGATTTTAATAAAGCCCGGCCGGCCAAACAATGGCCGTACTAAACTCGCTTCTTTACTACCCCGAGTAGGCACCAAAATAATATTCTATCTACCCCCGCGCTTTGAGTTACGAATCCCTCTACTCCGGACTCCGGACGCATTGAGGGAAAACGAATTACCCGTAAATGAGGGAAATGTTTCAACACAGATAATAAACAAGAGTTTATGATTTTTTGTTTAATAGATTATCATCGAGAGTTAAGCAGAGATGATAGAGTTGGAATCTGTTATGACGTTTCATAAATACATAAGGCTCACGTGGTGGATGTTCGGGAAACGGTTGGAAATAATTATTTTCACTTTTTAATTTAGGCTTTTTTAGCTAAGTATAATACTAAGACGGGAGGAATGATCACCATTATAGATAGAGAGAACCCTGGATTTCTCTGAGAGAACCCTATACTTTTCTGAAAGAACCCTGTACTTCCCTGAGAGAACTCTGAACTTTTCAGACTGGACGTCTCTGAGAGAAAACTGACTTCTCCGAGAGAACCCTGGACATCTGTGAGAGAACCGTGGAGTTCTCTGAGAGAACCCTGGACTCTCCCAGAGAACCCTGAACTTCATCTGAGAGAACCCCGAACTTCACAGAGAGAAATCTGGACGTCTGTGAGAGAAACCTGAACTTCTCCAAGAAAATCTGGACTACCCCTGAAGAACCCTGAACTTCATCTTAAAAAACCTTGGACTTCTCTGAGAGAACCCTGAAGAACCCTGAACTTTATCTGAAAACACCTTGGACTTCTCTGAGAGAACCCTGGAGTACCCTCAGGGAACACTGAACTACATCTGAGAGAAGCCTGGATGTCTCTGAGAGAACCCTGAACTTCCCCGTCCTTTAGAGAACGCCGAACTTCTCCGAGAGAACCTGCAGACCTGCCACCATGTGGCAGCTTCGCGGGACTACCAATTTATTGTCTAAATTATGTATTATGTAAAGTGTGTTTTGCTAGAAGTGATAAAAAATAAATTAAATTAAATTTTAAAAAACCTGAACTTCATCTGAAAGAACCATGGACTACTCTGAGAGAACCCTAAACTTCTAAAGAACCCCGAACTTCTTCGAGAGAATCCTGAACTTCATCTGAGAGAACTCTGGACTTCTCTGAGGAAACACTGGACTTCACCCCTGACGCTCTCCCTTACAGCAAAGCCGCAATATGTCATATACTTCATCGGTTAAAATATGGTCAAATATTACTACAGCCGCAATGCGATGAAATGTTTAATTAATAAATGAATCACGAAATGATAAGTATGAGAAGAGTAGATAACCTGCTGTAATACCTAAACTCAACGATTCGGGACGATTAATGCTAAACCAAACTGTAAATAATATTGTAACAAGATCCTTTATTGTAGATATCCGTATTCATTCAATTCAAACAAAGAAAAGCTCTCGTAGTCTTCCAAAAGTTGTTAAATGAATATCTTGTTTACGATTGAAATTTAATATTTTTCTACCCTTAATTAATACTTAAAGTCATCAGAGACGTTAAGCTTCCGTCTGTAATGATTCCTCCGAAAGAACTTTGTCTTTATTCGGCGAAAGCAATGATGCAGAAAACACTGGATGATGAGTTTTCAGAAATCATTAAAACAAAAAGCCATATCGAAGGCTTAATCAAAACATGTTGATTTTCAAAATATTGGGTCCCGGAAAAATCTTTATTAAATAATTAATGAATTTCAAATTATTCGCTCAGATTAGGACAATGTCAAAGTTTAGGTCTACTATTAAGCACGGGTGACAACATTTAAATGTAATCGTAAAAATTCGGCGTAAACAATATTTTCGGATATACGAAAGTTAATTGAAATGACATTAGAAGTGTTTGTAGACAACCTAGATATAAATAGCCAAGTTTCCTCAGAACTTTTCGAATCTCTCCGTCACACTTAGGGGTCGTCCATTAATCACCTGAGGCTCCAAAGGGGGGGGGGGGGGTTCGGAAAAAATCACGAAATATCACGACGGGGGGGGGGGTAAAATGAGATATCACGTGTATTTATTTTTCGTGATTAAATTCTGAAAATTTCAAAATACTTGTACTAAAAAAAATACATGTGTTTTTGGAGGGGGGGGGGGTTAGTCTAAAACCTCACCACATATCACCAGGGGGGGGGGGGGGGGGTTAAAAAGTTGCTAAAAAAACATCACGTGATTAATGGACGACCCATTAGCAATATTCCTCTGATTTGGGATGCCAAAGTTTGGGCAATTGCGACTCCCGTGCAAAAAAATCACAACAGTTGTTTTAACTACAAGTATGGATCGCTGAGCAATATTCATGATCAGCCGGGTTAGTGACACTCGGTTGAAACCGGTTAGCTCAGTTTGATTACAGAAATAAACCCTATCGGTATTATGACGTCAGAAATTCAGTAAAATTTATCGAATATTCAAAGTATATGTTTCCTTTCTTTGTTATCGTAGAGTCCTATTGACGTCAAGATCCCAACTGAAATTGAAGACTTCTGTTTTTGTATGGCTATCGATAAAAGCGTGTTTTCTTTATTAATTGACGTTTTTCTAATGAATTGCTTCCTCGTGAATGGAGTAATCAGGCCGAGCGATATTTCCAAAGGGAGATTGAAAATAGCTATTGATTTTTAGCGCTCGGTGGGGGCTAATTCTTGGCCAAGACAATTTCATTATTAATCCATTGTTATTTCGTTCCTCACAGTTGCTTTGTGCCGTAGTTTATTCCTAGATTAATGGCACGAAATTGTGCTACTTAAATTTGTTTTATATTTTATTGTGCTTTATATAGAATTAATTGTTTTTTTTCAAGACAACAAAAGCAAAGTTTTCGTCCATTAATTCTGATAGTTTGAAAATCTTAACATACGTGTAGAAAACAATATTCTCAGATACGTATATTATAACTTAAGAAATGTACATTTTGGAGAATATATTTGGAGAAAGCTGTAGAGAATATTATATTAAATGTAAGTTGGTGGAAACATATTCGTGGTGCTCTAGGAAGATTTGTTTATGTGAATACAGCACAAGACTGCCTCAACCGCCTGGAGCCAGTGAGACTATGGCATACCCAATTGGGGTATATTATGAGGCTGAAGGTAGCGGAGAGGGGAAGAAAGGGTAGTAAGGAGCACTTTAGGATTATTTTTCTAATAAAACTGCGCTATATAAATACAACTTTTTTTATAAAACAGCGACATACAACCTGTCGGCAGCATGTACCTTTTCTCCGGCGATTTTTTCAATGTAGATGAGTGTTTCAGGCTAATAATTATTACTTATAATAATTGTTACCCTTTGTGCTATGCATAAAAATCTTGTCTTAAACACTAGTTTATTAATTAAAAAAAAATAATAATAATAATATTTGACAAGTTTAAGTATTTCACCAAAAAATGTAGACATAATTTGTCTCTACGCCATCTAGTGGGAGATTTAGCACTTACAGTGCCTTTCTCATATAAAAATAAAGTTGGTTGTTTGTTTGGAAAAATGTAATAAGCAGTAAGTAATTGTTGAATGGAACACTAGAATATATTGAATTATTTGGCGGGTGGGAGATAAGCCGACGTAGCTCAATGGTTAAAGAGCAGTTGGCCGGATATCAGAAGGACGCGGGTTCAAGTCCCGTCGGCGGCATGTATCTTTTGTCGGGAGATTTTTTCAACGTAGATGAGTGTTTCAGGCTAATAATTATTACTTATGATAATTGTTACTTTTTTATTATGATATCATTAAAAAGACAGGGGATAGGAAAGTGGGGAAAGTATATGGTTATTCAGATCTAGTTACAAAACACAAAGCAAATATTTACTATTAAAATACAAAATAAATATTATAATCACAAACACAAGTAGGTATGCCTTTCAGGGACGCTTTAGACTTTAGATGGTTTGTACATGTAGAGCGAAAGGAGTGAAAAGAGAATATATGAAGCAAATGTGAATGGTAGAAAGTCGGGGACCCCCGAGGAAGACATGGAACGTTCAAGTGAATCAGATACTTGAGATCAGGGGCTTTTCAATAATAAAAGAGTATGTACGAGATAATGTATGAATATAAATGAGGCAAGGAGTGTATGCCAAAACCGAATTGTTTGACGGTACGTCCTCTCTGCCTGCTACTGCGGGGAATCGGCGTGATGGTTAGTTAATTAGTTATTTTGTTGTGCGGGAGACTGTGCAGTCAGCAATCATTCGCCGCAAAGTTTTTTGAAGCACATGTTTCTATATTTTATTATATTATGTTTTCACATCCATGTTTCGCCTTCCTAACAGCAAAAGTTGCAGTGAGGGCAAGCTTAACAAGCCATAACTATTTTCCTTACACACATAAACCGACATCAGTTACAGTGTAAGTCATCACTCTGGACATAAAAACACACCCGAGTGCAACTATAAACCTTTTTGGGGGAAAGAGGGGGAACCAATACTTTGGGGAAATTACGAAATTCTTTTATTCGGGGAGTGGCTGCTATACACGGCAGTAAAACACGCGATTAACCGAAGAGGATGCAGAACAATTTATTATACGAATTACAATTGAGATACTTAAACGATGAAAAATATGGTAATACTAGCGCAGAGCCGTGAAAAATCACGGAACATTATTATTGTAGGGTTTGTGAATTTGCAGTTATAAAAAAATATTCGCCTCAGAATCATTGTCTTTTAAAAGAATTAATTTACCTTTGGAATGTTAGTAAACTTGAAAAATTACGACATCTATCCAAGGACTTTATAAAGATTCCGGGGGCCTGGAACATTAAAAAGAAATTTCTATTAAAATCTGTATTATATTATAGGTAGACTTTATCGCTTTATTCGCATTTACTCCACGTGGAAATCTCCGAGGAAAATTATTTCCATCATGGCGTATGTCATCTTAGGGGATGTGTGGATGGTGTTATTAAGGAAAGGAAGGAGATGAAGTTTTGTGAAGGAAAAGAGTATGGGGGGTAGGCAGGAATCTGGGAATCAGTGTGTCCAGGAGTGGCAATTGTATGACACCATCCCTCCCACTGCGGTGCAAGGCGATGGATCGAGAGAGAACCAGTCCGCCACGCAGCAGGTGTGCAGACGCATCCGCCACCAAGACCTGAATAAACCTTACCCCATTAACCTGGGCACTCCTGTTAAATCACCAAACGCACCGAACTGCGGGGTGACTTATGGAAGAGGTGATGGTTACCAATAAATGGTTCCCAAGGTAGCGACACCCATACCCACCTCCCAAATTGCTTGTCTGAATTCTTCACACAATCAGTTCCAATTTTGAAAATGAAAACTAAAATTCAATGCAAATTTGAGTACATTGAACGGGGGTTAGGCAGGACGCACAGACAACAAAAAGTAGTATTTTTTAAAGCTTTGCAAAATAATTTCATACCAGACCAGGAGAGCGTTCAAATAATTTGGAAACCACTAATTATTTAAATATATATTTTGAACACGTTATGCCTTACACATTGGAAGTAAAAAATGTCCCCGATGTGTTTTTTAGCCGATGACAGCCTCTAAAGGTGTCGCTAATGGTCGCCATTGACGTCACAGCAATTGATCATTTTGACAGATGCCATTGCCATTAAAAATGTTGGGAGATTTTCCACTCCTAGTGTGAGCAGGACACAATTTTCAAAATAATTGCGGTTTATTTGACAACGCGCGCAAGATAAATGTTATATATTCAACAGATACATTATTATTATTTATAAAAAACCGACATGTTTCATGAGCAATGCTTACTCCATCAGGGTTTACTTAAAACTAATTATAAATAATAGACAATAAACTTAACGGTGCAGGTTTAAACAATTATAGTTCCTCGGAGTTTGCCAATCGATTGTTGGAGACGAGTCATACTTTTGACTTTGTAGTGTTCTGTTATCTGTAGCAACACAACAGATTCTCCAAATACTATGATTGAAGATTACTCTTGGGAATAAATAGATTCTTGATCTGTCATCTGGTTTTATTAATACTTCGCGTATACAATATGGACCTCGTTAGTCGTCCTAACTTGGAGCTAGCTAAATTGGTTCTAAATCGTGTGTTACAGACATCGCACACTCTCAGCCCCTCACCCTCTGTTGGACAACTTAGGTACCTAAGCTACCTGCCATCTAGCGGAATCTACTGACAGTTCTTATCACCGCCATCTATGTCTAAAAGCCGGAAGCTTTTTAAATACACAACAGACTTCAACAGTGGAATTGAGTTAGTACATTCTAAATTTAAAGGTGCTCAATTGGACAAATTGGAAATCTTAGGAATCAGAAAGAGCGTGAATGCGAATTTGAATATTGTTAATAATCAAAAATTGTTTTTAATTGACCCAATATTAAACTTGTTCCCTTTGTAAATTGTGCCCTACTGCCCCTCTTCTCTCTTCCAATTCTCACATTTCCATTGACACCATTAAGTCTATTGTCTATTATTTATAATTAGTTTTAAGTAAACATGGAACATGCCGTTTTTTTATAAACAACTAGCTGACCCGACGAACTTCGTACCGCATCAGAATCAATAACTGTTGTGTTAAATTATTAGCTGAATTAAATTCGGTTTCTCGAATAAGTTAAAAAGTTAAAAATAACACAATGAAGCAATTATCGATGATGCGCAACTGTCCGTGTTTTTTTTTGTAAGTATCAAAGATGGCGTTGTGTACATATCTATATTTTTTGTGATTTGTTACTTTTCGACTTACTTACGGGAATTGCATTTCATATTCTTTTTACGTGGGAAGGAGATTTATTACAACTAGTGGTCGCCCAATGACCATAATTAATTTAAATTACCTATATAGTGTGTGTAATGTTTTTTGTAATTGATTTTTTATGCATAATATTAGAATTCTGTACTTCTTCTCTATATAAACTATAAGAGTGCGAAATTTCATACTCCTCCGTCCGCGCAATTTTCGTAAAAAGGGGTACAAAATTTTTGCTTCACGTATTAATCTACCGATTATTGTATTTTTCTTTTGGAGGGGTGCCGACATATGTTCACCGTTTGTCCCATTTTCGAATGTTGACATTTAGTGTGTAAGAAAGAGGGGCAGCATTATATGTTTAAGAACAAAAGCAATACAATCAGCACATTGACATTTGAAGTTTTTTCATTTTTTGGAAATCACTCACTACTCAATATTATATTTATCACAATATGCCTGCAGCTCTTTCAAAAGATGAGAATTCGTTCCATGCAAAATGTATGAAGAAAAGAATTTTCGTCATCATTTATTGTTCGTTAATCAGTCCAGCCATTCTTGAGTTATAAATGGTGTAACTAACCCGACTTTGTTTTATATATTAGATAAGATAAACGTGATTAAAACTAAGTACCTATTATATTAATTTTGAATTAAACGGGTGCCACAAAATAATTTTGCTGTGTTTGAAGAAGAGATACCTAATTAATTGACATCGCGGAAGTCGTAGGTAAATTTTACGAATACAAACAGAAACTTTGGCAAAGGTGATAACGTACCTAATATTATGATTTTGATTAATATTGGTTCATAGTCTGTACGTTATTTGGTACAAACAGAGTTATTGTACACACGGAGAGAGTAAGGAAATTGACTTTCTGAAACTAAACATAACAATTTAACTTTCCTTCCCTCTCCATTTTATCACTATCAAAACAATTCGTACGTGTATAATATTCTGTATTTGCTGAAATCATATACGACGGTTAGAGTCCAAAGCAACTGCGTTAAAGGATTCCACGACAACTTAGATTCATTCGATCTCAACACCCCTTTGAAAAGTCATTAAAAGTTGTGAAAAATAAAACAAATAGGAAACGAAAATGCAAAAAAACCAGAGTGTGCAATTCACACGCGGTAGAAATGAAACTTTCAGACAACTAAAGTAGACAAGGGTGGGAACGCTACGAAGCACCGCAGAAAGAGGGGACCGATTATTCCATCTCATTTTAGATGAAGAGTAGATGTAGACGGAGATGAAGGTGTTTGTCTCTTTTTTGGTGTCGTTATTTTTCGTTTTATCAAGTTTTAAATCACAGCGGTGCTAAACAAATTTTCACTTTAAATACATGTAAAATGTCCCATAACCTAACCTAAGGTAATCTATTTAACCAAATTTTAATACATTTAACCTATATACATGTGAAACATGGTGTCACTACCGTACCAGCTCAATAGAACGACTCCGGATCCAATATAATGATGTTTGCAGAATTATATTTGGATACAGAAGATACAGCAGTGCATCTTCAATGTTTACGGAGCTAGGACTACACGGATTCGCCGGTCTGATGAGACACCGGGTCACTGGAGCCAGGATGCGGCTAATGGCTTCCGATAACACAGTGGTGATCGCAGCCTTCCAGCACCAAGCGCCACTCCTGAGCGAGCGCTGGGCCCGAGCTCACTCCAGACCACGTCCTACATTATAATTGATTATTTATTTTATTTCTATTATCGCTTATGTCTTTTATATTTGTTTGTTCTATTTACTTTTTTTTACTTTATCTGTTGTGTAAATATGTACAACTTTATGGGACGTATGGGATTTTTTTTTTACGCACCAGATTTAAATGTCCGGGTTAAATTTTCCCCCAAAAAAAAAAAAAAAAAAAGGAAAAACTAAACCCTTTCATACACTTCCCCAAATGATCATCTAGTGAATCCACGTTATGCAATTGCACTATATAAGTATTATAAATACAAAACAATACAAGAACAACATGTCAACCCACTAGAGACCAAATGGGAATATAATTCACCGACTCCAGATATTTTCATATCAGAGGGTTCGGCTCTGTGGCATTTCTAATTGAACATATAAATCCTACTGATCCCTCAATATAAATATTTAAAAAATCTTTTGTAATCCTACATGTATTTAAAATTACTGCTTTTTGCATTTTTATATACAAATTCTTTGACAAATCTAATATGCTTAAATTTTGAATCAGATTCCTAGGTATTATGCCAGTGGCCGAAATAACAAATGGTAATATTTTTATAGTCCGAGAATGCCAAATTCTTTTAATCTCATTTCCTAAATCTGTGTATTTTCTAATTTTTTCAGAAACAGTTTTTTGAATATTACAGGAATTTGGAATAGCTACATCAATGATATAAGTTATTTTTTTAATTTTGTCATGTAAAACTATATCAGGTCTATTATGACTAATTGTTCTGTCTGTTAGTATAGTTTTATCATAATATATTTTATAAAATTTATTTTCTATAAATGAATTTGGTTCATATTCATAATAAGGTACTACATTACGGCAATCAATCAAGTTATGTTTAATTACCAAACTTTGGTGAATTATTTTATTATTATTATTATTATTAATGACTTTTCAAAGGAGGTGTTGAAGTTGCATGATTCTGAATTGTCTGGTCACCGCGTTAAAGATACCCGAATTAGTAATGCTATTTTTTATAATGTTATGTAATTTTAGGTGGATTGGAAATTTAGACCACATATACTTTACCTAGCGAAAATTGTATGTTTTTTGAGCGATTCAGTATAACAGTCTCTCCTGCTCAGAGAATATGGGATTGAAGCATCCCCATTATTGAGGATTCTTGAAGGGCTGAAGCGAGTGAGAGAGAGGAAAAAAGGGAAGGCAGCTTTCATTTCAGTTCTGTGGCCACAAATAATATTAATTAAATAAAAACGTAGATAAAACCATTTTTTAAGTAGCTCGTAGGCCTGACGTAACATCACATAAGAGCCTAGAGTACAGTGCGGACAAGGACCATTCCATCAAATAACCGTCGGCCGTAAAAGCCCGTCAAAATACAAAAACCCCTCAGTTCACATAACTTACTACTCCGACCATAAGCCTCATGAAAAAAATACATAAAAGCGAGCGTTGAAAAAACTTTATTCTGACCCTTTTAGATATTTCTATCCATTTTTATTGAAGCATAATATGTTGTACATAGAACACATTAAAAATATTAAACAAAAATATCAAACTCCGGACATTTTGAATTCTTTAATCACAAGATGTAATTTTCAATTTTCAATTTGTCTTTTGAGGTCAATAATAATATTACATACGTATTGTGTTTATTTATTTATCTGGCTTTACGGCAAGCCGGACTTTTACAAATATTATAAGAACCAAATTGACTTAATGAGCTCTCGAAAATTATACAAAAATGTTTTTAAAGCATGAAGTCTTGTGAAACTAATAACCTTAAATGAAAAACATGTAATAGTATCATAAAATACATAGAAACTAAAACAATACTATAATATAAATCATCATCATCATCATCACTATTGGCTCTACAACCCCTGGTGGGTCTTGGCCTCCTCAAGAATCTTCCTCCACTCATCTCGGTTTTGTGCCAGCTCTCTCCAGTTTAGAAGCTCCGAGATAGACATGTCTTTGAGGACGTTGTCGCTCCATCGTAGTCTTAGTCTTCCCAGGCTCCTTCGCCCTATTGGTCTTGAGTACAGCAGGGACTTTGGTGCTTGATGCTCGGTCATTCTCTCCATATGACCCAGCCACCGAAGTCTTCCCAATTTTATAAATTTTGCGACGTTTAGCTCCAAATATAATATAAATCACTTGTACTAAATTTCCTACGATATTGCATATAATTTGTTGGATTAAGCAAAGAGCAGGTATGGATTACCGCAGTCCATTTAAAAAAAAAAAAAATTAATTTAACCTTCTAACCTAAATAACTGCATTTTTATTTTTAGAGTTAGTTTTAATAGTTAAATAAAATTGTCAAAGTTTTAATTTTTCAAGATCCCCCGAAAACCACCGTATGTGTAGTGAATCGTGTGACATCATCACGCCCGAAAAGTTACAATAAGATCGGGCAATTAGCTGTTCAACTGGCGCCATTTTGAAATTCAGAGTTCGGAGTATTCTCCCTGGAGTAGCATTACTATTTTTTTTGTGCAGTAGTTTTTGAATATTTTCAATAATAGAGATAAACTAATAAGAGATACCCTTATTTTTGAAACTGAATTATCTAAATAATGTTTCAATAAACACAACAACTAAATCTCTATAAACAGTATGTAAATAAACGAATAAGATGAAACGTTGTTAATACGATGGCTTGTGTCATACCTACATTCCCATACAATGACTTTACGGTGTTCGGTGATGTCACCACTAAACACTTCAATATTATTAACTGGACGGCGTGTTTCTATTACCCGATTAAAAATGGAGTTTTTAATCATTTTTTAAAAACTCTGCGTTTAATATTATTAAATAAAACTTTTAGAATCAGCGTTTACTGGCCGATATCAACATATTTTTTTAAAGCCATAATATTTTTCACTGGAGTTCTTTATTCTATATATGGAAGATAAGATAGATCACACACCCTGTTATTTAGTAAGTATGTTTGATAGTAGGTTGTGTATGTGTTGCAGAAAAATGTTACGTTTCATCGTGTGTTCCGCGCCGCAACATGGAATTTAATAGTAGGTCTTTGGGTATTATAGTTAAGATGAAGCCTTGCAAAATAATGCAAAATCATACAAAATCATGTGTTTTGTTTTTAAAATTAGCTGATCGCTTAGAAGTATTATTGATGCTTCAATTAAATACTGCACGTAGAACATATATTGGCCTTTAAAAATATCGGCATTTTTTTAATAAGTCTTTAAATAAGCATAGAAAAAAATAATGTATTAGGTCTATAAAAAACACTTTCAAGTGCAAACTCTCCTACTTATAAACCCATTTTCGGATATGGTTTTATTGTTTAATGTGGCAAATTCAGTTTCTTTTATAATAATCGCAAAAAATGATATTTACGCCCTAACTTCAAAAAAATGCATTTTCTCGTTGTTATTTTTGACATCAATCAATACGCCGGGCACTCGACAAATTTGGATTTTTAAAGTGAACCTTATGCCGTCCGCCTAAGGATTACAAACTTGGCACACCCATTTCAGTTACTCTCCGCTTGCTATGGGAATAGATGTCCTAGACTCCGCGTCGCTTGGTTCCGTGAAAACAATTTTAAATTTCCTTGTGATTACAACAATATGCGTAAAAAATGAGTTAATGTTTTTTACAGGCCTATACGAAATCAACCTGTAAAAAAAATCTCAAAAACGATTTCCAACCTTTCCAAAAGCTTTTTCTAAAGTATTTTTAAACTCCTCCCAAAAAGAGGCGTGGATTCCGATTTCCATTTTTTCCTGGACTATTAGATTTTAAGTTTACATTTATTGTGAATGTAAATAAAATAACCTATTTTTCTCGCATCAGATTATATTATATTATATAACGCCCTAAAAATCTTTTCAGCCTAAATATTTATACTTTTTAGTCCCAATAAATATGAATCGTGACTATGCACGAGGGTTTTAGAATAACCTTGCGGCTACCCCTTGCTAAATAAAACGCTTATGGATTTCGATAAGAATTATGCCCGATCACCAAACAAGATCCGGTATACACAATTAAGCAATACTCATTGTTGTGTCTCGTGGCTTGATCTCCATTCGGCGACGGTCACAGGTGTATCCAAAGGCGTACGATAAGATTGTTATATAGGTATATTTAAATTACGGGTATGAGAGCCCAAAAAGGAAGGTTTTTAGTTTGGACCTAAACTCTGTTGGGCTTGTTATGCATCTTAATTCCGGAGGGAGTCTATTCCAAGCCACTTAATGTGCGGAAGTCCAAAATCTGGATTCCTCCGATCTGCATGGTCAATTGGAACACAAATACGTAAGAAATCCATCAGCGTTATGAAACAAAATAAATATTTTCAGCAGGAATTGGAATAAACAGAGTTTTATTTAATTTAATCAAAATCAACACTTTTCTTGTATTCGAATCAGCTATTTGGGGTGGTTACCTACCGGCCCGAATACTTTGGACAAAAAATAAAGCGAAGGATATCGCGAAAGGTCACACAAGCAGGAAATTTCATCATTCACCCTTATTAACAGGTTCTAGGTAGACAAATCCCATAACCCAAATAACCCCTCAACTCCCATCAGCTCCCTACCACTATCTCCCCTAAGGGGGTTTAAAAAGTGAAGCGGACAGAAAATAGTTCAACTCAATTATTACAGACTGAATTTCAAAAAAATCTCTGAATTTTAAATTGTATAATTAATTGAATTTTACTATTTGAATTTTAATTATTTCTAATGTATTTATTTTATCGTCGTTTCGAGCTGATATTTTTAAGAGGGTCCAGAGCAAAATTGGTTAAATTTATATCTAGGATGAACGAAATATGCACAAAGAATGAGTTAATGATGAACGTAAGTAAGTCTAAAGTCGTGGTGTTTGAAAGAGAGAAAGTACGTAAACAGTGCGCAATAGAGTGAATGACGAATACTTGGAGCAGGTGGATGAGTTTGTGTTTGGAAGGATGTTTACGAGAGATGGGAAGGCTGGTAGAGATATTGAAAAAAGGGTAAACTACATTAAAGAAGGACTGGACGCCTTTGGCGCTAACCAAAACTAACCAAAGAGGCGAAGCTAGCAGACCACTGGAGTGCTGGTACCTATCTAGATGTATGGCAGTGAAGCATCGAAATGGCAAAGGATGATAGTAGACTGAATGCCGTAGAAGTGAAATCGCAAGGGGTGTGTGGAGTAAAACCATGTATGATCGTGTGAGAAATGTAGAAATCCGAAAAGAATGCAAGGCTGATGTAAGCAAAATAAGTAAGATTAAGAAAGATGAAAAATGAAAAAAGGGGTGTAAAGAGAATATACGACGCAAATGTGAATGGTAAAGAAGTCTGGGACGACCGGTGAACATGGCACAATCAAGTTAATCAAATACTAAAGTCGGGCCATGTCACGGTCACGAGTCAGAATATGTATGAGACGATGTGAATGGAGCAAGGAGAGATTGCCAAGACCTTGTCGTTTGACAGTCCTCTCTGCCTATCCCTGCGAGGAAACGGCGTAATGGTTAGTTAGTTCCCTTCGTTACAAAGATTTTTGAGGCCATTAAATTTATTAATCCAAAATATTATAACATACCTACCTAGTCCATGTGAAATGAAACTCTGTTAAGCTATTAAATTGTTATATTTTTGAATGTAGCTATTACTTTGTGGTTATCCATTATAGAAAAATGAAATAATTCAACTTTGTATAAACCACTTATATGATGCTAAAAATATAATAATAAGCTTCCCCTGACGAAGGAACGTTTGTTCCGAAACCGGTCGGAGTTGCGCATCATATAAGTGGTTTATACAAAGTTGAATTATTTCATTTTTCTATTAAATTGTTCGTAACTATTTAAAACATCACTATTTTACGTACATTTTATATGACCAATATGAACCTTTTACAACCTGTCAAATGAAACAGAAACAAGGAATAATGTGAGAAGTTTAGGGGCAAATTCAAAATGGATCTAATTATATATGTAGTAACTACTGGATACTAAGGTAACTACATAGAACTAGGTTGTATTTCAATCTACAAAAGCAACGTGCGTACTTTACTTCTATTCCTGTCAGTACAAAGGTCAAAGATAAACGTCGAGAGTTCCCATTTTAGATTGTTTTGTACAATTATTAGTTTCAAGTAGCTTTTCCAAGTTCCACGTGACCATACTTCAAACATTTGGAGTACATTGTGTTCCCTTGGAACAACAGGGTTAAATCTTCCATTTGTATGAAACTGAAATATTGAGGTTCAAAGTTTAAATACAAAATCCTGAATAAAATACTAAGGTTGGGTTATTTCACAGAAATTCAAATGCAGCATTATCATCGATTGGCCATTCAGAACCATTTTGTTTTTTTTTTACAATTGAAAGGTTCCCGTTAAATGCTTACTCTAAGGACGGTTGTTAAATTTGATGAAGTCATATCATATCAATCATATCATATCAATAAAACTGAAATAATCACAGAACTTGATTAGAATTTTCATAGAACGTAAGAATTAAGGTCAAATATTTCACGAATTCATAAATTATTTTTAAACAACCCGTCCTAAGTCGATTCAGCTTTTGAAAAATTAATATATAAATTAATATCTTAAAACTTAATATGTATTTTAAAAATAATTACCAGTTATTAAACAGTTCATAAAATTTCAAAGTTAATTTTCAAGTTCTATTAAAGCTCTGTTATTAGGCCAGTTGCTTCACTTCACTTCAAATTAAAACGGAAATGGAAGGCAAAAACAAATTTACAGATAGACGAAATGCAATGGGACGGGAACGGGGGCGGGATCGGAAACGAATGGGAAAGGACATGCAGGGAGATACGATTTCTTTATTTAAGTGACATTGCAACGCATGCCGGGAACTCCCTAGTTCTAAATATTTTTTATTTTGTTCTTGTTTATACCTCATAGGGACTTTACAAAGTGCCGATACAATAGATAAATACCTATTGCATTTCAAAAGCCTACAAAGAGATCATGTATGAATCAGCAGAAGTGATTGTTTAATTATATTGTTAGTCATGTGACCCGAGGGGTTGTTGCGTACTGTGTACCCGATACTCACCCACCCCCAGCTAATTTATTGACCCCTTATCATAATATGAAGTACGACGATGACGAAAGTATTCGTAATACAACCCGACAAACAAGGTCAAACTAAATTTAGTTCAACATAGTTTGTATTCTAATCTGACAAGAGCTGGCATCATTACTTTGTACCAACTGTCAGAGATTATAATATTACAACAAAGTTATTATGTGAAACTTGGAATGAGTGTATTGTAATGAAAGAATTTGTGATAGCGCATCATTGTTGAAAGCTTGCAACTATCTGTAATGCACTATTAATGTGTTAATAATTTATTTATTTATTTATTTTCGGGAAATCAACAGTTTACATTTTTCCAGTTTGTACATGTTTGTGTAGCCAAAATAAAACCAATTATGGATTTCCTCCATGTGACTTTACCTCTGATTAAACAGCATAATAACAAATTTTAAATAATAAAATTTATAATAAAGGAGTATGTAGGGGAGTGTAAATAGCCCCAGACACTAGGGAATACTACCCTATGTAATTAATGAAAGACGAACTCTTCCCTATGTGACACAAAACAGATTACACAGCAATTCCAAAATCCTCAGTGAAAACAAAACAAAACTCACTCTGAGAATGCAGCTCTCCACACGATGTTCAGCACAAACGACACTAGTTTCCTTCAAATATTGATTTTGCCAAGACGATAGTGCACAATCTCAACAGGTGTTTATCACAGGAAGGTATGGATATGATGGATATGATTTGAAAAGTAATACGTAATAATAAAAGTACGTGCCAAAATCTCACAACAATAATTTAATTATGGGTTAATTATTTGATTATGACTGACATCTATTGGCTTTAACCAACACTCACGTCGGAAGTAATTGCTTGCCCCACAGAGGTCAGAAAATGCCTGAATTCACTGAATTTCAATGTCACATAGGGAAATTCAATATAATACAACCACCATAGACGGCGCCCCCATGGTCCCATAGCATAAATAATTAATTTAAATGAGATTAATGCCCAAATGTATTTAAATATATTTTATGGCGCGTATCCAGAGTATGAGATCAAAAATTTTATAAAACAAAATATTAAGTATATAAAACTAAAATTTACATAAAACATAAAAATATCAATACATTGGTAACCATAAGAAGCCAGGTTGTACATATAAATCAAATCATAACAGAATTAAAGTATAACCGCTAGAAACATAGACACGTAACATATTCATGAAACATCAGAGAAATACTCTTTTATGTACCCCTTATATTTGGTAAGTTCAGAATTGAAAATGTCCACCTTGGATAATATGCTATTGTAACTATTGCATAGTCTGTTCAGACAAGAATTTTGCTTACAGTTTGTCTTGCATTGATCAACCCTGAATAGGACAGAAGAGCGTGTTGTACGCGCAGGTACATTAAATTGAATTTTATTTAGCAACTCTGGGCATTGAATATTATTAACTATTTATACAGGAATATTGCATCCATATGATGCCTTCGTACGCTCAATGAATCAATTTTAAAGTATGAAGCTGCCTCTGCATAATTATTAAATCTAATACAAACTTTGATGATGTCGGGATCAATAATGGTTATTCTAGATATAATAGATTATATCATAGAAATTCAAACTTTATAACGTCAATAATAATTGCTATTCAAAACGGATGAGTTATCACTGATAACGATAACATTGGTATTAACATTTATAGTTTGATTCTATGATAGATATACACAAACGGTAATACTGTGAAACTGTGTAGAATTTCTAGCAAATGTGTTATTTTATGGGTAATTGAAACACATAATCACTTTGCAATGAGATATTTGTTTGTACATCATTTGTTTTAGCATGTTCCCGAAGGGTATTAACCAGAGATAGCTGAATATAATATTTAGATTTAAAAATCCTACTAATATTATAAAGGTGAAAGTTTGTATGGATGTATGTTTGTTACTCTTTAACGCGAAAACTACTGAATGGATTTTAATGAAACTTTACAATAATATAGCTCATACATCAGAATAGTCTATAGGCTATAGCTTAGAGCTCTGGCATTATGAAATTTATTTATAAAAATTGCAATAGGTGGCACGCGAACTGTTTGAAAAATGAATGTAGCGGGTATGGAGGGGGTTAGGGGGGGATAGGATGTGGGGGCAGGGCGGAGGGGGGGAGGATGAGGAAGGGCAAAGGGTGGAGGGGGAGGGTGAGGGGTGAGGTGGATTTGTGGGGGGAGGGGGTGGGGGGAGAGGGGTGAGAGGGGGTGGGGGAGAGGAGGAGGGTGGGATTGGAGTGGGGATAGGGAAGGTGGAGGAGGCGCTGTGGGTATCCCCCTAATACTATGCGAGCGAAGCCGGGGGAAAAAGCTAGTAATAATATATATCTTTATTCAATTAAATTGGCAACATTACAACTAAAAAAGTACACATTCAATGTAGATTGCATCAGTAAAAAAAAATAAAACAATTTGAAAGTAATGTAAGAACGGTTGTACAGAAGTAGCATAATTATACAATATTTTTAGTTGTGCATAGCCTGCCTCACTAGGTTGAACCTGTATTGAGGCAGAATTTTTTGTTAAATGTTTCTTACAATTTTATCTATGGTTTTTTATAAAAGTATAATGTAGGTTTCTTTCTATACAGCAAAAACTTTATTTGAGTGATGTCATTTTAGTGTAGATGTCATTTAGCTTTCCGATGATTCATATTTCTTGTCAATTAACGACGCAACATATCACAAGATACGCATTCCGTCTCTATTAATGGGTGTACTGTAGGGTAGTGCTGGAACAAGATAGAATGTATATCACGTGACCCGCAAGGCTGAACCATTGAATAATTGGGTCGTGTGATGGATATGACATCCAAATTTTTTAATTCAAATGTGCTCAGGATTCGCTAGTTAAAATCATTTAATTTTAGGGAGGCAGGTATGTGTACCGTCGCCACGGGAACCATTTATTGCCCGGGTTCATGGGGAAGGTTCGCCAAGGTCTAAGCGGCCGATGTGTCTGCCCACCTCCTGCGTGGCGGGCCAGATCGAGGGAGACTGGTTGAGCAGGCCTTTTGACCTCTCCAGCCATAATCCTCCGACCCATCGCCTTGCACTGCAGTTGAAGGGATGGTCACTCCCGGACACACTGACCCCCAGATTCCCACCCACCCCTCATACCTATTCCTTCTCAGAATTTCTCCTTCTTTCTTTTTAAAAAAAAACACTCCTGACCTGAGGGAAATTATTTTCCTTGGTGCCTGATACGTGGAGCTAATGTAAAAAAAATCTTATACTTGCTGTTACATTCTGTATACGTGGAGGTATCTTACGTTGAGATCAATATTTTAATTTTGATACTATATTACAACAAAGAAAAAATAGTAAAATAAAATAATAAAATAAGGAATAATATATTATATTATAGCAAAAAAATGTGGGTAACTGAAAGACATATTTTATAGGAGACGAAACTGTGAAAAACTTCATTATCCTACTAATATTATAAAGGCGAATGTTTGTATGGATGTTTGTTACTTTTACGCAAAAAATACTGTATGGACTTTAAAAATTCTTTCACTAATAGAAATTGGGAGTAATATAGGCTCTTAGTATAGGCTATACATATTGGTAAGTTCTGGGGTTATGAATAAACTCTGGCGTTATGGACTTATTTGTCATAGGTTTATTGTCCAGGCGAAATTTGTTATTTGTTAAGAGGGCATTACCAGAGAAAGCCGGAAATACGTCATTTTCAAAAAAGTTTTTAGACGTATTGACTCTTTTCCACAAAAAATTATAAATGGATTTCGAAAGATTGTTCTTTTATCTAGTGAAGTTATGTAATAAATTTTTAGAATTTTTTTTAATTTTTAGTATAATAAGGTTATTCCATAGGTCGTTGGCAGATTTGTTAAATTTTCAAAAAAGTTTTTGTATTATACCACACCCATTTCAAATAATGTAATCATGCAGTAAAATAAATCAATACATTATCTAGCAGAGTTATGTATTAGAATTTTAATTTTAGTTTCAATAAAATCATTAAAAAATATGTACGTACATGTGTTTCTTGACGAAAATTGGTCCATTTGTGTATTTATTTGCGCACTTACAAACTAATATATTTCAGATTTTTTTAACATTCTTATTAAATTTAGACATTATTTAAAAATGATAAATACTTATAATCAAAAAATAACTACAAAAAGTACACTATTTTAATAGTTTTATCATCACGCCTTTCAGCATTTTTGGATGAAGGTATAAATTAAAGCTAATTTGGATTGAAATAAAATCGATATTGAGTTATAATTTTAAAAAGCTGGTACGGAGAATAATTAATCTTTCTCATTGTAACCGCCCTGCATGATCGGAAGAACAACTTTCGACGAAATGTGGATTTTCGTCCGCTGGCTGGTTAAACCCTCTTAAGGTTTACTATGGAGAATACATTTTGTTATTTGTTTAGGTTACTATGGACCTATGGAGATCCCTTTGATAGTTAAAATTCAAATATGAATAAAATACTAATCTATACTAATAGTATAAATGCGAAACTGCGTATGTTTAATTGTTACGCTTTAATAGGTGGCACGCGAGCTGTTTAAAAAATGAATGTAATGGGTATCGAGGGGGGTGAGGGGAGGAGAGAGGGAGGGTGATGAGGAGGGGGGTGAGGGGAGGGAAAAGGGGGTAGGAGTGGAGGGGCGAGGGGGGGGGAAAGAGAAGGTGGAGGAGACGGAGTGGGAATCCCCCTAAAATATTATGCGAGCGAAGCATAATATAATACATTAACCTAAATATTTGGATAATTGAAATTTGCAAAGCATACGTGATAACGAAAGAGTTGGGGATAATCTCGGCATCATTATTGAGAGCTTGTGATAATCAGTCTTGCTATATCGAGTTGATAATGCAAACATACATTTTGAAATTATTAGAGTCGCTAATAACGTTGATAATACGTTTTGTACTTCACTTTTCAAAGTGTTACTGAAAAATAAATAAAGGTAAAAATATTTTGTACGAACCCTACTTTAGACGCGTATCTAATTTCCACAGCTAAAGGCACGTTCTTACCTGTAAACAAAGAAAAAAGTCATTAGTATTTTACAAAAAACAAAAGCAAGTCAGAAGCAAGGCGAAGGTTTACATATGACATATTTCATTAAATTCATTTTTATGTATGATTTAAAAATATAACAAAATCGCTTAATATCGTACAATTATGTATCTATTACGATGAAGTCATGCGAAATAACGAAAAATCAAACAAAATCAAGTATTTTTGTTTTGAAAATTTGATCGCTTAGAAGTATTGATGCTTCAATTAAATACTGCGTGTAGAACATATCTTGACCTTTAAAAACATCGATCATTTTTTTTATTGAATTACCTTCTTTTTGGGAGTTATTGGTAATTATTAAATAATATTGACAACTTACCATGCAAAAAAAATGAACTATAATATTTTTTTTAAATCACCAGAGAGCGTTTTTTGGGTCGAACTTTTAAATTTTATAAACGAAAATTTTTTTATTTTATTTTTTTATTTAACTTTATGAGTAAAACCTCAAATTGAAATATTTAAATAAATGAAGACGATGTAAGCGAAACTCAATCGAAAATCTGGAAACAGAAAAATCAGAAAAACATATTGACACCTCTGGTCACAGAAGTGTCAATATGTTTTTCTGATTTTTCTGTTTCCAGATTTTCGATTGAGTTTCGCTTACATTGTCTTCATTTATTTAAATATTGAAAAAATTGTAGTCTTAATTGTAGTAGTCAATAAATCGTTTTAAATTTAAATTTAGACCTATCAAAATGCATTTGAAGATTTATAATATTATGTTTTACTTATTTATTTTATTCAGGTTCTCCATAAAAGTTATACACCAAATTATTACGGAGAAGATTACAAAATTTAAAGAAAGAAAAGTCCGCGGGGGCAGTTTCACTATATTGTGACGTATGTCAAAAGATAGTTACTGAACTCTCTATAGGTAACATTGAAGATGTCGATGCTCAATGCAGAATCGTTAAGCAGATGAATTTCTCTGTTTAATGGCGCATTCCGAAAAGAAGAAGTTCTCACTTTCGGAGCATAAAAAAGAGCGTGGGATCTCCCACAAGTATACGCGTTAGGGACATATAGGAAAATCTCCTTTAACGTAGGTGGATTCAGTACAATACCGGAGATCAGCTTAAAAAAATGTTTCCCCAAAAATATTTTTCGGCGGGCTTCTAAGGTATTAAGATCGAGCAATCCTGTTAAGAACAACTATGGATACAGGAATGGGTAGTATGTATATTCCATCATATACAAGTAACGCATAAACCTTTTTTGTACTCTTTCTATTTCAAGGATATGGTTTTATTCAGAGGGGGCCCAAATAACGGAGCTGTATTCTAGGATGCTGCTAACAATTTTATATAATTAATTTACTTTATTTTTGATTATATACGTAATTTAGGCAGGACAATTTTATTTTAATTTTTGATTATCTCACAAATAATTGCAAAAGTTGCCTCAACAATCGTGAAAACCTATTTCTTTAATAAAGTAGTACGAGTAAATAAAGTAGCACACATCCGCACTAGATATTTGCTACACCTTTTAATTTAAAAAAAATGGTTTGGTTGGGTGTACTCAATATTGGCCTCAAATCCAAAATTTCTAAACCGCATCATAAACTGGAGTTATAGCCGAAAATTGATGATTTACGATCAAAATAATATTAGGTTAATTTTTAAACGATCATTTTTATGAAACATCACCTCATCCATCTATGAATAAAAATATCAAATGGGAGTGCAAAATACCATCGTTAGTGGAAAGCTAGTAAACTGACCACATTAATAAGGCAATATAAATAAATTGAAAGCTTTCAGTAGAGTGGCATAAAAAGCTAATAGAGGATATAAGTACATTCATATGCAGCCAACAACTGCTGCATTGCCGCTGCAGTGTAAAATATGGGTGCACTTTAAAGTGTGCATTCTATTTAGCGGGACACATTTTAACGATTTGCAAAATATATTTTTCACCACATCGAAATAATGTCCGATCGAAAGGTACAAATTACGCCACGAGGGAGGGTTGCATTTCGACAGGGTACGTTATAAATGGGGAAATAATTGTCGGTTTCATTTATTATTCTCTAGCTAAATGCTATTACACTGTTAACCGTAGTTAACTGGACGTAGGCGCAGTAGTGGTATGCACTTATAATGTGAATGGAATAAAAGCTTGTTTAAATTGTTAAAAAAGCGAATGTAGTATTACTGCTCAATTGTTTACATCGAATCTGTTTTTTCTTTTAAATAACTGCCCGGATCCAGTGAGACTATGACATCCCTAACTGAAGAATGTTGTAGGCTGAAGATAACTAGGAGAAGAAGGAAACGAAATAGGAAGGTTGTTAAGCACCTGGCTATTCTCACCTGATCACGAAACATGCCAAAATTGCAAAAAATACGAAAAGCCATTTCAAGAAATCTTTCGACATTGAAGGGTGGTTTATAACCAGGGCGAAATTGAAAGTATTCCACCACAGAAAGTTTTCATTACATAACTTTGAGTCAAATCCACTATAACTCAAATCGTCTAAATAAGTCAGCAGTCCACAATGGAGTACAAGTATCTACCCTGAAGTTTGAATGTGAGGAATGGAACTGACAGAGGAAGTATGAAAGTAAACTGAATGCTGTAGAAATCAGGTCTGTAAAACCGTGCATAATCGTGTGAGAAGTGTGGAGATTCCGCAAAGAATGCAATGCTGATGTAAGCGTAATGAGTGAGATTAAGAGGGATGATTTGGGTGTGTAGAGCGAATGAACGCGGAGTGTAAGGAGGTTTGGTAGAAGAAGTCGGAACCCCCGAGGAAGATATTACAAGATCAAGTGAACTAAATACTTAAGTCTAGCCATGCCAGGAGTCAGAATAACGAAAAGCTAAGTAAGAGACGATGTATGAAAGTGAACGAAGCAAGGAGTGTGTGCCAAGACCGTGTTGTTTGGCGGTTTGTCTTCTCTGCCTAACCATTCGGTTATGGCTTGATGGTTAATTAGTTAGCTAATTCAAAATCGTTGTATAAAATGATTGTATAATTTGATTTTTTCAAACTTTCCAAATTTACAGTTAAATCCACAGTCTTCCAGGATCCATCATGATTTGAAAGCACCTACTTAAAATTCATAAATTGTACAATCTTGATAAATAAATATCTCAGAGCAGTGGGGTATTATTATTTCCCGCGAACGACTTCAGCAGGTAGCAGTAGTCAGGCAGCCCTGTTTAGTCTGCAAATAAAAATCAACAGTAGCGGGAACAGCCGAGTTGTTTTACTATTTCCGCTTCGAGTTGGATATTATTTCTAGCTGAAATAAAAACTACCCACTCGATCGGAAACGAGCGAACAAACCGAATTGATAAAACGTTTAAAATAGGCAAGTTATGTTTTCATATATGGGTTAATTTATTGCCAGATACTAGATCAGGTAGAATGATGTCCGGGTGCTGAAATCTATCCATATACAATGTGAGAGTGTATGTGTAACGGGGTCAGCCAATGAGCGACCTAGCTGTCACTAATACTAGAAAGCTTAAAGCCGCATTCACGCCATACGCGTTGGACATATTTAAACGCGGGATTTTTTGCCGGTTGACCAATGGCAGCATTTTGTGATAACAATGGCGACCTTTTCAATCGCTGTAATTGGTTAGAAAAAGACGCAGGGATGCAATTTCCTCCCGATCTGAACACGATTTGTACTATGAATTTTTATAATTAAAGCATTTTTATAATTACACCAATTATACGTATCTATACCCCCGCCCCGGGAACTATTTATTGGATAACCACCCCTGCTACGGGTGACTTCGCTACGTTTGGTGACTTGGCAAGGGTGCCCGGGTTCGTGTGGAGAGGTTTGTCTAGGTCCTGACGACAGATAGTTTTGCCCAATAATCGAAATTTGTTGGACAATTTCAGACAAGCTAAAAAATACCGGTAAATTTTTGAGATCGCTGGCAATGGTTAATCGCACTTTTTTTTAAAAAAATCTGCTACGCTTTGCTCTAGCATCTTTTCTTACAGTAACAAGAATATCAACATAACAAAATGACATTTGAAAGTAATGTTTGAAAATGGACGGTCTCGTTTAACAGAATGAAAGCTAATTTTAATTTTACGTAATCGAAATTTAGAATGAAATATTTTCCACTTCCCCCAATGCAAATAGTTGCCTTTTAATGTAATTAAGGTGAATCAAAAGGTTTTTTCAAAAAAGTGCGTATTAACCGTTGCCAGCGATCTCCAAAAATTAATAAAATACCTACCTACCAATAATACAGGTTGACAAGGGACGTACTTGATTTACTTCAACCAGAGATTTCTGACATTATTTAGAGTAAAAAATGTAAATGAAATTTTGGTCTCCGGTGACTTTTTTGATGACATTAATTAAAAAATTATTTCTTCAAATCAAACAAAAAAAAATTCTTCCACTGTCACTAGTCACTTAACCGAGTACACACCCAACCTCTTACCCCGCCCGAACTGTCCAAAACCTACAATTTTTGTAAGTTTTTGTAGAAAAAAAAAACAAAAATTTCACCGTAGACCAACATTTCATTTACATTTTTTAAAGTAAGTCAAGTACATCCCTTAACACGCTGTATAGGTAATATTTTAACATAAAATTAATTTAAATGGCAATTTAAAAAATCTGAATTGGCATTATTATAATGGTACACTTGAGATACGAATTTTTACAGATTAAACCCATATTATGTTCTCTTCCATCGTTCTCTCTTACATTTATTCTTTCTATAACAGTGATTAACTATTCAGATAATGATGATAAGTTTAGCTGACTCAGTAGATTATCATAATAAAGAACTCCAGTGAAAAATATTACGGATTTAAAAAAAATGTTCGTATAGACCAATAAACGTTGATTCTGAATATAAAAGTTTTATTTAATAATATTAAAAAGTCCATTTTTATTCGGGTCGTAGAAACGTGACGTCACTGTTCCTCGTGTCGTGACGTCACCCTAAAGTCATGTATGGGAAATGTATCGGAATGTAGGTACGACACAAGCCATCGTATTAATTTATTCGTTTATTTACATACTGTTTATAGAGATTTAGTTGTTGTGTTCATTGAAACATTATTTAGGCCAAAATAATTTTTCAAAAATAAAGGTATCTAATAATAATTTGATAATTTGTATAGCGCCGTTTTTGTGAAAAATCACCTCAAGGGCGCTTTACAATTTATTATAAATCCTAGGCTCCATCTGATTTTATTATTTTCAAATAGATACAGTAGATGCAATATCTCTTATTAGTTCATCTCTATTATTGAAAATATTCAAAAACTTCTGCACAAAAAAAATAGTAATGCTACTTCTAGGGAGAATACTTCGAACACCGAATTCAAAATGGCGGCAGGTGATCGGCTGATTTCCCGATCCTACAGTAACGTTTCAGGAGTGATGACATCACACGATTCACTATACATACGGTGGTTTTCGGGGGATCTTGAAAAATCAAAATTTTTACAATTATTTTAACTATTAATACTAACTTTAAAAACAAAAATAAATATGCAGTTATTTAAGTTAGAAGGACATTATTCATTAAAAAAAAATTGGACTGGAGTTCTCTATTGGCGCATTCCTTAGTGAATCTTAAGAATTTATTTTGAATTCTTTCCATGGTGAGTGAACGAATATGAAATTTGGACAAATACAAAAATGCTAAATATCCACGACTCTCAATCATCGAAACGAATTTTGCCATAATTAATTTAGCTCGCTTTTAATCCAAATGAATTTGCATACAAACCTAGCCGGTGCCGGTGCCCGCAGAAAGTTTATCATTTAATTAGAAAAAAAGGGGATATTTCCGAATAATATAAAAGGGATGAACGAACGTCACAGGGGAGGGGTCCTTTAGGCAAAAACAACATTTTATTAAAATAAAAATATCCCGCTCGGGAAAATTTACTGTTTGCAAAAATGATTGCAGAGGTCTTTTGAATTTATTGTTCCTTTCAAATGAAACTGTGGGAGTATGTAAGGGGCTCGGCATTTTTAATACGCTCTTTGTAGGCCATCTCTCTGGAGGATTTCAATTTTTTATCTGCCCTATCTGCCGAAAATACATTTTTTTTTTTATTCATCGCCATAGCTCGCCTAGTCATAACCAACTAAAATCTAAAAAGCGGGTGGGGTGTTATTAGATAGATGAATTAAAAGCGGATAAAACGCAATGTAATTTTTTTTACACTTGCAAATTGTAACTAATTTATAGAATACAACAGAACTAGCAGTTAACTGACTCCGCGGGTTTTTGCTGCTAAGCCCTGTGGGCGGCGGACAATACCACACTAGCTTAGTCACAAACTATCATACGTATATTACGTATCCAAGAGAAAATGCAAATCCAAGAGTACTTAGGGGGCATACATTAATTACGTGAGATAAATTTGGTCCACTTCGAATATTCTTTTCAAGTAACGTGAGATTTTGCTGGACCCCCCCCCCCCACCCTTTTGAGCTCACGTAATTAATGTATGCCCCTTTACTGCATAGCTGCCAGCCGACATTCCTCATGCTAGCTGATAACGTAAGTGGCGCCATCTTTCAACATGATTAGCTACTTTCCTTAAGATGAAGCCATAGTAAATAATGCAATGTTTTTGTTTTGAAAATTTGATCACTTAAAAGTATTGTAGATGCTTCAATTAAATACTGCGTGTAGAACATACCTTGGCCCTTAAAAATATCGGTCATTTTTTTTATAAGTCTTTTAATAAGCCTATAAAAAAATAAAGTATAAGGTCTAAAAAACACACTTTCAGGTCCAAACTCTCCTATTTATAAACCCCTTTTCGGATATGGTTTTATTGTGTAATGTGGCAAATTCAGTTTATTTTATAATAATCGCAAAAAAAGTTGATATTTACACCCAATCTTCCCAAAATAAAGTAAAATATGCATTTTCGCGTCGATATTTTACAATACGGCCGCTAGTCGACGATTCAAAATGAACCCTATGGCGTCCACCGAAGAACTACTGTCCACGGCAAAGTAGTGAACTAGTGGATCGCCTCAATTCGTTCTATTACGATAGTAGCGTCACAAACTTCACGCTCACAGTTGGTTTCATATTGCGCGGCGTCAGAGTTGTAGGTACTCAGAGTCGAATTCCTAAATTTCAACCGTACAGTCGCTAGGGTATTAATAACGTCCGATACAAAGTACCCTTTTTTATCCAACCTTTCATCCTTGACTGTATTTTACAAACGATTAAAATACTGAACACTGGTTTCTACATAATGTACACATCCTAAAACATGTAAAAATCAATATTTGGTTTCTTAATTTTATAATGTCAGTATATGCTAAATAAACGATTCTTTTTACGTGAGCTGCACACAGGAGGCCCTGAGGAACATAATTTCCCTCAGGGCCTATGTCATCTTTATGCTCACCTATGATGCTGTGTGGAGGGTTTTTTTTAAGGAAAGGAAGGAGAGGAGAGTTCTGGGAAGGAAAAGGGTTTAAGGGGTGGGTAAGAATCTTGGGTTCAGTATGTCCTGGTCATCCGCCTCCAAGACCTAGACAAACCTCACCCCATGAACCCGGGTACCCCTGCTAAATCACCAACGTAGCGAACCACTTGGGGTGACCTATGGCAGAGGTGTTGGTTATCCAATAAAGGTTCCCGGGGCGGCGGTAACCATTCCCGCCTCCCAAATTAAAAAATAATAAAATAAGAAGTTTTCAAATAAAAACAAATAGCTAGAAACTAAAATAAAGTGTTATTTGAACCACAGAAAACATTTAGTTACGTAAAAGTTGTTTAATTCAAATAAACCTAAACGTATTACATAATATTATAAGGGTTGATTTCAATAGAGAGCATGAAAAAATATAGCACATTTTACCTGGATAGTAGAATAGAATTGGGTCGTTCAGATAGAAGATAGATCTCGGCCCAGCCCTCCATTGATATTTCATTTCAAAACAAACACAGGGTGTTCTTTTGTGCACAAAACCCAGTTGACATTTATAACATTAGATCTTTTACAATATAGTGAAAGAGAATATAATACTTTTGTTCAGAAAAGTCACCTCAGGGTAGCATTGTAAATATACTATTGTTTTATAAAATGAGAGATAGAACCGCTCGACTTTAGTGAAAAATCAGCCCAAGAGCGCCGTACAAACCTATAATATATTTCTATAGTCTTACTTTCAATTACAAACTAGACAAACCATTTTAACAACTTATTGCTAAAAATTGCATCCACCAATTCATCGATCACTGACAAGAATCTATATGTAGGTACAATGATTTGACCAATGAACTCGATGCTGCGTAAAAATGTACGGTACATGCAGAAAATATACAGGACCAAACTTACCTGGGAAATCACTTGAGGTTAACACTGTTTATTGTTTATTTAGAGAAATTCGGGTACATTTCGCACACAGAGGACAGTGTGGATGAATCTCTAGTTTTTTTTTAGTCTCGATCGAGTTGCTTGACGGTCCGTCCTCTCTGCCTACCCCAGCGGAGAAACGGCGTGATAGTTAATTAGAATGGCCGAATCGAAAAATTGCTTAACATTTGTAGTTCTGTGAACAGTAGACTCGGCGTCGAAAAGAGTAGGGATTCTAATTTTCTTGTATATAATAAATATAAACCAAAAATTCCACTGAAAAAACAAAACCATACTTAAAAACCGACATACATAATTACAAATCATATAATATTTTTGGTAACATTTTTATTTTATTTCAAATAATGAATTATACACTTTGTCCAAAGAAACATTACCATCGAAATGATAATTATTTTTTAAACTTTTTTCATGCAAGTAGGTACCATAATATTGAAAAGCTCAATCAAAGTTAGCCATCTAGTGAAAGTAAAGCGTGCTTGAATAATAAAGTCAATAGATTTTTTTCAATATTACAAATTTTGTTCTTCTATCATTCTTCCTCTTATGAAGAAAAGGTCGTTCAGCTACAATTCAGATTTCTCCTGGAATGCAGCTGGGTTTCAGCAGAGCCTCCAATATAAAGCAGAAAATAAAATAAAAAATTAAAATAAAGTAAAATAAATATAAACAAATTTACAGTCAGATGCAATTTTTTAATTTTTTATTTATTTATTCTCATTTCTTTGTACATATAATGTATAATAGCAAATAGTATGAACAAGAAATGAAAACCCACTAATTCCAAAAGGTCGAGTTAAAAAAGGACTTTGCTACACTCAGTCAAAAAACACATGGGCGTATAAATATCGATTTTAGTTTCCCAAATGTCAACTGGATTTCAAATTCACCTTTTGACAACAGCTGATAAAGCATTTTTTTGTTGTTTTTTGCTCTTGCACGCGGCGCGCTAGTAGTAGCTGGTAGGTGGTGGGGATGGAGTTATTCGCAGCGGGGAGACCGGCCTAAAACAAACACGAGGGTGCGTCGGAACAGGAAATCTGCATGTTATATGTTTATTATACTAGCAAATCTAACTAAAGAGGATACGGTAAGACGGAGAAACGAATAAAGTATCACGTTTGCTTTTGAAAAAAGATTTACCTTATTATTTTTCTGATGTTTAGTTAAACTTTATATGGAATGCAATACTACACTACACAATGCCAAACACTGGCCTTAGTAGTTCTGAAAACAGTTAAGAAGTAGAATTTTCTCTTGTATAAACCAAAACAAAATTTTCCTCTAAAATTATAAGTTTGATATGTCTGTAGGTACTTAAATATCTAACTTATATTTTATGTTAAGTTTTTTTTTTAATTTTAAAATAATTATTCAATTTTTCCAATGAAACGTCACCATCTCAAAGATTTTCTTCAGGCAGGTATGTACCATAAAATTGAAAAAAATGTGAAAAAGGCCAAATAAACCCGACGATTTCACATTTGAAAAAACAATCCTTATGCTACGTCCAGACTGAAGCCAACCTTCCAACTCCGAACTTAGTTGAAGGTTGGCCGATCGTGTGGTCGCTGCGGCCAACCCTCCAACCCCGAATTCCGTACTCCAAAATGGCGGACATGAAACAGCTGTAGCTACGCTGTATCTTTTTCAGTTGCCTACAATTATTACGTACGTATAATCATATACTTATATACACGACATGTTTTCAAACAATTGTTATACCACTCTCCGTAATAATATAGTCATTTTAATAGTACGCGGCACGCTGTGGACAGCTGCGGCAGGCTGGTTCGTGTGAGTTGGCCGTCGGGATCGCCTCGAAGGCGATCCCGGGCCAACGCGAACTCCAACCTTCCAACTCGAACTTCCAACGCACGAACACCCCTCCACACTATCGTCCAAACGTTTGAAGTTGGAACGTTGGCCGCAGTGTGGGCTTACCATTACTGAACCATTTAATCGGCCAACATCTGGAAAACGGAAACGAAAAGTACAAACAAATTTACAAACAGATGAAAAGCCAAACGATCGAGTTAAAGCATGACTACGCAATGGTTTTCGCAAGGTGGCAATTTGTTCCAACCAGCATAAATTCAACTGCTTATCCACAAATAGATAAAACAGCAGAGTAGGTAGCTCAATTCAGAGCTAGCCCATAATTCCTTTGAGGTGATTTTTCACGAAAACGGCGCTTTGTAAATTAGACAAATATTATTATTAATTCAATACACGAACCTAGATATCTGCAAAAATATGAATGCTTAAATTATGGCAATTGTGAATCTTTCTCAAACTCATTTAATCTAAGTAAAAATATGTTTTAGTTGTACTCGTATTTCACTACACTTAGTTCAAATGTTTTGCCTAGAAATTGAAAGCTAACTTTTAATACATATATGTGGTAACTTAAAATAAGCTATTTTAGATTAGATTTGCGATCCGTATTTTCAAATAAATGAATGAATGTAATGTATACGTAAGTTTGTGTAAGTACGTGTATATGTGTGTATAAGTATGAGTATATGTATGTGTGTATGTGAGTGTGTATGTGAGTGTGTATGTGTACATGTACATTATTTTCATAATTTGCGATGCTTACAATATTGAGATGGTATCTCGTTTATCTTGTCTTGTCTTAGTATACAATATACACTGCAGAATGTTTTCTTAGTATTGTGAAGCGTATTATATCCCATTGTGTTACCATTGTGTTGTTGTGTTTGTCTTTAATTATTAATAGTATCAACCATGTTCAATGTAATTGTATTTGTGAGCAATTTGATATGAATCACTATTGACAAACCTTTGATAATAAAATAAAGCAAACCCGAAGACTATAAAAAAGTGAATACTACAACAATTGTATCTGAATGCAACAAAAAATATTTAAAATTGCCAAAATATTAATCTAAGCTTCAAATCTCAGTAATTTAAAACAAGAAAACATGACATGTTTCTAATAATAAAAAAACCTCCACAGTTATTATACCGTGGATATTATTCCCAGCAAACAAGCACGGACACATCTGTGCAATGCAATCAATCCAGTTTTATCAATCGATTGCTTGTCATAGGCTTCCAATACCGGGCTGCATATTGAAACGATTTTTCTACTTGCTTGCACGAGTATGAACGATTGCTAAAAGGAATGTACGCTGATAAAGAGGCGGAATACTAAAAATAAAATATAAAAAATATTTCACGATTTTTCAATTATTCTGAAAATGCTATACAGGAGCTTTGTTTTAATTCAACGTGTTTTATTTTAAAGTACGATTCGTGTTCATCCAGTTACGGATATTGTATGTAAGTAGTAGGTAGAGATAGACAAAGTAGAGAATTTGCTAGACTCTTCGTGCACTACGCAGCTTTTCCAAAGTTATTCGAAATGTTTCGAGAATCTGGAATGGTGTTTTTTTTTACGGTTGACCCCTTACAAAATAATTTTTTTGCTCATCAACCATAAGGCGCACTGTACTATTTGCGAGAACCTACTTATGATTTCTTAGAAATGACTATGATGAAAATAGTGGCTGTGACCTGGAAGATCACCGTTAAAAATAATGTCGTAAAATGTTATTTTGAAACTTTCGTCTCGGTCTTTATCGATATATGATAATGTCAAAGGGTTTAAGATTCGTTTGTTTTACATACAAACAGTTTTCATTTGAATTCCTAATTGCCTTTTTCTTTGCGATATACATGGCTACAAATTTTAGTGTGATTGCTTACCGTCTAAAGCGGTACCTGGGGTCATCTTTAGAGATTGTTTGCCGATCCATAAGCTAAAACAGATTTCTCCTTTATAATGAGGTAGGTTATTTTCCTATGACCTGGAAACCCAAATTACCAGAAAACCCTCGACTTTATGCAGAAACGGGCGATCCCTTTGATAGATTCTCAATCGTAACAAACGGATTGCAATTGGGAATGCTGTTCTTGTTCTACCGGTACATCAATGTAGTAAGTATTTTGGAGCATTGAGTCATCCAGGAGTTCTTCGGTCTTCCTCTGTATGACTGTCGATGGAGATCCATATGCCATCCATCCATTGCCTGCTTCACTGTGTGGTCTGATGGTCTCCGTCTTATGTGCCCATACCATCTCAACTATCGTTCTTCCAGCTTACAGTTTATGTCTATGACACCCAGGCTACCACGAATGCGTGAACTTTTAATCTTATCTTTTAGTGATACTCCTGCCGACCATCTAAGCATTCGCATTTCTGCTGTTTCGAGTTGCCTAGAGCAGGAGTTGTACATAGTCCAGCATTCGGAGCCATACATTATCGCGGGTCTTACAATAGTCTGGTATATCTTTCCTTTAAGTTTTATAGGCATTTTGGAGTCACACAATATTGCTGTTACGGATCTGAATTTAATCCATCCCACACCAATTCTATGGATGACATCCGCTGCACATCCTCCGTCTCTGTGGATTAGTGAGCCCGGGAGGCCCTAAGGGAATTGATTTTCCTTAGGGCCTCCCGGGTGAAGTTAATGTAAAAAAAGGTAAGGAACTTGTCCATTTTATTTTTATCATTATTTTTTCTTAAATATTTTAAATTTGAAACAATTGAAACTTTCAGCCAAGCGTGTAACCCCCTGTAGCCTTCACTACGAAGGGATTGTATATTGGATATTATTTGAATAAAGGCAGTGGCCCAGGTGTTCGCTTTCCTTTAAACTTTTCCCCTCCTTCCTTACAAGTTAGGCTGTAAATAATTTCTCCGCAGATAATAATAATAACACGAGTCTGCTGGTTGTGTATGTATTGTTCCATCATAAAAATTCAAATAGGCTCACGTGCGACGTTTCAATAAAACCAATACAAACTGGTAGCCTTGCGCTCGGATGTGCCCGTATCTCCCCTGTTTTGGGGTAGCCTGAAGGTAAGATACCTAGTTAATAAAAAATAATAAAAAAACACAGAATTAAAAATATTTTTGTGTAGGCGGCCAAAAAAGATGGATAGGTACACTTTAAATGTGACAAAGTGATTGTTTTAGCGGTATTTCAATGGAAGATGCTCGGATGTCGGGGAATACGTAGAACGGATCATTGTGGATTGCCGGCCTCTGTGCTTCTCGCTCCTAGAGCATGGGTCTCTTCAAGATCCAGGTTCATTGGAAAGGCCCCGAAGAAAAAAAATCCCTTAGGGCCCATGTAATCTTTGGGAATGCTGTGTGGAGGGTCTTTTTTATGGAAAGGAAAGAGAGGAGGAGTTCTGGGAAGGAATAAGGTATGAGGGGTGGGTAGGAATCTGGGGTTCAATATGTCCAGGAATGACGGAAGTATGAATCCATCCCTCCCACTGCTGTGCAAGGTGATGAATCGAGAGAGTCCGGCTGGAGAGGTCAAAATGTCTCCCTCAACCAGTCTCTTCTGATACGGCGTGCCACGCAGTAGGTGGGCAAATATCCGTCGCCAATACCTAGACAAATCTCGTGAACCCGGGCACCTCTGCTAAATCACCAAACATAGCGAACCACTTGGAGTGACCTAATGCAGAAGTGTTGGTTATCACACAGCATCCCGAACATGACACAGGCCCAGGTGGAATCTCCTCCTGTGTGGATTTAATGTAAAAAAAATATAACATAAATTTAAACACCATGGTTTTGGCAAGCAGTTCATTATGTACGAGGGGGGCAGTTAGATGATTTCCCCCCCTTATAATATAAATATTAAAAGAAAGAAAAAAGGACAGATATTTTGAAATATAATATTAAATAAGTAGAAAACATTAATTGTTTCTTGTCGGTTACAACTTATTTTTATGTATTACTTCAGGTAAGAGAAAAAAGGTTTTTGTGTCCAGAAGCAGAAGTCAGGTGAGTTTGGTAGTGAGGGAGGTGATCGCAATATAGAAGCGCCAATATATGAATATCTGATGCAGAAAAGAAAGCTCTCTTGGTAACATATTGCACAGAATTGAATAAAATGAAAAACGATTTAACTTTTTACGACTTATATATTTACATCTGCCGTCTGAGAGACTGATATTATCATGAACCCTCCGTATAGTAATAGACAACTCTTTTTATTTTCATACTGCCAGTAAGGTCTTTGCTATGAGGTTCGATTCCAGACGCAGCGAAAAACTTGAGAACAATAAATTTTAACATGTTTTTAATAAAGTTACATCATCCACAGAAAATATCTTAAAGTGTACATAGTAATTATTTCACGTACTGTACCACCGTAATTAAGCTAGCTACCTTTGTGCATGGGAATGTTTATTTTAATGCATTTTATCACTTCTCAAAAACAGTTTTTTTGTTTTCGGATGCGTTCGGATGCGTTCATTCAATTTATTTAGGTTTTATTATAAAAAGAAAATATTTATAGCTCTCTAATAAAATATGGTCTCGAGGGCTGATGGGTTAGGTTAAGTTATAATCATGGGTGTTAAGCCGCCGCTACCCGAATTTCTACCGATTTCTTGCATTATTTCCCTTAAACATTTGAAGTTTTTAAGCTCTTAAAAAATATATGTTATTTTATTTATTTGAAGATAATAATCGCATCTATAGACGCATTCCACGCCGAAACGCAAATTATATGAAATTCCCTCGATAGAAAAAAACCACAGAGTATGCTCCGAAAATTATTACAAACACGTTTGTTTCAGTTATTTTACAAGTTATAGTTATACGATACGATACGATTGTACCACCCCAGCCAGGAGCACTCCTGTCCCGGTGAGACCGGTACACCAGGGGGCACTGATTTGTTAGGACTAGGAACACGTGCTCTGAGGATGGGAAGGAGGTTGGAGATCAATCGACCGGTATACATGGCAACCTAATAAGCCAATATTGGAATTTAGGCTGGGCAGGAATAAAGGAATGGATTGAGCATTACAATATTTTTTTAAATCCTTTCTTTATGGGTTCTTTCTTCTTGCCTATTCTCGGCTCTTTTTGGATTTTATTGTCTATTTCTGGCTTATCTTGAATCTTCTCGTCTCTTCCTGACTCTTCTTCAGTTATTTAACAAGTTATAGTTGTGAAAAAATTCACAATGTTTCTTTAAATGATTCTTAAGACGCCTTCCACGAGATTTTTGCTCTATTTTAAGCGAGCCGTGTTTTATTAAACATTTTCACAATTTTCGCTTCAATTTTATCATTTAAAATATTAGCGCGCTCTGTCCAACATTCGTAATTACTTATCTCTCCATCTTCTTCTTTTTGAACGGGGATACGTCCCCTTAAGGGACGTGCTTGACTTGCTTTAACCAGTGATTCCCGATACTATTTGCAGTAAAAACGTAAATTAAAGTTTTGTCTCCGGTGACAGATATGTTTTTTTGTTCAACTTAAAACATGAAATTCGGAATGAGGCTTTGTTTGGTTACTCGGCTGAGCGACCAGTGAAGGAGAAATCACCGGAGACCAAAATGTCAGCTACATTTTTTACTCCAAATAGTGTCAGAAATCTCTGGTTTAAAGTAAGTCATGTACGTCAGTAACAACCTGTCATCATCATGACTCTTGGCTCTACAACCCCTGGTGGGTTTTGGCCTCCTCAAGAGTCTTCCTCCATTCATCACGGTTTTATGCCAGCTCTCTCCAGTTTACAATCTCCAAGGTGGATATATCTTTGAGGACGTTGTCGCTCCATCTTAAACCAGGCTCCTTCGCCCTGTCGGTCTTGAGTTCAGCAGGGACTTTGGTGCTTGATGCTCGGTCATTCTCTCTATGGTCATTGGTCATTCGGCCACCGAAGTCTTCACAGTTGTATAAATTTTGTGACGTTTAGATCCTTAAACAGAGTATATAGCTCATTGTTATAACGTCTGCGCCAATATCTATTTTCTGAAACCGGTCGGAAGATACGCCTCAAAATTTTCCTTTCAAAAACATCCAGTGCTTGATCATTCCTCTAAGTTAGTACCCAAGTCTCAGCTGCGTATGTGAATACTGGTCTGATGTGTTTTGTACACTTATATCTTGGTGTTTCTGGACAGAAGTCTGGATTTTATTTGGTTTTGTAGACGGTAGTAACAGCGATTTGCGTTCAAGTAACACCCTGTACACGTACATAATAATTCTGTGGCAATGCAATTTTCCATAAATAACACCAAACGAGTACACGAGGAGAAAAATAATACCGTCTTCTATTATATTTTTACAAACACCATACAAGTTTGAAATACGATATTTCTCCTTGCAATTATTAGAGCAACGGCATTTTATAACACAGCGAAACCAACATAAAACCATATTCGTAATAATTTAATATTAGGTCCTTACATATGAAATTGGCGTTTTGTATGGGAGGAACACAACGTCGATTTTTTTTAATATAATATATTTATTTAATCAAAGTATGTACCATTGCTATCTATGCACTTTTGCCATCTCATAGGTAGTTCATCGATCCCTTTACTAAAAAAACCATTCGAACGGGAACAAATAAAATCTTTGAAGGCGGTTTGGACTACCCCATCGGAGTTGAATTTTTTCCCTTGCAAGAAGTTATCCAAATTTCGAAAAAATGGTAATCTGTTGGGGCAAGGTCCGGAGAGTAAGGTGGATGTCTTAGATATTCCAATTGAAGCTCCTCTAATTTGGTAGCCAACGGTATGTTGGTATGCAACGCAGCAGTCAACACGCGTTTGTTGATTTGCTTCACTCAATTCGTGAGGTACCCACCTTTCAGCCCTATGGACGGCTGGTCTCCGGCCATCCACAGGACTTGTTCTGCAGGTCGAAATTTCCAGAACAAAAACGTTGGAATCAAAAACGCACTGTGTTTTCTTTTGCGGCACCGTCGCCATACACATTATCAATCCTTCGAGCCGTTTCTGCAGCACTGGTGCCACGGTGGAACTCGTACTCGTAAATAACGCGATATGTCAAGTTTTCCATTTTGTAAACTAAGTGAGGCAAAGAAAAAAAACAATAAAGGAAAAAACAAATGAATTATTATTTTCGAAACACAAATACATGAGTAAATAGCTGTATAAATTTGAATTTGGAATTCCTAACCAAAGAGAAGATATTTGAGATCAAAGTTGCGAGTACGGCAAAACGCCAATTTCATATGTAAGGACCTAATATAATGCATATTGTATTAGTTGCATTTTCGCTGCGTCGAGCTTCTAACTGCATTATAATTATGCAAGCCTGTCAGCCCTCTAAGGCCTCCATTATATAATGCAATGATATTATATAATGTTAATTAATTTGATTGTTTGATATGTGGAATCGGGCTAATACGAATACTAAAATGCATCAATTCCATTGCAGTATTGGAAGTGGTTCACGGAATCGCCGGGGATATGGAATTAATAGTGCATTCACGATCATGACGTTGGTGCAATCATTTACGTCGCTACTAATAAAGCATCTGTTTTCGATTTATAATGCTAACAATGTGTGATTTTGATAGGGTTAATCATTTCAGTGAAATTACTATGCAGAGAGAGCATCATTTTCAGTATTGAATAAATAATGTGCATATGAAAATGTATAATAACCGGCAGTTCGGAAGTAACCTAGCTTACAGTAATACTATGTTTCTAATTTTCTCCTATCATAATATGTACAAATGAATTTTGTTTTTCCCTTATGCGTTCCTGAAGCATTCATCCGATTGCAATAAATTGGTGATTGGTGATTTTATATAATGGTGATTAATTAATGGTGAGCTCCTAATTATGAAATTATTTCCTATACCATTCACCTTATTGTGTTGAGTTATTGTGCGAAAAGCAACCAGTTTTTGTATATAGCCGCGTCCCGAAATTTGTATAAAAAATACTATAGGTGGCGGGCTAGTTGTTTGAAAAATGTGTGTATTTCATATAGTTCAGCGATAGGGAGTGAAGTAGGGAGGAGGGGGTGAATCCGGGAGAGGGACGAGAGAGGGGGAGAAAGGGATGGAGGAAGATGAACCCGGGAGGGAAACGCGGGGTTGAGGGGGGGTTATCGGGACGGCGAGACTCGCGAGACGGGGGGAAGGTGGAAGGTGAACGATGGATAAAAAGGAGGCGCGCTAGGGGAATGGGGCGGGGAAGGGGCATGAATGGGGCGGGAACGGAGCGAGACCGGGGACGCAAGGGAAAGGACACGCAGGGAGAAACAATTTCTTTCTTTATGTATATTGTATGTATATAGCAACGGATGTCGGGTACTCGCTAGTTTTTTTTAATAAATTAAAACTAATACTTCTTCTGAAATAATAAGATTTGCAAGTAGTGGGTAATTAAATACGGACCAATTACAAGCAATAAATATTTTTCTTTACATTTATTTTAATTTTATTTCAATTAAGGAATTATTCCATTTGTCGAAAGCAATGTCGGCGTCTCATTGACAATTTTTTTTTCAGGTCCAGGCAACCGTGTATTGATTATTCAGATTTGATAACTCATAGTAGGAACCACAATCATGCGAACTCTTGAGGGATTAACAGGTAAGTATCCAACATGGCCACCATCTTGAATCTTGAAGCGGAGCCGGAACGCAACAAACAAATTTACAGACAGATGAAATGACAAATGGTCGAGTTATATCAGGAATTCGCTACGCTCAATCAATAATAACCGAATGGTAAAAAACAAAGAAGAAATATCAAAGAAAGATAAAGACAAAGGGTCCCAAGTTAATATTTTCGATTTCATAAAATTTTATGTTTATATCTGAACAAGTGTTAAACATATTAAACTAACAGACCCGGCCACACGTTGCTGTGGCTTAACCAACCTTTATAATCAACACCATCTGTTAATTTGCATGCATATCAAATTCACACCGCCCGCTTGCCAGCTGCCTGAATTGAATCTTTGAATTTCTCGAATTTTCTCTACTATAATATGCATATATTGTACATATAAACCTTCTACTTGAATCACTCTATCTATTGGAGAAAACCGTATGAAAATCCGTTGCCTAGTTTAAAAGATCTAAGCGCACATACAGCGGGTTCGACTTCGTTTTATACTATGTAAAGATATCGCTCAATCAATAATAATCGAATGGTGAAAAACAAAGAAAGATAAAGACAAAGGGTCGCAAGTCAAAATTTTCGGTTTCATAAAATTTTGTTTTTATATATGAATAGAAACGTGATTGTGATTACCTGTGCCCCACGAAAACCGTATTTATTTAAGATAACTCTATCTCAGCGAGATGTCGGTAGTGTCTCTTTTCGACGGCACCGCTTGTTTCATTCATAATTATTTATTTTCGCTTTACTGTAAAATTTACTTTTTTGACTTACTACTCTTTTCTACGGGATGTGCGATATGTAAAGTGTTTAAACTTGTACTTTCAGTGAGGCAAAAAGAAACAATTCATATGTAATGAGTATGCACCGTGAACCGAGTGCAGTATTAAACCGCGATATAGAATTACAGATAAAATGCATCAAGCACATTACGGTGACAATTGAAATCTTCAATTATTAAGGTCTGTAAATAATAAAAGAACAATAGGAAGTGCCCGAAGTGAAGTTCAAAATGACGGCACGACAAATAGATATCCCCTTTTGGAATACAATGGTTCCCTCATTAAGTATGCGAGGAGTATCGCATCGCCTCTCGAGGGAACATTTACAATGGGAGACAAAATACCCAAGGCACTTTTTTAAAATATTAAAAAATAATGCCTACACGGAATTTTCTTGTTAAGTTTAGGTAATGTAAGACAAACCCTTGCGTAAGGCTTTGAAGAATTGAATTAATAATAATTGGACGACTTCTATAGCGCCATTTTCGTGAGAAAATCACCTCAAGGGCGCTTTAAAAATTCATTTATGCATTTAATCTATACCTATATACTACAAGTGGCTTACAACTAAGATTGATAACTAATGACTTACAACTAAGACTTATATCACCAGTGACTTAGAACTATACCTTTTTTCATAACCAAGTTTGCACTTTTTTTTTATTATTTTTTTTTTTATAAACTTTATTTATTTTCATTTCTTTGTACATATAATGTATAATAGCAAATAGTATCCATATAATAACATAATATATAATAACAAATAGTATGAACAAGAAATGAAAACCCACTAAGGCACTGCCTGAGTGTGGGTAATATTAAAACAAAATACTATATTTCTAAGTACACAAAGTATAAAATAGACTTAAAAAACATATAAAATATAAAGTTAGTATTTCATAGGTAGAATAAGTGAAAAAGGTTTTTTTTCAGCTATTATAAAATTAAAATAAAAATATGGAAAAAACATACTGATTTTATTATTATTTTTTTTTTAGTTATTATAAAAAAATAAACTGAAAACATATTGTACTACAGTTTAGAAAGTTACAGAAAGTGTGTTGTAGAAGGAAGGATAAATTTATAGAAATAGCGTTTCAATATCTACATTATTCAACCATAATTTTACCTCTTTTACATATTTTATCATTTTATTTATCATTTGAGTTTGTAGTGGTAGAGGGTTAAATGAACGAGGACCAATGAAACTGCTATGTGTCTGCAATAATTTATTATTGGTTTGTGGGGTGTAAAATACATTATTTATTCTTTTGCTCATTCTGTTTTCATTTATTTCGAAATTATTTTTGTTTTTAAATACATATTTCAAAGTTTGTAATATAAATAATTTACGTATATTAAATATTTTAGTTTCTTTGTATAATAAGTTAGTCGAGAATGTTTTATTTTTGTTATATATGACTTTAATTATGTGTTTTTGAATTATTTGTAGAGGCTTAATAAATGTATCAAGTGCACCACCCCATCCTATAATGCCATAAGTCATTGATGATTGCACCAGGGAAAAGTAGATCATTTTCAATTTCACTTGAAAGTCATAATACGAATAGAGCAGTATTGTTACTGCTCTATTCGTGTCACGACTTGCAACAGTCTTACAATTAGTTATTTACGACTAACATACTTATTTACATTTATAACCGCATGTTGTAATGGTTACTGCCATAATACGAAGTCATTAAACGAATATAGCAATATTGTTACTGCCCTATTCGTATTATGACTTGCAACTGTCTTAAAATTATTTACGACGAACATACATATTTACATTTTTGAAAGTAGCTATCACTTTGTGGTTTTCCATTACAGAAAAATGAAACAATACAACTTTGTATTAACCACTTATATAATGCGTAAATCCTACCGGTTTCAGAACAAACGTTCCTTCTTCAGGGAAAGCATATACTAATTTGACAGTTTCGAACAATGTTTTACTATGGTAGGGGTGGAGACGTTGCTAGTTATTAATGTACATTGGGTGGGTTGGTATTAATGTAGAGTGGGTGGGTAGGGGAACAAATCCATATAGTAATTTTGAAATCAGAATAAAAGAACATTTAAGGTGTCTTAATAATAATAATTTTTCTGAGTTCGCTGACCATATCATTGAAAATAACCATAGTTTTGAAAAAAATACAGGGATAAGTATTCTTCATATTAATCATATAGGAAAACGTTTGGATAACTTAGAAGCCTTGGAAATTAAAAAAATCCCTTAAAAATAATGAATCTATTATCAACAAACAAAAAATATTATCTTATAGCCCAATCATGGATTTGTTCCCCTACTCACCCACTCTACATTAATACCTACCTACCCAATGTACATTAATAACTAGCAACGGCTCCACCCCTACCATAGTAAAACATTGTTCGAAACTGTCAAATTAGTATAAGCTTTCCCTGAAACGTTTGTTCTGAAACCGGTAGGATTTACGCATTATATAAGTTAGTGGTTTATACAAAGTTGTATTGTTTCATTTTTTTAATACATATTTACATTTATAAACACCTATTGTTATGATTACTGCTCGTGCTGTCAGTATAAGTCATGAAAAATATTACAAAAAAAAAAAGTTTACACATAATAAATTGTAAAATATTGTAAAAAAAAAACTAGGTAAATCCTATGGACTGAGTAATTAAATACTGCTGAAAAAATGCGGTTATTTTTCTGGATATGATAATACGAAAAGGTGAGTTTTGAGCTTCGCTCTGAACTCAGATGTGCTGTCGATCTTTCGCAAATGTGAAGGGAGTTTGTTCCAAGCTGTTGGGCCTGCCACAGCAAAAGCCCGGTCTCCGAAATTGGTATTGGGATTGCGCATAGGTACTGAGAGTCTACCTATGGCTGTTGAAGATGCTGATCGAAGGGTTGCTTCCCTATATTGTGGATTTAATAATAAGAGGTATATTAAGAGTAGGATGCAATAGCTGGTGCCGATTATAGCAAAAAAATCAGAATGTGCAATTCACACGCCGTAGAAGTGAAACCTTCAGAAAACTAAAGTAGGCAGTATTACATATCAATGAGTAAGCAAGAGTGGGGAGACCTCGAAGCACCGCACAAAGAGGAGACCGATTATTCTATCTCATTCTTTCGAAGACTAAATCATGTAGATGTAGATATGATACGATTTAAGATTTTCACGGCCAAAAGCATTTTCGTTATTTGTTTTTGGGGTGTTATGCCGTGTTGCGCTACCTCCTTCTTTAGCCAACTTTTCGGACATCGTTGCAGTGTCCATCATCAGGGCAGATCTGGTAGATATGTAATTTTTAGTGGTGAAGTGTGTGCTTATTTACTTCGAAGCGATACGGAAAAAGTAATAATACTAATACGTTTTATTGATGAACGAGTTTTAAGTAGAAGATGTCGGGGACTTCCCAGAACTATTGAAATAGCGTGCTGTAACCATTAGTTGTTAGCATGGCGTCTTGTGTTATAATTGAACGAGAAAATTGATTTTTCTATGGTCAACATCTCGTGGCGTAAGGAGCTGACAAAAACTGCGTAACAGAGTTCAACCCTTCGAGAGCTTTTACTGATTCGTGCCCACAAATTAACGAAGTTAGCTAACAAAACGCTAAAAGCTTTAAAAAACATATTACAGAGAAGCTTTCTACAAAAAAGTTTATTTTTAAGCTTTTTTCGAACCAGATAATTCAGATTTCCGTAACTCGTGTCTCTTTGTACCAAGTAAATGCTCGGTATATTGAAAAAATATAATTCTCATATCTATTCGTATACGAAAATCAAGGAAATGTTGACGCAGTTAAATATCTTGTCCTTATTAATATAACTGTTCATCAATTTAGAATTATAAAAACCTGCAGCAAAAACACATACATGAGACGAGGAAAAGAAATGAAATAAGAAAAGTCGTTGATGTACGGATCAATTACGATATTTGGCGAATTACGGTGGATAGAAATTAGAAAAAAGTTTAAAAAAAATGTAAACTTAAATCGCGAAAATATGTGATTGATTCATATTAAAAAATGTTTTTTTAATGAGATATGAATATGTAATATCTAGGTAATTATTTAACTAAATACTTAAAAACGTTAAATAAATAATGCCACGTTTGATCAAATATTCCATTTGACATACGAACAGGCCGAGGGCGTTAATAAATTCAAAAAATAAAACTAGCTTTTGATTTTGATGGTTGCTGGTTCGCCCATTAAATAATTTACAAAAATGATGCGTTCCGCAGTGGAAGACACACTTAGTGAGAGACGCTGGTGAGAGACCACCGTTCAGAAACATAACGTTGCTTGAAATGACTTTAGCCATCTTCATGAATGCACATTTCAAACTATGCAACAAAGGCGGGCAATATTTCATGGTGATTTAACATTTATAAACAAAATTTTAAATAATAACATCAACTGTACGGAACTTCTTTCCCTAATTAATTTTAAGGGGGAATAACCAGACAAAACCGGAAATATGTCACTTTTAAGTCAAATTTTAGACGCATTGATCTCGAAAGACTGTTCTTTTATCTAGTAAAGCTATGCTTTAAAATTTGAGAAAATATGTTTATTTTCAGTACAATAAGGTTTTATCGTAGGTCGTTGGCATATTTGTTAAATTTTCAAACAAAGTTTTGTATTATACAACACATTTCAAATCATGTAATCACGCAGTAAAACAAATCAATAAATTATCTGGGAAAGCTATGTTTCAGAATTTTAATTTCAGTTTAAATAAAAGATCCGCACACGTATTTTGTGACGAAAATACTTCAGTTTATCTTTTTATTTACGGTCTAGCAAACTAATATATTTAAGTTTTTTTTTTCAAACTTATTTTGCTTAGATATTATTGAAAAAATGTATATTATGCTTATGATCAAAAAATAATTACAAAAGTACATAATTTTAATAGTTTTATCATCGCCTTTCAGCATTTTTGAATGTAGGTATTGAATGAAATAAAATTGATATTGAGTTATTATTTTAAAAAGCTGGTACGAAAAATAATTAATCTTTCTCGTTGGAACCGCCCTGTACGATCGTAAAAACATCTTTTGATGAAATATGAATTCTCGGCCGCTGGCTGCTTAATGTACCTTTTAACATACCCTTAAGACGTACACGCCATACAGAACTATTCCATATGCTTAATTACAAAACAAATGCAGCAACTAATTCGCCAACTAACCGTGCTCTTCATACATTCAATAATATTTGCCTAAATATTAACATCATGTCAATAATATAAACAGTTCAATGCGCATCCATATCCCTTCAGACTTCAACACTTCTCACATCTACAAACATACTTACACACACACACATGTACCCAGTACATATCACAGGTACCCACCATAGACATATGAATATTACTAGACTAGAATATAAAGGTGAGGGGCAGAAAACAACTACAGCGGGGCGCAGAGCGGGAAGATGACTTTGGAGATATGTGATTCGTCAATAACTCAATATGACAGTATATAGGCATCTCGCATTATAATATCACCATCAGTTCTTAAAAGTAAACTCTGCTACTGAATGAATAGACCTTTTTACATGGGAGCGCGAATTGTTCGCCGCGTAATGAAAAAATTTGAGCAGTTTAAATGCGGCAAAGTAAAGTTCTCTTATTTTCAGACTCCAATATTTTGTTGCCGTATTTAGTTAGGACACTTTTACAAATGTTTCATTATTTACTTACCCCAGTAAACATCGACGAGCACACGCCATGTATCTCGAGTGATAGTATATATTTACACGTTTTCAAAACACAAAACATCTTTTTTGCGGTGTTAATTCGTAAAATGCACCGGTGAGCGCTCGACGCTTGCTCGCAGAAGAATGATGACGTCACATTTTTAGATTCACGCGAAGCCACACTCAAATCAAATAATAGAGGAGAGGGAAATAATACGCTTTTATCACTTAGGGCAGGTCTAGTAATATTAATATGTCTATGGTACACACCATGAAATATTACTTATCTGCAAATATTATCATCACTGTAACCAATGTACTGTTTGTTTCTATATAAATAAATAAAAAATATAGCCGGTACTTTATTACCTTCCTCTTTCCAATCTACTCCCCTTTCCCACCTCCTTCCGTGCACATCATAATCTCACTAGCCCACCTTAAAAACCCGATCTGCTTTGATGTGAGAAAAAAACAACCTGTCAAAATTTCGTAATAACCATTGAATTATCAGAACTTTTTTCCGTCAACCGTTTCCAACCAATCTCAGAATCCAATTTCACAATAAATTCATGGCAAAGTTGCTGCAAAAATCAATATTTATTATTATTGTAAGCTCGTCATCACGGCTCCGGGGTGGGGGGAGCGGAACACATCACACGTGGAAGGCACACGTGACCGGCAGCCCCTGCATTGAGCGCCACGAGCACTAGAGGAATAAGGCGAGGGGAGAGTGGGGCCCATTGTAATAGGATAGGGGGTGCCAACTTCCCCTATTTAAGAGTACCGCTAACGATTATGTTTATACAGATGTATTTTATGGGAAAATTTATAAATTGGTTTAATTTATTATTATATGTTGGTTGATTTTTGGGGATTTGACGTTGACGATGATGATGTAGTTTTTTTGTTTTGATTCGCCCTGCTTAATCTCTCGAGTGTCGACCAATCCTTAAGGGCTTTTTCAAAAAGTTGTATCTTTGGATAAAACTAGCTATTCTGGAGAATATGGTAATTAAATACTATTTTCAATATATAAATATATTTATTTATTTATTTTATTTATTTATTTATTATAGATACAAAAGAAAGTACAAATTATAATTTGAAAAGCTTTGCCTGTCCAACTAGGAAAGTTTCCCATTCCAGGACAGACAAATTGACATGTTTAGTTCATATTAATATTATTCCTGAAATGTAGATACATAATTACATAACAAATACAAAAAAAATCACTTTTCTCTGAAACTAAGCTGTGTAATAAAGAAAATGTATATAATATATATAAATATAAGTACACATACATTTTTTTGTGACAAAGTAGATGATGTGTTTATATATATATAAACACATCATCCGGTAAACGGTACAATTTACAAACGCATTATTTTTCAAAAATCAAATAAATTATTATGAAAGCGGAATCAGCTGGCGGATGGCAAAAATTTAGTTTCGAGACAACAGACGTTAAAGTACAAGGCTTTTGTTTCAATGAGAGTGTGAAATTAAAGCCTATACAACATAATTGTATTAAGGGGATGATCGGTGTGACCTAGACGTCCAAAGAAGCGACGCTAGCAGTCCACAATTGAGATCTCAGTTAATGTTTACATTTTAATTTTAAGATAGAGGGTTACCGTTAAAATTACAAAGAAATAACGAAGACTAAATACTAATCGTCCAATAACGGTCTTAACCGGTCACCAACTTAAGCAGATATATACGTTAGAAATACGACAGCAGTCAAGTAGAATAAGCGTGTTTATACGTCAACGCGTGTGTCTCCATAGAAATCGTTCTAACTCCGTTTTTCTTTTAGTGACATCCCTAAAACAAAAAGTAAAAGGTCGATAGTAGATCAAGCTGTACATCCCTATTCAAGTTGTCCATAGAAATACATAACAAGAATATTCTGTCAGTGGCGCAGTCGACACATATTTTTTCCCGTCATATTGCCGGGTAAAAATTGCCGGGCCGCTCGACATTGTTAATTTTAATTAAATATTTTTATATGAAATTATAAAAAAGTGAGGTGACAAAAGTGTTTATTATACATTTATACAATAGAATAAGTATTTTTGTTTACATAATCTGTGATTTTATTACCATTTTCACATAAAAACATCACGTGAGTCATTTTAACATTTTTTTAGTGTTTGCATTCTAAATTTTAATATTTACAAATGTTAATATTTAGTTTGATATAATAATTCGAAAGCTTATTTTGTAACCTTTCTAAAACAGTTTTTACTATACGGCTACATTTAGAAATGTTTCATTTATAGAGCTTTAATTGTGAAGCGGTAATAACACAAAGTTTTCGTAAAATGTCATTTTGTTTGAGACATCATAAGCGAATATTCGCGAAAATTCGGAGGGGTTAAAAGTAGATAAACATAAAAAACTTGATACGTATGCAAAAAAAATAGCAGTCGGTTAAACAAAATTATAAAACATCATTCAAATGCATCAAGGAAAAAATTAATTGTCTATATACAGCTAAGTACAAAAAATCGACACTATAAATAAATTCGTTTGATATCCATACCAACTTCTTATTAAAGGTACTTTTAAAGGGGTTACATGGGTTCGAAAAATCCCTTTATCTAATTGTACAATATGTTTAGAATATTCTCCTAAAGTTTCAAGTCAATTGGAGTAAAAGTATAGGAGAGTGAACCTTTGTGAATTCCCCGCCCCGTTGGGAAAGAACGGCCGCGAGGAACTTGAATCGCGTTTATCTCGAAACACCATTTTTGTTGAGTTGATAGGCACGATTTCTCAGAAACCAATGCACGGATTGCATTGAAATTTGGCACACTTCTTCAAAATAGAATTGATCAGTCCCTGAACGAATGATTTTTTCGACTACAAATAATTTTACAAGGCTATACGTAGTGGAAATTGTACCAATTATTTTGCATTAACTCTGCCAAAAAGTCAAATTTCAATTTTTTGAGAAATCCTTCATTCAGACAGCTTATACTTATCTACTAACAGAAAAAATTGGTTTTTTAATTTAATATGAAGCTATCATGAGTTATCCTGCCTACCGCGAGGACACTTTTTTTAGGGGTCTCCTGAAACCAGGCCCCACCGGCTGAATTTTCAGAATTTTTTTATGACAATATTTACAATATTGTTGAGAAGTTGTTCTTTTATGTGTTCAACACTTCAAATAAAATAATTCACATGTCACATTTTTGAAAAATCGATAAAATATGCTTTTTTTTGCTACGAAACCCATGTAACCCCTTAAGTCGATGTTGATGTCGGGGGCTAACCGTCTAAGGATCAACTATCGGGTCATCAAAACAAGAGACTTGAGAAATTTAAAAGAGTTCTGGGGGCTATCGCCACGTATGTCCGGATCTTGCCAGCGAATGTTATGTAGATGACTCATTCGAACAAGAGAGATTAGGAAAGGAATACGGAAAGTTTCAGGGTTTCTTAGTAGACGGTGATTGATATTGATTATTCATACCTTATTGTAGGTCTCCGTGGTGGGAGTTAAGATCCTTGACCCAGAATCTGGTAGTTGTACGACTACTTCACGTCCCACATTCTTGAATTTGACGTCAAAGAAGATTCATGTGCTTACCTGTAAAAAGGAAATTAAAAACATATAAATATTGAATGAAAAAATGTAATAAATCGGTGGACAGTTCAAATCAACGAGAGAAAGAAATTATAATATTCCAAAATAACATGAGCTTAAAATAATAATGGTTTACACAAATAACATTTATAGGTCCTACATAACATCACAAACAACCGCGTGAAACCACAACACACTTTTTACAAACATTGCAATCTAAATGTATTGCTATTTTTATATTGAACGTAATCACATTAATTGACTGAGCGTAGCGAAGACCTGTTTTATCTTGATCATTTGACATTTCATCCGTCTGTAAAATGTTTTTGAAGTGAAACTTCTACAGCACGGCTGTGATTTGGATTTGGGATGAAACGGAAATGACGATTAGTGCAAGTGCGACGCATCAACTGCGCTTATCGGCCACTTTGATAATGATGAAACTTTTAAAGGCTCCTATTGGTTGAGATATAAAAAGGAAATAACGCGATGTGTGCGCTCATTGGTCGCTTTGATTAAGACCTCACTTTTCAAGTATTGGATGAGATTGTTTTGGTAAAGTTTCGCTTCTACCGCGTGTAAACCACATTCGATTTTTTTTACATAAGTTTCACACAGGAGGCCCAGAGGAAAATAATTTCCCTCAGGGCCTATGTCATATTTGGGGATATTGGGTGGAGGGTATTTTATAAGAAAGGAAGGAGAGGAAATATGAGGGGTGGGTAAGAATCTGGGGGTCAGTGGGTCCCAGAGTGATGGACTATGAATCCATCCCTACCATTAGGGTGCAAGGCGATGGGTCGAGAGATTCCGACTGAAGAGGTCAAAAGGTCTCCCTCAACCAGTCTCTCTCGATCCGGCTTGCCACGCCGTTGGTGGGCACACGCATCCGACACCAAGACTTGAATAAACCTCACCCCATGAACTGGGGCACCAATGCTAAAGCGTCGATGACGCAGAGCGAGTTTACAAGCTACTCTCTGGGAAATTCACTATCTGTTTGTAAACTCGCTCTGTGTCATCGAGCCTTGAGTCACCAAAAGTAACGAACCACGATAGGTGAGGCAGAGGTGTTGGTTATCCAATAAATGATTTCCGAGGCGGCGGTACCTATACCCGCCTCCCAAATTGAAATTGATACGTTGGTTGTGTTACTCAATAAATTATTACGTTCCGGCTCCGATTCAAGATTGTGGCCATGTTGGACAACCTTTTTAGCATAGATCATCAAAGTTACATTCATAAATTTAGTTTTTAGCAGCGGAAACTTCGAACGGACGCACATTTTTTTATGTTCGCTGTTCGCCCATCGACTGTCAAATTATAGCAGATCTGTGGACAGTTAGTAACGCTACTTTAAACATAAAAATCCGTCATCAATACTGCCTGTGGTACCACTTCTCCCCTAAAATAATACCTCATAAAATATAACCGCAATGTAAGAATATCAAAGGGGGGGCTGTTCGACAAAACGTTCTAACCGCGGTTTCCGATCACGCCGAGCAGCCGAGCAACATTAATAAGAGTTTACTTTGTTAACCACAAGGGTCACATCAGAAACTTAAAGTTAAATTACTAGTCTAGTAATAATATCTAGTAGTAATATCGTATAGTAACTAGACGATATTGGAACAACTCCTAACTCCTAAAAATTCATTTGTGGAAATTTTTAGTATGACAATATTATACATTGAAACATACCTCCTACCTTCTTGAAACCTCAGGCAAATCTTGTTGCAACGTCTTCCTCTTTGAGATGTTCTGTTCTGGGGAACACATTTTACATAAATAGAGGTTTCAAAACATTAAAGCTCGTAAAGTAAAAAGCCAATGCAAATGCAAACGGGCCGCGCAAACGTTCCTATAAGAAGATACGTCATTCCGCAAGTTAGAGCAAGCGCGCTATACTTTTTTTTTTAATTAGGCAATTCACCCTAAAACAAGTACTTTGTGTCAAAAAAGTTAAAGAAGATGGTTATAATTTTGAGGATAATCTATAAAAGAATAGGACAAATCGAATATTGAAGTCATTCAAGTCGATGAACTACAATAAAACTGAAAATACGCGAGAATTGTTGATATATATAATATGGTATACTGAGGGGAGAATGGAGGGTGATTTTAATGAGCAAACGATATAATATGCTTTTGAAGGAAGAATGTTTTTTACAATTAAAAAAGACATGGTCAAGAATCTCCTCTTTCACACCACATTGGCAGAGTGCGCGCTATACTTAATATTGTTTAGAATCAATGGGCATAAGCGACATGTCTAAAAAAGTGAAAAAAACGCGATGGTTGTCATAAGTATCATTTAAAGAAATATTGTGAATTTTTTCATTCATATAAATTTTAAAATTATAGAAAGAAACGTGTAAATAATAATTTTCGGAGTATACTTTGCGATTTATTTCTATCGAGAGAATTTCATATAATTACCGTTTTGGCCCGGGGGGTTAGGTGGATACTATCTTAAAGAACAACATATATCTTTTTAAGAGCTTAAAAACTTCAAATGTTTAAGGGAGATAAGTAAGAAATCGGTAGAAATTCGGGATGCGGCGGCTTAACCGTTGGAACCAATATCATTTGAGAGCTATTGAATAAATAATTCATATACGTTTTTAGATTTTCACGGTCAAAGTTATTTGTTTTTGGGGTGTTATGCCGTGTTGCGCTACCTCCTTCTTTAGCCAACGTTTCGGACAGCGTTGCAGTATCCATCATCAGGACAGATCCAGCAGATGAGTAATTGTTAGTTAATCGAAACGTTGGCTAAAGAAGGAGGTAGCGCAACACGGCATAAAACCCCAAAAACAAATACCGAAAAAAATCATCTGTATAAATAAAAATGAATCGCTGGAATGTATGTACGCGCATAACTTCCGAACGACTGCACCAAATTGGATCATTCTTTGTTTTTTGTGTTCGTTATTGTCAGGACAAGATTTGTATAAAACTACTGGTGAGCTTTGGCATTATGACATTTGTATAAAAAAATTGCAATAGGTTGTACGCAAGCTCCTTGAAAACTAAATGTACGAGGAATTAATTTATGGAACGCAGGAGGGGAGGGGAGAGGGGAACCTGGGAGAGGGGAGGGGAACTCGGGAGGGTGTTTGCGGGACGGAGGAAGGGGAGAGTGGAGTGGGGGGAGGGAATGTGGAGTAGGCGGAGTGGAAACGCGAGAGGGGAAGAGGATGCGGGAGAGGAATGGGGGGGGCGGAAGGGGAACGGGACGAATGGGAAAGGGCACGCAGGGAGAAATAATTTCTTTATTAAATGGCATAGTAACGCATGCCGGGTACCAGCTAGTAGATTATATTATTGTTTTAAAATTACAAAACACTGCACAAATATACTTACTAACATGAGCCGCCAATTTACACGTGAAGTTCGCAAGGTAGTTCAACGAAATTGATTATTCGAGAAAAAAAATATAAAAAATCAACATAATGGTCACAGGCGTAGTCTAAAAAATATTATTCCAATCCAAGCTCCATTTAGAAATCTCGATTAATTTGATTATTCTGTCAATCAAAATAGCATTTCATTTTAAGTCCGTTATTCTGCTAATAAAAAATAATACCCATAAGTGGCGCCCTAATAAATAAAAACAATAAAAAACCTGTAGGTACCTACCTATCAAAACATAGTATGTGAACCCCTTTGACTGCATTATTGAAAAAACCGATGCAGCTGTCGTTTTAAAAACCAGTTTTTAAAGTGGTGACGAAATTTGAACTTGGGACATTTTAATGCACGTAGAAATGTAAATTGGCAGCCGATTTGAAATTTACCTCCTGGATTTTAATTCATAAGTGAACAAGTTCATATACACTTTTTATTTCAATATTAAACTGGTGTGTAATATTACCTGTTATTTCTATTTTTGAACAATTTTCATACCGTAGATTTTCACAGCCAAAAGTATTTTCGTTTTTTGTTTTGGGGGTATTATGCCGTGTTGCGCTACCTCCTTCTTTAGCCAACGTTTCGGACAACGTCCGCCGGATCTGCCCTGATGATGGACACTGCAACGCTGTCCGAAACGTTGGCTAAAGAAGGAGGTAGCGCAACACGGCATAACACCCCTAACATAAATAACGAAAAATTTCATACGGTTCTCATTTAGTAAAATATATCACAACTAGCGAGTTCCCGGCATGCGTTGCAATGCTACTTAATAAATAAATTGTTTCTCCCTGCGTGTCCTTTCCCATTCGTACCGTTACTCTCCTGCCTGCCCTTCCCCTCCCGTATCCCATTCCCCTCCACCTTTCCCACCTTCCTCACCAGCGATTCATAGATTTAATTCCGGTAATTAATTGCAATTTTTTGTACAAACTTCATAATGCCAGATTTAACCAATATACATAGAAACCTGTGTGCGTGCGCACAATAACTCACCAAATTTTCATCGCAATCGGATGAATTTAGGGACCGCATAAGGGACAAACAAAAAAAACATTCATTTTTATATATTAAGACAAGGATATAAAAAAACTTTCGTTTTATTGAAATGAAAACTTCTTCAGCACCGTTGTGATTTGAAACTCGATGAAAAGCAAAAGAGACAAACACATAGATCTTTAAGATTTATCCTGCGAGAGAATGAGATAGAATATTCGGTCTCCTCTTTGTGTGGTGCTTCGTAGCCTCCCCACTCTAGTCTACTTTAGTTTTCTGAAGATTTGCACAATTGTATTTTTATCCACACGAATAAGGAATTCTAATATTTTTTATGAATGTTTTTATGAACCTTCTAACTTAAACTCCGGAAATTATTTTTTACAAATACCGATTTCAGAGTTAAAATAATTTTTAAAGCCTACTAAAGGGGTACGCGTGACGTCATATGTACCTCGATTTTGTCGGTTAACAATATCTACGGTAAATCCCACTCGGGTCGGTATGAAACAGCAAAATTTAAAAAAAAATACATACAAATTACGTAGGTTATAGGTTTAGGTATATATATATTTATAATTTTTTTTTAATTAAAAGCAGTAACACTTCGGTGCACATCTACAAAAAAATACACATCCATCATGCTTACTACTCTTATAACATAGGACACAGAATGGAATTACTACTTCGATAAGGTTATATACAAGTTGTTGTAAGAAAAGACATGTAGATAGTAGAATATTTCGTTAGTCCTGTGTTGGTTTAACTTGCTCGTCGGAGTTACGACCGAGAGGTTATTTTTAGCCGGTTATTTGTGGACCCAGTTTAAAATGTTGCCATAGGGTTAAGTGTTAACCCTGTAGTGACTAAATTAAAAACAATGTATCCAAGGTCACGAGGTTGGCGTTAGGTATCAAAATTATCATATTTCAGATGATTTCTACAACCTGATTCTCAAAATAATTAGTTAAACGAATGATTGAAAGAATAAAATAACTATGTTTAAAAGGATAGATGACAGAAATAAACAAACAAAGGAGAAATCCAAGGTTCGTAAAAAAAAGTGTTTAACTAGGTTAGCTCATCGAGAGTGGTGATTGGCTAAAAAATCGTGACGTAGCTCGTAGTCCCTGTTCCACTGGAAAATTTGAATTAACGGTAGTACGTAAGTGGCAGTGTTTTACATCAAGCTACGTCACGCATTCGAAATTTCGAAAGCGGCCCGTTTTCGAAAGAGCTTTTTTCGAAAAAGACCCGTATGCATATAAGACCCGATGCGAAAAAAACCCGTATTTATATACAACGTATGAGTATTATGAGTAACCTTGACGCATTTTCTACGAACCTTGGGAGAAATCGAATGTATGCATTTCATAATCATTTTGGTAAAATGGTGAGCGATTCCGTAATATATTCCGTAGAAGAAGGGGCTCAACATTAGTGTTGTATAAATGTTTTATTTTTAAACATTTTTTCGAAAACTTTAGGGTTAATAAACTATTGGAGAAGGGTTTACGCCTCAGCGCATTTTAAAAGACGATAACAGCTAACATTAGCCCCGTGCCCCGTAGCGAGCAATGTTTTTAATTGGACTTAAAAATTCAAACTTGGACTACATTTACTCGAAAACAAAAGCCCAACTTATATCAATAAACCGACCCATCGTGATGCAGATTTACTATTTTTTTGCTAATTACCGGACACTTCATCGCTTTTGTGAATTATTCATACTATCAATTCCATTTTTGAAAATGGCACTTAAAGTCAAAACTAAGTTCCAGAACGCATTGAACCAGAGTTACGCAGGTCACACGCACAACCAAAATTAGTATTTTTGATAACTGATAACACAATTTCTAAAATATTTTGTCACCGAGAGGGTTAATTAAACTTCGACCGTTTTTACAGATAAAGTAAAAATAGTTTTAAATGTGTGTAAAATGAAACCATATGACCATTAGATTTTAAAAGGAAAAGACTTCCATGAATAGATTGAAAATAATAAACTGAGGTTAAATTTATTTTCCAGGAGAAAAATAAGCTAATTATGTTGTTTTCTGTTTTACAATTCAAAACGTTATTTTTTATCGCCAACCGGCCGAATCTCATAATGCGGAAAATAATGTTACTAAAACATGAAAATTTTTACGATAATATTTTCCTTTCAGTCCTCTCGACGCTGCTCTCTCTCGACCCATCGCCTTGCACGACAGTTGTTGAGCTGGATTCATACGTCTGTCACTGCTGACCACGCTGACCCCAGGTTCCTACCTATCCCTCGTATTTTTTTTCTTTCACTGAACTTCCTCTCCTTCCTTTCCTTAAAAAAACGCCATGTATCATCCCCTAAGATGAAGGAAGACTGGGTCCCGAGGAAAATTATTTTCCTCAGGGCCTCCTGTGTGGAGATAATGTAAAAAAAATCTAACTAACCATCACACCGTTTTCCGCAGGGGTAAGCAGAGAGGGCGGACCGCCAAACAACTCGGTCTTGGCACACACTCTTTGCCTCATTCACATTCATACATCGTCTCATACATACTCTTCCATTATTCTGACTCTTGATATGGCCCGACTCAAGTATCTGATTCACTTGATCGTGTCATATCTTCCTTAGGCGTCCCCGACCATTAACATTCTTCTAACACTGCCTTCTTGGTTAATTCGCTCTACATGCCCAAATCGTCAGAGAGTCCCTTTCTTAATATTTCTCATTAGGCTAACATCGGCCTTGCATCGGATCTCATTTCAACAGTTTTCAGTCTACTTTCATCCTTCCTCTGCCAGTTCCGAGCCTCTCTGCCATATATCAGGGTAGGTACCAGCACTCTATTATGTTAGCTTAACTTCTTTTAACAGTTTAAAAAATATATATTTTAAAACTTAAAATAAGTTAGCAAACAGCTGTTACACAAAAACCCAGCATAGTTAAATCAAGATTATGTTCGTTGTAATGGTGAATACTTAAGATTTATATCGATTCACGTATATTATATACCCTCGCCACATGTCGCGCTGTAAAAAGCCTCTATTACCTGAAGCAGTAAGCAATGAATATCCATCAAATAGGTACAAAATTACAAAAACATGGTAAGGCATGGTGTCATTATTTTTGCCACTTTATAAAAATAGAGCAAGTGGACGTTTTTAGTGAATGGTGATGTTAATAACGCAGTTGTTTATTGGTCAATTATTATTGTTAGGACTTTGCGAGAAAGTATTTACTGAAGTTCTTGTTAATTTTATGTAGCTTTTATCTTTTTTGTCAATATGGCAACCTTGAACCGTAATAATGTTCGTTTGTCATGCTCTAATTTTAAATAGCTCTTTTTTGTAATAAACCATCGTCTCAGGGCAGTTTGGTGAAATGGTGGAGAATGTTTCTTTGTATGAAGTACCTAGTGAATTCTCGCAAAGCGGTGAGCTCTTGGCAATAAATTTGTAAAATTGTTTTTGTCTTCATTACATAGTATAAAATGAAGTCGCTCTAAATGTATGTGCGCATAGATCTTTTAAACTACGCAACGGATTTTCATGCGGTATTCACCAATAGATAGAGTGATTCAAGAGGAAAGTTTATATGTATAATACATGCTTATTATAGTAGAGAAATGCCGAGAAATTCAAATATTCAATTCAGGCAGCGGGCAGCAGGCAGCTGGCAAGCGGGTTGTGTGGATTTTATAAAGGTTGGGTAATGGCGTCATGTTTCGTTAGCCACAGCAACGAAGCGATATATCTGTCATCGCGGGATGATTCGATGCCTAAGTGTTAGCAGATGCCGAGATGATATTAGGATGCGTTCTAATGATTCCATTTTTTATTCTTTATTAATCCACAAGGCGATTTTATCAGAAAGATTTCGGAAACGCGTGAGGTCAAATATGTAGTAAAACAGATCGAATATATACTTTTGAATGTAGCTATAACTTTGTGGTTATCCATTATAAATAAATGAAACAATGTATTATCTTTATTAGAACCACTTATATATTTTCTTAACGCCGACCGGTTTCAGATAGACCGTTCCTTCCTCGGGGCAAACATATAATGACTTGACAATTACCAAACAGTTGGTGGGTACAATGTATTATTACTTTGTGCTGTTGTAGGGGAGGGGGAGTAGCTAGGGATTAATGAAGAGTGGGTAGGGATAGCAGAACGGACATTGAATGGGAACATATCCAAGATCGGTCTATGAGATAATATTTTTTGTTTATTGACGTGGACTCATAAATGTCAAGGGATTTTTTTTATTTCCAACGCTTCTAAATTATCCAAGCATTTTCCTTTATAGTTAATATGAAGAATATTTATCCCCGTATTTTTTTTTTCAAAAGTATGATTATTTTCAAAGATATGGTTAGCGAAATAGGAAAAATTATTATTATTAAGACACCTTAAATGTTATTTGATTCTAATCTCAAAATTACAAGTTGTTTTCCCAGCATAAAATGAGGAACAGTCATTACATTTGAGTTTATACATATATTCCGTTTATAAATTGATTAATTCCGGAATTTACGTAAGTACTTTGTTTAAAAACCACTAATTAAACCACAATATTTACATATACAATGTTTATCGTCCTGAAGAAGGTTGAGTTCAACTGAAACCGGTCGACAAATATAAATAAAAATAAAGTACCTACTTGTTTCATTCTATATAATGTCAAGCCACAAAGTGTTTGCTTTCTACCATAATTCAAACTCAAATACTTAAATTTTATAACCTCGGCATATATATATAAACTCAAATATTTAAATTATATAAACTCGGAATATATAAACTCAAATACTTAAATTAACCTGACCCACAGGCCTCAAAGACAATTGCCGTATTTAAATTATTAATTAATTCAATTTATATATAAAAGGGGGCCACGAGGGTCACAAGTAGTGAAGTCAAGGCTCCAAGCAGAAAAGAACAGATCACCGATCATTGTAGTGTTGGGTAACTAGCCAAAAATTATAATCTAATGGTTATTAGCAGCAAAATAACAAGCCATATAACGGTTATTTTGATGATTCGGTTGTATTAAACGAGTAGTTACTACTGGTTAATTCTTACTTACCAGTTGATTATGCAGGTTATGGTTTTTTAACTGGTATCGGATTGGTTTTCGCTTCACATAAAAATATAGCGCTCTACGAACAACATTATTAAATAACTATGCTTCGTTTCGCCTCAATAAAGAAGAAAAATTATTAATTTTTGGAGATCGCTGGCAACGGTTAATATGCACTTTTTTAAAAAAAAACCTTTTGATTCACCCTAATTACATTAAAAGACAACTATTTGCATTGGGGGAAGTGGAAAATATTTCATTCTAAATTTCGATAACGTAAAATTAAAATTAGCTTTCGTCTTGTGAGATTGTACGCCATTAGCTATTAGCTCATTCGCTGTCACTTTGGTATGTTGGCATTCCTGATACACTTGAATGTATAACGAACGGCTAGAAGATTTTGAAGGTACGGGGCACTTTCTTTTGAATCACAAACCATGTTACACAAACCTAGCGTAGCCGCTAAACTACTTGAAAACTGGGATGTTTTTCTTGCCTTGACGCGAGTAGGCGTTATAAAGAGGCACTTTCTTTTGTATCACAAACCATGTTACACAAACCTAGAATTCCCATGAAGTCTGCTACGCTTTGCTCTAGCATCTTTTCGTACAGTAACAAGAATACCAACATAAAAAAATGACATTTGAAAATAATGTTTGAAAATGGACGGTTTCGTTTCACAGAATGAAAGCTAATTTTAATTTTACGAATGGATCACGTAATAACTTACTAGTAGCTATTCAAATATCCATAACCACAATAGCCAGATAATCGAATAACTAAGTTGTCCGATGTGTAACCGAGAGATAACCGCTATGTAGTTGGTTGTTATATAACTGCTAGCTCAAGAGATCAGTATTCAGCGCGGCTGCCCAACGTGTTTAGTTGCTACAAGGTATTCCTTCCCGGGGGGGACGTCTCGGACTTTCGTTTCCTGAATGGGCACCTTCATGGAATACCTGATCGCCTTATCCACTGTTATTTATAGGTACAGTACACTCTCGATTCGCAAGTGACGTTAAAAAAATCCGGCTAAATCATTGATTTATCAACTCTAAATAAGGCGTGTCTTACAAATTCAGTCGAATAATTCGGAACAACTATGAGTAATTTCATAATCAAACTCCTTGTCTGATACAGTCGTCTCGTTTCGAAAGCATAATGGGAGACAAATTATTGGTCTTGGGAGACAAATTATTTGGTCCTTACAGACCAACAAAAGACAAAAAGCAACACTTCTTGCAATCTTTTGACTGCGAAGTAATAAGTAATGCACTTTCTATATGACAAAGGTTTTCGTAACCCATTTTCCACATCAGAACACGCTTCACACCATAGGTTTCGATAACAATTTACTGTAACATCCTGGAATGAGAGAATCTACGGTACCCGCCTTACTAGACTGTTCTCGATTATTTTTTTAATGTTTAAAATGTAATCACTATTACCCATTTTTGGGTAAAACCTTGAATTATGAGGTTTGGAGCTTAACTAACCCCTGCAGGCAATCCTGATAATTATTATTAGTTACATGATAAAACAGTTCTATTTCTTTGGTAATGTAGAGTACTGCCTAGTATAAAGAGTTCAAAATTAAAGAAGAGTACCAATCAGTAGCTAAGATTGAAAAATATGACGTTATTGGCGTTGTGATAGCTGAAAATGAATTTTATTGTTTTTGAAAATTTCAACTTTTTGTATGAAGGTGTACTGAAATGTGGATGCGGCAATCTTAGCTCTCTAGCTCACTGAAAACTCACGGACCGCCAATGGTACCTATGTCACTTCATTTAGGTGATTTTTCACGTAAACGGCGCTCTACAAATTATCCAATTATTATTATTTGTGTATATAAACATTTATTTGTTTATAAATACGACCGGCTCGGGTAAATAAGGCAAGCAGTACCTTTAGTCCTAAACACGGGGACCGAGCCGGTCGCCAAATAGGGTAGAAATAAAAAAGTGCGCAATCATAATGTAAACGTTTTAATGCAAATTAAACTGAGAATACTTGTCTAAAGGAGTGTATTTTTTACCGAAAGGGACCTGAAAAATTAACAGTTCTGATACATGTTTTTAACAAAGCATTTACCCAAATGGTTCTGTAAAAGTCCGAGATGGTTGAGTTTACAAACTTTTATAGTTAACGTAACCTAACCTAACCTAATTCTCAAGCGAAACTTAATCATCCAGGAACATAATTTTAAAATCAAAAACCCATGCACCGATAACCGACATTAGTAATTTTATAGAGACGTAAAACGTCCCGGTTAAGCCGAACACGTTTAATCGAGAGAGCGCTGTTCTTACACAATATATTTTGAATATGAACAAGGTTGAAGCCTATATTTAAGACAAATTAAATACATGAGATCGCTGTCTCTAGAATTAGTATTATTATAACGATTACGTTCAAAGAGACCTTGAAATTATAAACAATATATTTGTGAACATGTAAGGCAAGAATTAATTATTATCGTCAAATTAAACACTTGTTTTCATTTCAACTATTTACGACGTCAAATTGAGGTCTAAAAGTCAAAGTTGAACCTAGTATGTCTTTATCAAAGTACGATACTTAAGATATAAATAATAGCTGGTACCCGGCATGTATTGCTATGCCATTCAAAGAAATAAATTGATTCTCCCTGCGTGTCCTTTCCCGTGCATCCCCGTCTCCTTCCACCTTCCCAACCTTCCCCCTCCCTCGTGTCTTCCCTCTCTGCAAACCCCACCTTTCCCCTGCATTTCCTCCATGTGGCTAAAATGTATGAAATTCACACATTTTCATTTATACAATTTTCATAACGCCAGAGCTTACCGTTATATATAGCCTATGTTACTGCTGACAATGTAGCTTTCTATTGGTGAAAGAATTTTTCGAATCGGTTCAGTAGTTTTGGAGCCTATTCAATGCAAACAAACAATCAAATCTTTCCTCTTTATAATATTAGAAAGATAATTAACCGAGCACCGACGTACAAATTTTATATTATTTTGCAAATCTGCTTATTTAACTTTTCTGCCTAACAATAATGAAATATCAGTGGACGGATCATTTCCAAAAGGATATCAAAACACGTTCGAGCGTGCAAACTCGGCCATCCTGTCAAATCTGAAATTGCCTAGCATTTAATAGAAATCGGCCATTACTTTGAAGAAGACCCAAAACGCATTGAGCACGCCTAATTACGGAGGCAATTGAAATTCACAAAAATCCCATTAAATTAATTAAGACGACGGAGTTAACTTCAAGAGTTCTTGGTATACGGTAATATTAAATTAATTAATTGTACTGTAATACCAACTCTAAGAGGAATTAAATATCGCATCAACATAAGTAAGCACATACTTCACCACATCTTCGATTACACATCTGCCCCGATGATGGACGCTGTAACACTGTCCGAAGCCTTGGCTAGAGAAGGAGGTAGCGCACACGGCATAATATCCCAAAAATAAACCACGATAATTCTTTTGGTCGTGAAAATATCAAATCATATCTAACTTCAGTAATAATTTAAAGAATTTGTTATTATATGAGCCGTTTTTATTGACTACTAATAGGTATCTAACTTCAGTAATAATTTAAAGAATTTGTTATTATATGAGCCGTTTTTATTGACTACTAATAGTATGTATGGAGCATTTCATGAGCAAATCATCTTCACTTTGAATTTGCATCTAATGTAAGTCTGCGCCGTCACCAGCGCGTCGCAGACTACGTCTTGCCTGCAAGTTTATTAGCGATGCACGAGCGACTGATAGAGACGCTAGATTCTATCTGGTTAGCAGGTGACACCAAACTTTGGTACGCGAACCAAAAATCAAAAAAATTGCAGTAAAAATACGAGAATGTCCGCAAGCGATTTGTAAAAATTGAGCCTTAATCAATAAATTTTAGCTTTATAAGATATTCACTGCATTCAAAAAGAAAGATGAAAGCATTAAAAAAGAACATTTAGGCTACAAAAATCTCCCTCTCATACCTAATTTCAATCTAAAAATGACACAACCTGAGAGTAATTTGATAATACAACTTCGCATCGAATTCCGATGCTTCGCTTCGAAAGCCTAGATATAAATGCAAGTTCTCCGGTTCAACATAAAACAGAACACAAAGTTAATGCTAAAATTCCATGTTGTAATTTGTTAATTTTATCGGCCAATTGTAATCCTGAAAGGCATCGCGTCGCGATGAACTTAATAATTTGTAGAGTGAAGTAGTCTCTTAGCGTTGGACCGAACTTGCTGGAAGACAAATTTGCTCAGTGCAGACAGACCAACAAAAGGTTCAAAGCAATGCTTTTTACGATCTTTCGACGGTGATGTATTTTCATTTAAAAAAATAATTTCAAATAAATTATTTTTTTATTCGATGTTAATTTTGGGATTCGTCCTGTATAGACAAAACTTGGTCAACATGGTTGCCCATACAATGTTGCAATATCTTGTTGAAATTCAGTCGGCATGGCGCGCCCTGAAAAAGGTTAGAATGTTCATTGACTAAGCGTAGCGAAGCCCTATAACTCGCCTTTCGTCTGTCTGTAAATTTGTTTTGCATTTCATCTGTCTGTACATTTGTTTGTTCATTCCGTTTTCGTTTTCGTTTCCGAAAATCTGCTGCATCCATTTTTTTTATTCAAGCAAACCGAACTTTGACTAAGTTAATTAATTTGACAATTGTTGTATAAAAAAAAATCCCTTTTCAAAAATGAAAAATCGTCGTGTTTATTTGGACTATCAAACCAGATTTTAAAAAATATTTTGTTTAAATAAGAAATTTAATTGAGAGAGTGGCGCTTCGAAAAAATGTCGTGTAAAATATATGGTTTATAGATAGGCATGTAAAATATATATTTATTATACATACTTACAAATCTTGTTTCGATGTATTAAATAAGAGAAAATTACAGACATACTTTTTTGGACGCGAAGATTACTGATCACAGAATTACTTGTTATAAAATGAAAAATATTACAGGAAATTGTAAGAAAAATGTATTCAGTGGAATTCATGGTACTGTGCATTTTTACACAAAAGGTTATGTACCCCCGTTATGCGGAAAACGGAAGTCAGGTTATGTAGTAGTCAACCTTCCTAAGGGATCCAGCCTCACACGCCCATCACACACGGCTGTGAATATTGCACTTGGCGGTGCATTAATGTGCATTACCATATAACACGTACTCAAACAGATGACATTATACTGATACAATAATCATTGAGATAATAAGTGACAGCCCTACCGCTGAGAGGCTGAACCGAGGGACGCTGAACCGCGCGCGAAATGAAATATAATATACATTCAGGATATAATAGCACGTACCCGAAGGATTTTAACCAGCGATTCCAGAGCATAGGTATTTGGAGTAAAAAATTTAGATGTCATTTTGGAGTCCGATAATATTTTTTTTCTTATTTTTTTCTTTAATAATATGTCCTTTTTATTTACAGTATACTTTTATATTTCGAATACCTTCTTTTCATTTAAACTAAAACTTAACCCTTTCAGATACATTTACCATGTTTAGTTCACATTGCTCATAATAATCAGAATTTCAATAATGTACAATGTTGCCACATATTCCCATAGTAATAACATATTTATTTGAATTCGTGAAGTACCTACGTAATTAATATGCAAGTGACAAAAAATGAATAATCTTCATTTCTTCGCGTGTTGTTTGTAAACGTTAAATAATTTACGGCTTCTGAAATATGCGTCCCTGGTTTTTTCATGGAAGTTTTTTGTAAAATAATCGATTTCAGTATGGGTAGATCGCATGTCTAACGTCCATGTTTCAAATCCATAAACGATTTCATACTTCACTATAATATTAAGTAGATATATAGAATACCCCTAGACGTGGATATTAATAGAGTTCGCGTTTACACTATCCGGGAAGTATAATATACTTGGCGCACTTTGAAGAAAGATATAATATAAACGTTTGCCCAAGCAAGGGAAGGTTTGTTTACTTTGAGCTTTTTCAAAAGGTGTCCCGATTTAATCATCTTTCTTCCCCCCACCGTGACGGGCATAAATTTGTCAAAGATAGCGGCCGACATGCACGTGAAATCTGTCACACAAATTATGTTATAACTGTTTTGACACGTGTAAAAAATAAATTTAATTTCACGGGTGCGGCTGCACTAAAAAAATCATTAAAAAACCCGGCGGTGCACGGCCATTAAAAATTATACTATCGGTATACTGAGAAAAATCATTAAGTAAAAATTTTGCTTTTTGAATTAATGACGAGTTAACGTTAACAAGTGAGTTAGAACCAGTTAACAAATTTACAAAAACATCGACGGTACACACAAGCTTCGGACAAAAACACTACAAATGTCGGGCAATAAAAGCATTCAACCATCTTTCAATTAATGCAAAAAAGAGGGAAACAAAAAAAATCTATTGAAAATAGAGACCAGACAACTCAGAATCATGCAACCTCAACATCTCATTTAAAAGGTCATTAAAAGTTATGAAAAAGTGGTTAGGTCAGATAATGGGCAATTTTTCATTTTTTCATAACTTTTAACGAATTTTCAAAGGAGTGTTGAAATTGCTTGATTCTGAGTTGTCTTATTAAAAATATTAATGACCGTTTAAAATAGGTTAAGACATGAGAGTATAGCGTTGTCTGACAAAGCATGGTGATTTTTCTCAGTATAACAAAGAATTATTCTCTGACGTCTTTAAAAAGTATTTATTCGTATTTAGATGTCGTCGTCTGAAATATAATTAGATGCTAAAAATAGCGATGTGATAATTGACTAATAACCTTGAGTGTTGGGTTTTGATACTGAGGATTGGACAACACATAATATTTTAAAGGCAAAATATAAGACATAATTATACAGTAGCGTTTCGCAGTAAGTCACCCCAAGAGTTTAATTTCTATCGAAAAGAGACTGTAATGAATTCGATGTACTTAAGTAATTTAATTTTTTGAAGCAATTGGTAGATCTGAACTCTCAATTATCACATTTTACATTTAATTTTATGTTTGTTATATGAAAACAGGAAGTTATAACAGCATTTATTATTAAATTTTATTTTATTAAAAAATGATAAATCACATATACATAATATTTGTATCATTACTTTTTTCAGCTTTATTTAAAATGTCAATACGTTTCATGTCATGCTAAACAAAAACGTTATAAATTTTTTTTTACATTAGCTCCACAGAGGAGGCCCTGAGGAAAATAATTTTCCAGGGCCTGTGTTATCTTTGAGGATGCTGTGAGGATGGTCTTTTTAGGGAAGGAAGGAGAGGAAGTTCTGGGAAGGAAGAGGGTATAAGAGGTGGGCAGGAATTTGGGGTTTAGTGTGTCCAGGTCATCCACAGCCAAAACAGACAAACCTTACCCCATGAACCCGGGCAACCCTGCTAAGTCACCAAACGTAGCGATTAGAGAAACAATAGCGAGAGACGTTGCTTATCCAATAAATGGTTGCCAGGGCGGCGGTACCCATTCCCGCCTCAAAAATTGAATTTTATTAAAATAACATCTAAGGTTACGATATAAGCTTCCATCAATGTAACATATCATTGAAGAAGAAAATAATAAACTAAACCTCTTATAAAACATAAATAAAAAAATTTAAATTAAAATGCATAAAGCAGGGTTTCCTTCGACCGCAAACATTGCGTACACATTACTATTAGAAGTGATTTTTCACAAAAACGGCGCTGTACAAATTATCCAAATATTATTATTATTATTATAAACATTGCCAATGGGGGCGTGGCCTTACTAGGAATGCATACAAAAATGTGGAAGGCCACGCCCCCATGCCAATGTATATGGTAATGTGTAAACAAATGTTCATGTTCTCGGTCACAGGAGACCAGGCTTAAACTAAACTAGCGACGTTACCTTTTTATTCGTATTTTGTTTGTTCTGTACTTACGTACGCAGCTGAGACTTGGGTACTAACTAAGAGGAATGAGCGAGCACTGGACGTTTTGAAAGAAAAATTTTGAGACGTATTTTCGGACCGGTTCTAGAAAATGGATTTTGGCGCAGACGCTATAACAATGAGCTCTATACTTTATTTAAGGAGCTAAACGTCGCAAAATTTATAAAATTGGGAAGACTTCGGTGGCTGGGTCACGTGGAGAGAATGACCGAGCATCAAATCCCTGCTGAACTCAAGACCAATAGGGCGAAGGAATCTGGAAAGGCCAAGACTAAGATGGAGCGACAACGTCCTCAAAGACATATCTATCTTGGAGCTTCCAAACTGGAGAGAGCTGGCACAAAACCGAGATGAGTGGAGGAAGACTCTTGAGGAGGCCAAGACCCACCAGGGGTTGTAGAGCCAATAGGGATGATGATGATGATGATGATTTGTTTGTTCTGTTCCATGTTTAGTTTAGACTTATTAGTATTATCTTCTTCATCAATGACAAAAAAAACTTTATATTTATGTTTTAGACATCAAATGACAGGAAAGAGATATTATAAAAGATTAAACCCAAATATCACATTTCTCAAACAGCGCACGATTTTTGAATCCCAGACAAAAGTTCATACATTAATTATTACAAGTTGCGTGTTACAACTAAAATCATCCAACGAGCCAAAATCGATATAAAAAATATTCACCACATTTAAGTAGCGGTGCGTGCCACGATATCCTAACAGCCTACGGCGCGGCGATGGCGATGGCACGCATCCCTGGTCGCATCTTGCTCGGTGTCCTGTACTATTTATATTTATAGGGAATTATCCAGGATTTACGAGCCCCGCGGGTCATATTTCACAGGCCTGGTGTTTGTTGCCCGGTGACGCCGGGAACATCTCACTAGCCTGTTTTAAATTCACGGTACGCTGCGGACCCATTTGCAAGCTGCAGGTGATTGAATTTCTTGCGTTGAATTCGTAAAATGCCAATTTTTGAGGCAAGCATAGAATGTTTTGTCTATGACAAGATAGTTCGTGTTGTCCCTATTAACCGTGTATCGTTACTCAAATTAAAACACCTGTCTCAAACGTAATTTTTTTTTAATTTCCTTTAAAACTACGCATGAGCCATGGATTAAATCGACACACAAATGTTTTGACCAATCACCGCTCTTTTTATAAGTTTGGTGACAAAATAATTGGTAATTATCTATGATTAGCAGTAAATGTTCATACAAAGGTTTTATTTAGTAATAAGTAAAAATTGTAATATTTTTAAATGCTCTTATTTTTGGGGTGTTATGCCGTGTTGCGCTACCTCCTTCTTTAGTCAGCATTTCGGACAGCGATATAATGTTATTATCAGTTGTTATTTATTGTTAAAAAGAATCACTAAAATATCTATGTGTTTAAAATCAATGAAGCACAATAATTTAGACAGCAAGCTTTGTAGCCGTTAGTTTAAATCTGCTTAGGGAACGTACCCATACTACGTGACCCACTTTTTGGACCCCTCGCAGCAATTTGTGACCAAGCGTGGTTTTGAAGATCCCCCCCCCCCCCTGAACCGGTCACGTAGTATGGGTACGTTCCCTTATCTTATCTTAAATATTTTCTCTCTTTTGAAATGTTAATTTTGTAATATTTTTAAAATGAATAAATTTAATTGAATTCAATCAGGGCAGATGTGTTCTGTACCGCTGTGGTGCTGAAACACGGTATAACACCCCAAAAATAAATAACGAAAAATTTTTTGACCGTGAAAATCTAAAATCATGTCCATTCTTAAATTTATTTTTGTTTTATTATTTAAAGAAAGTTGAAAAGAATATTATACATATATATTTATCGCATAAGAACAAAGCGTATTTCATTATTTTTCAACTTTTTTGTGTATTACACCGTGAATGTTATTTAAAATATCTAAAAATGTGTTTTTATTAAAAAAAATACTTCTCCAATTATCTGATCCCTAAATATTAGTTGACCCTTTTTCTTGTGCTATTTTTTTTTAATAAACTAACAATTTTTGTTCCTCCTGCAAACCTGTGTAAAATGAGATTCTCATAACATTAAAACAATAACTCAAATTTTCAAAATAAAAAAAATAAAAATTTCTCTCGTGAAATGTTTTATTCAATATTCGATACCGGTATTTAGCGTACACACCTTGTAATCTTTATACGGAAAACGTATACGAGTATAGAGTTAGAGTGTTCGTGGTTACATAAGGGATGATAAATGTGTTTATTTGTAACTTTAGTCTCGCAACTCGACAACGAATGAACAATATAATAAATCGCCTGATTTTGAATGGGAGAGAGTAATTGAATAGAATTTTCGCGAAAAAAGGCAATTTGTCAATGGTGGCGTACACACACAGAAACATTGTTTGGTTTGTGAATTCAGAGGCTTATACGATTAAATGTTGTACGTTGAATAAAATCGAATGGTTTTTTCGGTGGTCAATTCTATTCGGATAATTGTATTATTTTACATAAATCCAGTGTCAATAATATTTCAACTGATTTTTCACATCGAATGGTTATTATAACATTGATATTATTTTTTTTTAGTATAGTAACAGTAGTTTAGTAACACATAATAGTATCCTTTACCTAAATACTTGTTACTTTGTTAAATGTTCATTTCTACTTTGTTATTATTGATAATCTCCTGTGTACCACTGTATACTTATAATACCATGTACTCACTTCAATGTAAAAGCCATGATATGGCGTTTAAAAAAAATAATAATAATTCCCCCATTTTATAATAATATTACGTAGTATTCGGGAAAATTCGTGATTCTAACAAGATTAATCTTTCGCATTGCAAGGAAAACTTTCTTATTTGTTCATATGAAGCGGATACTTTGTGATATGACATTATTAATTTAAAATAAAACAATAACTTTGTAAACACCTCTTTTATTTTTTATACTTTATGCCGACCGGGTTTCGCTACAACCAGTAGCTTCATCAGGGCAGTATAATACTCTACTAACATTAGGTTACATTAAATTTAAATAAAAGTCCCATACTAAGATTGTTCCCTATTGATAAAGAACACGTCCGTTCCCTTCCCAATTCTCCATCTATGTCTTCTTCCTCCTCCTCTACTTCGACGGGTCCAGTCCATTTTTGGTAAATTATATATAATAACACACATGTAACCTAATGTTAGTAGAGTATTATACTGCCCTGATGAAGCTACGGTTGTAGCGAAACCCGGTCGGCATAAAGTATAAAAATAAAAGTGGTGTTTACAAAGTTATTGTTTTATTTTAAATTAAAACTTTCTTAGTTTAATTGATTTCCATTTTTTTTAATAACTACTGAAATGCAGTAGTTATTAAATTTATTATTTTATATATCGGCCGGTTTCGCTTCGACCAAGCTTCCTCAGGATAAATATAATAATAACGGTTATTATTATATCCTAAAGAAGCTTAATAATAACTTCAAAATAAATATTATAATAACAGTTATTATTATATCCTGAGGAAGCTTGGTCGAAGCGAAACCGGTCGATATATAAAATAATAAATTCGTGGTTAAATACAAAGTGTTTGTTTTATTTTTTATAAATATGGTTGTTCTGAAGCGAAAAAAGTCAAAAAATTGGAACCTTTTCTGTCTTAAAGTTGTACAGCCCCTATTTTAAGTCCTACATCATTCAAAAAATTAGAATACTACAAAAAAGTTCTAACTGCCCTCAAACGTCTGGAGCCAGTGAGAGTAGGAGTTCACATTTAGGTTATGTTGTGAGGCTGGAGATAGTAGATAGGGGAAGGAGACATAAAAGATGAAGGTGGAGAAGTACCTAGCTGTTCAGATCTGATAGCCAAAAACGGCAAAAGCCAATTCGAGCAACGTTTCAATTCCGAGTTGTGGTCTTATACCAAACATATACTAAGATTACTAGTATCTTCCACTCTGAAATATGCCGCAAATAAACTATGTATTATGTTAAATTAATAAATTGTGAAATATCACACATCAATCAAATAGAATTCTTGCGCACGCCGGGATTCGAACACGCGAACTCCGAATTGATGGTCGATAGCCATAGGTATCTATCGACCGCGTAAGCCATGGCACAAACCATATTTTCCACTTATAATTATGATAGTAGGATATTTTCAAGTTATTCGTAACACGGGAATGTTTCTTTCTGGGGAAAAAATGTTTCCTTAATTTCTAATTGACTCCTTAGAGAATAATCGTAGATTTTCAGAACACATCTTGCCTACACAAAACCTTCGGCATTCTTCGAATACAATGAGAAGCTTTTGATGATACGGGAGTGTTCTGCTTTCTAATGCAACTGACATAAAGACAGTTAGACAATTTGTTTCCAAAAGACAATAGAAACATGTGGGTTTATAAAGTTCAAATGAAGCAGCATTTTTGGATTGTCGCAGAGAACAAACACTGTGGAATGACACCGTTAAATAAATAAAAACAGTTAGATACTTTATTTAATACCAAAAATTAATATGTAGGATGTCGACTAGCTTTTTCTTGACTCAAGCTTTATCAGAGCTGAATATCAAAGTTAAGATACATAACGAAACCTCGGAACAGTCGACATCAATCATATTAATCTTATTTGGAAGTCACACGTAAGTCACATTGTTTTCAGGTGACGAGGTCAAGGAAGAATTACAATGAACACGATAAAATTATACAACAATCAACATAGAAATGAAGAATGGGAAAGTGTATTTCGCCATTGACCTCGAAATGCTACTGAGCTCTGATCCTTTATCAGGCATTTTAATAAAAAATACAATGAAAAGAAAAACAGGTACAAAGCAAACCTCATTGAGCAGGTAATAAAATTCACATTCAAGAATTTTAATTTCATTTCGGGAGATTGCCAGAAAGTAATAATAATATAAAACCGTATTTACCCACTCCTCATTTACAGGGGTCCGAATAAATACATTTATCTCGATTCGCAAAAACAACAAAAGGAACATTTATGGCTACATATTCCCATTGATGCGTGCCTTCATGGTGGCCGGGATAAGAAAGGAACTTGGAGGGGATGAAACCAATGAAGAAAGAACACGAGAGAGTACTGCATTGGTCAGCAGTATTAAAAAAAAGAAAAAAATATGAGGTTTGTCTGTTGAAACAGCAGAAGGTACAATTTAAGAATAATTTAATCTACAATAATTATGAATTGTAGACAGAACTATCCCAGAGTTAGGTGCATACGTAAAATATTTAAGATTTAACAATGGACTAGGTCACTAAAAACAAAGTTAAAATTGCAATTCAGTAGTACAATGGAATATGTAAAATAATAATGACAAAATAAGATCTTTGTTGTAGCGTAGTAAAACCATACAAAAAAGATACGATTTCGAAGGTTGAATTGAGTCTGGCCGTTGTCAAAGTCGATTGAAGATAGTTTATTTTTCCTTAAATAATGGTTCAGGCGAGTTAGTGAGAGATTTAGTAAAATCAAAAACTCATCAAGTAATTAAAATTCATCATCTTAATAAAATTCATCAACTAACTAAAATTCATCATCTTAATAAAATTCATCAACTAACTAAAATTCATCATCTTAATAAAATTCATCAACTAACTAAAATTCGTCATCTTAATAAAATTCATCAACTAACTAAAATTCATCATCTTAATAAAATTCATCAACTAACTAAAATTCATCATCTTAATAAAATTCATCAACTAACTAAAATTCATCATCTTAACATCAATTAACTAACATTCATCATCTTAATAAAATTCATCAACTATGGTTGCGTGATCCCAAAAACTAAAACCTCATTCGCTCAACGACAATTCTGGTTCATCGCTCCTAAAATATATAATGCTTTGAGTACTGACATAAAGTCAAGTAATTCTAATTCTCTTTTTATAACACGTGTACAACATTTACGAGCGTACTTTAAATAATTCCTGAGTTCTTAACACTAAATTTTAATTATTAATTTTTGCATTTCAAAATTTTATTTTCCATTTTCATTTCTATTTTTCTTTAAAATGTTGTTATTTTTTTTCTGTTAATTTTTTTACAAAACTTTATTTATTTTTTAATTTTAATTTATTTACTTATATGTTTTAATTTATATAGAACACTTGAGTTCTTAACATTTAATCTTTATTATTAATTTTTGTATTTCAAAATTTGAATTTTCATTTTTATTTCTACTTTTCTTTAAAATATGATCTTTTTTTCTCTTTATGTTTCACTTACTTTTAAATATTTCATAATTTTTATTTAGTATATTTAATCATCTGTTTTAATAAAACAGTATTTGTATTAATTTAGCTACCCAGTGTGGTAGCCAAAAAAACAAATATCTGTAACTAATAAAAAAATTTATGAAATAAAAAAATAAATAAAAAAACTAAACTTCATCATCCAAATGAAATTCATCACTAACTAAAATTCATCAAATAACTAAAATTCATCAACTAAAATTAATCTTCTTGAAAATTCATCAACAAACTAAAATTGAAATACGATGTTTTGTATGATACCTACGACCAGATATTAGGCAATGTAAGATGGTTGATAAAAGACAAGGACGTTGTCTTATTAAAATAAATAATCCATCATCAATGTCATGCAGACGATCAGAATAACAAATGCTGTACAAGTATTACATAAACATATAATTACAATGCCAATCGTTCTTGATCTTATAGCAAAAATCCAACGAACAGGTGGCAACATTTTTCATACAAAACTTAAAATTGGATTTGGGACCAAAATACCGAACGAAACTGATTTTCTTATTAAAAATTATCAGGAATGGCAAATATCTCATAAGGGTAGCTATTTTATCATTTTTTTTTCTTATTATAAAATACAGGCCATTTTAGAAGAAAAGTTATTTATAATATTTGTGAGTTAACGATAATTATTTTAAGACATAGTTTTGCCCTATCTAATACCCAAATATGATGGAGCCTGATATTTTTCACTGCCGACAAAAATATATCTCCACATGATTTAATAGATCAGAAATTATTTTATTGCCAATACAATATTTAAATGGTTTAACTACTTCTGTTTCATTTAGTTTTGTTTTTGTTTTTCGTAAGTACGTTGTATTATGCTGCTTATTATATACACGAACATGAATGCGAATTGAGTCGAGAATTACAGAAAAGGAACGAAGCATCTGCAAGCGACGTTTCACGCCGTTTGCGGTAGCTTCGTTCCTTTCTTACTTCGCATTCATGTTTGTACATGTATACGCAACATTATACAGTACAAATATGTGTGTGTCCATAGTTTGTACAAGTTTGAATAGCCACAAAACGGAGATCATGTGTAAAACACTCGGCCATTTTTCGATTTTGTAAAAAACAAACACGGCATTCAAATACTTTTTTGCTTCAAAATACCAAATATATTACATAACACTGAAACTGGCTGAAAACAATACCACTTTCACCAAAAACAACAGGATTTGATACTTAAAATAATGCGAAATATATACATAATAAAACAAAACTTCAGATTCCCAGTAATTAGGATAAAATAAGCAAAATATGCAAATGAAATAATTCATGTTTCACTAAGCGAAATATTATTTAGTTTTTCTACAGATAGATAATCTTCGGAGGCTACCGGGGGTTGGAGGGGAGGGGTGAGGAAGTAATGGGTGGAGAGAAAAACCATCAGTGAGGGATTTTCATTATGCCAGAGGACTAGAGGGTAGCTACTAGCCGGGCAGCAGAAAGTGATCAGATAAAGTTAATAAAGTGTAGGACTTGCCAGGAGTGTGTTATTTCAGAGATGTGACAATGCTGACATTTTGCTGGGAAAGAGGTCATTTTCATTATATTACATTAGATATAAATGTTAATTCATTATATGGTTCGAGGAGAGCTTAGAACTTTATCTCATTGAGCGCTTATAGAGAATTGTAGCTCAACTTCTTGAAAAGCATATTTTTTCATTGGTATTTTCTATCAACATGTATCTAATCTGGCAATAAACGTCGACCGAATTTATGTTAGGGTCAATTACGCCTAGTTACACTCTGGAAAACACTAGTAGCCTTACTAATAAAAGTGTTTTAATTTTTACATAACTGATAAACAATATTTTATGTTTATATATGATAAACGGTTGTACATCAACTGATTAACAAAACTTTTTAATTTTATTTTTATTTTAACTTTATGAGTAAAACCTCAAATTGGAATATTTAATTAAATGAAGACAATATAAGCGAAAATCGAAAATCTGGAAACAGAAAAATCAGAAAAAGATATTGACACCTCTGGGAGAAGAGCAAGAGGTCCTGGGTTCACGTCCCGGAGGCGTATTTCCAATCCCTAACGCGGTTGAGTCACTCTAGCGACTGAGCCGCGTTAGGGATTGGAAGGCGTAAATAGCCTTACAAACACTACCGCATTTCAGTCGCGCTAGTGACTGAACCGCGTTAGGGATTGTTATGCATAAATCACCTTACAAAAGCTATACCGATTCAGTCACCTACGCGCTTCGTTGCTCTATCAGTTTCTGTGAGGGCGACGACCGTAATTATAGAGAGGTTAGCAGAGAGGATGGACAGCGTTTTTTTAGTTAGCATTTTTTTACATTGAAAATTTGATGACGACCGTAATTATAGAAGGGTAAGCAGAGAGGATGGACCGCGTTCATTTTTTACTTAATTTTTTTTTTTACATAGAAAATTTATATTTTAAGTAAAAAAAAGAGCGTTTTTTTTAACTTAAAATAAATTTTCAATGTAAAAAAAATGCTAACTAAAAAAACGCTGTCCATCCTCTCTGCTAACCTCTCTATAATTACGGTCGTCGCCCTCACAGAAACTGATAGAGCAACGAAGCGCATAGGTGACTGAATCGGTATAGCTTTTGTAAGGTGATTTATGCATAACAATCCCTAACGCGGTTCAGTCACTAGCGCGACTGAAATGCGGTAGTGTTTGTAAGGCGATTTACGCCTTCCAATCCCTAACGCGGCACAGTCGCTAGAGTGACTCAACCGCGTTAGGGATTGGAAATACGCGTCCCGGAGATGTCAATATCTTTTTCAGATTTTTCTGTTTCCAGATTTTCGATTGAGTTTCGCTTATATTATCTTCATTTAATCAAACTTTTTAATGTTTTAATTAAGGGAACGTACCCATACTACGTGACACTTTTAGGGGGGGGGGGGGTCTTCAAAAGGTCACGCTCCATACAAATGAGCGGCGGGTTCCTTAGGATTTTGGTCACCGGGGGGGGGGGGGGGTTAAAAATTGCAAAAAGTTGGTCACGTAGTTTGGGTACGTTCCCTAATGATAAACGGTTATATTATATCAACCGTTATACAACGTTTTATTTTTATATATGATAAACGGTCGTACATCAACTGATAACCAATCTTTTATGTTTATATTATGATAAAAGGTTGTACATCAACTGATAAACAAACTTTTAGTTTTATGTATGATAACCGGTTGTATATTAGTTAGGCAAAATTAAAGAAAAGTTTATTTTTAAGGACCTTTATATTATGGCAAGGTACTGTTTAATGTACAATTTATTTTATGTACTGGCAATTTTGAATGCTGGTCACACCGGAAAGACTAGATGTAGTTCCAAATGCTACCGCAAAATCATTCCGTCCCGAATTGTCCTGGTGTGTACAGCTATCAAATTTAGCCCCGCGACTTTCTGATATTTAATATTGTGTCGCGATTGTTGTTTAACTATTATAATAAAAAGAGAATCTATCACAATATTCTAATCATTTATTTAACTCCCGTGACTCATATGAAAGTGTTGATTTGTTAAGAAAAACACCTTTCCATATTGGTGACTGGTGGATCTGCCGGATCTGCCCTTATGATGGACACTGCAACGATGTCCGAAACATTGGTTAAAGAAGGAGGTAGCGCAACACGGCGTAACACCCCAAAAACAAATAACGAAAAAGTATAAGATAATTTAACTACAGTTTTCTTTCCTAGCTTTAAAAAGAGCTAAAGAATTGGCGTTGTAAAAATTAATCATATTTCACTGACGTAGATACTGAAGTTAAAATTACTGTCATATAAGACGTCAATACTATCAACATTATTAGCAAAGTTGTGAAATTTACAAATATTCTCAAACGATCCATTAAAAATACTCATAGTCCAATATAGTAATTATAGTTTTGAATCTTAGTTGTAAGCATATCTTATTAATTTTATTTGATTATATGCTTATACAGGGTGTTAAGGGACGTACTTGACTTACTTTAACCAGTGATTCCTGATATTATTTGGAGTAAAAAATGTAAATGAAATTTTGGTCTCCGGTGACTTTTTTGCGACTTTTTTTTTCAAAAATTTTTACTTCAAAATCAAACAAAAAAAATTTTCTTCCGCATGTCGTCACTGGTCACTCGGCCGGGTGTCAGACGAACCCCTTACCCCGCCTCCAACTGTTCAACAACTACCATTTTTTTATGTTTTTGTAGAAAAAAAAAACATCAAAAATGTCACCGGAGACCAAAATTTCATTTACATTTTTTACTCCAAATAATGTCAGGAATCACTGGTTAAAGTAAGTCAAGTACGTCCCTTAACACCCTGTATGTACAGCGCCCTTGAGGTGATTTTTCACGGAAACGGCGCTTTATAAATCAGCCAAATATTATTATTATTATTATTATGGTCCCGTGCCAACTCAGAAACAAGAAAACTCAACACCTATTTGAAAAGTAATTAAAAGCTATGGAAAATAGCCCATAACCGAACCTATTAAACTATTTTTTTTATCACTTTTATTGACTTCAAAGGAGACGTTGAGTTGATTTCATTCTGATTTGTCCGGTCACCTAAATTATAACTGGGTTACAGAAATAATTACATAAATATATTGTAATATTTACGCAAATTCACTCTAAATGGGTGAAGTCCGGTATTTTGTATGAAAATACCGGTATTAAAAATTAAGACAATAATAAAGAAAATTTCAAAAGCATAACGCTACGAAACTACTAACATTATAATATAAAATGTACATTACATTAAACATAAACATCCTCATCAAGAACGACAAAAACAGGGCGCATTGTAATAATATGGCGAGGTCAAAGCGACCCCTAGAATCCTGTCCGGCAAAGACAAAAGGAGCAGGGATTGTAAACACACCAACTTCTGGGGCAGGAGTCCTTTGTGTGGCCAAATTAGGAGGTATTTCATTGCGCAAATGCGGGGATACACACGAAAGACGATACGGAGTAACTACTTATGACGCAGTACACAACTAAGGGAACATACGAGTATTATATTTCGTTATGTTTCGAGTTTGGTTCATCGGGTAGGTTAGGTACACATGAATTATTGGATATTTACTACAGATACGAAGCAGTAAAATAAAACTTATGTAGAATGTAGACAGATCTTAGAGGTTGTAAGTCTTATTCGACAGAACGGAGTTTTTTTTATTAAGTTAAAAGAAATATAATATTTCGCTTTCTTAACTTAAATACCTACAGAGTATATTAGTATATATATAAAATGAAGTGAATAGTATAGTAGTAATAAGCCTTTGATAAAGTAAATATTAATATCCTTCTCGCGAAACTGCAAGCCCTTGGTATACATGGATCATTCCTAAAATGGTTGAATAGTTACCTCTGTAACCGTGAACTCATGGTAAAATTAAATAATAAATTTTCGTATAAATTTAAAGTAACTTCGGGAGTTCCTCAAGGCTCTCATCTGGGCCCACTTCTCTTCATTTTATTTATAAATGATCTATCTTTATGTTTCGATAATGTCAAATTCATTCTATTCGCAGATGACCTAAAGCTTTTTAAGATTATAAAATGTTTAAATGATGCACTTATCCTTCAGCAAAATTTAGATAGACTTGCTAGCTGGTGTGAAATAAATAAATTATTCCTAAACGTAAAAAAATGTTTCCACATGTGTTTTTACCGTTCACGGATTCCAATATCTACATCGTATTTAATTAACAATAATGAAATTGCATTAGTACCATTTATCAAAGACCTTGGTGTTATCTTTGACCGGAAACTTGCATTTGATCGTCACTGTGAAACAATTTCCAATAAGGCCATGCAAATTCTAGGTTTTGTAATACGTAACACAAGGACTTTTCAAAACATTGAGTCAATTAAGCTACTTTACTGCTCTCTTGTAAGATCGCAGCTGGACTATGCATCTCCTGTATGGTCTCCGATTTATACCTATAACTTACACCGTTTGGAGAGAGTTCAAAGAAAATTTCTTCGATACGTTCAATTCAAATTGAGACAGCCTGTAATTGAAATCCGCTACAATGCATTAATGTCTGATCTAAACCTACCACTACTTTCTACCCGGCGTACTATTAATGACATTCTTATACTTTTTAAATTACTGAACAATCTCATAGACTGCCCTCAAATGTTAAGTGTTATAAATATTCGTGTCCCTGTTAAACCAACTCGACTCCACCACCTTTTCCACAGTGACAATCATAGCACTAACTATTCCTATCATTCACCGCTAGTGCGTTTTCACCGAACTGACCTTTTCGATATTTTCAAAACCTCACCGTCTTGCATCAAAGCAAAAATAACTAGTTATTTATGTAACTGATATGTTTGAAAAATGATAAATATTTGTTGTACTAATATGCATCGTATGTATGTATGTACTGTATGTTATTCTATATATATATGTATAATGTTTGTAAATGTTCAATACACCTGTATTATGTATGTAATAGCCCTATGTACGGGCGTTTAAATAATAAATAAATAAATAAATAAATAAATAATATTTTTAAATTTTTTCTAACAATTTAAGTTTAAACAGTTTTTTTAAAGGTATTTATATTCTTCTCCATTTTTAGGTTATCTGGAAGGAGATTATATATGTGTACGCCCTCGTGGCCAATGCTTCTCTTGCCACTTTCAGTCTTGACAGTATTTGTGTACAATTTATTACGTTGTCTAGTATAATGTTCGTGTACTTGTGACGTTTTTATAAATGTTGTGTTTGTGTGTATAAGTACACTTGGTATTTTGTAGATTAAAAGGCATATGTTATAGGCATAGGTTCCATCGTCAGAGGACGTTTGCCTCCAGGACGTCCTGTATACTCATTCTTGAGAATAAGAGAGTTTAATGCATCCATAGACATCCAAATGGATAGACAAGCAGTTACAGATGAGGGGTAAAACCAAACTATGGAGAGCGAAGAGGGGAAAGATGACTGTAATTCGTTGAACAATCAATCTGACATAAGTATAATTTTATAATTTATAATAATTTTATAATTCAATAGTATATAGGCATATCGCATTACAATATCACCATTTAGTTCTTAAAAGCAAAATCTGCTTTGAATGAATAGACCTTTTTACATGGGAGCGCGAATTGCTTGCCACGTTCAAAACATATTTGCTAAGGCCAAATGCTCGCCCCAAAAAGACTCGTGCCAATACACATATCAATATTTTGTTGCCGTGTTTAGTTAAAACACTTTTACAAATGTTTCATAATTTACTTACCCCTGTAACCAGCGACGAGCACATTGGAGAACCGCCCACATTCGCTATGTGCACATTGATACGTAGATATATTGTATAGCACAAGCTGCCGTTATTTCGTTAAATGTATGGATGTCAGCTTCTCGCTGTTCACGGCAAGAATGATGACGTCACACATTTTAGATTCAAGCGAGGCTATATCCCCTCCCCATGGAGCGAGCCGGTTCCAAGGAGGAGCTACAGCCGGCGCCATGTGGAGGGGGAAATAATACGTTTTTATCACTTAGGGCAGGTCCAGATATATTCATATGTCTGTGAATGCATCTATGTTTTTCTTTAAACGTTTGTTTACAAATTGTCATGTGCTGATGGTATTGCATGATTAAGAGAAGAATTAACTTGTATTGACTTATCGCCATTTCATTCGGATAGGGGTTCTAACTTAACTTTATCTTCTTCTGAGATATGAGTTGTCAAAGTTTGCAAAGACTCATCTAATTATCTATTTACCAATTTCTGATTTTGAGGTTATATCTTGTGTAAAATATTTTGATTGAACATATTTTAAAGCAAAATATTTAAATAGGATAAATGATTACTAAATATATCATTGAAGAAGAAGATAATAATAATAATCTAAACGAAAATATGAAAGCGAACAAGACACAGAAAAACAGAAAAAGATAATGGTCTAAATGGTAGGACTCAATGGTAGGACGCAATGACGGAATTGGTAAACGCACGTCCTGGATAGACAAAAGGTTCTGGGTTCGAGTCCCAGTTGCGACCATAATCTTTTTCTATGTCGTGTTCTCTTTCAAATTTTCGTTTAGATTATTATTATTATCTTCTTCTTCAATGATGTATAACATTGATAATAACCTTCAAAAGTTACAAAAAGATAGTTTTAAAAATTGAGTACTAACTATTTTATAACATACCTAAACATGTCAACAGAATCATATGCAACCAGCAAGGGCATAATAATTCATTGCATTCCAAGCTAGGGCCACGTCGTATTTAAATATTTTTCATTAAAACATGATAAACTAAAACACATTACACAAGATTGAACCCCAAAATCAAAAATTGTTAATTAAATTACGAAAATTCATTTTTAAACTTTGAAACCTCAGAAACTCAGAACGTGGCAAGGCGCAGTTAGAACCTTATCCAACCAAAGTGACAAACTATAATGCGCCTTGTAACAACGATCAATTTTCAGATACAAACAAAATAGAGAGCCTAAGTATGAACCTTGTAAAATAAATGATTATTACAAATGCTCGATGTTAGAACTTTGCCATACATATGTCCACGAAAATACAACACAGATGGTTCTAAAAAATATTTTGGGTATAAAAATAAGCAACAAAAATTCTTTGACATTCAAAGATCATTTTTGAAAAAAAATGTCAATTAGAAACTTATCTAAATGAGGTGGCGTTATATTGTAAAAGGTAAACTAATTTCTAGGCGTAGGTCCCTTTGAGCCGTGTCCGCCGGGGCGGTCGCCACGCCACTGGTATTAAACGCCAGTCGATCAAGTGTGTTGTGGGGTGTGGCAAAGTTATAAAGCAAATATAGATGTTGGGATATATGGAACAAGGAAACCCCTTTATATGATAATGCGCTCTCCGCAAGTCTCTTCTGCAATATCCAGCGTACACGGACACATTTTTATCAGATGAGAAAATATGTATGGGGCTGACGTTAACCGCGCGGCCCTTAAGCCGCCTCTGCGAGCTATAGGAAATGGGTTAGATATTTTATTATACATTATAATCACAAGAATACATCATATAAATCGTAGGTAAAACAATATTTAACGAGTTAAAAAAGTCCGTCTGTAAGTCCGTTACTTTTGAACAAATTGTGATCAGCAGAAAATGATGTTGTTAAGCTTGTCAGCTTATAGCAATTTGATAGAAAGCTGAATTCCACCTAGAATCGGCTTTTAATGAAGAAGTGTCAGAAAAAAACAAAATGGCGCTGAATGGCCAATTGATGACATTTGAATTTCTGCGTAACAACTGGACCTTTTTAAATCAAAACTATAGAATAGCTATAAACTATATAATAACATAAATATAGAAGCTCCAAGATAGATATGTCTTTGAGGACGTTGTCGCTCCATCTTAGTCTTGGTCTTCCCAGGCTCCTTCGCCCCATTGGTCTTGAGTTCAGCAGGGACTTTGGTGCTTGATGCTCGGTCATTCTCTCCACATTACCCAGCCACGAAGTCTTCCCTGTTTTATAAATTTTGCGACGTTTAGCTGCTTAAACAAAGTATAAAGCTCATTGTTATAACGTCAGCGCCAAAATCCATTTTCTAGAACCGGTCCGAAGATGCGCCTCAAAATTTTGCTTTCAAAAACGTCCAGTGCTCGCTCATTCCTCTTAGTTATTAATATTATAGTAACAATATCATACTGTTTTTTTACGTAAATTCGAATAACGTATTCGTATGCACTTAATTGTTGTCCCCTCTACGCTATAAACGATATACAGGCGTAAACGAGACAAAACGCTGTTTTTCAAAGTCATCACGATCGCACGTGTGTACTAACTTACATAATTTCATGTCAGAATCTTTTCAATTTGCCTTTTCAACCGTTTATTGGGAAACCAACACCTCTGCCATAGGTCACCCCAAGTAGTTCTCTATGAAATCTCCAGCCAGAACGTCGACCCATCGGCTTGGGAGGGATGGATTCATACGTCCTTTCCACCTTCCTTTCCTAAAAAGACTTCAACACCGCATCCCAAAGATGACTTAGGCCCTAAGTGGAATTATTTTCCTCAGGGCCTCCTGTTTAGAACTAACACAAAAAAATCATCATAGCGCTACAAATCTATAAATGTTCTGGTCCTGGTCCCTAGTCGTACTTCTTTAATCCTTAGGCTTTCGTATTCTTCTCCTATTCTCTTTGACGCAGTTATTTATTTGTTTGTTTACGCCTTGATGGCTTTTACATATAAAATAAATTGTACAGGAGCATTATAACAAGTATGCAGTATCATAAGTATATGGTACATAAAATGATAAACAGAGCTAGAAAGATATAAGTATGCTTAACATAAGTAGGTATTAATAATCAAGTAATTGTTTACAAAGGAGTTCAACCAGCGGATTCGTATTTGGGCTCACGCTACATTATATTCAATAATTATTGTCACAATATCACACAAAATGTGATTCCAAATATACTTGAAGCATACCGGTATTGCAGTGGTGTAAAACATTTTTAACGATTAATATAAAAGTAGGTAATTTTCTTGTAATTAATTATTTTTATTTATTTATTTTTTTTAATTATTATTTTTTTGCCATCATAAATGTACGTATGTTTGTTATTATCATGAAAAAGAGAAAAGAAAAGAAAAGGTACACGATAATTACATATGTAAATAAGTAAGTAGGTACTATGAATGTAGTTATCATGAATGTAGTTACAGAGCAGTGGGTATTAAGTTTGTTACTGTTAACAATGTGAAACATTTAAGGATTTTTACATTAGTTTGTTATTATCAGGAAAAAATAAAATAAAAGGTACACAGCAATTACATATATGTATAAAGAAGTAAGTAGATACTATGAAAGTAGTTACAGAGCAATGGGTATTAAATTTGTTACTTTTAACAATCTGGTACATTTAAGGATTTTTGCATCTGCATACATATACGCTTTTTGAAGGAAGCGATGTTTTTATAAAAAAATATATCGACAGAGCAAGTTGCATTCCCCACACGATGCAATCTCTGAAGACAAGAGTTGAACATAAAATTAGTGCGAGAAGCAACTACGTTAAATGGAGCATGGAGTCTGGTGTTGTAATTGTTAGGTACTTGATAATTTATCATGTTCACAAGTTCAGGGCTATCCAAATATCCGTTGATAATTTTAAGTAATAATAAAACATCACAGATTTTTCTTCGCTGTGACAATTCGGGTAATTTAAGCAATTGCATTAAATAATTATAATTTAAATTTTCTATTGGAATTTTTAATTTGTAATTTATATGCCTTAAAAATTTATGTTGTACTCTTTCAATTTTGTGTGAATGCACATTGTATAATGGCGTTAGTTAGAAGTTAGAATACCACTTATTCGATACGCTTCCATTGAAGCACCGACTTCGTCATGAATCATGATCTTCGATGTCCTATCATCATTATCTTCATGACGTATGTTTGTTTCAAATATGCAGACATCTATATATTATACTTATCCTACCGGCTGCGCCACTGTAAGATCTGCGCTGTGTGGTGCGCAGATAAGGGAACGTACCCATACTACGTGACCCAATTTTTGCAATTTAAACCCCCCCCCCCCGGTGACCACGTGTAGTATATTCCAAGACCCCCCCTCCCCCTACAGTTTTCACGTAGTAAATCATAAATATGGTTTTGATACATTTCTTGCTAACAAAAAGTTTTTTAAAAATTGATTGGCTTATATTTTAAGTTAATGGAAAAAATATAAAAAGATTTCTAGATTGACTACGTGATAAAAACCTAAGCCCCCCCCCCATTGTGACCAAGCATGGTATTTTGAAGATCACCCCCCCCCCCCTAAACAGGTCACGTAGTATGGGTACGTTCCCTAAGGGTAGGGTAGCTATATTGTGGGTAGTAATAACATAAGATAATGGTACTATGTTAATTATGTGAAGAGTAAAACTGAAGAGAGCTCTACAGCTCATACTACGCTTTTATACATCAGCATACTCGCTGTCTCGCTCTCATGCCGTCACACTCGCACACATAAACTACAACATAAGACATCAAGTCTTAGGTATAACGTTGAATTATTTATGTGCGAAGTTAGTTTATTTCCAATTAAGGTTATGTTGATTAGTGCAGTGAATGCTGCCCTAATTTCGCCCAATCTATACGAACGATAGGCCTTGCAAGTGTTCTTCATATTATGTACAGGTTTCGCCTTTTATAAAAGCGCATCGAACGCAATATGGCAAGGAACGCAATGTGCAATGTGCATTAAGCAAGAACTAATTCGAGCCGGCACCGGACGCGAGAGACAAGCGTGAACGTATTAAGATCGTATGTTACGATAAAAAGTGTATGAACGTGGAAGAATCTTGACTTGCTCATGCCTGTTTTATCAACGAGTTGTGTGGCGGAATTATTGCCATGTGCATTACGAACGCTAGTGTTTTTTATGCTGGTGTTGATTTGTATCAACCTTTTGCTTTACCGGCATGCTCTGCACAGTAATAGGTACTATCAAAAGTGTATACACTATGTTACATTTGGTCTAACGTATTAACCCGTCTGCTTGTTTAGGAATAAATACATCCCAAAACACGTAATTACGTTATACTTTCATAAGACCAAAAACGTCCCGAGCGACCTTACATTTTAAAAGATATATATCTCTCTTCCTCTCATGCAAAAATATATATTTTTCTTTTAACCAGAAAGAGAACAAAATAATGCTTCTTATTGTCTTTCAAATATGAAAGCTATCTTGGATAGATATTTTACTATCTCGATCCAAAGTTACGGTTTCAGAATTTTTTCGCGAAACTGAGACTTCCGAATTGTGAGGTGCGAATATATTGAACCAAGCAGACGGGTTTTAACCTACATTATCTATATATGTATCGATTCAGATATACCTACATGAATATCTTCTATAATA